>CP126892.1:62167500-62787500 GCA_030440675.1 Furcifer pardalis | reverse complement strand
CCCACTAATGAGGTCATGTTGTGTGAAGCTCCTAGAAGGTACCCCATCCACTAAGATGTCACCCAAGCTAGGGGGATTCTCTACAAAAAAAGTTAATGCCAACTCATCAGTATCCCCATCTGTCCCCTGGATAAGGGAAGTTGTTATTTCAGTGGCACTATTTTCCAACACATCAATAAAGGTCCCCAAAAGTCCCGGACTGCCAGGTAGGGAAATACTAGGGCGTTCATCATCCACTGGCTGGACAGCAATTTTCACAGTGATTGGCACTTGGTGGACTCCATCACTCACTTCCAACTGGAAGGAATCACTTGCGTACTCGTCACTATTATGCTGGTAGGATATGCGACCATTAGTAATGTCATCTAAGATGAAGGATTCACCCTGTACCATTGACCCTTCTTCTAAGTAGCGGAGATGGCCATGCTGTGGTGCCTCAGCTAAGGTGAACACAATCCGGTCAACATCCGTATCCTTGTCCGAGGCATCTAGCTGACCACTGGTAAGTAGGAAGCTGCCACCCTCAAACACACTGAAACCAGCATTGGTGATTTGTGGGGGCTGATTATCCACTGGTTGCAGGAAAAGGGTGAAGGTGCCCAAAGCAGAGTTGCCTGCTGTATCTTCTACCTTGTAAGTGAACTGCACTACTCTTGGGATAATGCCAAGCTCCTGGTCAGGTGGCTTATAGGCCACCTTGTGATGATTTATTTGGGCTTGAGTGAAATGTGTAACAGTCACCAAAGGATTATCACTCAACACAATCACTCCAGCCACCACAGGGTGGTTTTCATCAGTGTCTGTTGGTGGTGTAAGAATAGTGTACTTCAGTTCCCTGTCATCTGTGTCCAAATCGGTATAGCGCAGGAAGCGCTTCCTGAAGTGGGTCACCTGATACTCAAGGACAGTCATCTGTAAAGTTGTACCTGGGTACAGCTCTGGGGGCAGGTTATCTACAGGTTGGATCTTGATGATGAACACCTGCTCTCCAGATTGATTAGGGGGGTCATTGTCATCCTGGAGATAGAACATGAACTGATCTGTTGTCAGGGTGGTGCTATGGGAACCTGTGTGTCTGTAGTACAACTTCCCATCTAAGATGTCCTGTTGCAGCCATTCAGTCACCTCTTTTTCGTACACACCTTCACTCTCCGCAAAGTGCCAGGAGGACACCGTACCAAGGTCTCGGTCTGTATCCTCCTCATAAGATAACGGTATGTCTGCCTGACGCAGTAGGAGCACACCAAGATGAGACATAGCTGGAGAACCTTCCAATTCTTTAAGTACAAATCGGATGGTTGAATCATCAGAGTCTATGTCTGTCGCACTAAGGACAAACGGAGAAATCTGGACCACTTGGTGCTCACTGAGAACTAAGCCAGTGTTGGCATTAAGAAGGGGTGGCTGGTCATCCTCAGGTGCTATAGTGATTGGATAAAGAAACTCCACTTGGTGCTGTCCATCTCCCATACGGAAAACAATGTTATCGCTGTAACTGTGCTCACTGCCATCATGCTGGTAAATCACCTGTCCAGCTTCCAACTCAGCAGCAGTAAAAAACTGGCGCCCAGGGGATGCACCCAACACTCTGAGCTCCCCATGTTTCAACCCCTTCGTAACCCATATCTTCACATCATCCAAGTTGTCCTCATCGCTGATATCAAGGTTGCTGGAAAGTGGCCTTGACTGACCTTCAAAAAGCATCATCTGGGGCCCAACGATCCGGTTAAAGACAGCCACGGGGGCCAACGTGTTCATAGGTTTGACAACCACTATGAAGGCAAAAGCCTCCGACGAGGCACCTTCAGGGTCCAAAACCTCCATCTCAAGTTGGAATAGCCGCTCATGGTCTGAGTCCAGGGTGGGTGGCTGGTAAGCAATCTTCAGTTCCCTCACCTCTCGCTGAGTGAAGGAAGTGAGTGGCCGGCTTGGGTCATCTGTGCTGATCAAGTAGCCATGCAACCGAGGATCGTCCCCTGTTGTCCTTTCCTGACCCCCTGGGCTGGGCCAGGGTGAGGTGAGGTTGAAGAGGAGCAGGTCCGAAGGGGACTCCAAGTCCTCGGCGGCCAGCATGTCCGGGGTGATGGCTGTGAGCACAAACTGGTCCACTTCCATCATGAGCAGAGCCACAAAGCTGGGTTTGGGCGGGGTGTTCTCAGCACCTTCCCGGATGCGAACCACCACCTGGAAATACTCCTGCTCGCTCTGGCGGCCCTCTGGGGAGGAGTCTCCCCCATCATCATCATCTTTCTCCTCCTCTCCCCATACTTCCACTCGCATGGGGATGTAGTCGCGGTTGGGCGACGGGGTGGTGGCTGTGTGCTCATAGCGGACCCCGGCCTCCAGGAAGCGGCGGCACGCCTGGCTGTAGCCCGCCGGCAAGGGGCGCCCGTCGGAGTCCACCAGGCGCCCATAGGCGGGCAAGTGGCCCTCGGGGTGAGGCACGGCGGTGAGGCGGCAGCGTCGCCGGGGCTCCTCCTCCTCCGAGGCGAAGGCCAGGACCCGGGCGTCGAGGGGCGGGCTGAGGCCGCGCAGCTTCTCCACGGCCAGCGGCAGGTTGCGGCTGAGCAGGCGCAGCTGCTGGGAAAGCACCTCGGCCTCCAGGGTGAAGGGCGCCACCAGCGTGCGGCCCGGGGCGTCGTAGCGCAGCTGGAGGCGGAGGCGGTGCCGGCCGGGGCTGCGCGCCCCGAAGTGCGTGTAGCTCACCTCGCCCGGGCCGAAGGCGCACGGGAAGCGCGGAGGGGAGAGCGCGCCCGGGCGGTGAGGGGCCGGCGACGACAGGGGGGACCCCCCGCTCTCCAGCACCGTCACCGAGCACTTGTCGCCCGGCTCCACCCGCAGCACCAAGTCCCGCGCCGGGTCCAGCCAGACGGAGCGGCCGAAGGGCACGCGCAGCCCCCGGTTGGCCACCAGGATACCTCGGGATTGGGACTCCGCCGGCATCAGCAAGAGAGGCGGCGGCCGCTCCGGCTCCGGCTGGCCCTCCACGGCCGCGGCCAGGCTGCAGAAGACCAACAGGGTCCCGGCCAGCAGCGCCCGCAGCTGCCTCGTCCTTTCGGCCATGCCGCGCTGGGAAGACGCCGGGCTGAGCTCCGGCGGGCTTTGGGACCCGGGCGGGTGAGGCGAATGCGAGGCCGTCGCCAGCCGGCAAGGTGCGCGAGGCCGCCCGTGTGTGTGCGCCGCCGCTCCCGAGCAGGGCGCTCTGACTGCGACCGCTGCCTGGGCAGGTAGTCAAGGCAGGGGGAAAGGCGAGGGGGTGGGCGAGGGGGCGGCGCGAGGAGCTCCCGGGAAACACCCCTGCGCGCGCGCCCCCCTCCTCACACCCCCACCCACCCCCACCACACACACCGCCCACCCAGGAATCCAGGACCCTCCTGGCAGCCCAAGCGGCGGGCAAAGGTTCTCCCTCCTCCTCCTCCTCCCCCCTCTAAACTAGGGGTGCCCAAACTTTTCAGGCCTTGGGCTGGTCATGTGGTTCAGGGGGCTGGTCACTATGGGCCGGATCCGGCCCCCAATGCCAATTCATCCAGCCTGCAAAACCCCTGTCGCTCGGAAGTAAAACAGATCTGGCCCGTCGGCCGTAGTTTGGGCACCCCTGCTCTAAAGCAGGAGCTAGAGAAGGACTCGTCCCTCTTCCGGCTCAGGTTGCAGACAGCGGGAGGGACCCCTGGCTGCTTCTACCCGTGTAGAAGGGTGCTGTAAATCCATGCCTGCCGCTCACAGCCAACCGTGCCTCAAGGGCGTGCCTTTCCCTTGGTTCGTTCATATTATTGCCCTCAAGACTTGGCATTTGATCCCTGCATAAATTATTATTATTATTATTATTATTATTATTATTATTATTATTATTATTATTATTATTATTATTATTATTATTTCGTGGCAGAGATTATTGTGGGTTGAAAGGGTTTTCACTGGAGAAACTCCACTCAGGGGACACCCAAATGAGGCTCCTTTCGTGTCCCCAAGTTCAGCCCTCAAGTATCAAAACCTGACCTTCCAGCCTCCAAGCTCATATAAGACAGGAAAAGTGATGCTCTACATCGGGGTGCCCAAACGTTTCGGGCTGTGGGTCGATCACATTGTTCAGGGGACTGGTCACTACTGCCTGGAGGCTGGATCTGGCTCCCGACACCAATTCATCCAGCCCATGAAGCCCTCGTGCTCCTGGAAAAAAGAAGTAAAATGCACCCGTAAGGGCAGATGAATTGGTGCCGGGGGCAGGATCCAGCCCACAGGCCATAGTTTGGGCACCCCTGCTCTACATGTTTTGGTAAAGAATGTTTGGGTTCTCGCCTGCAAAAGTTTATTCCATTTTTTAAAAAAAACTAATAAGATTTCCTCCAATAAACTGACTAATAGGGCTCTCTTGTTTGAAAGCCAGTCTTGTCTGACTCTAGGGTACGGTGCTAATCTCTGTTTACAGCCAAAGAGCCAGCACTGTCTGCATCTTAGGTCCTGCCAAAACGGAACCTATTTACTGTATCTACTTGCAATTTCTTGCTTTCAAACTGCTAGGTTGGCAGGAGCTGGGACCGATGACAGGAGCTCACTCCATCATGCAGCACTCAAGTCTCAAACTGCTGACTTTCTGGTTGTCAAGCTCAGTGTCTTAACCCTTGTAAACTGTCTAAAAAGAGGGCATTTTCTATTTTCCTTACCTTTTACAATCTTACTCCCAAGCCCTATGTTTGAGGTACAGTATTGTCAAACTAAAGCTGTGTTCCACTCTCTGCTCGAAAATTTACACCAGGTTCTTGAGGTGCTACAAGATTCTTTACTGCTTTTGGTCCAGTCCAAGAGAGGCTTGTTATGCATACAGATTGTTGTTGTGCCTTAAGAGAGGTACAAGAAATAGTGAACTCTTGTTATAGTCCAGTTAGACTGGGCATATCTGCTTAAGATGAGTTCACTTACTCCCAAGAAATTGCCTACAGAATTGTAGTTGTGAGACATTGTACTGCTTTTGGCCAAGGGAAATGAAATGGTCACTTTACACCCACACAGAAGAGAAAAATGGAACTTGGGATAATGCCACGTTATTTTACATAGAATGCTGCTAGTTTATTTCATGGTAAACCTGTATAAACCAGTCAATGTAATGCATTTATTTTTGCTGCTTTTTCAATTGCCCACTTTCATTTTCCTTTTGCTGTGTAAACTGTGCAATTGACTAGGCAATTTAAAATGTGTACATTTTAGTTTGTGTCTATTTCATGCATCATGCATCACATGAGACATGGCTTATACAGTTATGTGTCTTTTAAAAACTTTCAAAGCCTGAATTAGAACATTTTATGTAAAAACTGCCTCTGAAGCACTAATTCTTATATAGGCAGACTGTCTCATGTGACTTCATTAACTATGAATACAAGAAAACTGGTTTAAAATGTTTTCGGTCTAAACTAGATACTGTACTGTACTTTTAAATAATCATTTCTTAGAAGTGCCTTTTGGTATGTGTTTATTTTCCCCTCCAAAATCCAGTTGCTCTAATGAATCAATACAATTCTGTCATGCACTATTAAAATCCATTTGACTGCAATTTTATATATAACTACTGAAAGTGACTTTTATTGAATTTCATCTAGTTTGTTTCTGAGTGGAGAAGCCCAGAATTCTATTGTTAATTACATTTCCTGTTGCCATAGATGAGCTATGAGGAAACCTGGATTTCTTGAGATCTTACAGAAAAGGAATAAACAGGCTATTATGTCTTTAGGTCTAAAGAAAAATTGCTATATAGAAGGCAAATGAGTTGAATTGAACAGGGGTGTGTTAGCAGATGGCCTTTGGCTCTCCAAAGATCTGTGTTTTGCTATGCAAACACTAAAGCCCATGTCTAACTAATTCTAAGGTTTTATCAGGTTCTGTCTCCATGTTAAGGAGCATTGCCTGCTAATAGTGCAAGTTACAGATCAGAGAAAAATGCAGTTGTCACACCATGGTGTTGAGTAAGATAACTTGAGACTGAATGTGAGGGTACATCATATTTGGAGCATTGTGATGAATACCTTCATGCAATAAAAGCATCCTTGTGAGGTTGCAGGACAATTGCATAGACTGCAGTGATGGTGAGCCTTGACACTCCAGGTAATCAGGGCTTCTGGGAATTGAAGTTCCAAAACATCAGGAGTTCCAAGGTTCACCATCACTGGCATAGAGTATTCCTCTCTCTGCCATAGACACATATGATGGCCATCTGCATTCTACCTGAATGAAAAGTACTGCATGAGAATGTGCTCTGTACTCATGCCTTGATATGCTTAATCCATATCAGGGGATGTGGCCTGTGGTGCACCAGCAAGCAGGAGTCAGAGTTAGCATGGGACTCTTTGATTTGGAGTGGGGAAAGAAGCATTTCTTATCCCATCCATATATGTTAAAATTTTTGAGCCCAGTAGTTGCATGCTATAATCATTATTGGGAGGACAATTCATAACACAATCTTCTCCTTCAGTCTCTTGAATCCCAACAGTCCCCCATCAACATCTGCTGTCTTTCTATATTCTATCAGGTGTTCCATGACTGAGATTTTTTATCAAACAATCTCCATTACTTTGACACCCACCCACCCCACCAGCCCTGTAGTACTCTCTTCTATACTGTTGGTCATTCTCAGCAACAACATGCATGTATGGGCTATACCATCTTCTTCTGGGCTTCCTTGGATCTTCTCTTGTGGCCAGGAGAATAAGGACAAATAGCAATAGCAATTACACTATATACTACTACATAGCTTTTAGTGCACTTTTTGGGCAGTTCATGAGTTAATTAGCATTTTTTTCTCAATGTCCTGGGTACTCATTTTACTGACCTCGGAAAGATGGACGGCTGAGTCAACCTTGATCCCTGTTAGGATCAAACTCGCAACCTTTGGGCTGCAGTACAGCAATTTAAGTACTGCATCACCAGGACAACAAGAGTACAGTATTGGGAAAATGAAAAATTTATTTTCTCAATAGATTTATATAGACACTTCTCTTTCCTGCTTCTGGAGTCACGTACACTTTACTCTTTGAGTCACTTTGGAAACTGGCAAAGCCAACACAAATGTACTGCTTTTTAACTAATCAAAGCACACTCAGATTTGTGTAAGTACAGTATCCATACATTATAGCATACACATGTAACATATAAAAATGCTTATATTCATGGGTACGTAGTATGCATGTATAATAGTACTTATGTGTGTGTGTGTGTAGTGTGTTTACTATATTTCTATTTTGATTGCATTTACACACTCCTGAAGATCGGGAATAGAAGACAGAATTGTTCCAGAAGAAAGAATAATTGACAACCCAACACTGTTAAGCATCCCTGTCTATGCACAGGGCTGCTGTGTTTTAGTACAATCTTAGCATATTTACTCAGAAATAAGTCCCACTGAGTTCAACGGGATCTACTTTTAATATTGGCTCTTTGTCACAAGTGAAAGAGTTCCACTTTGATTCTTATCTGGATGCAAAACAACCCAACTTGTAGTGAAATTATATTTAAACAATAAAAAACTAATGATAGAGTTGAGGACTATTTAATTAGAGGCCATCTAACCCCTCCCTCTCTGTGTGTGACATGTTTAATCTCTCTTAATTTTTGTAACTTTTTAATCCTGTTTAATACTGTTTTTATACCATGTTTTTACTGGTTTTTAAGTGTTTTAAAAGTTTGTTAGCCGCCCTGGGTCTTTGTGAGGAGGGTGGCATAAAAGTTTGATTAAATAAATACCTTTAACAGTTTCAGTATAATAGCGAATGCATTGCTGTTACATGTCATCAAGTCAGAACCAATTTACAGTGACTCTAATAGGACTTTCAAGGTAAATGTGCTTGCCCTCACATGCCATTAGGTATGTAATTTGTTGTTTATTTTATTTTATGATGATGATGATGATGATGATTGCTTGTACACCACCCAGAGTGGGAAATATCTCAGATAGGTGTTATAAAATATTAATTCCCATAGCTGAGTGGGGACCAGAGCTCCTGAATTCTAGCCATCAGGTACACCCTGTCCATTATAATGAATTAACAATAAGCAATTGTTCAAAAATTTGAACTGCAGTTGTTTAGGGATACTTAGTTTTGATTATATTGCACTGGGAATCTAAATATATTCCCACTGGGAATCTAAATATGCTGACAGCAGTACTGTATTTAAAATGTCATTTGCCTTTCTAGCTGAGCATGAAAAAATGAGTATTGGTCATTCTTTCTGTCACCTTAGTAAAGATTACTTTGGCTGTGAAAACACTGCTGTATACAAATTAACCTTTACATGGTAAGTAAGAAGAGTAGCCCACTGTATTGGCTCTTTGATGTATTTGAGGTTGATATTTCAGAGTAGATTACCATGGTAATTACTAACTGCAGGCCATCTGAACAGAAAGGTCTTTCACAAAACCTGATTTATGGTAATGCACCATCCCGTCACACTATGATCCTTTATTCACAGTCACATCAAGAACAGACATCAAGTCGACAGATGGAAAGGACTATGAATGTATTGAGTTATTTCCTGCACAGGCAGATATCTGATTATTCATTTAACTTTGACAAATTGTGGGAAAATCTTACTGAGTCTGATGCTATTTCAGAGAGTTTAAGAAAATCCAGATTATACAATGAAATCACAAACAGGTGTCAAGCTTCAAAAGCTGTTTGTCACACAACTGATAATAATTTGCTTATAGATGAATTGGTGGCAAATGTACACAAACACACAACATTTTGAATTTAATGTCATTTTTAATTTTGCATTAAATTGGCCATCATAAGCACAGCCGAAATGTCAAATTCACAGATGGGCAAAAACATCCAGAAAGGTGATGGTGTTATTAATTTTTGGTGTCTGTTATTTTGCGTATTGTGTGCAGATTGATTTTGAGTTTCCCCCCAAATGTGAGAGCCCTTCAGACACACAGAAAGAGCCTCCTTGAAGACTGTGGTACAGTATTTTGGAACCACAATCAGGTGTACCTCGGGCAACAGCTACCTTGTGTTGCTGGCTAATCTTTCTCACACTAGATCAGGAAAAAACTGCAGAATGAACTCACCAAAAGGTGCCTTCATTTTGGCATTTTCACGTCTGGCCTAGACATGGAAGAAGAAGGTGGTAGATTACATAAATAGGGAGGAAATAGAGAATAAAATTCCTCCCCATTCTACCAGCAGAAATGCTGTGGATAATGGAAAATCATAGGTCAAAACATTGGGATAACACCTGGTTGGGGGAGCCTATTGCCAACAACAGTCACAACTGGCCCAAGTGCTAGTAAAGCTGGCTGTGCACTGGAGAGGAAGAGATCTCTGGCTTTGAATGTGCAGCAGTCTTTTCACTGAAAATTCAAGCCAATTGTTTTAGAACTTCATTCTGCGAGAACATCAACAAGTAGCCACCAAGAACTAAACCACAACACAGAAAGCAATAGCAGCTCTGTAAGAAAAATCTGAAATCCCAATTATGGGACTATTGTGATACACAATATACATTATGTGGCTGCTTCCATTCTTATTTAAAGGTAAGTCAACAAACAAACTGATCTGGATGGATCCTATTGTGGGGGTTAAGGAGCTTTAATCTCTTGCCCAACTACGATCCTGATTCAGGGTTTTGGTGAGGTCATTCCTGCTATTTACAAAGGGGCAAAGCATACCAATTGCTTCTACAGATGCTTCCTCTTACCAGGTGGATACAGACAAGAGAATGCAGATGAAAACCCTGTAATTAGAATTGGAAACATGGTTATGTTTCAGATAGGTAATAGAGGCAGTCTTTAGTGTTTTTGAAAGCAAACTTCAAAAGCAGATGTAAATCCTAAACACTAATCCTTAAATCAAGGAAGATAATTTGCACAATCCAAGATGTCTGAGTTGTTCCTCCAGTGACATGTAGGCACTCACATTATTTAAGAATTTCCCTCATCCAATCCCTAGTTAGTTCTAATGTTCCTGCTCTCATGGAAAGCTCTGCACTTACATTCCAACTTGCTGCTAGCTGTGGCCAAAGAAACACTTCAGCAGCCTTGAAAATGGGCAGGATGGCTATTTTCAAAAAGTAGCTAATGGACTAGAATTCAGGACCTTTGGGTCCAATCTCCAGAAAAATTCTAAAATCAGGAACAAACAGGAGAGCAGTCTGTTTCTTTACTGAACAGGAAGTACTTTGGAAAAAATTGGTTATTGAGAAGTCAAGGGTGTGCTTGAACACAAAATTTTAGATCACATTCCAACAAGGAATTATGAATAGCACTGCAAAGGGTTAAACTGTGTTTAAAGTTTTATATCAAAGTCTTGAAAACATGCAAATGGCTATGGTGAGGGAAAGGGTATGTTGGCTTTGGAAAGGTTTGCTGGTTGGACTGGAGAGCATGGATGTCATTCTGTTGCTTCAGCATTATAATATATTGCTTTATAACTAATAGAAGCACACTTAACATTGTTCTTCAATGCACAGTCAGTATACAGTATGTTTATGTTATGCAATTCTCTTGGTATGTAAAGGGTAACTTTGCTGGCATTCTTCCAGTTAATTCCAAAGTGTTGTACTGACATGCTACCCCTGAGTTTCAAAGCAGTTTTAAGCAACGTAATTGGTAGTGTGTGGAATAAACTATCGCTAGATCTTTAAACATATGGGAAATTCTATCCAGTCCTTCCAAGTATTGCAAATCTTTTATACATTCTCTAGAGATAACATACCAAGTAATGAGATCAAATAAACGGGGCAAGAGACATTGAAATCGCTACGTGCACAATGTGTTCCATTATTATAAGTACTTGTTGTAAATCAGATTAAAATTAAACATTTTAAGTCTAGATCATTACTATGGGAGAGGTCTTTAAAATTCTGGAAAGAAGAGATTTTACAAGAGGCAATGCTCTAATTAACACATGATGTCATTCAGGGAGAGATACAACTTGAAGTGGACTACTTGAAGACTACAGTTCTACCATACATACTGAAATTTTACTGCTACATACGGAATCCATGTAGTGAGGAGTTACATTTTCCACTACTACTCAATAGTTTGTTCGACTGTAATGCTGAGGGATGGGTGGGTGGGGGATCTTGGTGGTGTACCTTTTCCATAATCATTCATTCCTTTTACATAGAAATAGCTAGTTCTTATTTTTGAGCCTATTGGTTTTGTCATTACTGTACCTGTATTTCTGACATAAGGAAATTATATTAATTTTGGACCCAAGCCAGAGTAACATTATAGCCAGAATCATGATTTCATCTGTAAGGTGGTCATTTATGCCCTGCTCTCTCTCAAAAAATAACAAGCAAAAATCAAATTTGCATGAGCTAATTGATGTTAGAGAGATGGACACTGAGAAATAATATAGATTAAGTAGAAATACAATAAATTAAACAATGGATCAGAGTACAATTACTATATGCTCTATGAGTCTGCTTCTTCTCCCAAGAGGAATGTCATGAAAAATAAGAAAGGACACTTTCACCTTTAGTAGTTATATGCAAGCTACTTTTGCTCCAACTTCTGCACTATTAAATGCACAGGAGCACTGGCCTATTTTTCATGCAGCTGCCATAGCAGCCTAGCATATTTCTACATCTTTTATTGGTACATCTGAAATACGGAATTCCTTGAAACAGAGCAGCTAAGGGATATGTTCAGAGCCCTGCGGGTGGCTAGTGAGAGGGCCACACAGGCATGCAACCATTACAACATGCACATGTACACACTGAACAAGGTTGGGCTGCTTTTGCTGCTGTGGGTGGCTTGGTGGGCACTCAGATTTGCAAGGAAATGGCATGCCTAAGGGCAGTAATTGTTATGGGATCTGTTTCCCAGCTGGACTGAGCTTGTCTCAGCCTACTCAATAAACTGGCAGAAGTGTAACTGCAGAGAAACAGAAAGCATTGAGATGTTCCCTTCTATGCATTCTAGGTAGCAATGGTAATGCTGGCTACAACATGATAATAATAATTTTGTGTCAGAGATTACTCTGGATTAAAAGGATTTTTGCAGGAGAAACTGCTCAGGGGTTGCCCAAGTGAGGCTCCTTTCATGTCCCCAAGTGCAGCCCTCAGATATCAAAACCCAACCTTCCAGTCTCCAAGTTCAGCTCCTTAACCACTAAGCCACCAGGGGAGCTGCTACAATGTAATGAGAGAGATGCTGCCTGGTACACATGGCAATCTCTAGAAGTCATCTCTATCAGGGATTCCCCTAGCGATATGTGTGGCTCGATAGCAGAGTAGCACTTTTAAGCTCTTACGCAGCGAAAGCCTTAGTGCAGTAACACACACACATATGCCTTCAGTGGAAAGGTGCGCTTTACTTACAGTGAGGGGAAGACAGACATACACAGGACTATATACAACAGTCTCTCTCTCTCCAAGCCCCACAGTAGGTAGACAGCTTGGATTCCTCTGTTGGCTCCAACTCCAGGAGCACTCAAAAGAGTCCTGGTGATCCTTTAGCAGTTCTTTCTTCTCAGTTGAAGAAAAACTCTGAACACCATCACCTCCTTCAGTGTCTCAGTCCTTCTCAGTATGACAGACTCCTTCAGAATAGCAACCTCCTCACAGATAATCTCCTCCAGAATAATAGCCTCCTCCTTAGACCCTTCCCAGAGGGCCACAGTTATACCCCAGTGTTGCTGGGCAGATTCTCTAATCAGCCACAGCTGGGCTGTTACATGAGCACGTAGACCAGGCATGCACAGCCTGGCAATCAGTTTGAGGCTCTATTATGGACACCTGTGTTCAAAACACATGGAGGGCCTTAAAGTTGTACTATTTCCACTGGGCAGCAATCTTGTACAATACCCCCAAAAGAAAAATGTCCTAACATGCTCCTCCTATTGTACAAGATGGATGCCACAATATACAGGTCAGGATACATAGGCAATATATACAAAGACACAGTTACAGTACAGCATTCTTTACAATACAATCAGTTTCAGTATTTACAACATCAGCTTACACTCTTCACATGCCTATTGGCACCAGGAGGAAACAGTTTATTACTTTTTCTTGAACCTTTGAAATACCTTGGTCTCCTAGACCCACGTACCCTATGCCTTTCAGATTCTGGCATACACACAGACAGGTCTCGAGGTGGGGATACCTCCCTGTCTAATTCTGCCTGCCGTGCACACGACTTTGCACCTGGCAGTGCAGCTGCCTCCTCAGGGGTTTCTGGCTTTGCTTTATCCATTAACACCACAGTGGCCTGATATCTTTCAGGTGGCCTTCTAGTCCGACTGGACCTACGGGGCGGGACTCTATCAGTGGTATCTCCCCCAGACTCCCCAGAAATGTCAGACTCCTCTGACTCACCACTTATCTCTTCTTTAACCCCAGCTTCCCCATCAGTGGTACTTTTGCTAACAAGCTTGCTACTGCTGGGTTGAGGAACTGGCTTCTCTGCCCCCTCCTCCTCAAACAGGAGTCCAGGAATGTGGACACTTTCCACATGCTCCCAGCGGGAGTGCTCCAGGAACTTGGCATTCTTACTTCTTGTAACTTGCTTGGATCCTGGCATCCAAAACCTATACTCCCTATGGTTTGCCTCATACCCTATGAAGATCAGTTTGCGAGGGCGAGACTGCCCCAGGATGCGTACCAGGGCAGGAGAGCCAAAGACTCGAAGATAGCCCAAGTTTGGCTTCCTTCCATGCCACCTCCTTGCAGGGATGTCTCCAATCCCAGAGTGATACACGTTATTCAGCAGATGGTTCACACACTTCATAGCCTCTGCCCAGAGTGTGCGAGGGAGACCTGCATCACTTAGCATAGCCCTTGTCGTGGCCTGCAGAGTTTGGCCCCTCCTCTCTACAGTTGAGCTATGCTGAGGTCTGTGGTGGACAATCACATGTCTAGCCAGGAAATCAGTACTGGCTTTATTTGAGAACACTGTCCCATCAGTGATTAGGGTCTTTACCTGTGTGTTTGCCTTGTTCTGGGCGAACCTTACCCATCTGGTTAAAGTTGAGCAGATCTCACCCTTGGACCTTAGCAAATACACAAACCCATATCTGGTGTGGTGATCTACGATGCACAGGGCATACCTTGAGCCACCAGGGCTTGGGCTCATAGGGGCCACTAAATCAGCAGACACCACCTCTAAGGGCTGGGTAGTGCTAAAACCACCCACTCTACTTGCAGGAGTGACCATAGACTTCTCCTCCTTACAAGGATTACAGCTCAGAAATCTGCTGCATGGTTTCACAGCTATGCCCTCAGTCAGATCAATGGTCCTTCTCAAGTCTCGGAAATTTACATGTCCCAACCGTCTGTGCATTAAGTGTATGCATTTGTCATGGGGGAGCTTGTTGCTAAAACCTTTATCAGCCAGATTCGCACTCAGTGCACGGGAGCTTAACACAAACAGATCATTGTGTTGAGGCACAATTAACTCCTTTTCTTGTCCCTTAATGACACATTCCTTCCCCTGGAATGTCACTGAGTAACCCATTTTCAGTAGGGTCCTAACAGACAGCAAATTATACTTCATCTCAGGGATATAAAGCATTTCTAGCTCTTCACCCAAAGCTTCACATCTTACCTGGCCTTTACCCAGTGCATGGACTCGTGACCCATTGGCTAACGTGACAGTCTGGTTTGTTTTAGACATTTCAGTAAACATTTTCCTATTTTTACAAATGGAAAAAGATGCACCAGAATCAATTAACCAGGTGCCAGGTTCAACATCAGTAAAAGCAGCAACAGAGAGATTAGCTTTTCTACATGTCTTGTCCTTATCTGGGCTTGACCTTGCCTTACTGAACTTGGCAATATGCCCAGACTTCTGACATCTAAAACATCTCTTTGCTACACACACAGTGGGAGGAGGGGGTGATTTGCTTCTACCACTTTCAGTTAGAACTTCTGGTTTTCTGAATTCTTTCAGAGAACCCCTTAAGCGACCTTGAACAGATGAGAAATTTAACTCACTCCTGGGCAAAATGTCCAAGGATAACACATAAGCATCATACTCTTCGCTCAGAGACGACAGAAGAATATATGCTTTTTGTTCTTCAGTAAAGAACAAGTTTGTTTCAGCAAGACACTGCAGCAAATCACTAATTGAATGGAGGTGCTGAGCCATATCTCCACCAGGCTGGAGGCGTAACCTAAACAAACGTCTGGTGAGAGATATTTGGGAACCGACTGAGTCCCTTACATATAATTCCTTAAACCTCTGCCAACATGCGGCAGCTGACTTCTCCCCTCTCAGATATGTTAACTGACTCTCTGCCACAGTTAACCCAATTATTGCCAAAGCCCTTTGATTATCATACTCAAGTCTGTCCCTTTTGTCAGTGTCCTCTTCATCCAAGGCTTCCAGCTTCTGGGGATTCTCAACAATGTCCCAGAGCCCTTCCTTGCGCAGAAGCAGACTGCACTTGGTTGACCACGTCTGGTGGTTGGTGCCATCAAGCAGGGGCACCAGTGAGAGACTGGAAACAGCCATTCTGCTCTCACTTGCAGACTCACAAAACATGCAGCTGGCAGGGACACTCAAAGCGAAGTGGACGTCTGCTGGACCTCTGTTGGGGCGTCTGGTTGCGTGGGGGCATTGTCCTGCAGGCGATGAGTCCTCCAGGGAACGCAGCTCCTCCGAACGCTGATCAGGGCTCCACAGCTCCAGTCCAGGCACACAGCACTTCTGGGCTTGACAGGCGAAGACTCACGGGCGCAGTTAGGGTCGTCAGGCGTAGCTGTTAGGCGCACCTGGGCCCATAACCCGTTATCAGGGATTCCCCTAGCGATATGTGTGGCTCAATAGCAGAGTAGCACTTTTAAGCTCTTACGCAGCGAAAGCCTTAGTGCAGAAACACACACACATATGCCTTCAGTGGAAAGATGCGCTTTACTTACAGTGAGGGGAAGACAGACATACACAGGACTATATACAACAGTCTCTCTCTCTCCAAGCCCCACAGTAGGTAGACAGCTTGGATTCCTCTGTTGGCTCCAACTCCAGGAGCACTCAAAAGAGTCCTGGTGATCCTTTAGCAGTTCTTTCTTCTCAGTTGAAGAAAAACTCTGAACACCATCACCTCCTTCAGTGTCTCAGTCCTTCTCAGTATGACAGACTCCTTCAGAATAGCAACCTCCTCACAGATAATCTCCTCCAGAATAATAGCCTCCTCCATAGACCCTTCCCAGAGGGCCACAGTTATACCCCAGTGTTGCTGGGCAGATTCTCTAATCAGCCACAGCTGGGCTGTTACATGAGCACGTAGACCAGGCATGCACAGCCTGGCAATCAGTTTGAGGCTCTATTATGGACACCTGTGTTCAAAACACATGGAGGGCCTTAAAGTTGTACTATTTCCACTGGGCAGCAATCTTGTACAATACCCCCAAATGAAAAATGTCCTAACAATCTCCAAGGACTTCATGCAGTTTATGGGCTGACCACTTCCAAAACAGAGGAATGTCCTGTTAAAAAAAGATTGCTGTCGCATCAATTGGACATGTTATGTGCCATTAAATCACATTTGATGTATAGCAATTACACTTTTATGCTGCCCCATAGTGTTTAGTGCACTCTGGGCAGTTTACAGGTAATTAGCATTTTACCCCCAACATGCCAGGTACTCATTTGACAAAGCTCGGAAGAATGGAAGGCTGAGTCAACTTTGAACCCTGTCAAGATCAAACTCATGTTTTGGCTGCAGTACAGCAGTTTAATCATGCACCACCAGGGCTGTAAAAACAAGAGGGAAATTTATGGTCACCTGACAGAATTTTCAAAGTGTGTATGATATTTAAAGCCCTGCAAGAGTGGGTTTTTGTGGGCAAGAAAGGATTTGAACTCAGGCATCTTTATTCCTAGTCTGTCACTCTATTCATTACATTTGCTGGCTTCCCAGTTCTAAAATTGAGGAAAGTTCTGCTAATAATACATTCCTTTTGAAACTGCCATGTATTCATCACAAACAAGTACAGTAATTTAAATTCAGCAAGAGTTTCTCCTCCCCTCACTATGGAGAGAATGAAGTTCTCCTTTTAAGCACCCTGTTGTGTAGACATGTGACATGTACATGTTTAAAACTCTTGGGTGTCCTCTGAAAAATAGGTGATGTGTGAAAAATCCTTTCATTCCACAGGTAAGAAACCCAATGGGTCAATCCTGTTCATATTATCTTCTTGCATAAGAAGGTACTGAAACAGCATCATACAAAACATATTCATCCCCACCTTGTTACCAGTGCCAGACATGGACACTTACAACAAAACAAGCAAAAGTTAGTCACCAGGAAATGGTATGTCTGAGGAAGGCTGCTGAAGTGACTAGAAGGGATAAAATCAGGAATGAGGTTATAAGGGAAAGAAGTGGAACAGAACCAATCTTGCACTACATACAGAGACAACAAATAAAGTGGTTTGCCCACTTGGAGAGAATTTCTTGGAATTCCATACCTTATGAGGCATATGTGGAAAGAGGAGAAGGACAAAGACCATGAGGTAGACCGAGAGGAAGGCGGAGAGATAACATCAAATAAATATTACAAAAACACCAAAATAATACTAGTGGACACTGCTAGAAGTGCCAGAGCAATAATCTTGCATCTCCCTCAACACCAGATGGGATAAAAGAGGAAGCAAAGAAGAAAGTATCTTTGTTGCAGTACTAAATTCAGATTGTGGCTGTTATCTAAGAAAGACCTCAACCCCCCTTTTCCCTCAATGGGCTGCTTTCCAAGAAGGGAGTCTCCCTTCCCTGAGGCATAGCCTGCATTCTTTGTTCCCAGATGTACAACCCTGTATTTAGCTGCTTGAAAACACACTGTTTGATTGTAAGCCTTTAACCAAACAATTCAGGGATTCCACACAAAGCAAGTGCCTGGTTGTGTGTAGGAGGGAAGCCTCCCTTCAGAAATGTTTTGGCCACATGAAATACCGCATTCCAGTTCATGGAAGACAACACTAGTGTTCGGTTCTGTCCAAGTACCTCCATATCTTTGATCAGCAGAGCATCAAATCTTCCATCCACAGTCTTCTAATCAGTTTCATACAAACTTCACTCAAGTAATCACCTTACAAGTTTTTAAAACAGGGTGCGGATGAGACAGCTAATATAGGGACGGTATATGCTCTATTGAACAGAATATATTCATCCTTCCCCCAGAGTGATTATTTTTAACTGTCAGATTTAATTGGCTATTAATATGTCAGTAAGATAAAATGATGGGGAAATGTTTTGCCCATACAAGTTAACAAAAACTAAAAATAGAAGGTTATTACTTATATTTTTATGTAATGTCAAATAATATTTTTATATACAGTATGTAATAGTATTATTTATTATATATGTAATGACAAATATTATATATATAGTATTATATATAATGGTATATATTAATCAACCAACATCTTTCTAACTATGTGTAATATCAATTATTTCTATAATTTGCATCCTGTCTGTTTATACTGAGGGAATCTAATGTGCTCTTAAAATACACAACAAATCACTCCTGTAAAAATAATGCTTCTAAAGTTTCAATCAATTTTTAAAAATTGTTAAACTTGATGACTTTTTAAAATTTTTGAAAATGCCCAACAAAATGAATATGCTTTTGAAGTTTTGCTGAAAGTTTTCTCTTGGACACAAGAGAGACATCTTCCACAATTTGATACCACCATCCAAAATGGTCCTGTCATTTGCACATGTGCATTGCATATCTTCCAAAGTAGGTGGGATGAGAAGATAAAAGACATAACTTACCTATCCAGAACTTCCAAGGCAATTTCAAATGAAGAAAGACTATTTTTAAAGAATGCTTATTGTGCAAAGAATAAGTAAACACAACGATCCTATACAAGGTCATTCATTCATCAATTAATTTTATTTATACACCACTTTTCGCCCAAGAGAGGGTCTCAAGGTGGCTTACAAATACATACATACATACATACATACATACATACATACATACATACATACATACATACATACATACATACATACATACATACATACATACATACATACATGCAAGCATGCAAGCATGCATGCATGCATGAATACAAATACAGCTAATATACAATAAACTGCAAAAAAAATGAAACATAAATATTAATATTAAGAGAAAGTTAAATATCTTAACAGGACCTGTAGTGGCTTAGTGGTTAAGATGCTGAATTTGACAACTGGAAAATCCATAAGTCAGCAGTTAGAGGCCCAAGTGCTGCATGGTAAAGTGAGCTCCCACCTTTCTCCCAGTTCTTACCAACATAGCAGTTTTAAAGCAAGAAATGGCAAGGGAAGGTAACTGTTCCATGCACTCCAGCATCTAATCTTGACCACAGAAATGTCTGCAGATAAAAGTCAGCACTGGCTCTTGGGCTGTAAATGGAGGTGAACACCACACCATAGAGTCAGATACGATTGGCTTTTGAGCAAGGGAGACTTGCACCTAAGTATCTTCTTAAATATTAAAACAAGAGTGAAACAACATCAATCACTTTAAAAGCATGTTGAATACACATTAATGCAATGTTCCCCCTTTAAATCCAAGGTAAAGGTTCCCCTTGCCCGAAAGACAGTTGGATCTGACTCTAGGGTTCATCTCTGTTTCAAAGCTAAAGAGCCAGCGCTGCCTGTTTCTGTAGACATTTCCATGGTCATGTGGCAGGCATGACTAGACACTGGAGTGCATGGAACACTGTTTACCTTCCCACCAAAGTGGTCCCTATTTATCTACTTGCAATTTCTTGCTTTTGAACCGCTAGGTTGGCAGGAGCTGGGACAAAGATGGGAGCTCATTCCATCCTGCAGTACTTGGGAATCAAACTACTGACCTCCCGCCTTCCAGTTAACATCTTAGCCACTTGAGCCACTGCAGTCCCAAAAATCCTTGGTAGGCAATGACTTGTCAAAGTCTGCTTGAGCAGAAAGGTAAGATACAGATAGTTTAGACTTATGTTGTTTAGGATTTCAATCAGTAAGCAGTTAAGCTATTGTACCAAGAAAGTGTTATTCTCCTTTTAGCAGCTCCTGCCAGCTATCTGGCCACAGCATCTTGGACCTGATTCCAAGTGTTTCACGCTATATGTGGGTTGCAATTAATTTGACTATGCCCAGCTCAGGCATCTCTTAGGCTGGGTGCAGCTAATCAACTACCAAATGAATTCCTAGCCAGTGCCAAGATGTAGACATCTATAATAATAATAAATAAATAATAATCTAGCTTCAGAGGAATCCATGACCACATCTAAACTATAGATTTGAGTTTTCAGGTTATAAGAGCTTGAAATAAATGAAAACAAATCAACAAAACACCCAAGATTTCCTACTTATTTGAAGTTGTATTGGATGTTTGTATTATTACTCCAGCTGCCATTTCTTGTACAGAGAATACAGTATGGTAGAGATGGGAAACAATTGAGAAATAGCTTTAACTACAAACAGAAGCTTACTCCTTTCATGTGCTGTTCTGGCAGTTATCATCTTCTTTGCTTTTTTATTTTTATCAGGCTTTACACATGGACACACTGGCCTTTAGAACAGCATACTACAGATTCTTGGCAAGCGATGTATGACATTATTTCAAGTGATATGTTTGGTGAAGACCTATGAAACCAAATGCTGGTCTTAATAAATGTGCCACTTGCCCTGTCACAGATATTTGAGAAGCTAGCTCATGCCTACTGTACGTTAAATATAGAAAGGATTTAGTTGGCTCCAGGTCAGGTTTGCCTACAATTTGCTCTAGGAAGACTGCTGCAACCAAACCCCTCTCTCTAATCTTAGAAATACAGATATTTTCCATTTTGTCATAACTTCGGGATATTTCTGACTTTTGATTTTTTTCTTCAAAAATTGGATTTTTTCTTGGTATGGCTGGATAGTTTGATGAATTACATATGGAGCCAGCATTGGGAGTTCAGTTCCCCACTGTGCCTTCTAGGTAAAGAACCTGTCTATGTAGCCTTGGACTAGCTGCACAGTCCCAGAATAGCCGGAGAAGAAGGAAATGGTAACCCTTTTTTTTGGGGGGGGGGGCGGGGGCGGCTGGCGGCTGATATGTTATACCTGGAAAACCTTGGAAAGAATGGTGAAAAGTCAGAATTGACTCAACAGCACAAAATTAGTATTACTGTATTTTATTGTTGCACCATAGTTTACCAGTTCTCACCACCACCACCACTCTTGAGTAAGTTGAAAAAGGATTCAAACCTAGGTCTCCTGTGTCCTAGTCTACTGTGTCACATTGGGAATCCCCATGTAATATTTTATTCAACTGCTTTTCTAGTTCTTTTTAAAAAATTCAGTGCCAATGCTATTTCCACAGAAGCCAAGAGTGCAATACAAGTTTGGGAATCTTTATCCTGTCCTCTTAAGCCCTTATTCCTTGCAGGTGAGGTTTTTAGAGTCTGCATACCAACAGGGATATCAGAGTGAAGGATATATGAATCCTGTTCACATACATCCCATTTACACTCATAAGCATAGACACTTCTCTGTTTACTTTGTTTCTCAGCTGTCTTTCCATTGTTCAGTGATGTAACATGGGTGGAGGTGGGGGTTAATCACTGGTAAATAATTATATTTATTTATTTATTTATTTCATTTGTACCCCGCCCTCCTCCGAAGACTCAGGCAGCTTAACAACTAAAAACAATTAAAACACATACATAAAAATTAAAATTCAGTGAAAAAACACCAAGGAGAGAAGTGGAATATTTAAAAGAGCCAGGCGACCGAGTTGGCCATCTGGCCCACTCCCCACACATGCCCCACCAGCCAGGTCTTTACTCCTTTCCTAAAGGGCAACAACTCCGTCTGGAGACATAACTCCATTGGCAGGAGGTTCCATAGAACAGGAGCGGATACAGAAAAAGCCCTTCTTGTCGTGCTAGAGAGATGAGCCTCTCTAGCTGAAGATATGACCAGAGAGCCTCTCCGGTCCGCTCTAGTGGGATGGACAGATGTTCTCAGGATGACGCGGTCTCTTAAGTATCCTGGCCCACTACCATGTAGGGCTTTAAAGGTAATAACCAGCACCTTGAATTTATTTGAGTGACAACTCTCAAGATACACCAACCAGTGTGGCCAGTCAACTACCTACCCCTTTAAATACAACTCCCAGGAGACCATAGCTAGCTGGTTGGAAAATTCTAGATACAGTAATACCTCATATAACATTAGTATCGAATAACACTAAAATCGCATAACATCAAGGAATCTGGGGGGAAGAATTGCATCAGATAACATTAAGATCCTATGGGATGCTTCAGATAACAACCGCGAAAGCCTGTGTGGTTACAATGTATCTCTATGGATCCCATAGAGGATCAGATAACACTAAAAATCATATAACACGAAGACTTGTGGAACCAGGTTTTAGTGTTATATGAGGTTTTACTGTACTTGCAATACAAAAAATAATAACAGTAACTTTCACAAACTGTGGGGTTAAACTTGGCTTTCCTAGCACCATCTACTTCCCTGTGCTACTCAGACAATTCCTGGCAAATAGCTGAGGAGTACATAGAAGAGGGATCTTTTATCCTCCTTCTGTGTGTCAGGATTCCACACCTTACTTGGTCCCATTACTCAGTAGAATAGTACAAGGAGGTGGGACAGCATGAAGAAAGATGGTTTAAGCCTTTTCCCACAATTCCACCCACACATGCACTGTTACCCAGACACTGGGAAATGTGCAACTCTTCAATATAAGGAAAGAGGAGATATATTGGGGGGGCATGTAAGTAAGAGAAAGGACAGGGTAGTGAAGCAGATGGAGCTGCATGGGGACCAAAGGTGAGATATTCTCTACTGCTCATGCCACTTCCACTCTGGCCAGGTTATCATGGTAACAGAGTAGACCATACTGCCGGCGACTCAGCACCGACTGTCAGGTGGCAGTTAACTAACCTGAAAACCCTGAGGACAAATGGCCTTGGGTGTTGAAGTCCACAGGGAAGGGTGATGGACCCCAAGTGGATTAAATCCTACTTGAATCCATCTTGTGGGAAGGCAGCAGCTTCATCAAAACTGGTCTGGGCCTGATGAGGACTTTGCATGCCAAAAGGGCTCAGGACCAGAAAGTGACTCGTGGAACTGGATCATTGGTACGAGGGTCATGCTACAATGTGGAAGACAAAGGAAAGGCGTTATATTCTCAGGACAAAAACCCTCTTGCTTAGCTAAATAAACTGCACTAGAATAGACCCATTGAATCAATGGGGATTTGGTGAACCAATTCCTTCATACATTTTAGTGATTCAAATGAGCCTACTCTAACTGTGACTTACTATGCTAGCACCAGGACTTGGGCCATTATTAGATAATGGCAAAACCTAAGCCATCATTTGTCCAAATCACCACATTGAGGGACTAATTTTGTCCTCCCTATCCAACCTCCCTAAAAAACCTACTGCAGGTGGAATATTGATGAACTTGGATGGTGAAGAGTGTTGCCAAATGTACACCATAAAAGCCATTTAGAACAAGAACAAGTAGGCTATGCTTGTAGTAAATGCTCTTCTACACTTAGCTGCCAAAAGGTTGGTAGCAAGCAGTTGCCAAGTTCTGACAGCAAACTGCAACATCTTTTAGAGAGTTTTGACTGGTTTGTTGCTGAATTCTGGCTGTGTGGTTTGCTTCCAAGATTTGGTGGTGTAGTTGTTCCAGAAGCCTGGGGAACACACAAAAAAAGGACATTCTGGTTCATGGGACAAGTATTGTCCATATATGCTATAAATATATAACAACCCTAATACAGAGAAAATCCTGTAAAGAAATAATTATGCTGACATTCTACATTATTTTCCCCTAGTTTCTTAATATTAAAGGAAGAGGGTTGTAGAGTCTGGATTTTTACACATAGTTTTGTTTCCTTTAGGGTTATGAGGTTGATGAACCATGAACATCTCATTGTAAAAAGAGATGAGATTGGGTTTTTTATACTTGATTTTGATCTATGCCACATATCGATTTTTTCCTCTCAGTATGTAAAAAAATACAGTATCAGAAATTGTGGAGTGTACCTTTTTAATTAAGGCTGGAATACTGTGCAGTGTTCTTTGAAACTGGAAGAATATCTTATTGAAGTCAGTCATCCTTCATTTGAACAAACCCACATAGAATCAAGTAGTGTGTACATATGTTTAAGGCTATGGTCCCAGGGACTTCAGTAGTTGCACTGTATTTAAACAATTGTCTGAAACATTTGAGAGGATTAACTTTAAGCAGCTGGTGCACTTTGAAAGAGACATCAGAATGTTAGCAATTCAAACATGCTCAAAAGACAGGTTGTTTGTATCAAAGAATATCCTGTTAATGCAAATCTTTTGTTCCATCAGATTCTGATTTAACACATGGACACATCAAATAACACAAAATTTGCATTTTAAAGATGTAGCATCTCCACTGTTTTGATCTGTTTTATTTTTACTGCACTGGCAAACATTTAGGACTGAATCTTGCTCTAATTTCTGTGATGCCATTCTTGTTTTATTGATTTTATTTCATTTATTAGCTGTTAACACCAGTTTAGGCGTGGCATCCTCCCCCCCCCCCCAAAAAAAAAAAAAGGTTTTGGAACAGTGGTGGGCATCAGCAGTGTCACGCCAGTTCACCAGAACCTGTATCAGAAAATCTGGCTGGCCCCACTCATCCAAGTTTTGAAATAAAGTAGTCCTAATTCGGGTGCAACGCAGGGCTTTCCCCTGGCCATGCCCACCATACCACACCCACAATGTGGTAGTAATTTTTTTTGAGCCCACCACCAGTTCGGAAGCACTGGAAGATAGACCAATGATCTGGTTCAGCATAAGGCAGTTTCCTAATTTCTGTAAACCAGGAGTTCTCCATCATTTTTGAGCTGGAGGCCGGGCCACACTCCCTCAGACAACTTCAGGGACCAGACAGCCATTTTGCCTCTACCACATGGCACTTCCTGATGTGGTGGCGACAGTGGTGGGCCACATGAAAAGGTACTGTGGTCTGCATCTGGCCCATGGGACATAAGTTGAGAATCCCTGCTGTAAACCATAATGGATGAAGATGAAAGCAATAGACCAATACACCTTTGGGAGGACATGAAAATGGGAAAGAATGCTCTTTAGGATTGTGGCTTTACAAATGGATGTTTGGTCTTAAGGATCTAGCTGTATGTACATGTGAGCAGGTTCTTTGATCACAGGAGAGTTCATCTGAAGGATATGTGCACAGGAGTGAAATGTTTCAATAGCTTAATACAGTACACTGATTCTATATTCTTATGGTGCTTTACATAAATAAAATAAAATTATATCTTTTTAAATTAGTAGTTGTAGCATTTGGCGTGTTTTTAATCTGTTTTTAATCTTTTTTAGATTTTAATTTTAAATTTTAACAGTTTTAAGGTTTTTAGATGGAAGCTTCCACTTCCTAATTCCGGGCTCTACCTGCCCAGAGAAGGATGAGACTAACGTCCTCTGGCCAGGAGGATAAATGGACTTCAGCTGCTTGTGCTGTGTTGTTTTTCTGACTGTAAGTCGCCCTGAGTCACCATGGTGAGTGGGTGGCAATATAAATAAATAAATAAATAAATAAATAAATAAATAAATAAATAAATAAATAAATAAATAAATAAATAAAATGTGTCAAAATCCACTGCAGAGGTATAGGAAAATATTTGTTCCATTGAAAATGAACTAAATAATTATGCTACTTAAGATGTCTTTAAAAGTAACACTGCTTGCCCTGAGCTTACTTTCCTCCAGTGCTTTGATGAATGCCAAATGTTATTTGTTAGACATATCGTGGGTATGTGTCATCTTAAGCCAGGTTTTATTCACAAACACGAGATTGGTACTGTCCATGAACCACTCTAGGGTTCAGTTGTCATCTCTGTTTCAAAGCCGAAGAGCCATTAGTTCAGCCCTAATAGATCAGTCACCTCAAACCCATAGTGGATGTTTCAGAATATTAAAAAGGGCAAAGGAGAAGTGAATTCTTTGGCACAAATCTAGGGAGTTACCTGCTTATGTACGCCCAGATGCTTTCATAATGGAACCAGAGACAGTGCAGCTAATTTGTCCAGTAGGTGACAGTAGACCAAGCCATACTATGCCAAGCCACAGATTACACATTCTGATCTACTGTTTTCAACTGAGTAATCATGCAGAGTCAGTTTATAATTGTGGTTAAGATCTATTGTGATTAGTAGAATGCCCTTAGAGATCAACATTTAAATCCCACCCACTGTTGTAGCAGCTATCGCCTCAGTTCAATTCTAGTGTCAACTAGGGTGCACCTATTGAACTAATTGCTAAATGAAAATTTAACACTTTTGTTAATCCTGCTGATCCAATGGGTCTACTTGAATTGGAATTGGCAAATAGATATGCATCATAATCTTTCAGTCTAATGTATCTCAGAAGGTTGTTGTTATGGCAAAATGACACATTAGATAATCATGTATGGTACCAAAATTTGAAGAAAGCTTATTACAGAATCATCAGTATTATGACTGTTTTAAAAAAATGTTGGAATGAACCCATAAAAGGCATAGAGGTCCATATTAGTTCTTTCCATCTGGCACATTCAATATGCAGAGCAGATCACAATGCAACCTACATGTTGTTCATTTCTCGTGTTGTATAATTTGCATTCCAGAAGGAAGTGTTTAAGAAAAATTCATTGCTTTATAGTTCCTCTTTATAGTTTACTTCTAAATCTTCTGTTTCTCATATTTCTGCCTTTCTAGGCAACTGCTCTGACTTGGACCTTCATAATGTTTGAAAAAAACCAAATAATGTGGTGAGGAAATGGAAGCGCTGGTGTGGAAAATCCATACTGTGCAAAGTGGTTTAATGAGAAACCTGTTGAAAGAGGGAACTATTAAACTGCAATGCACAATGCATTTAATAGTAAGTTTCAAAGAGGAGAATTTACCTTTCTCTGTTTTGCAATGCGATAAACTTCTAAATGGCTCGTACAAAGTCTTCTTTCTTTCTTTCTTTCTTTCTTTTTCTTTCTTTCTTGCGACTGTGGAAACTGTGGAAAGTAATTGTAAAGTCAAAGGTGAAGATCAGGATTTATCAATTGACCTGCTTATTATCGTAAAGACTGTAAACGAAGGAAAGTCTGTTAGTGAAATGTTCAAGCTTTGTTTTTCATATAGCAGCTTCACATTTCCTACAAGGCTTTCATTTTATGCAGGAGCAGAAGCGTTTGAACTTTGTGAAGAAACAGGTTTGCTTATTTGTTTACAACTGTCAGTTTAAGATCAGAGAATAAGTATCCAGTTTATATATTTTACTGTGTTTGAGGATGGTGGGAAGCATTCATGCTGAATGTAGATCTTCATAAGTGGCTACCACATACGTCTAGCATTACAGTAGTACCTTGGATAACTTTATGACTTGGTTCCACAAGTCATAACGTTATTCAGTTTTTAATGTTGTGAGATGCATTGATCACACAACATTAAAAAAAAGCCCTGTTCCCTTTCCGAAGAGGAAAGGGAACATAGGGGCATCCAGTTTGCTTGGGGAGGCACCTCCAGCCAGCCTGATCTTAAAGCAGGCTGCCCGCCCGGGCTGCCTGCTTTGGGATCTGGTTGGCAGGCACCTCACGTGGGCTGCCTGCTGTGGGATTGGATTGGCTGGGGGTGGCAGGCACCTCCAGCCAGCCTGATCTCTGCTTTGCTGGAGGTGCCTTCCATCCCCAGCCACCCCATCCCAAAGCAGAGAGCCCATAGCACCGGTTTGGCTGGGGCGGGAAACAGGCATGCCGGATCTCCCCCCCAACCAAACCGGCGCGTCTAAACCTTGGTAGATCTCTGCCCCAAAGCCTACAAGTTTGGTCTTTAGCTCTGCGGGCTTTGGGGCAGAAATCAACATCGGGGAATTTGAGGCAAACAATTGCATCACACAACATTATCTTATCGTGTGATGCAAATGTTTTCCTCAAATTCCCCGACGTTATCTGATTTTAGCATTATCCGAGGCAATCATTATCCAAGTTATCACTGTACTTTTGATTTGTCAGATTTATTTTCTGTTCTTATTTCAAGGACCCCAGGGCATCATAGATAAAATAATATTTATTTTGTTGTTTTTGTAGTAATTCCTCTGATAGTGGTAGGTGGGTGTGTTGTAGTAGCATGGAATGAAAAAAAGCTTATGGAACACAAATATATACAGAGCAAATTCTTTGTGAAAAAAGAAAGGTTGTCATCTCAATAAGAATTAAAACCTCAGGTTTAATGTTGTCAGCTTGATGAGAATTAAAACCTCTGATGGCTCTTTGGTTATAAACAGAGATGAGTGCTGAACCCTAGAGTTGGATACAACTGGCTTTTGAGTAAGGACGATCTTTACCTAGCCTGTCCTGAGGGGTGCTTGTACCAAAAGGGCAGGTTATAAATGCAATCAATCATTCAATCAATCAATCAATGGAGCAATGGACCAACAGACCTGCGAACTGACCAATCAATCAATCAATCAATCAATCAATCAATCAATCAATCAATCAATCAATCAATCAATCAATCAATCAATCAATCAATCAAGTATGACTTCTCCTTGCAAAAGGAGATCTTCAATGCCTCTGTATCTGTAAAGAGGAAATGTCAAACCACCCATACTGTCATCTGTTGCGTGAGTGGTTTGACACAATTAAGATCCTAGCTATTGTCTGCCATGACTGGCAATAGCTCTCCAGGACTTTCACATCATGTGCTACTTAATCCTTTTAAATGACTGTTGCAGGGAACTGGAATCATCTACATCCACCTTCTGTATAACAGCAAGTTAGCAGAGCTTATAAACATTTCCTCTTTGGAATACAAGTCACAGAGGAGCTGGTAGCCACTCTGGCTGGGGGGATTCTGGAGTGTTTATTCTCTATTCCACTACACAGCATGTTTAGACTTGTGGAATAATTTCAGAACCCTTTTCCCGAGAGAATCTCTGTTGCGATCTGGATGCAACCTGAACGTGAGTTCACATTTGAATCAAAGCAATACATTGTAATAATGCAGCAAAATAAATCCCGATTTCAGTCTATTAATTTGCCAGGCCTTTGGACATAGACTCATGATGCATTTAGAACCATAAACTTATTTATACTTTTTTGAAAAACAATCAAAATGGTAAAGGTTGTATTGACTAACCCAGGCATTCTCAACCTATGGCCTGTGCACTGGATGTGGCTCACAGCACCATTTCATCCAGCCAATGCCCTCTTTCCATGTGGGGATCACACACATTTCCAGTTACTACTTCCGCCACCACATCAATCCTTATCCCCTCTGCTTGGCTTGGCATGTCACTAATGGCGCCCCATAGCAGGGTGGATGTTGTAAGCCTTACAACATTCATCCTGCTACCGAGTTCCATTAGGGACACACCAAGCCAAGCAGGATTGACGCAGAGGTGGCAGTGGAAGCAGTGGATGCACAGTGTCTTTCCTAGGGATGCCAGCGTCTTTCCTAGTGGATGCCAGTGTCTTTCCTAGGGACTGCTTTGGCAGAGGATGGGAGAGAAGGACAGCCTGGACCGCTCCTTCACCCACATCATGCAGCTCCTCCAAGCCAGTAGCCAGGGAGGTGTTGTGTGTGTGGGGGAGGGGGGCTCAGGGTGGCAGCAATGGCAGGACCACCAGTCCAGCCTGCCAACTATCTAAGGGGGCATGAACTGGCTTGAAGCTTTAAAAGGTTGAGGACTCCTGCCTTGGATTAACCCAGTGAAAAGCCATATACAGTAAAACCTCATATAACACTAAAACCTGGTTCCACAAGTCTTGGTGTTATATGATTTTTAGTGTTATCTGATCCTCTATGGGATCCATAGAGATACATTGTAACCACACAGGCTTTAGCGGTTGTTATCTGAAGCATCCCATAGGATCTTAATGTTATCTGATGCAATTCTTCCCCCCAGATTCCTTAATGTTATGCGATTTTAGTGTTATTCGATACTAATGTTATATGAGGTATTACTGTACAGTAAAACCTCACATAAAGAGTGCCTTGCTTAGAGACTAACTCGCTTAAAGAGCAGAATTTTCTGTGAATATTCGCCTCATTACCAACCAAAAACTTGCTTAACAACTAAATCAGGGTTCGCAATTCCCCCCCCCCCAGTAGTCACAACTAGTCACTTACAATGGTGTTTTGCTTAAAGAGCAAACTCGCTTAAAGAGCAATCCTGTGAAATGCATTATGCTCTGTAAGCAAGGCGCCACTGTATTGATTGCAAAAGCACACTTCTTAGCTACTAGGAATTAATAACTGTTTTAAGGCTTTTCTTTTAAAATTATTTTTCTCCTCTGCCCTTGAAAAAATTCTAACTCAACTTCTCATGGATTATAAGAACAGGGGCTTCTTTTGCCTTTGTTGCAATTAAAATGATAATTAAATGATAATAAGAAGTGGCACTTGATGTAATCAAGTGATTACAGGTTCTGTTGCATCTGATTAAACAGAAAATATTGAAACTACTTCTAACATGTTCTTAAATGCATGAACAACCAATCATATAAACATCTCTGCAGAAGTATGAGTTCAAAGGGGCTTATTCCCAGATAGAAATATCTCCCCAGAAGTCCCACTGACTTTAATGGCACTTAATCTCATGGATGGCTGCAATCCTGGAAACAATTACAAATGAGTTAAATCCCACAAAGGCAGTAAAATAATCTTTTTTTCTCAGTTACTATTGATAGGGTTTTACTATTAATCAATTTCTTGCTAATATAACTAAACAAATTAGTTAAATCCCACAAACGCAGTAAAATAATCTTTTTTTCTCAGTTACTATTAATGAATTTATTGCTAATAAAAGTAAACATTTCAAATGAGCAATAGTCTTGAATTTTATTTGGGGGTCAGTTGTATTTGTTTGTCTTAGATGCTTGGCAGGAGCAAATAATATAAGTAGGAGGACACTGCTGAAAATAGCTTTGTTTTAAGCAGATTTTTTTAGAGGCACTATTGCGTTATAATGCCATTAAATGCCTTAATGTTTTCACATTGTATGTTTTTATTTTCAGACCATGCTTAATAGCAAAGGTGTAAATTAATTTAAAAGAAATACAGAAAAATCCCTTTTTACTCAGTCATTCACTTAAAAGATTACACTCCATCTTCCCACACAAAAAGCAAAAGTTTAGAAGAAATTTAAAAAATAATTTTTATATGGCTTTTATAGATCAGATATCATTTTATTAGATCCCTCCCCCGAATGTTTTTAATAAAGGTGGATTTTTGTGCTTGTCATTACAGAGACTGTTTTATTCAGTTTGTGGGACACCATTAGTATTCTCCAAATTTAAAAACACACAGCAAATTCCTTGTATTCGGTCGCTGATGGAAACTTGGTAAAAAGTGGAATTTAGCAAGAATGTTTGTTCAAGAAACTGCCTACAGCCCAAGAACTGTGCAGTCAAGTGAGTTTGTGCCCTTTAATCGTGACTTAATGAACTCCTAGTATGTCAGTTCCCTCAGGTCTGCAAAGGTCAAAGAAGCAAAGCAAAAGGCATACTCAGCTAGTCATTGTATGAAAATATGATAACATCACTTTAAGTATTCAAGAAAGAAGTTTCCTGTTGACAATAATCAGAAGAGAGGATTTTAATTGGTAGAGCTTAGAAAAACTGACTTGCTAATCTTTTTAACTTTTGCCCTTTTAATAGTAAACTGAAAGAGCAATCTTCTAATTTATTTTAATTAAGAAACCAAGCTGTGCAGTTTGGTTTAAATAACCATTTTTGGTCAGCTTAAATAAGTTTGTGTATGATGCCTTTGGAGAAGGCCCAGCTTCACACCAGTACAGAGCTGTTTGTGTTCATGTTGCTTGGATGTTACTGCAAAGTAACATGTGCATAAAGGCAATTGTGTAACCAGTGTTTGCATGTTGCTGTCTGAACATCATGTTCTCATGTGTGTAATTCAGATGTGTGCGACAGATTGCTGGCAAGCCTACACACAACCACTGGTGTGATTGCTGATTTACGCTGCATGAGTCCATCAGGATTCTAGCCTCTGTATTTATAATTGTTCAGTACCTAGTTAAACACATTTAGGTTTGCAGCCTTATTTATCTATTTAACCTCTTGTTTTTCAAATACCAGTTCATCAGCAGCCCTAATTTACTGTCTCCCCAAGCAAGCATTAATTACTAGTTTAAACATATATCTGAAGCACACCCAGTTACCTAAACTTTAGATCCATGACTTATGTTCTAGTGGATGATTATGTACTTACATGTCAAGAAACCTTAATTATGATCTTTCACTTAGAGTGAAATAAAACATAATTCTGCTGGAGACCTGTATCTGCATGCGGTACTGTAATTTCATTCCTATGGAAAAAGCAATCTCTCAATCTCTTTGAAATATAAACTTGCAACATTAACTCTGGACAAGTTCCATGTTAACAGGAGGAAGGTGGAGGAAACATTATTTTAAATACCCACATACAGTATATGCTCAATTTTAGCTTCGGATCTGTGAAGTACGCTCTGATGCTAAACAAAAATATGTTCTGCTGTGCAATGTAAAGAATTAATGCCAGAAAGGCAGCTTTTTACCTAACACTAGCAGATGTGGATATGGTATGAATTTTGATTATTCAGTTAAGCACAATCTATTCATTATAGCATGAAACAATGTAGCTCCTTACTTTAAGGCAGCCTCGAGCTCTGTAACTGGATTTAAAGAGGCCCTACAGACTTTTCTGAATTTGCCCAATGGCTGAAAGCAGAAGCATTGACAACTGCCCTGGATCATTTATGGCAGCATTATAGTTCACATTTTAGTTCCGCTTCCACAGGGAGGAACCATGTGACTTCATGCTCAACCACATGACCAACCCGCAGCCCAAAAATTTTGGGCACTCCTGGTCTATAAGAAAACAACCAGGTGAAAATTGGAAACGTTGTTTATACCTTTTCAGTTGAACCTGTAAAATATTTATCTGATAAGGGTATTTTGGCATTGCACCACAAAAACAGACTGTGAGGTGAACTCAAATTCCTATCCTGATGCATGTAAATAAATGTGCTTGTCATGTAACCCAGAAGTTGAATGAAGTCACTAAAATTCCTTTATCTATGCTCCAGTTAAAAGTCTATATACTCATTTTTCTTGTGTAGCAAACAAACGAAGTAGAGTATGTAAAACTTTCTTTGATCTTCACAACAATCAATCAAACCCTGCTGTCATGTTCAGGTTAAATAAAAGTGGTACTTTCTGTACAACAGAAAAGAATGTGTGTCCAGGAGAAAAGTGAGCTCAATTGTAGAACTTATCTTGCCAGTTACTCATTGCTGTTATGCTATTTATGGAATTATGGCCTCTCTTTCTATATATATTATTGAAATTATTGAAAACATCACCACAGTTACACTAAACTTCTGATGTATAGCTGAAAAAAAAATCTCATAAGCCCTCATCAACCATGTTTCATGACATGTGGAGTTCATATATGTTGAGAGGCTTCCCCCAGTCATCTCTTTAATCATGGAAATAGGTCTATCTAAATTGAAGAGAGGGAGGTTGGTTGCCTTTCCTCATGTACATAGGTAGCAATTTCACATGGGCCAGACAACTGGTTGGGGGTGAGTTCACTCATGTGGAAAGATTATCTGGATACAGCAGCCTCTCCTCCTGACAACTGCATTTTTGTTATTAAAAAGACATCAGGAGTTTGGGACTAAAATGCTCCCCTCAATGTGTGTGGGCTCTACACACTTTCAAGCACAACTGAATAGGGCTATAGTCCAACTCTTGTCTTGTCTATCTGAACTTCACCTGCATTTCCTTCCTGTCCTTCCATCAAAGGTTTGTGAAACCTTGAGGGGTATTCTGCATGTGCTTTGTGATACGCTAATACCTTTGCAGACCAAGAACTGGATAAATTCATCAATAATGTGGCTGATATATTTTTGTCAGTTTTTCAGTTTGCTTTTTATTTGACCTTTTTGGGTGTACAGTATGTGTCAGTTTTCACTAATGAACAAATAGAAATATAGAACTGATATGGGAGCAATGTTTTATAATATTTTCTGCTATTCTAAATAATTTAATTGAGATTGTGTGTGTGTGTGTGTGTGTGTGTGTGTGTGTGTGTGTGTGTGTGTGTGAATAGAACATGTAGTTATAGAATATACTGTAGTTACAGAATAGATCATAAGACAAGGCTGTTGGGTTCAAATCTTGATTAATTCCTGAAGCTCACTGGATAGCCCTGAATTACTTCACCTCGCAGGGTTATTATAAAGAATATTATGAAGATTATGGGAAAGAAAGAACCATGTACATTTTCTTGAATGGAATTCCTCACTGAATACAAATAATAATAGTGTCAATTATCAAGTCAATTCTGACTTTTCAGGGTTTGTAAGTAGAGAGCATTCATAAATGGTTTACCATTCCTTTCTTCTGGGGTTAATTTGGAACTGTGTAGGTTGCCCATGACCACATAGATTGGTTCTTCTGGGATGCACAGTGGACAACTGAATTCCTAGCCATAGCTAAATCACTGAGATATCCAACCAGCTGTGCTCACTGAAGGAAGAGTGAAATATCAATGGTATAAATCAGTACTCGAAATTTAACTTATTAACTGTTGGAGATAACACTAAAGTTTGACAAATCTAGGAAGAGAAATGCATATTTTAAGATAACAATACCTACATATGTTTGTTTGATTTTGTAAATTCTGGAATTAATAGTAACCACTTAAAAATGCTGGGTGCTTAAATTGGATATCTTTTTGAATCAGTCAATGAAGCTTTACTGCTCTCTCTCTTTCTACTCTTGGGAAGTGCATTGTTATAATTTTATCCAAAAATTGGGTTTTGTAACAGTTTGTTAATAAAGCTGTTTCTAAAATGTTTTCTTTTAAAAACTATAATGTTATTAATGAAACATGTGGATATCTACTTAGAAGAAAGGCCCATGACATCACTGAGGCACGTTCCAGTAAGCAAGTACAGGACTGTAGCATTAATATTGCAGCTGTGAAGCAAATACCTCACTTGTGATTGACTAGTTTACCTTTTTTTGCCTTCAGGAAAGTGACAAATACAAAAGGTATTTATAGAACTCTGCTAACCATCTTTCTTTTACATACTGTGTCAACACTGTGAATGTGACATGCTTGGATACATAACAGATCCCACTTCTGACTAGTTTTATTGTGTGGTGGGCAGGAGGGTGCAGGTTCAAACATCTGCTTTACTGTCTGACGACAGAGACTTTTCTTTCTGTGGTGTTCTCCCATCTGCCTCTCTTTTAAGTCTAAGTGCAAGCAGGAAGCAAAAAGACATAATGTAAATTTAATTTTAAAAAAAGGTTCAAGTGATCTGTTGAGAGCTCATGTTCAAAATTATGCTAAATTCCTGAACTACTACTACTACTACTACTACTACTACTACTACTACTACTACTACTACTACTACTACTACTACTACTACTACTACTACTTCTTCTTCTTCTTCTTCTTCTTCTTCTTCTTCTTCTTCTTCTTCTTCTTCTTCTACTACTACTACTACTACTACTACTACTACTACTACTACTACTACTTCTTCTTCATCTTCTTCTTCTACTACTACTACTACTACTACTACTACTACTACTACTACTACTACTACTACTAAAATTCTATTCCTGACCCCCTCCTAGGAATAACCTTGGCCCAAGGAACAGAATAACATAACATTCAGGATTCCTCCATCTCTTAGATTTATTAAAGTTTAAACTGTCTGTGGATATATTTTAAAAAGAGACTTCACTGGTGGAAGAAAACTGCTTATTTTATTTAGTGTGGACATTTATTGAACTTTTCAATCACTGTTACTGTAGAACAACATGAACATTGACTTTCTTCTTTTTTCTGACCTTGGACCAGCAGTTGGCTGCATCTGACCTCCACAAGTTAAGAGTCTCATTGTAATTTATGGCATAGCTACAAGTGGTAGCGTTATCCTTTGTTGGATCTACAGCAGGATTCAACCTTTTAAAGCCGGGGGCCAGATCACACTCCCCCAGACAGCTTTGGGGCCAGATGGCCATTTTGCCCTTCCTCCACCACATGGCACTTCCTGGTCTGGTGGAGGTGGTGGTGGGCCACATGAAATGGTACCATGGGCTGCATCTGGCCCACAGGCCGCAAGTTGAGAATCCCTGATCTACAGTTTCACAGTTGTCTGTTAACGAGTAGTTGTCTATTCAAGGTGTTGTTTGACACATCCAATCAGTGGTGGGAAGCAAAAAAAAATTCGCTGCCACACTGTAGGTGGAGCCTATGTCATGGGCGGAGCCTACATCATGGGCAGAGCCTACATCATGGATAATCTAGTCATGCCTGTCATATGGCCATGTATACATCTGCAAACACAGGCAGCACTGGCTCTTTGGCTGTAAATGGAGATGAGCACTGCATCCTAGAGTTGGACATGACTGGCTTTTAAGCAAGGGAGACCTTGAACCACTTGCAGGGACAAAACCTGATGGGGCAGGGCAGGGAGGTGGGCATGGCCACCCAATTTCGCTAACCCACCCCCGCCTGAAGGCCACCCAATTTTGCCACCACCCCTGCTCAGAGGCCACCCAATTTTGCTCCCCCTCCTCTCGGTGTGTGTGTGAACCTGTTGCTGCCCCCCCCCTCCAATGCTAAAAGCTGGAGTTTTTCCAACTAGATAAAATATGCAGGGTGCCCTTGGACCTGAGGTCCCAGAATCCCACAGCATGGCTAACTGAGATTTTTTTTAAAAAAAAAAACTATTTCCTGGCCTGAGAATCAAACACATTGTATAAGGATGGCAATGCTGTATTTAGTGAGTTCTCAGGGTTAAATTAAATAATAAAGGGACTGGATATTGTCTCCTGTTAGCATACTTTCCCTTGGACAAAGGCTAAGCATACTGGACCTTCAGAAAAGAGTGACCTCAGTGAATTGATAAGAGTTTTTGTTGTTGTTCAGTCGCAGTCGATTCCGACCCTCTGCGACCCCATGGACCACTGTCTGCCAGGCACTTCTGTCCTCCACCATCCTCGTCAACTCACTCAGCTTTGTGCCCATTGTGTCTACAATACCATCTAGCCATCTCATTTTGGACCGCCCCCTTCTTTTTTTGCCCTCCACCCTTCCCAGCATCAAGGCTTTCTCAAGCGAATCCTCTCTTCTCATTTGATGTCCTATTTGTTCTCCTCGCTGTCCAGGGGACTCTCAAAACTCTCCTCCAACACCACATCTCAAAGGCATCTATTCTTCTGCACTCAGCTTTCTTAATGGTCCAGCTCTCACAACCATACATTGCCACAGGGAATACCATTGCTTTGACTATGCGAATTTTTGTTTGCAATGTGATGTCTCTACTTTTCACTATGCTCCCCAGGTTTCTAATTGCTTGCCTCCCAAGAATCAGTCGCCTTTTTATTTCACTAAGAGTTATACTGTGCAAATGGCAGGATTTCAGATTACCAAAATGTTTTCTCTGTTTCTGCTAACATAGCTTTTGAAGAAACCTTCAAAATTTCTTGGAGAAAAGGCTGTTCTTGAAGTACAGTTGTACCTCGCTTAAAGAGCATAATGCGTTCCACAGGATTGCTCTTTAAGTGACTTTGCTCTTTAAGTGAAACACCATTGTAAATGACCAATTGTGGGGGGGATTGCGAACCCCGATTTATTTGTTAAGCAAGTTTGTGGTTGGTTTTATTTATTAAGTGAAGCGAACATTCAGGGAAATTTCTGCTCTTTAAGTGAGTTACTCTTTAAGCAAGGTGCTCTTTATGCGAGGTTTGGCTGTACAGTGGTGCCTCGCTTAAAGAGTATAATGCGTTCCACGGGAATGCTCTTTAAGCGAGTTTGGTCTTTAAGCGAAACAACATTGTAAATGACCAATTGTGTGTGGGGGGGGATTGCAAACCCCGATGTATTTGTTAAGCAAGTTTGTGGTTGGTTTTATTTGTTAAGCGAAGCGAACATTCAGAGAAATTTCTGCTCTTTAAGTGAGTTACTCTTTAAGCAAGGTGCTCTTTATGCGAGGTTTGGCTGTACAGTGGTGCCTCGCTTAAAGAGCATAATGCGTTTCACGGGATTGCTCTTTAAGCGAGTTTGCTCTTTAAGCGAAACAACATTGTAAATGACCAATTGTGGGGGGGGGGGGATTGAGAACCCCGATTTATTTGTTGTGAATTTTTGGTTGGTTTATTTGTTAAGCGAAATGAACATTCAGAGAAAATGCTGCTCTTTAAGTGAGGCACTCTTTAAGTGAAACGCTCTTTATGCAAGGTTTGACTGTATGTCTAAAATGTCTTCAAAGTGTGGGTTTCTCCACGGTACTATGAATTCTTCGTTATCCTTGCTTTAGAACCTTAACTGCTCATTAATTCAGCAATGTTCCTTATAGTAGACTAACAGTGTATACATATTGTCCATTAACATGGCTGGGAAACCCATGGGTGGACTGCTGCTGGATTTCACTGGTGAATGAGGAGTAATATACCACAAGAGCAATATAGGTAAAGGTAAAGGTTTCCCTTGCTCGAAAGCCAGTCATATCCAGCTCTAGGGTTCAGTGCTCATCTCTGTTTCAAAGCTGGCCCATGGGACCAAATAGTCTGGCCACAAAACTCGCTCCAGCCACCCCTGTTGATAGCATAATTGGCCCTGGACTCATTTGCATCTGCATAAATGCACTTACAACAGCCGTAAATAAGTCTAACTCATTTACTACAGCTGTAAATGAGTCCATGGCCATTGTAAATGCATTTATGACAGCCATGGATTCATTTTGTTGCAGCATTTATGGCAGGAGGAACCACCAGTCTGGCCCACTCTGCTATCTGAGGGGATGTGGTCTAGCCCACGGCTGAAAAATCTTGAGAGTCCTGATATACAGCCTTGTTGTACTCCTTTTCCTATTGTTGCTGTAGTTGTTGTGTATCCTGTCCTAACTGTTGCTTCCTGACTCACATTTCTCAGAAGACAGGTGAGGTGGTCTGGTACTCCCATGTTAGTACTGTAGATTATATTATTTTTGAAAAGAATCATTTGAGGCCCTGAAACAGGCTAAAACTTCTCAGCAGACTGTTCTCTATTTATTTGTTTGTTTATTGGACTTACATTCTGCCCATCTGGGATAGACTCCCATTCTGGGTGCCTTACACTATTAAAAAACCAAAACAACCCTCATTAAGATAATAAAACAACCCCCACCCACCTAATCAAAATTAGAACCGAGGACCCCAAACTGTGACAGAAAGGCAGGTAACGGACTTTTTAGCCAACCTGGGAGTTGGAATTTGGAGTTGAGTTGTCTGAGAAGAAGGGGTGAAGTGGGCCTGATTTGTGAGGGAAAGATGTTCCACTCAATTTGTATAATGCCCAACTAGTAGTACAGTTACTCAGGGCAGTTAACACATAAATAAAACCATATACACAATCAGACACCATGAAAATAATGATACAAAATAAGGATCCATCATTCCAATGTAAACAAGTATACCAAATATATGTTAATCATGACCTAACTCAGTAAGGTGCCTTCAATTTGGAAGTTTCACATCTGGTCGAGACATGGAAGAAGAAGCGCTGAATGGTGGGCAGCGATATTCTATTTGGCACGAACCTAACATCCAAATGGTACATCAACCTCAAGCAAACTCTTTGGCTCCTGTCAGTGTGAATTGAACACTTTTCTGGCTCATCTGTGAAATTATTATTACTTTTTCTGCTTTGCTAGGTTGTCACTTGTGTGTTGATTCACTTACATTAAATCACAAGAAAATATTTCTCACTGCTTTTCTGTGTAATGCCAATTGAAGTTGTGGCTGTGAGCAGTTTCTCGATCACCGAAGTGGTACCTATTTATCTACCTGCAATTTATTGCTTTCAAACTGTTAGGTTGGCAGAAGCTGGGACAGAGATGGGAACTCACTCCATTGTGCAGTACCCGGGTCTCGAAGTGCTAACCTGTCAACCTTCCAGTTGTCAAGTTCAGTGTCTTAACCACTAAGTCATTGTAGTCGCTAAATACTAATAAAGTTAGTTATAATCATGATTGGTGTTTTTAATTTTTATCTCACAGGTCTTTGGAAGTGGCCAATCCAGACGGAAAACCTTCTCTTTCTCCTTTCCCTGTTTGGTGGGTTAAACTTCCTAATAACTCTCACCACAGAACAATATCTGAGGGAAATACATATTTATTACAGTATATTGCTCTCTGAGAAAGGTTCTAAGTAGTGTAATCTATTGAGTATTGAGTACATAGGAAAGAGTACTCAATCAACAAGGAATCCTTTCCAAACTCTTGCCAAGTAAGCTTATAATTGCCAAGCTGGTTCTGAATTGAATAGAAGGAGTTCTCCCATCATCTAACTTCATGTGGAACAGAATTAATGACATTTACAAGCTACTGGATTTATGACTGCATCTCCAAAGTGTCTCTGCATTTCCAGACAACAAGCTTAAGCAACAAGAGCCATTGCCCAAATTCCTCCATGCCTTCTGCTGCCTTCCAGGGCAGGTCACTGCCTGTTCACTAGGAACATCCCTACTAGGTATCATGGCTATGTGATACAAGACATTTCCATAGTATTTCTACATGACACATATAATATACGCTTTCATTTGCTAGCCCTTTTCAAGATTTAACTAAACATGCTTTTTTATTTCTTTCAACATCTCACCTAGTGAAGGTAAAGGAGAGGTCATCCTTGCTCAAAAGCCAGTCGTATCCAACTCTAGGGTTCAGTGCTCATCTCTGCTTATAGCCATCTGCAGATGTTTCTGTGGACATGTGGCAGGCATGCCTCAACACTGGAATGTATGGAGCACTGTTTATCTTCCTACTGAAGTGGTCCCTATTTATCTACTTGCAATTTTTTGCTTTTGAACTGCTAGGTTGGCAGGAGCTGGGACGTTGACGGGAGCTCACTCTGTCATGTAGTACCTAAGAATCAAACTCCGACCTTCCAGACAGCCAGTTCAGCATCTTAACCACTTGATCCACCACAGTCCCAACATCTCATCTACTCAGCCATAATTGTGGCCCTGCTTGCTTCTGTGTGATGCAGTAAAAATTTTATTTGCATTTCTGAATCTGATAACAGAATTCCATGAGCATCTGTGGGATTCTGGGAGACATAGTTCAAAAAAAGTTATTTTTTATTTGAACTGGGACTAAAATTAAAGTTCAGCCTCAAGTTCCTCTGTGAACAAGTCACTTCACATATTACACATTTCTTACGTGGAAAGTATTTACCACATAGAAAACCAGGTGTATAATGATCACCTTTACCTTCCTTTTTAACTTGATGTGATGTAAGCACAGGTGATTAGATGCTGGGATGATCTAGATCAATGATGGTGAAGCGAGTTTTTCGCTATGCGAGGCATTACTGTACCTAATTTAATTGATTGAAACAATATCATAGAAGGAGGATAGAACATCAATTCTGAAGCTTCCCGAAAAGAATTTTTTTAGTCCCACTGAATGAACAGGGCATGCTAACACATAAATCCCATTGATGTGAAGGGGCTACTTTAAGACTGGGATTTAGCCCTTACTCTTTCTCAAAAAGAATTAACTTGTTATGCATTTTTGGTTATTATGTTACAACTTGACAATAAAAGAATGACTCTCAGCATAAGTGGTTTGTGATAGCGGTCTGTCTTTGCAACTTTCAAATACCCAAGAGAAGAAAATATTTGAAATGCCTCTCGACCAAAGACAGCATATATCGATTTCTTTTATGAGTCTTTATAGCTTTGCTGTAAACAAGATAAGACTTCTCATTAAAAAGCAGGAAGTAATGTTGCACATCTTTTTGGGAACAGAAAATGAAAGCAAAGTTAGATTATCAGTGCACTGAAAACAAATAAAACCAAATAGAAAAGGAAAGGCAAGAACAGACTAATATGCCAGAGGAGTACTGAAACCTCTTCTCGGGCTGATATACTGTACCATCATTTGAAGCAGTCACAAAGATTGTATCTAACTTCCTTCTCTTTCTTACTGTCTTCTTCTACCAATATCTCCATTTACCATTTTCACATAGGCTTGTCGTGCCAAATAAATGAAGTCCTGAAACCCCAGAATCAGAAAAGGAACAATTTTATTAGCATCTCCCTGCCTCTGACAATGATGTCCTATGTGCCGGCAGACCTCTGGAAAAGCTATAATGTAGCATCAGTCAAGTAAGAAGTCTGGGAGGGAAATGTGTGTCTGTATTGGTTTTTGTAACTGCAGCTCACCAGGGGATTGTGGGCATGTGCCCCACATTGGGAACCACTGCTCTAGAACTTAGCAGACTTTTAAATATTTGCATATCTCTTGTGCAAAGTGATATTGTTGTAAATGGCAAAGGAGGAAATGGGAGGTATATTTAGTTTGTTGCATAGCTTACATTTGCTTTGCTTGGGCGTTCCCTTACCAGACAGAAAAGAATAATTCTTAGTCCAGCTAGGCAACTGCAGGCTCACAAGCCTTCCCACTGAAGTGGTACCTGTTTATCTAATTGCAATTTATTGCTTTTGAAACTGCTAGGTTTTACATTATGCTTAATTCTATATTGTTATCTGTAAAAATTCCTAATTGTTCTACACCACCCAGATTGGGAAAATAGGTTTGTCTGTACTGAGTCCAACAAAATTTGTGAATGTGAGTCTGAGGACACTGACCGCCCCACCCCCAGATGTTGTTGTTTGTTTATGAGTTTTTCTTAAGTGGTTATTATTATTATTATTATTATTATTATTATTATTATTATTATTATTATTATTATTATTATTATTATTATTATTATTATTATTATTATTATTATTATTATCATCATCATCATCATCATCATCATCATCATCATCATCATCATCATCATCATCATCATATTGAATTTTGTATATTGTATTATTCTGTATTTACTGTGTTTGATTGTCATGTGAGCTGCCTGAGTTGGGTTTCCTGATTGGGCAGCATACAAGTGTGAAAATTAAATTAAATTAAATTAATTCTGTCATCAGTTTACAAGAGCAGGGCTACATAAAAGAAGTAGTTGCCCAGCAATTTAACTGGGTGATAGCAGTTCATCATATCTGGCTGGGACTTTAAGTATTAATTGTTTTAACCAAATGGGTTAATTTTAAGAATGAAGCCAGGAGCATGCAAACACCTGGAGGCTGAGGCTTATTTTATTCTAGCTACAATGAAACCTTTAATTTCCTGCTGCTCTTCTCTACAGCACTTATAATTCTGTGATTATTCTTCTTTCCCCTTGCAGCCTGTTTAATTATGTGCTGTACAAAGCAAGAAAAAGTAAATAACACCTTTCAAAAGACGTTACTGTAAATTGGCTAATAACTAGGCCTCAAAATGTTATTACAAACAGTTGGCAGTTTCAGCAGAGAAATTTAACAAATGCCACTTCATTCACAGCCAGAGGGCTGCCTCATATAATCTACTTTACTCAGTGCTTTGTGATTTCCCTTTTATTTATTCTCAGAACACTTCTGTATCATTCCTATTGTACAGATTATGAAACAGATTTATTGCAGAATGCTAAGAATGTCTTGGATCATGACAGGCCACCAAGAGTACTAGAGTGAATTGATAAGACTAAGAAATCCTAAAAACTGCAGATTGAAGAAAGCACATAGTAGTAGTGTAAATAAAAAGATGATGGAATCAAATTATTGCATTCTATATGCCAGCAGATTTGGAAAACACAACAATGGCCACAGGATTGGAAAAGATATGTATACGTTCCACTCCCCAAAAAGGGTAATGCCAAAGAATGTTCAAATTATCGAACAATTGCGCTCATCCCACACGCTAGCAAGGTGATGCTCAAGATAATACAGGATAGACTGCAGCAGCATGTGGAGAGAGAATTACCAGAAGTGCAGGCGGGGTTCAGAAGGGGCAGGGGGACTAGAGACCACATCGCCAACATAAGATAGATCATGGAAAAAACAAAGGAATATCAGAAACAAGTCTACTTCTGTTTCATTGATTACACTAAGGCTTTTGACTGTGTTGACCACAACAAAATGTGGCAAGTAATTAAAGAGATGGGAATACCGGAACACCTTATATGCCTCATGAGAAATCTGTACAAGAGCTAAGAAGCAACAGTTTGGACAGAATATGGAATGACGGAATCAGTGGTGGGCAGCAACAGGTTTGAACCCCCCCTGGGGGGGGGAGCAAAATCGGGTGGCCTCTAGGCAGGGTGGTGGTGAAATTGGGTGGCCTTCGGGCAGAGGGGGTAGTGAAATTGGGTGGCCACACGCCACACCCACTTGCCTGCCCTGCCCCATCAGGTTTTGTCCCTGCAAGTCGTTCAAGGTCTCCCTTGCTCAAAAGCCAGTCATATCCAACTCTAGGGTGCAGTGCTCTTCACCTTTTACAGCCAAAGAGCCAGTGCTGGCTGTGTTTGCAGATTTATACATGGCCATATGGCAGGCATGACTAGATCACCCATGATGTAGGCTCCGCCCATGAGCTAGCCTCCACCCATGATGTAGGCTCCGGCCATGACGTAGGCTCCACCCATGGTGTGGTAGTAATTTTTTTTGCTGCGTACCACTGGGTGGAATGGTTTGGAACAGGAAAAGGAGTAAGACAAGGCTGCATTTTAACATCCTGCTTATTCAACTTATAGATAGAGCACATAATGCACAATGCAGGGATGGAGGAATCACAATATGGGATCAAAATCTCTGGGAGAAGCATCAACAAGTTGAGACAGAAAGTGAGGAATACCTAAAGAAGCTCCTGGTTAGGTTGAAAGAAGAGAGTGCAAAAGCTGGCTTGAGACTCAATATGAAGAAAACCAAGATAATGGAAACAGGCCCTATCAGTCTCTGCAAAGTAGATGGGGAAGAAGTAGAAGAAGTGACAGACCTTACTTTCATAGGATCCAAGATCACTGCAGATGGTGATTGCAGCCATGGAATAAAAAAGCGACTGATTCTTGGGAGGCAAGCTATGAGAAACCTTGGGAACATAGTGAAAAGTAGAGACATCACATTGCAAACAAAAAATTGTATAGTCAAAGCAATGGTATTTCCGGTGGTAATGTATGGTTGTGAGAGCTGGACCATTAGGAAAGCTGAGTGCAGAAGAATAGGTGCCTTTGAGATGTGATGTTGGAGGAGAGTTTTGTGAGTCCCCTGGACAGCGAGGAGAACAAATAGGTCGATTCTAGAAGAAATCAACCCTAACTGCTCCTTAGAAGGTCAAATAGTAAAGATGAAGCTAAAGTACTTTGGACATAAAAGGAGAAGAGAGGATTCACTTATTTATTTATTTATTTATTTTATTTATTTATTTGCATTTAATATCCCGCCCCAATCGGGCGAACCCGACTCTGGGCGGCTTACAGCATAGCTCATAATATATATGGCCTTAAAATTCATAAAATTCATAAGAATTCATAAAAAATTTAAAACGTTAAACAGTAAAAACGGATAGAAACCCATAATAACAGCTACCAGATGGGGGCGGATGGCTGCTCTTAAATTAGCCATCCCGTATGGGAACCTGCATTGCTATGTCCCCATACTTGACCCGCCAGCCATGTCTTCAGGCCCTTTCGAAAGGGCAGAAGCTCCGTCTGCAGGCGCAGCTCTGTCGGAAGGAGGTTCCAAAGGGCCGGGGCGAACACAGAGAAGGCTCTCTTCCTGGTGCTCGTGAGGCGAGCCTCCCTGGCCGATGGAGTAACAAGAGAGCCCCTCCGGTCCGCCCTGGTGGGACGGGCAGACATTCTTAGGGTGACGCGGTCTCTTAGGTATCCTGGCCCACTACCATGTAGGGCTTTAAAGGTAATTACCAGCACCTTGAATTGCACCCGGAGGCAAACTGGCAACCAGTGCAGCTCCCGGAGCAGTGGTGAGGCCCAAGCATAACGCCCGCACCCCATCACTACCCGGGCTGCCGCATTCTGGACCAGCTGAAGCCTCCGAATGGTCGCCAAGGGCAGACCCATGTAGAGCGCATTACAGTAATCAAGTCTGGAGGTGACCAAAGCATGCGTGACCATGAGCAAGGCATCCCGGCCTAGGAGGGGGCGTAACTGGCGTATTACACGAAGTTGTGCAAAAGCCCTCCTGGCCACGGCTGCCACCTGCTCATTGAACAGTAGCCGTGAGTCCAGGAGGACCCCCAGATTACGCACCGGGTCTGTTTGGGGCAAAACTGCCCCATCCAGAACCAAAGCTGGTAACTCCCGTGTTAGCGCAGGGCCCCTTACCCATAGCCACTCAGTCTTGCCGGGATTCAGCTGTAGCCCGTTTTCCCCCATCCAGACCTTAACAGCCTCCAGGCACCTGGAAAGGACTTCCACTGCACCGCCTGGGTCCCCACGGGCTGAGATGTACAACTGGGTATCATCAGCATACTGATGATACCTTACCCCGTGGGAACGGATGATCTCACCCAGCGGCTTCATATAGATGTTAAATAGGAGAGGAGAAAGTACCGAGCCCTGAGGCACCCCATACTGCAGGGGCCTAGGGCTTGAGAAAGTCTTGATGCTGGGAAAGGTGGAGGGCAAAAGAAGAAGGGGGCAGCCAAAGATGAGATGGCTAGATGGTATTTTAGACACAATGGGCACAGAGTTGGGCAGGTTGAGGAGGATGGCGGAGGACAGAGATGCATGGAGGACAATGGTCCTAAGGTTTGCAAAAGGTCAGAATCAACTGTGTGACTGAACAAAAAAGAAGAAGAGAGAAATTAAAAGTGCAGATTATTCCAGTTGATCATTCAAGGTAAACAAAATTGGGGTGGGGAGTGTTAAGAAAGAGAAGAATGTATTATGTTTGAATATAACACAATTGCTCAACTTTTCAATGGATTTTGGAACACACTACTGATGGAGATGTGCCAGGCGCCATCCCTGGATATCTTCAAAAAAATAACTTAAAACTTTCATATTCAAGGAAGCCTTTCAGAATATCACCCCATTATCAATAAATTAGCTAGTCAGTTGACCCTCTGTGCCCACAGACACCAGTTTTTTTATTTTATGATGTACTTATTTGGTTGTGTTATTTTTAATTTGTTGTGTGTTTTATTATGTTATTTGTAATTTGTATATGTACTGCCCAGAGTGGGAAATATTCCAAATGGGCAGTATAAAAATGTAGTAAGTAAGTAAGTAAGTAAGTAAGTAAGTAAGTAAGTAAGTAAGTAAGTAAGTAAGTAAGTAAGTAAGTAAGTAAATAAATAAATAAATAAATAAATAAATAAATACATTATTTTTGAAATAAAATCAGGTCTATCCTGATAACCTTGTGTTGCTGGCTAATCTTTCTCACACTAGGTTAGGCAAAAGGAACTGCAGAATGAGCTCCCAAAAGGTGCCTTCTGATTGGAATTGCAGTTCAATAATATCTGAAGGCATCCTAGTTCCTCACTCCTTCCTTAGGCTCGTTGTAATTTCTTATGTGCCACCAGGTCAAAATAACTTATAGCCACCCTATTAAGGTTTTCAAGGTAAATGAGATATTTATTGAATGATTTTACTCCCAGTGAGTTTCCATGGCTGAGTGAAAACCCTGGTCTGTACAGTCCTAGTCTGTCACCCTAGCCACTATACCACACTGGTTACTTTGGGCTCATGATACATAGCAATACTTAAAAATTATCAAGAATATTTGGGTGGATTCTTCTTTCCTCCTTCCTCTTTTCCTCCTCTCCTTCTTTTTTCTTTTTCAGCCAGGTTTCACAGATCTGTGTTGCATTATTTCATATTCATTGGTTGATATGATGTGTCACTTATTAAAGCTAACCACTCTCATGTTCATAATTTCATTGCCACCTCATTTCAAATCTTTACAGTACTTCACACTATTTTGACCAAGAGAGGAGGTTTCTAAAACAGACATGTTTCTATATAGACCTCAAAGACATTTGATCTTGATACTAATGAATTTGTGCGATGTTGTTATTTGCAGGTATCACTGAATCTTAAAATGCACAACTATCCTTAACTAGGAAAGCTATTCATATCATTATATTTATATCAGCACCACCCAAAGCAGGATTGAATTGCCACACCAAAAAAAAAGTATCTCCAGATGCTTCGAACATGTTCTGATCTTTCCGTTTGCCTTGTGTGGTCAAACAGAAGCAGCACTTTTTTTCTTAGCTATTGTAGGTTACTAATTACAGAGTCTGTGCACATTTGGTAATGAATAATGGACAACAGAAGGGCAGAAAACAAATGCAAAACAAGCAAGATCAGGCTGGAGCACAATGCTGCCCCCCTTTAAGGCTCATAGGGTTGTTGTCATGGTAGCTGTATGCGCTGCTACTTCACTGCTTCAGCACAGGAATTGCCCATGAAAAAGGTCAAGGCCATTTCTCCTGGGAAACTCCTAGGCTAAAAAGTAGGATCTTAGCCATGAAACCTGCTAATGGAGGTATGCCGCACTCAGTGAGGCAAGATCAAGAGGAAAAAATAACCCAAAACGTTGGGTGGTTATAAAACCATGATACATACAGTACATGGGACTCTGTAGCCATTGTTGGTGAACCTTGGCACTCTAGGTCTTCTTGGACTTCAATTTCTAGAAGCCCAAGTCAGCACTCCTGCTGATCAGGGTTTCTGGGAAAGTGAGGTTCCAGAACACCGGGAATGCCAAGGTTTGCTATTGCTGCTATAGGCCCTATAGTATAGGGTTACTTCCTGGTTTCATGCAGCCCAAACAAACACCTGATTTGGCCAAATCTGTGGCACCTGGAAATGTGGTAGGGACTGCCGTGCTGTTGACCAAGGTGGGAGAAGAAGGAGAAGTCAGTGGCTTTTGAAGTGTGAAGAAGGGCTTGCACTGCCAGGGGAACCTGTCCCTTGAAGAAGGTAGGAGGCAGAGCAACTGTAGTGGCAGCTACAGGGGGTCCTGGATGAAGGGGATTAACTGGACCCTTTTGAGTCAGGATTCAGGCCCAGATATGGTATTGAGACTGCATTGGTTACACTTGTGTATGATCTCTGGCGTGAACTGGACAGGGGTAACCCATCTGTCCTTGCTCTCCTTGCTTTCTCAGTGGCCTTCGATACCGTCGACCACAGTATCCTTCTGGAATGGCTCCGAGGATTGGGGGTCCAGGGCATGGTGTGGTCCTGGTTCTCCTCTTTTCTGAGGGGCCAGACCTGGTCTGTGTTATTGGAGAGCGAGATGTCCAGCCCTAGGCCTCCCCATTATGGGATGCCACAGGATTCAGTACTCTCGCTTCTCCTATTTAATATCTACATGAAGCCTCTGGGTGAGATATCCGTTCCTACGGTGTGAAGTATCATCAATATGCTTATACTGAACTGTATATCTCAGCCTGTGGGAACCCAAGCAATGCAGTTGAAGTTGTACCCAGGTGTCTGGAGGCTGTAAGGGTCTGGATAGGGGACAATGGGCTACAACTGAATCCTGGCAAGATTGAGTGGCTGGGGTCGGGGGGCCCATGGTATCCTAGGAGGTACCATTTTTTGTAATGGATGGGACTCTTTTGCCTCAGACAGACCTGGTGCATAATTTGGGAGTCCTCCTGGACTCACGACTACTGCTCAAGGAGCAGGTGGCAGTCATGGCCAGGAGGGCTTTTGCGCAACTTTATGTCATCCGCCAATTACACTTGGTCCTGGACCGGGACTCCTTTCTTACAGTCACTCATGCACCTTCATACTAGATTATTGCAATGCACTCTACATGTGGCTGCCCTTGATGACCATCCGGAGGCTTCAATTGGTTCAGAATGTGGCTGCCTGGGTGGCAATGGGGTGTGGTTGGTATGACCGTACCGCACCTCTACTGCGGGAGCTGCATTGGTTGCCAATATGCCTCCGGGTGCAATTCAAAGTGCTGGTAATGTCTTTTAAAGCCCTTCATTGTAGTGGACCAGGATACCTAAGAGACTGTGTGACCCGAAGGCTATCAACCCATCCTACAAGAACTTAGTGGTCCCATCAGCCAGGGAGGCGCGTCTCCCTGGGACTAGGATACCTTTTCGGTATCTGCTCTGGCCCTGTGGAACCTTCTGTCGCTCGAATTATGCCTCCAGACAGAGTTGCTTCAGGAAGGGCGTAAAAACATGGTTATGGCAGCAGGTGTGGGGTACTGACGGTGTCACAACCTCCTCCTCGCTGTCTTATTTAGGGCCATCCTGGTTTTAAGGGGATTGGGAGGTCTTTTTTTAATAAAGGATTTTAGATAGTTTTTATAGCTTTAATCTTTGTATTAGAGTTGTTTATATGTTTGAAACTTGATGTTGCCTTGGATTGCCCAGGCGAGAAGGATGGTAATATAAATGCAACAATAAATAAATAAATAAATAAATAAACGTGTATAAATAAAAACTATTATGTAGTTTCCTTTGTACATGGTACCATCATGTTTAAAAGCAGCTATGCAAAAGTACAACAATGGGGTCCCTGTGGTGTCAGACATGTCCACTGGGGAAAGGAGGATGAGAGGCAACCACAAGCACTAGAACTTTTAACATCAACATGAGCAATGCCATCTCACTACATCTCTCACATCCAAGCTCCATGTCTTAACAACTATTGAGTCACACTAGCTCTTGAGACACAGAAACATAAGAACAGTTGGTATAAATGGAACCAAGAATGCTTCTAAAAATATGATTCCTAGTGCACTGTGTACTTATTCCAGTTTTTTCTCTTTAATTGCATTTTTTTTTGTAATGAGAAGGGGGCAAAAATATGATTTTGTGGCACAATCAGAAGTACTGCAAACAATACAGTATTTGAAAAATTATTCACAGGACAAAAATCTCACCCATAAGAGCTAGAGCCCTATAAGAGCTAAGTTTTATAATCAGAATTGTCTGAAAACAAAATACACGTTTCCAATTCCAGACAGCCCTGAGTGAAAATGCAAATATCTAGTGGAAAGAGATTAAAAATATTTCAGCACCTTAAATACTAACTAAGTTTACTGCAAGTTTTTGTTGATTATAGACTTGCTCTGTGAAAGCTCACGTTAAACCATGGCAGTTAGTCTTTATAGTGCCATAATGTTGTTTTGCTTTGCTTCTTGTCTGCAACACTTGTCTGCAACAGCTACCACTTCAGAAACCAGAAGTGAAAATCTTAAGTAAACACTGCCCTCTGGTGCATTCTGTGTCGTCCTTTGCAGAACTCAAAAAAATTTACTGTGTGCAGGTACAAAAATTCGTATAGTCAAAGCAATGGTATTTCCGGTGGCAATGTATGGTTGTGAGAACTGAACCATTAGGAAAGCTGAACGCAGAAGAATAGATGCCTTTGAGATGTGGTGTTGGAGGAGAGTTTTGAGAGTCCTCTGGACAGTGAGGGGAACAAATAGGTCAATCTTAGAAGAAATCAACCCTGACTGCTCCTTAGAAGGTCAAATAGTAAAGATGAAGCTAAAGTACTTTGGACATCAAATGAGAAGAGAGGATTTGCTTGAGAAAGCCTTGATGCTGGGAAGGGTGGAGGGCAAAAGAAGAAGGGGGCGGCCAAAAATGAGATGGCTAGATGGTATTGTAGACACAAAGCTGAGTGAGTTCAGGAGGATGGTGGAGGACAGAAGTGCCTGGCGGACAGTGGTCCATACGGTCGCAAAGGGTTGGAATCGACTGTGCGATTAAACAAAAACAAGGTACTGTACTGTACTTATATTTGTGTATTTGTGTAAGCAGCAGTCATAAGTGTCCTTAAGTTTCAAACTTCCCTTAGCCCATTTCTCTTGCTAAATTGAGAAGGAAAACAAAAATGAGAATGAATAATTCAGTCTGAATAATGTAAGAAGAACAAGGCTGTTATTCAGACTTGAGATGGGTGCCGATGCTCTTCTCATACAAATTTTACTACAATACAACACGTTAAGTATCTTTGCTACAAATGATCATAATGGCCTAAAGCAGAGGTGCTCAAATTTTTTGCACCATGGGCCAGTCACGTGGTTGAGTGGGCTGGTCATATGGTTCGTCCCACCAGAAGTGGAAGTAAAACACACACGTACATGTGAAAAATGCTGCCGTATGTGCACCCACAGCTGTCATAAACACATTTACGACAGCAGGTGCATTTATGGCAGCATTTTGTGCATGCATGGGTGCATTTTGCTTTCACTTACAGGAGCGGCACGGGTGGCACAGGCCAGATCATTAGGCACTGCAGGTGGCCATAGTTTGGGCACTCCTGGCCTAAAGTGTAGAGCAAATCTTAAAATCGTTTTCAAGGAAGACAAGAAAAAAAAACTGGAAAAAGAGTTTTTTTCCAATATCCCACCAATGCACCTTATCACCTAGTTCTGGCTAACTGAGGGAGCACATTGTTTTCTGCCCTGATGCTCTCCCATAGTGATAAAATGTTCCCCTTATCTTGCTTGATCTTGCTTTTCTCCCCACAAGTTTCCACCCCTTTTCAATCCTCTTAAAATTATGGTTTGCTTCAAGTATTCATTTGTAAAGATGTGTGTGAGAGCCTGTGCAGTTGATACCTGTGGTGACATTTAAAAAAACAGTCCCACCAAGGGCATGGAATCTCTTTTGATCTATTTGATCTGTTTGATCTATTTATTTCTGTGGAAATCTTGTTATAAAAATATTCAAGAGAGGAAATACCATCTAGCCATCTCATTTTTGGCCGCCTTCTTCTTCTTTTGCCCTTGACCTTTTCAAGCATCAAGGCTTTCTCAAGTGAGTCTTCTCATTTGATGTCCAAAGCACTTTAGCTTCATCTTTACTATTTGACCTTCTAAGGAGCAGTCAGGGTTGAGTTCTTCTAAGATTGACCTATTTGTTCTCCTTGGTGTCCAGGAGACTCTCAAAACTCTCCTCCAACACCACATCTCAAAGGCATCTATTCTTCTGCGTTCAGCTTTCCTAATGGTCCAGCTCTCACAATCATACATTGCCACAGGGAATACCATTGCTTCGACTATAAGAATTTTTGTTTGCAATTTGATGTCTCTACTTTTCACTATGCTCCCCAGGTTTCTCATAGCTTGTCTCCCAAGAATCAGTCACCTTTTTTTTTTCATGGCTGCAATCACTATCTGCAGTGAGCTAAGTAGCTAAGGGAAAAAAGAGATCTGTGTCAGTGCACTGTAGCACATGAACCTCAAAGGAACGTAAAGTATGAAGAGGCAATGCAGTCTGACCCATTAGGAAAAAGAAGGGCTTGGCCAACCAATTGATACATCACCAACCAAAGAACAACCTCTCTTTACTTCTACCACCCTGATTATCCTGCTTCTTCTTCTTTACTTCCTCAACTTGTTTGATTTCCATTTAGCAACCAGAACCCCTTTGAAAGAATTTCTCCCCTTTCTTCATATAATGTTGTACTGTACTTCTTAATCTGTCATGGCCATTTGCTCATCAGAGGTAAATTAGCCTTTTCAGAATATGGCCTTCATCTTCCTCATGAAGCAAGCCAACATTCCTTCACCCTGTGTCTAAGCAATTTGCAAAATGCACATGTTTTCCACACAAGAGTTATTCAGAAATTGTCCAAGATACTTTGCGGAGCAAATGACGTTGGAAACAATTTTGAAAAATGGATGATATTCTGCTTTTTAAATTGGGAGTAATTTACTGTTTGTTCCTTATCTGCAGGAACTTTCATAAGTATTCTAGGCACAACCAGAAAACAACCTTCAGCACCTTTTGAAATTTAATATGAACTTCAGCAGTGTCTCTCCCGCACAAAGCTTGGAAACTTAGGCTATATCTCTCATCCTCCTCCAGGTATGGTGGTCATGCTGGCTGGGAAAATGATAGAGGCTGTAAAGTGCAATCATTGCTCCCACATTTCATCTTTACAGTATAGTATAACTAAACAGAGTCTTCTTGGCTTGAACATCAGCCATATTATTCCAAACCTTTTTGTTTACTTCTTGCCTGATGGAGAGTACTAAAGAATTCAGGAGTTTGCACATTGAAATGCAGAGTTTGCATTTTTCTTCTTCTTATCTCCAGTACCTGTGGGATACCAACACTTTGTGTATAACTTTGTAAAGCTTGTTTTCTCTCAACTCTTTCTAGACTCTCCCCTTCCCACCCTTGTCATCAGCATATAGATTTTCTTTTCATTAACATTTCCAACTTCTGCTAGAGGCCAGCAGGGAAGAGGGTATCTGCAGCTGGCAGGTATTCCTATTTAAATACCAAGCAAACAGACCAGCATGAAAGCTGGCTCATCCTGCCAACATGGAGCAAGAAGGAGAGGCATTGGGGTAGCATTTCTGACAGTGTCATCAGAGCTCAGCTAAGATACATGTGGAAGATGTCACCAATCCTAATGGGTGATTTGAGCATGTCATGTTCAGCACAACATTGTTAGTACCAGAAATTCATTATGTATTTATTGTATTTAAAAACATTTGCAACCCACTGTATCTCATAGGCTCTTAAGAAGGTTAAAGGGTCATGTATAACAATTTAAAAGAGATCTTTAAAACAGTTTAAAATTAATGGCTTCTACAGGTTCTAATGCAAGATGTTAAAATATTGACACATTAAAACCTGTGCAGGCTGTGAGCCTCAATCCCTAAAGCTCTATTAAACGAGCATGTTTTGATCTTGGTGCCAAAATAATGCCAATGTTGGCACCACTTGAGTCTAAGAGGGGAGGGCATTCCACTGTCTCAGAGTGCTACAGCCAAAGAAGCCCGAGAAAATAACTCAGAGCACAGTATTTCTAACAATACTTCCAACATCTGTTACAGAAACCACATTTAATTTAACATAACTTGCATCTCATACTTTATTTTGAGTGTACTGTATACTAAAATGTCCAAGTGATACAGTCAGTCACTACAGCTAGTTGAACGTTGGTTCAATGTGTTACCTTTGGTTAATGGTACATCTATAGCCTCCCTTTGCCTTCTGCCAATCTCCAATCACCCCTCCTATTTACAAAGCAGTCGTCTCCTCCTGATGCCTACCCCCTCATGATAGAGACCTCTTTATTCAATGTTTTCTATTTTAGATGTCTCCTAATATGACAGCAGCTCTGTTGAAAAAGAACAAAGGGAGGGGGGGACAGCAGGTCAGAGGCTAATGAGAGGCTGAGTGATGAGAAGGGAGAGGCAAAGAATGTTCTGGACTATAGCCAAAACTAATCCATGTCTGTTTTTGAAAGGTATGGCATGAAGGATTGAGCTGTAACATTTATATATATGGCTGTATATGTGTGAGCTAAAAGTATACTGGTGCAGTCTGAGCAAAGGGCTCTTTGAGATGACACAGATGCTTAGTTTTAACTCACCATGAAGGAAGGGGTTTTGTTTTGTTTAATCTTCTAGGGAGTTCAGTTTTTAAAACACTGAACACTGATTAAAAAGGCAAGAAAAAATTCTTTTTTGTATAGGGCTGTGGCCATATATGATACAGATTCCAGATACAAACATATTCATGCCCTGAAACAGATGCTTGCCCTTGTGTGTAAAGGGTCCTGGGCAGTGATGGGCATCAGCAGGCTCGCACCAGTTTGCCAGAACTGGTAGCAGAAATTCTGACTGGCCCTGTCTATCCAAGTTTTGAAATAAAGTAGTCCTAATTCAGGTGCAACACAGGGCTTTCCTCCTGGCCACACCCACCACACCACACCCACAGTGTGGTAGTAATTTTTTTTTGAACCCACCACTGGTCCTGGGTGATCGTCTTGTAGATCATGCTATTTCCCATACTGGTTCTTACACTGATCAGTCTGGCTATTAATGGGCCAATGGGAAGTGAATAAAGGGTGTGTTGAACTGTTGAGCTGGTTCAGTCTTCTAAGTATGTGTTGTGTTCCTATACACCACAGATGTCAAAGACTTTGCCAAAATCAAGATATATTACTATATTACATCTGCAGCATTCCCACTGTCTACCAAGAAAGTTACCTAATCAAAAAAGAGATAAGATTAGTGTGGCAGAATTCATTCTTTACAAATCCATGTTGGCTTCTAGCTATTACTGCAATGTGTTGGTCTGTAGTTCACCAGTTACTCCATTTTGCCTTAAAAAATAGATAAGGATGATAGCCCTTCCACAATTATATGGCACCTCATCCATTCTCCATCACTGAGCTGAAGTAGGAATAGGGCACTTTTTTCTTGTTTTTTATAGTTTCCCCATGCCCATTGAGTAACTAGATACTGTCTCTTTTCTGTCTTTTGCTACACATATAACTGAAGAAACCCATCCAACACCCCATTCTACATGGGAGTTAAAATATATTTGATTAACTATGACCATCTTACTTTTAGAAGTACAGTAATACCTCATATAACATTAGTATCGAATAACACGAAAATCGCATAACATTAAGGAATCTGGGGGGAAGAATTGCATCGGATAACATTAAGATCCTATGGGATGCTTCAGATAACAACCGCTAAAGCCTGTGTGGTTACAATGTATCTCTATGGATCCCATAGGATTTTAACATGCATCAGATAACACTAAAAATCATATAACACCAAGACTTGTGGAACCAGGTTTTAGTGTTATCTGAGGTTTTACTGTACTTCTATTTACATGTGCATGTGTACATGCACATATCACTCAGGCATACACATTAGTTCATCAGTGTTATATTAATAAGCCAGAATCTGATTGGTTATTTGTGCAAGTGACAGAGGAGCCTGACGTACTATGGTCCATGGGGTTGCAAAGGGTCAGACTTAACTGTGAGACTGAAGAAGAAGAAGAAGAAACAGGAGTTGACGTGGTTCATTGCAGCTTATTAATGAGGAGCCCTGTGCATGCCAAGAAAATTTACTTTTATTTATTTATTTTCTTAGATTTGTATCACAACCCCATCACCGGGGCGACTCTGGGCAGCTTACAACAAACATCACAAACCCAACATAAAAAACATCCACATAATAACAATTCATAAAACCTCAAGTTAAAATCATTAAAACCTTAAAAAATCCTCTATCTCCTGTTCCCCATCTAAACTAGCTAAAACTAAGATAAAAAAGCTAAAACCACCCCAGATAGCCCTTATATCAACCAATGGAGGGGCACTGCCCCACCAACAGCACCCCACAGTACAACACTCTTTTCACATGTTTATTTCAAATTCTTCCATCTGTACCTTCTATTTATAATGATCTCTACATTTTTGCAGAGATGGAAAACATGATTTTGTTCATTCCTAGATACATTGGATGCTTGTACATGTGTGAACACAGTTCCATATTCTAGGTCATTCTAAAACCTTCTAAATACTTAACAGCCCACTCCTTGCCAGCAGTCCATCTTCCAGGAAGCATAGCCCATGGTCCCAAAATCCAAATTTCTCATGATGGCACTACCTTCATAGTGAGTAACTTTCTATTCTTCTTCTGAGCACTTGCAGGATGGATGAAAAGACTATCTGGATCCCAAAGTCCTTGAGTTTCTTTCCCAGAGGTTCAAATTCTGATGCGATTTCTTCATAGTTCCTCCTGCCTGTGCCATTTGTTCTCATGTAGATGAGAAGAAAGGGATATGCATCTATGGGATTTATGAGTTATTGCAATCCTTCCATCATATCCTTAATTGCCAGGGAGACAGCATACCTTCCCAGCATATTTTAGTTTCAGTCTCATGCAGTAGGGTAGGAGTTCTCAACTTTTTAACGTGAGGAGCAGGGTCACACTCCTCAAACAGCTTTGGGGGCTGGACAGCCATTTTGCCCTTCCTCCACCACATGGCACTTCCTGGTGTGGTGGAGGCAGTGGGGAGGGCACATGAAATGGTGGGGGAGGGCTCATGAAATGGCAGTGGTGGGATTCAGCAGGTTTGCGCCAGTTCATCAGAACTGGTAGCAGAAATTCCGACTGGCCCTGGCCATTCAAGTTTTGAAATAAAGTAGTCCTAATTTGGGTGCAAGGCAAGGCTTCCCCCTGGCTATGCCCACTATACCATGACCACAGAGTAGGTAGTAATTTTTTTTATTACACTGGTCATGGGCCGCATCTGGCCTGCTGGCCACAGATTGAGAATACCTGCAGTAGGAAGTCTCTTACTGCAAGTACTCTTCTCCTTTTCTGTTTTGTAGGATGTGGGTTCAGTGACTCTGTTTTCCTGAGCTTGATCCTCTCTCATGTCCTCCCATCAGTCTCCTGTTTGGCCTGCCAAACTCCTCTTCGAGAATATGAAAGTGTTTTGCAGTTCCACTGGTGAACAGTCTTCTGGTCCTAACTGTGATACTTTTCTTGGTGCTTCCTCCACTATGTCTGTCTTGACAGTGTTCTCCGCTTCTGCTTTGCCTTGCTGTTCTTCCACCTCCAGTGGCTCCCTTGACTGCTGCTGCGCACATATTCTTTCTATGTACTCTTCATCTTCACTTCTACACACTCCTCCAGTTCTTTCACTTTTTCTTTCTAGAGTGTTATCAATTTACATATGTGTATGCTGCATTGAAAGGAATGCAGTGGCTCAAGTGGTTAAGATACTGAACTTGATGACTGGAAGGCTGGCAGGCCAGCAGTTTAAGACCCAAGTGCTGCATGACAGAGTGAATTTCTGTCTCTGTTCCAGCTCCTGCCAACCTAGCAGTTCGAAAGAAAAAATTGCAAGTAGATAAATAGGTGTCACTTTGGTGGGAAAGTAAACAGCATTCCATTCATTCTGGTATCTAGTCATGCCTGCCACATGTCCACGGAAATGTCCGCAGATGCAGACAGCACTGGCTTTTTGGCTATAAACAGAGATGAGCACTGAACCCTAGAGAAACAAATCTTGAACACCCCTTCCAGGTCATTATCTCTGAAGTGTCTCTTTCCTCTATAATTTACATTATCTTTTTGCTTTCTTCCGCTTGTCTCTCATTGTCCCTTTCTTTGTTTTGTCTGTTTTAGAGGCTGCTGAGAAAGTCATTTAATATATAATTATATTGTATAAATACATAACTATAGCCGAGTTGATACCCATCTAGGTTATTTTAAAGTTGAATTTAATAAGTGCTTTTAAAAGCTGTGGGCAACTGATTTTTGCCACATAACTGTTATTTATGTTTTTTCTATACTCTCTCTAGAGGTTACTATTGGGGGGCAATAAAGAAAAAGTTATTACAGAATTAGAGATTATTTGTAGTAGGCATGTGTGAAAGGAAGTGGTATACTTTATACTTACCACATCACATATCTGTACCCATTTCCAAATGTAAAAGACAAACAATCTGGTCTCATGTATAAAGAATTGAGTTCTAAAGAACATTATTGGGGAAATAAAAATTGCTACAAAAATGTAGAAAGAGTGCGGTCAATTCACACTCTTCACAAGAAAATTAGGTGGTTGTCACCATCCCCCCCAAAAAAGAATCATAACGGTAAGTCCTGAAAACAGATTTTTTTTACTTGAAAATTGTTGTGCTTCTTTGAAATAAAAAGAAAAGAATCTACACAGAAAAGAATTAGAAAGGCATGAGGAAACAAAATAGTTAATAAATCCTACTGTGTCTTAAACAGAAATGTTAACTGGTCACTTTTTTTAATGAAACAAGAACTTTTAAAAAATCAGAAAAGAGAAAGACATTTTTTCCACCCAACAAGGCCCCACTTTGTCTTTTACAAATAAAATAAATTTGAGATTTATGTTCCCATATGTAAGATCTAACAAAGCTGATCTGCTTCACTGACCAGTTCTTAATAGACGTAATTAAGGATTCTTTATTGCCTACAGAAAAGTTGCTGTTACTTTTCCAGTTTTCCTGTTTGCTGACTGTTCAGTGAAGGAGCCAGAATGTGTACTATTTTCCACTTAACATCTTTCTCTTAAATCATTCTGTGCCTTGAAGGTCTTCTCTTATGCCCTTTCCATATGGTAAATTTTGGTCAAAGGTGGGCAAAGTGTGCCCTATCATAGGCAGTCGGCTGCTGTCCCATGCTTGGTCAGGCTGATGGGTAGTGACTGTCCAACTGTTCGGAGGGGTGCACTTTACTGACAATAATCTCAATTTAGTCATAGATAAGAGTAGAACTAATGAAATCACTGGGCTTTATGCTACTATGCTCTAACCTATCCTCTATGGGTATATCAGGGTATTTATGAAGGAGAATAAGGACATTGAAAAATGGATAGATGGAAAGGGATACCTAAGAAATGGAAAACGTTTTTCTTTGCTTTTTCCACCTTTTGCCATGTGTCTTATTTTCCCTCCCCAGTAGACACATCATAGGTTATACTAAGAAACAATTATCCATTGATAAGTATTTGTACGGAAATAGAGTCTTCCTTGTCACAGATGGGGAAGACAGACAAGTTGAAACATCACAATTTAACATGCTCTATATTTGGTATGGCAGGAATAGCAGGGAGAAACTATTCTCCTGACCAAACCTGTGCTTCAGATTGAATGCAGATATTCTGCAGGAGCAATTCTGTCTCCTTTTTGACTCATAAACCGATGTACTGAGAGATTGCTACAGTTGTAAAGATGTAGGTGAAAGGCTAATCTGTGAAATCATGGGCAAGATGCACAGTCCCAGAGTATCGCTAGAAGGAGGGAATATTAAGGTACTTGTTAGTATGTTATACCTAAAAAACTTTGAGAAGCTTTGCCATAAGTTTTGAATTCACTTGAGTGCATGTAATTAATTATAAGGCTGGCCGCACATCCCGCTGTGGTAATGGAGTAGACCATACAGCCAGGAACTCAACACCGAGTGTCAGGTGGCGGGTAACTAACCTGACTCCCTAAAGGGACCAACAACTACAGGTGGATAAACCCCTTTGGGTGTGGTGATGGTCTCCTTCAGTGGATGAAATGCCACTGGAAACCATCATATTAGGCCCAATGGCAAAATTGAGTGGAGGAGGAACTCTGTTTCCCAATGGTCATAGAGGTGGAAGAGGCCATGCTAAATGGACTGGCTGTGAAGGTGTGCCTTGATAAGATCCTCAAGGCTGTGGCAGTCCATTGCAGTCCCAGTGTTAAATCCTGCATGTCTCATTTCATGTGTGCTGCAGGAGATGGCTCCACAATCATAGCATGTGGGTCACTTCATGGCAAGATGGGATCCATCTTAAACAAATTCACGCCAGTGACATTTTTCCTGCTTCAGGAAAAATGCATTCTCGGATACGAGTTGCAGTCAACGCTGCTGGATGTAATTATTATTATAATTATGTAAGGATGCCAAAATTAAGATATAACCTACCCAAAATAAACAGGTAGGTCTTTTGTCCTTTTTGAAGCTTCCTTTCCTCTTCTGAAATCTGTTGCTGCTTCCAAAATCTGAATTTGGACCCCTTATTTGAGGCTGTTTTTCTAGAGCAGCATGAATCTCTTCCTCTGTGTGTATCTCTCTCTCTCTTTCACACATGTTTTGCTACCTCACAGAGTCCTACTACTAAAGCAAACCACAAACATTTTCCTGACCATCTCAGAATGTCCCGTGTACATTCCAGGCGAAAAGCCAGTTATCCTGGCGGGAAGGTCTGTGCACCTCAAACTCAGACTTAATTATCTGGCAGTCGTTCTATGTCGGAATTACAGCTGAAGTGACTTATATCGGAGCTTCGCCTCAGCAAACATAGTAGTGATTTGCCACTGGCCACCTGGTGTGCTGAGACCCCAAACCTAGATCTCTCAGCACCACAGCCAAGCACCACTAACCCGTGACAGAACCATAAGAGCAGTATTGTTTTGAGAACATACTCTGTAACTCCTTAGTCTGAGTTTCCATGATAATTCTTCCTCTTAAACACTAGAGGTCGCCAAAGTCACAGATACGATTACATTTCTGGAACCAAGCCCTTGGAAGAGAAGCGGGTTGGCAATTTTGATTAAGGCTGTTCCTGGAAGCCCTTTAATAACTCAGATGTAAGGATGCTGAACAGTTCAGGGCATTTCTTTCAGATGAAACGCCTAAAAAGCAGATTTTTGTATGTCTACATATGAAATAAACAGAGGTTTTATGCATGTACGATTTATCTGTCTTTCTTCTAATATGCCAAAACTCCTTGTTTGATACTTGATATATTTGAATTCTGAGTAATGTTGTTGTGATAGGACCGCAGAACTCACAGCAGAAACACATTTCAAAGGAGACAGCGTGGCACACTTCGTGAAAGAAACAGTTCTTTTGGTAATTCCATGCGCAGTAGGCAAAAGTGTCTGCTCTAGAACATTTCAGGACCATGTTTGAATAAGAAAAAAACCTTTTCATATCTTGGAAATCTTAAAAGATGGAGGATTCTGTATGCTATCTGTGATGAGAGAGTTATAAGAAGACTTGAACGTGTGTGTCTTTATTTTTTATATACGGTACATTATATAAGAAAAAAAACCCAGATCCTTTAATTATCCTCCTTAATTGCATATATTTTATTTGCTTAGTTAGCAAAAGATGAGAACCTATTTGAAGAAAACATTCATTTATTCTATGCACAGTTCAGTAAAACAAATTGATCCCATGTTTTCGCAAACAAGGTTGCTTTAAACTCACAGTAAGTCTTCAGTTATTATCAGATAAGTGGTTCTTACAGGGCTTTCTCAGAGATGTTGCCTCCAGACACTTGGGGCACCATATATGAGATGCTTGTAATATTGAAATGCAATATACCTTTCATATATTGGATGTTTTCATTTAAAAATTTCCCTGCTCCTCTCCAAAGTGTCAAGGAAAGTGCAATCATTTTTCTTTCTCTTGTTGATTTTTGTAGCCCTGAATTGGTAAGGAGGGAGACATTTTCCCACAGTTTTAATTGGTGAGCAAAGGGGAAAATGACCCTCCCTTTTGCTGATCCAGTGCTACAAGGATTGGCAACAGGGGAGAACACACACTGATTGCACATTCCCAGTCCCTTTGTAGAAGAGCCGAGAAAGTGTTTCATTTGCTTGCAGGGCAAAGTGGCTCATCAGCCACTTCACCATAGTAGCAAAGGATGTTTTTAGTTGTTTAGATAGGGGGAGGAGCCTAAATTTAATTTAGCTCCACTTCACTCCTCTAGTGACCCCCCAAAAAGAGTGAGCCTTGTGGGGGCAGTATGGACATGCTCATAGTTACACATACCTTTGTGTGTGTGTGTGTGTGTGTGTGTGTGTGTGTGTGTGTGTGTGTGTGTGTGTGTGTGTGTGTGTGTGTGTGCGCGCGCGCGCGCGCGCGTGTGTGTGTGCATGCGTGCAAGAAGGATGAAGGGAAGTTACATTTCAAAATTGTAACAAGGTCTGTAAATAGGTCTGCATTGGTAGTTTGAACCCAAGGGAAGTCTTCTGTGTTATTTCTTTGTTTCACTCAAGTTGTTCTTTCTGATGTGAGAACTCTTTATACGCTCCATTTTATGGTCCCTGCCTGCCTACAACTCACTTGATTTGGATCCTTTCATTTCCCCTCTGCCTCTTTAGGATTATTTTTTTGGGATTTCCCACTTTCTACAGCACCACCTTCTGAATTTTCCCCAACAGGAAGCAAAAGAGTCTCTGCAAGACAATGTCTCCCAATGAGGTGGCCCAGAAGGTTATCATGTTCAATGGTATTAAAGCTACCAAGAGTTCCAGCAGAACCAAAGGGAAGCACTGCCTCTGTCTAATTCCCTGTGTAGTTCTCCCACTAAGATGATCAAAGCTGTTTTCGTCCCATGGCTAGCCTTGAAACCAGATTAAAATGATCTGGACAATATGATTCCATCCAGCAACCCATGGAGCTTGGAAGCCACCACATGCTCCAACACCGTGTCCCAGAATGGTGCACGGGAAACTTGACAATAGTTGTTCAATGTAGTGGTTTACCTCACCAACTAAAAGAGGCCTTATTAGGAAGGATGGAATTATACCTTGAGCAACTGTGTTTTGAGCAATCGAATGCTAATTCTATTGTAACTGTAATGATGAGTTATCTGCAATATATAGTTTGGTTTGAACAGAATCTGCATGTTTAGCAAGTCTTCACCTCCCCCTCTTCCCCAAAATCAGATGTTACCAGCTAAAATAAAACTTCTCACTATATTAAAATAATATTTCTCACTTTGATTTTTGAAGACTTGTATTGTCTCAAGAATTCCCTTCAGTGAAAAGAATATAGTAAAACCCCGACTTACATGTCTTGAGTTACATAAAATTTGACTGACATAATGATTTTTGCACTAAAACCATGTCCCGATTTACATAACACATTTTCCTATGGGTTTGCTTCGAGTTACGTAAAAAAATGATTTTCCTATGGGGTTTCTTTGAATTAAATAAATATCATTTTCTTATAGGTTTGCTTCAAGTTAAGTAAAAAATTCATTTTTCCTATGGGTTTGCTTTGAGTTAAGTCAAAAACCGATTTACATAAAAGCCTACGAAACAGACTTTTTACATATGTAGAAGTTTTACCGTACTGTTGAAAATTCAAACAAGTGATATCACACTGTTTATGTTATTTCTTCTTGTTGTTAATTAAAGCATGCTCCCTTTGACTTTAAACTTCATTTCATTTTGAGATATAGTGCATCTTTGAAGAAAAAAATGCAAAATAAAAAGGTAAATGAAAATGTTCGTGTAGGGTGTGGGGGAGGGGAATATTGCCCTTGGAATAAGAAAAAATAACTGAGCAGGGTGTATTATTTATTTTCACAACTTTGTTTAAAGTAGCACATTGGTGTACGGTCACAGTGTTTTAAGTGTGCTGCTGTACTTAAAACACTTCACATCAGTGTGTTATTTATGATGCTGTAAACATTTCGAGACTCATGAGACTTGGTTTTCCATGGCATCCAAGGAGACAAATGGAAAGCTACAGCAATTGGAGATCTGTTATATGAGTCTTCTGAAAGGTGTAAATAAATGCACTGCTGTAGGCTGTAGACTGCAATACCATAAACATTGCCAAGAATTGGGGAGTCATTAACTGAAGGAAAACACAAGAGCAGGCACGAGTCCAGAAAAGGCTAAAAGCTTGGCTTGCCGAGCTGGTAAGGGCTTTTTAGTGGTATCTCTGAGGTAACATCAGAGACTGGTAGTTTTAGGCCAGGACAAAAGTGAAAGGAGAAGATGTGGCCTGCCACATCAAGGAGAATAGTAGTTCGAATGTAGGTAGCACTTTTATGCCATTAGGTTAAAAAGGTAAAGGTCCTCCTTGCTCAAAAGCAAGTCGTGTCCAACTCTAGGGTGTGGTGCTCATCTCTGTTTACAGCCATACATTTCTGTGGTCATGTTGTAGACATGACTAGATGTCGGAGTGCTGTTACCTTTCCTCCTGAAGTACTACCTATTTATCTACTTGCAATTTCTTGCTTTCAAACTGCTAGGTTGGCAAGAGCTGGGACAGATGGTGGGTGTTCACTCTGTTGTGTAACACTCAGGTCTCAAACTGCTGACCTGCCAACTTTCTGGTTGTCAAGTTCAGCATCTTAACCACTACTAAGGCACTGCAGCCCTGCCCATTAGGTTACCGGAAGGCATTTAACAGAGAAGCACACTTATTTGAAGCTTTGTGGCATGAGTTTTTCTTTAAAGGTAAGGGACATTTGCCCAGCAGCCCTCTGCCCAGCAGCCCAAGGGAGCACTTCATCCCTCTCTCCCAGGACAGAGTTCACCATGCCTCTATGTGGTAGGGATGGCAGACTGTTGAGTTTGGGCACTCGGTCTCTAAAAGGTTCGCCATCACTGCTCTATAAGTTGTATGGGTGCAGTAGCAGTAGCGTCGTGTGGATTTCAGTCGCCTGGGGTGTAAGCCAATTTTCCTGCCCCCTGGTGGATGCTGGCTCCTGCTCCTCCTAGGGCTTCTGGAAATTGTAGTCCAAGAATACCCATACACCCAAAAATTTCCGCCTGGGGCAGAGCCCCCCCCCCCACACTACGCCACTGTATGGGTGCTCTTCTGTGAAAACAACTGCCTGAAGTACATTTGCTGGATGCAATCAAAGCAGAGAACCAAATCAGACTGCTGTCTAGTCACTCTTAGTTTAAACTCCAGTTGAAATCCACGTGCCACATATGACATTAGCTAAAGGTTAAACTACTGCAGTAATGGCCACCTACAGTACAGAGGCAAGTGGAAACAAGAGTATTATTGCTGTTTCTTTAGCAGTTGCGGGACTGCTGTTAGGCATTATCCTAACTGAAGGCATTTCCCTTCTGCCCCAGTATCCTTTCAAGTGGTTTTTGTATGGGAAAGAATTATGATATTTGTCACTCACAAATGTTTAACTGGCTAATATGTTTTAAAGGTTTGCAATGGTTTTTAAACCATACAGGTTAACCAGTCTGCCTCAATATAGCACGGTGTTTGTCTACAACCACAGCTTCCATCTTGGGATGATGAGAGTAGAATTTTAATACATTTGAAGGGTGCTGGGCTCTGCAAGGCTGTTAAATAGTTGCTGCAAGTTCAGATGTGTCATGTTCCAAAGAATATAAATGGAACGCAGGAAGGATCTTTTACTAGCTCTAAAATTACCATGAAAAGAATGTTTGGATCTAGACCCCAATCCAATTAAAGTGAGTAATAACTAGGTCCCATTAAAATTAATGGGAAATAAGGAAGATCATGATTAATTTGTTCCACTGGTCTGAATGAAACTTGGTTACAATTAATTTAACTGAATTGGTGCCATAGGCTATGATCCAAAGTATTGTTAAATTCCATTGAAGACCATAGGATTTAAATAAACTAGGCAAGACTGCAATCTTGCTAATTATTTTGTACAGAGAATAACTAATTCCAGTGATTTTATGTTGCAGGCACATTAATACAGTAACCTCTCTGGAAAACAATGATTACAAAATGGTAGATGTAACAATCCTCTTACTCACAAGAGGAGTAGAGTATCAGGTTTGTATGTAATAGAGATGTGGACTGATCCCAAGATTTAGTTCAGACAGGGATTTGACAGAATGTAAAATAGCCAGCTATGGACTTTTTAAATGGATGCTTTTTTCCTTTACAATGTTTTGTGATGCTATATTTATGATTTGTGTGACGTACACTGGTGCTTTATTTTACTGTACTGTATTCTATTATTGTATTATTAGATTATTGTGACTGTTGTTAGCTGCCCTGAGTCATGTAGTCAAGTTGGGCGGCATACAAATCCAATAAATCAAATCAAATCAAATCAAACTTTGGACAGAGTTCAACCCAGTCTGCTTCATCTTGACATGCTGGAATTTGGAAGTTCATAGATCTATGTGTCCTATTTGTCATGAGAATTCAAGCAACATTGTTATTTCTTTGAATTACTTTTCATATATTCACTTACATTGGCTGGTTTAATAGTCTAGTGGTTTGAATAGTTTGAGAATCCTCTAGCTTCAGTGAAAGTGTGATATTGACAGCACATTCCAGCAACATTCCAGAGACACAACATCACTAAGTCACTGCCTTTAACAGACAGACACCTGTTAAAGTCCCAGAGCATGCGTAGTTTGCATTTGAAGGGGAAGAATGGAGGTAATCCAAGTTCATTCAGGTTAATTGTCAGTCATTAACCTTTTCACAAGTTGGGAGGGGTTCCTAAAGAAGGAACACTTTCACCTACAACATTACACCTTTGACCAGGACTTTTGAACTCCTAGATCAAAGGAGAAAGGTGAAGAGACACCCAGATAGGATCATAGGTCCTTCACTGTGAGGACACACCTGTGGGAAAATATTACATCAATGTTTATGGGAAAAACACCTGTGAGAAGTGGAAGTTCCCACATAACTCACATTCTTAAGGGGGACTGAAGTGATCAAATATTGTATATAAACCCTAGAAATTAGGAGTTTAGGAGGACCATTTTCCAAGGAATCGGGAGCCTTATCTCTTTGGAGATCTGATAAGGAACACCAGGTGGAAACTTAGCGATGGAGATGGGGGCCATCGTGCCCATACTCTTAGTCTCTGAGGAGAAATGCAACTTTTGAGAGAAGTTAGCATTTTCTTTTCTTTAGATTGTTTAGAATTAGAGTAGGTTAGGGGACACACCTTGGGTCATGATAGATTAGATCAGGGATGAGTCTTTTAGTTAGATTTATTTCCTTTATTATCACTTGCATTTTGAAATGGATAATTTCATCACTTCTACAATAAACTATTGAAAGACAATCAATGTCTCGTCTTTGGCTGTGGAACAAGGAATGAGGAGTCAGGAGTGGTTTTTCATCAACTCAAGTTAAGATTCCTGGGTAGCTAAATTTGGCTACATTTTCCTACAAAGATGGAGCTTGGGAAGGGCAAGGGGTAGAGAAAGAGCAGACTTGCTAAAAAAAGACATTGTCTCGGGATGTGATAAGGTTGCCAGGGCGATCCTGTAGGAGTAAAAGCCCTCATCCTGGAGCAATGTCTTGAGAACAACATCTGCCTGTGGATCCCACATCACTATGAGAAGGTTTTGCAACCGTCTGGCAATGATCCATGGGGTCGCAGAGGGTCAGAATCGACTATGCGACTGAACAACAACATAGTTTTCAGACCAGGTCTTCTCTTGCTTCTGATGGCAGATGGTGTTAAAAACACTGTAATCCAGCTTACCCACCTGACCCATCCTTGGCTCTGTGGCCCTGGTTCTGGAGACTATTAAAATAATTGAAAATTCTAAACAAACAAACTAATGAATGAATAAATAAATATAAATGGTGTCCTCTTTGTCAGAAGTGGATGACATTGAGGGGTGCAGTAACAGTTTAGGAGGGGACTATGCATGGTGAGTCTTAGGCGAATAAGTGAAGCAGTTTTGCGCTGTAACCCTTTATTTTTTAAAAAAGGGAATAACTTTTTTTGTCAGATCTGGATGAAATTTTCAGGGCTGGGGTCTAGCATTAGTCACATTAATTTTGGATTTTTTGGAATAGTAGCCGTGTTAGTCTGTGGTTCAGGCATATCAGAAAACAAAATAAAACAAACAAAACAAATTAAAAAATACTGTAGCACTTTAAAGACTAACTGCTATATTTTTATTGTTAGCTTTCGTGGATCAAGTCCACTTCTTCAGACAAGGAGTGAAACTTACAGGCATGGTTTTTATACACCAAATTCAGGGGTCAAAGGGAGCAGGGTGTGTTCAAGCAAAATGACAGACAAGAAGCAAGCACAACAATACGGCTTCCCACAGCCATCAGCAACAGTAGATTATTCAGATTAGCTCTAAATGTCTCCCTTTCAATCTCAAAGGGTGTGAGAAAGCCCATTCTGGTCTCTGATCATCCTTTGACCTGCAAACAAAAACACTGTACCTGGTTGCTTCCTGTTTTGCTAAAGAGAATTGGCAGGAAGGTTGTAATATATAAAATATCTAGCATCATATAGCAATCTGTGTATCAAATTTGATAATGCCCCAGAAACCCTTCGGTAATATTTAATCTCCTGTGATGGGTGTCTAGCAGATGGATGTATTTGATTTTGGTGGAAAGCATCTCAATTGGTCTGTTTGCATCCAATTTGACTTGGACATTGACTGTTGTCTGAATCTGAAGAATATTCCTATGATCTGCACATGCCAGTTGATAAATGTGCAGTTTATTAGGAGGTTTGTCTTATTATTAGAATTATTATTTATTTGTTGTGTCATAATAATCATCACAATAAGCTATAGGTAAAGGTCACCTTTGCTCGAAAGCCACTGGTATCCAACTCTAGGGTTCAGTCCTCATCTCTGTTTATAGCCAAATAGCCAGCACTGTCTGTGTCTGTAAACCTTTCTGTGGACATGTGGCAGGCATGCACTGACACTGGAGTACATGAAACGCTGTTTACCTTCCTACCAAAGTGTTCCCTATTTATCTACTTGCAATTTCTTGCTTGCAAACTGCTAGGTTAGCAGGAGCTGGGACAGAGACAGGAGCTCACTCCATCATGCAGTACCAGGGAATCAAACTTCGGCCTTCCAGTCAGTGAGTTCAGTTTTTTAACTACTTGAGCTATTCAAAGCCATCCTTTTATGCACAAAGGAGGCCCTTTTTTGCCTTTTGCTCTATGTTCCCTCTTCAGTGTACTGGCATGGAACTTCTTTATTGCATTAAGTGAGTTGTTATGAGATATTGAGACCAACCCAGTGGTGGGCATCAGCAGGTTCACACCAGTTCACCAGAACCTGTAGCAGAAATTCTGACTGGCCCCATCCATCCAAGTTTTGAAATAAAGTACTGTAGTCCCAATTTGGGTGCAATGCAGGGCTTTCTCCCTGGCCACGCCCACCATCCCACACCCACAGTGTGGTAGTAAATTTTTTTGGAGCCCACCGCTGGCCAACCCTCTAATAACTTTGATACATTTTATTCAATGCCTTGTTTTGATTTTATTATGGGACACATATAATGCATGCGATGAACACAGAGAAGAAAACACAAGTACTATATTGGGTCATGTTTTGACACATGACTTCATCTCTTGGCAAGTCTTTACTTCCTTGTTTACCTGTGACTTAGGTAAGTCTCTGCTTCCTTGCTTCTCTGTGTCCTAGATAAGTCTCAGGGTCCTTGTTTACTATGTAGCAATGGCATGGAGGTTGCCATTGGGTGTTTATGTCTGGAGTACTGAGATACAGTGCATGTAAGGCAGGGTGGACAATGTTGGAAACTTAACCATCCCTTAACCATGGAGGGAATATATTCTCCAGAAATCTCCATCTCTGTGTGTGTGTGTGGTTTTTTTTTTTTTTTTTACAAATTTTGTTCTTGTAACTGGAAAAATCTCCCTTTTACCATCCAATTGTCATTTATTTATTTTTTATTTAAAAAAATCAGAAATATTGATGTGCTGAAAGTCTTGAGCAGGGGTTTGGACTTAATGGCTTTATTAGTTCTTTCCAACTCAATTGTTCTATAATTCTATTATACTTTGAGGCATTTTCTCCCCCTTCCCCAATTTTAAATTTGAGGTGCTGGGGTGCTGAGGGCTGATTTGCAACTAAGGGCTACTAAGAAAGTAAATATTAGCAATATACTTATTATTATTATTATTATTAATTAAATTTAATACCCCGCCCCAATCGGGGGGACCTCTGGGCGGCTTACATCCCAATAAAAACAGAAATAAAACCCAACTCAATATCACTAAAAACATCAGAATTAAAAACATCAGAATTAAAATATATATATATATACCCTTCCTACTATTTTAATTCATCTGATTTATTTACTAAAGATACCACTGACCAACTTCCAACATTACCTAGACATGAAGAAAGAGTGATACAGTATAACCTTATTGTCTAACTTAGAGCCTATGGCTGTATCTTGCACATTGCTGTTAGTATGCTATGATTGGCTCCAGAGCCAGGCAGAAGCTGATTCTCTACTTAGGTTCTAAGTAGGCACTTGGGCTGAGGCAAAGGGGCCACAGGTGTGCAGGGCGTTTGGGAGGCATAAAACCTTGCTCCCGCTGCCTCCAATGCCACTGGACTTCCTCACCCAGTGCTCAGGCTGAGGCAAAGAGGCCACAGCTGTGCAGGGAGTTTGGGAGGCATAAAACCTCGCTCCCACTGCCTCCAACGTTGCCGGACTTTCTCACCAGATGCTCGGGCTGAGGCAATGGGCCACAACTGTGCGGGGCGGCTGGGAGGCATAAAAACCTCACTCCCACTGCCCCTAGCGTCGCCAGACTGGAATAAACAGGTAATGCTTTGTTATTCTCTTTTACACTTTTATGATGTATATTGTCTTTATGATGATATCATGATTTATGTATTGTTGATATTTGTTACTGTATTATATATAGATTGCACAACATGTTCAAAGGAGTATGAGTATGAGGGGTAAAAGACTTTTCATTTAATTGTTATGTTTCTTAAGTACTATGTGTGTTTTTATGTAAATTGTATTATTTTACTGATGTATACTGTGTTGAGGACATGCTGTAATGTATTTTTATTTATTTATTTTAGATTTATTAATTGTATGGTTAGATTTATTGATTGTATTGTGTTGCGTTATATGCCATATTTATATTATGTTGTTGCATCTATATTTGAGATTGTAAGATTGTATTGTATTGTATATATCTATGTTGTTACCCGCTCTGAGTCGCTCTGTGAATAGAGTGGCATACAAATCCAAATACAAAAAATGGTGCAAAAAAAATAATTTGGGCTTTCTGCTGATTTTCGGATGGCGTCTGGAATGTGTTGCCACACTCCCTTTGCCATTGGCTATGACCACTACATGAATACTGTGATATATGAAAAGAGGAGCTTGAGGAATTTTCTATCCTACTTGTTAAAATATGGGGAACTTTTGGTATGATGTACCTTGAGCTGGATGAGTGCGGTATAGGACATTATTTGCTCTTCTATTCAAGCCATCAAAATACTTTATGTCAGTTCTGCACCATGGTTTGATCTGGGGTACAGAAATATAATAATTAATATAATAATCCCCCCTGCTAGGTGAGTGCCTTGTCAAGTCACGGGGGCTTGAGTGATCTAACTAGGCAGGGTTGCCCATCACTTGTTAATGATGTTATGCTGGGACTAAAACTCACCAAAGCATCCTCCATCAGATCCCTTGGCCCAGGTGAAAGCAGAGGGCACATATCATGGTCCATCGAGCCAGCAAGTGGTGTAATATCCACACACAAGCAAATAGACTTGATTTCCCGGGTCCAGTTGCATGTGTGGAATGTCATTGTGGACATGTCTGGCAATGCGTCGACTTCTCACTGAGTAATGACTCCAAGGTATCCAAGGTAAATGTACCTCCAGTCATCATTCAGAGGAAGGAATTCCAACACTCTAACACTGTCAGCACAGAAGTTGATATACATCAAGACATTTAACTTGTATGGACCCACATTCAAGTTGTTCTTTCTAATTAAGAAACTCATGACTCAATATAGCTCCTTCCCATCCCATAAGAGTGCTTGAATCACTCTTCCGCTGACTATTCTAAACAGGATATTCACAGCTTTGTGAGAACTAAGTGATCCAAAAAATTTCCAGCCATGGAAATTAAATTCTGCACATTCCACTCTTTTTCCAGGAACTTCTTCAAAATTAATACAACATGCAAAAAATACAAGGCCACCCTTAGGTTTATAATATGCAAAAAAGTTTATGACTACAACAAAGCAGCACTTCAAACCGATGGCAGACCTCTACAACTTTGTAAGCATCCAATTGCACGTGTGTGTTCCTCAATCCTATTCTTGTTCCTTATGCAACTCCTTACTTGACCATAACGAATCCCACTCAATCGAGTTCATGATTATAGCCAGTAATTTTTAACAATGAAACAAAGAAAAATCTGATTTCATTTATGAGTACAGTATCTTGCTACCATTTATCATTAAAACGAGCCTCCTTCACATTTAATGTTATTTTTTCTTCTTCTGCCTCTTCTATGATACATTAACCTTGGCTTAAATATAGGACCAGACTGAACAGCTTTGATGCTCTTCTGCTCTGGGCCATTTCTGAAACTAGGAGAGGGTTTCAGGCAAACAAGAAGAGATCTTAGAGATGGAGTAGTCCTTGGGTGTTTCCAGATATTGCAATCACTCCTTCCCTACCATCCTTCCACACAGGGATGTTCTGGCAGACTTTTTGAAAGCAGATTACTATTGGGGTGGGGTACACAGAAAAAGCCTCCTTGAAGATTGTGTTATTTTTGAACCACAATTGGGCGTTCCACAAGCAGCATCCATCTTGTGTTGCTGGCTAATCTTTCTCACCCTGGGTCAGGCAAAAGGAACTGCAGAATGAACTCATCAAAAAGTTCATTTTGGCACTTTCATGTCTGGCCTAGACACAGAAAAAGAAAAACTACTGGGATAAGAATCTTGCAAGTAGTCACACTAGGTGTGAGTGGGAGCGGGCTTTGCAACCTAACATGATTGTCCTTTCTCACTAACTTGATTATTTTTCTTGCCACCACCATTTGAGATAAGCCCCTGCCCATGCTTCCTACTTTTTTATAACTCCCATTGTTTTGTGGATACTTCTCTTCTTCTCTGACTGCTAGTGAAGTGGTTCTTCCTTCTGACTATAACTATACAGTATGTGATAACTGTATGTTGTTATTTCATGCCATCAAATCACTCTGACCCAGTGGTGGGCTGTCAAAATTTTTACTACCACACAGTGGGCAGAGCTGACATTGTGGGCAGAGCCAACATCATGACGTCATTGGTGGAGCCAATGTCATGATGTCATGACATTGAGGGCAGAGCCAAAGTAAAAATAAATAAATAATAACATCTGTCTGTCCCAGCAGAGCGGACCGGAGAGGCTCTCTAGTTGTTCCATTGGCCAGAAAGGCACATCTCTCTGGCACTAGAAGGAGGGCCTTCTCTGTGTCCGCTCTGGCCCTATGGAACCTCCTACCAACTGAGCTACGTGTACAGATGGACTTGCTGTCTTTTAGGAAGAACTTAAAAACAGATTTATTGAAATCTGTTGATTTTTATAAATTTTAAAAACTTTTTAAATTTTTATAATTGTAGCTTTGAAGTTTTAGATAATGGGTTCGGGTTGTATTATGTTAGGCTTTTATGATGTTGTAAACCACCCTGGGTCACCCCGGTGCGGATGGTGGTATAAAAATGTAAATAAATAAATAAATAAATAACTGTACATAGTGACTGGAAATAAAAAAATGTGGATTTTCTTTACCTTGGATACCAGTGGTGCATTGTTACACTTTGATGTCTGGCTGGGTGGGGTGATGGTCCCCTCAGTGGAGGAAATGCCACTGCAAACCATCAATGGCAAAATTTTATAAGAAGCATTTCTCTTTACTTCCTGCAACAAAATAGTAAATTAAATAGCCAACCACTTGCTATCTTTTATTTATTTATTTATTTACCCATATTTATTATCCCACCCCAATCAGGTAAACCTGACTCTGGGCGGCTTACACATAAATTAAAATCAAAAGTTAAGCCAGCCGCCTCCACCTTGCTGCTACCATGGGCTGCCTTCTTCGCCGTGGGCCACCTTTGCTGAGGCCTGCCCCCACCATCTCCAGGGGCCGAGCCAAGGCCCACTTCCGCCTCCTCGGCCTGCTGCCTCCAGGGGCCTAGGCCAGCCACCACCACCTTGCTGCCACCATTGGCTGCCTTCACTGAGGCCCACCTCCTCCTCCTCCAGGGGCCAAGCCTTGGCTCACTGCCTCCGCATTGGCCCATTGCCTCCAGGGACTGAGGTCAGCCACTGCCACCTTGCTGCCACCATGGGCTGCCTTCTTCACTGTGGGTGGCCGCCGCCACCGCCGGAGCCCTCCACACGTCCGGCTCTGGCGAAGACCAAGCAGAAAATGGCTGCTTGGTTCGGTGTATGCGTATTTTAAAGATGCCAATTGATGCATGCACGCAAAGAACTGGAGGTGCGCATGTGTCAATTGGCATCTTACCACACATGTTTGGTAAGATGGCAGCCATTTTGTGGCTGCACTTCTGGGTGGCCAGAGAAGCGTCTGAACTAGACGCCTCAAAAAATAGCTAACCACCTCGGGTGGTCTTCCGGGAAAGCTACTACCCCCTTGGGAGACCACTTGGGATAGTTACTATTGGTTTGGTAGAATCGGGGTGAACCAGTCCATGCCCACCACTGGGCAGCCCAGAGCAAATCAATGTTTATCTTCACACTATGCAGTGTGTTAAGTTGTTGCATAAGATAGCTGTGTACGCCGTTGTGTATGCAATACAGTGATCATTCAACAATTCTACTCAAGTTATAATTGAGGACACTGAAAGATTCCTTTCCTAAATTCAGGAACTAATTTCCATGGGTATAATTCTACTACATGAAGGAGAATTAATGATTTTAACTGCCTTAGGTTGATTTTGTTAATGGTGTGCATTGTCCGTTGTTAGAGTGCCTGAACATAACTGCAAACCTTGGAATGGAAATTAACTCTGGGTGTTGAACTCTTTATAAAGTTTATAGACTTTGGGAAGCATCAGGCATTTCACTTCCAGATGCAGTTATCCGTGACTTTGGGTCTCTATTTTCTTGGCAGTAAATAGTAGTAATTATTTTTTGACTGACCATGTGTCATTCAACTTCCTTAGAGTGAAGGAAAAGCAGAGTTCACAGCTTCCTGTGATCACAAGAGAAGTAATAGTACAAACTAATAATAGACCTCACAGAAAAATACAGTGATGTAACAGGAGGTCACTTGATCATACTTTTTAAAGGTAAAAAGCACAAAAGGAAGATGTAACTGAAAGAGATATCGAACATTCCCAGTGAAGAAATGGACTGCAGTAGATGACACACCATCAACTCACCCCTTCTCTCCTAGACAAGATGATGTAGGACAGAACTTGTTACATTGATTCTCTTTGTAAGAGCCTATGAGATAATTTTCTTCTTCAGAAATTTTGGGCTGTGCTAATGGGCTAACATAAATAGAGGTGGGACACATTTGGGAAAGCTGCTAAGAGTCATTCCTTCCCCCTGAAATGCTGTTTTCCAGAGTTCCTCTCGAATAGGTCTTGCTGGAAGGCCATGACATACATTCTGCTGTTGTAGTAAGATGATGATAGGATCATGGACAGAGAGGACTTCTGTAATTCCTAAGGCAAATGCTTTAGCCTTTATGAAGTATTTTGTTGCACATGTTTCCACTAACAACATTGCCATGTCCAATAAAATAACATATGAAAACAATCTGAACATTGTTTAACTATTAAACTCTACACTGAATCTTATCTCATACATACTACCTCTTTCCCTGCTAATTTACTTTGTTCCACACTCATTTCTCACTAGACTATTTGCAGAAATAGTAACCACATTCATAAAAAGATGGACAAAGAAGAGTTGGCAGGAAGGAAGGAAATTAATCAATGGTCAGTTTTATGGGAGCTCTGTCTGCTGTTCAAGTCTGTCTAGAAGATGATTATTTTAAAAACAGACAAGCCAACCATCAACTGCCAGTGTGACCTGTTCACACTGTTTGTTTCAGGCAGTTTCCATTAGTTTTGATCCATCTCTTGACAGAGTACCTTGCAACTGGGCTGCCAAAATACAACAGCCCAAATAAAAGTGATGTGGGCAACACGTGCAGTGCTGCCAAACTCTAATACTGATAGAACAACTAGACCAGGGATTCTCAACATGAAGCCCGTAGGCTGAATGTGGCCCACGGCACCATTTCATGTTGCCCCCACTGCCTCCACCACACTAAGAAGTGCCATGTGGTGGAGGAAGGGCAAAATGGCCATCCAGCCCCTGAAGCTGTCTGAGGGAGTGTGACCTGGCCCCCAGCTTTAAATGGTTGAGAACTCCTGAACTAGACCAATGTCTTGCATCAACTCTTCTGTCTTTGCACATGGAATAATAACATAACCTTTGTTCTAAACACTCATGATTGCGTTCAATGCAGTTAGCAGCAACAGAAGCTGCTGCAAAGCCTTTTCATTCCTTCTAACTTCAAGGAGGCATCTTCTTCTTACTTTTCTCCTATCAGAGGATGAATGTGACTCTTCTGATCTTGAAATGTGACAGTTTTATCATTGGACAGAGTATAAAGCCTATGTCAGAGAAATAAAGAAGGCCTTTTTTGTTAGTAGCTAGAAATCTCAGTTTTATGCTCTTCTTGAGGGAAATGAATGTAAGTTTTGGAAGTTGGCAGAGAGATGTCTCTCTCAGAAGGTTAATAAATGACCAACTCAATCTTACCAGTCTTACCAGTCTTACATTTTAGTTTATTTTTGAGGTTGCCAACCTCATGCAGAAAACAGTAGAGATTCAATATGATCTCCCTGAATGTCCACCAATCTCATCAGATGAAATCATGGTATTAAATTCAACCCTAAGCAATGGTAAGGCCTCTGGTAAGGATTATTTATTTATTTATTTAAATTTCTATCGCCACCCCATTCCAAGGTCTCTGGGCAGCTCACAAAAGTAAAAAGATAAAGAATCATGAAGTTACAAGATTAAAAGATTAAAAACACACAAGAGTTAAAGTTACAAATTAGAATCAAAAGATTAAAAAAAATAAAAGGTTAAAAAGAGGGAAGAGAGCTACCCAGACAGCCAATAAACCTTTCCTAAAGGGCAGTAGCTCTGTCTGGAGACGTAGCTCAGCTGGCAGCAGGTTCCATAGGGCCAGAGTGGACACAGAGAAGGGCCTCCTTCTAGTGCTAGAGAGATGTGCCTCTCTAGCTGATGGCACAATTACAGAGCCTCTCCAGTCCTGTCTGGTGGGACAGACAGATGTTCTTGGGGCTACAGGAGGCCGCTGCGGAGAGCCGCTGCCACTGCTCAGAGAATTCCTGTGGCCAGGGTGAGAGGTTGTGATATTGTTACATTGTACTGCAATTTGTACTTGAACTTGTAACTTTTAACCATAACATTGTACTTGGAACATGTAATTGTTGATTTTGTATTCTTTATATTATTGAATTTGTATACTGTATTATTGCATTGTTTATATATCTGTTTTGTGAACTGTCCTGAGTCGGTTTACCGAGTAGGGCGATATACTACTACAACTACAACAACAACAACGACAACAACAACAACAACAACAACAACAACAAAGTCATTCGTGGGGAGGGTGGCATAGAAGTGTGACTGAACAAACAAACAAACAAACAAACAATGTGGTCTCTTAGATATGATTTCTGCTAATGTGTTTGCCATTGACAGCTACTGGTGGGTTCTCTTATTAGCCAGTGTGTCTAGTTATATTACTTCTACTGGCAACTTCCCACCACCTTATTGAGTGTAAGATCAATTGGACTGCTAAAAAGATTTTTTTTTTGTATTAGAAGAGGACAGTTAATAATTTCTGCTCTCAAAGTTTTCGTTACTAAAATTTTGGTTCAAATGTTGTATTGAGTGGAAATATGGTGAGAAAATGTTAAGTCTAATTTGGAAATTCTACAGAATAAATTTCTGAGGCAAATTTTGGGCCTACCTCCAGGGACACACTCGGCTCATTTTAGAGCTGAGTTGGGTCTCCCTTCAATTGCTGCCAGAATTGACTTGGCTTATTTTAGATACGTACTGGCAAAGATTAAACAGCTTAGAGCATAATTATCTGATCAAATGTTGTTGGCTGGAGCAACTGTGGTCCAGAGGATGGGCACTGTATTGTTATGATAAATTAAAGGACTGTATTATCACTTTTGATAAGTTTATTTGTCACAGCTCCTATGCTCTTAGGAACTGGATGTTTATGTACATGCGAGCCAAGATGGGCTGCTATCGTTGTGGGCACAGTTTTCTAGTTGGTATCCAAAATTTCAAGTTAATCATGTGAGGTCATATTATCTGGAGGCACTGACCTTCTCACAACTCTGCAGAGCTTTTATGGAGCTTACATTTCAAGAGAAACCCTTTGTATATCGCAAAGGGTGGCGCTTCCAAATTCATCATGTCTAGATCTGCCAGTCCAAAAATATGCAGCCATTTCCATTTAGTGGTCTCTTTGTACAAAGTAAAAAGATGAAACAAGCAGTGGGAAAACATTAGTAGGGCCACAAACGGATGGTGCCAACACCTGGATTCTCTGGAAAATTAATGGAATGGATGTTACTGCAAGATAAAGGCCTCATCTAAAATCAAAATTTCTGGATGATGTCTCCCAGCAGCCTCATTTTAGAATTACAAATTCCATGTGCCCATCATATAGTATGCAGTATGGGGACTGCAGTGGCTTAGAAGTTAAGGCACTGAACTTGATGACTGGAAGATTGGAAGGTTGGGAGGTCAGCAGTTCTAGACCTGAGTGCTATGTGATGGTGTGAGTTCCCATCGTATGTCCCAGCTCCTGACAAACTAGCAGTTTTAAAGCAAGAAATTGCAAGTAGATAAAGAGGTACTGCTTTGATGGGAAGGTAACAGTGTTCTGTGCGCTCCGGCATCTAGTCATACCTGCCACATGATGATGGAACAGGTCTGTAGCCAGGGGGTGGGCAGGGTGGGCACCGCCCACCCCAAGTTAGCAATTTGCCATTTGCCCACCCTCAAACTCCCAGCTTCTTCTTCTTGTTGTTGTTGTTGTTGATGATGATGATAATGATGATGATGATGATGATGATATGCCGCCCCAATTGCTTATAGCAACAATGAAACAATGCATCACAGTTACAATATCAAATAACAATGTATCAAAAACAAGAATATTTCAAGGAATCCCCAGTCAAAGTTACAAAATGAGTGAGAGTCACAACGAAACAATATATCACAGCTACAAATATCAGATAACAAAATATCAAATAACAAAATAATTACTGTACAAAATTCTATAGCAATACATCATAGAAAGCATTTCAAAAATGCATAAACAGAGCATCAACACAACAATACTCCAGCCTCTCTATCCCATGGTGAAGTCCTGCCACGCACAGCTGCAGGGGCCCTCTGAGCCCTGGTCCCAGGGTGGGGGCCATGACACCAGAGCAGGTGGCGGTCTTGGTGTCCAACGGCACATCGGCCTCCCTACCCCATCCACAGAGGAGTCCCAGGGAGGGCAGCGGAGTCCTGCTGCTATCATATATGAAATTGTTGTGCATCCTGAAAAAATATTCACCCACCCACATCTAGAATCCTGGCTATGGCCCTGCCATGGAAATGTCTGCAGATGGAGACAGTGCTCTGGCACTTTGGCTATAACCAAAGATGAGCACCTTACCTGGCTTTTGAGCAAGGACAAGCTTTACCTTTGCTATAGTATGCAATGGCCTGTTTATTTCCTCAGATGAGGCAAGATTGTTGTTAAATATAGAGTCAGAGTCTGCCTCCACCACATAAAGCCCATTCTTTGGGGATGGGATGGGTCAATTGCATGGGCAAATCCATTGGGTCAATCTCACCAATTCACCTTAGCCCAGGGGTGCCCAAACCTTTCAGGCCATGGGCCAGCCATGTGGTTCAGAGAGCTGATCACTATGGGCCCAGGGGCTGGATGCAGTCCCTGGTGTCCACACGATGCCCTCGTTGCTCCTGGAAGTGGAAGTACGGGCACGGGTTTTCTTCCACTTCCAGAAGAAGCAAGGACTTTGTGGGCTAGATGAATTGGCATTGGGGGCCACATCCAGCCCGTGGGACATAGTTTGTTAACCCTTCCCAAGCCCATGTCATTTTTGGGTCCCATCAGGGGTTCAACTAAATTGCCCTGCTGTATTTTAACTTGACTCCATAATATGTGCACACTGGAAACAGAATGGAGAAGCAGCAGTAGAGAACCTGCTGGTCAGATGATCAGGGGCCCCTTCCACTAATCAGCTAAGTAGCTCAGCTGAGAAGTGGTGCTGCTATTGAGAGGGCTGTCCCATCTCCCACAGCAGTGGCACAAAGGACCTCCTTCTCTGATGATCAGGGGAGGGCTTCCCTGATCAGCTGAGATGTTTGCTCCTTTGAAGGGGCAAAATGCTGTCTAGACACAGGGATCACACCAAACAGCATTTTTGCTCCTCCTCCTGACTTTAGCAGCTTTTAACATGCCTGAAGTGGGATAAATTGAGCAAAATATAGCATTGCAAAAGTCTGCTGTGAATTTTAATTTTAAAAACTTCTCATGTAAAAATTAGAAAACCACCAGCTTTCCCCCGCATCTTCAAAGCTTCTTTCCCCACCCTAACTATAACCCAATTAGTGGATCTTTAAATAACAGACACATGATTTACTTCCTGGGCTTCATTCAAACCCTTCCCTCATGGAGCAATAGAGAAGTAGAATATTTAAAAAGTAGACCGATTTAGTGTTTGCTGAGATATGCATGTTAGGCTCCACCACCTACAGTGACTTGCCACATTTTTTAAATGGAGGGAATAGCTCATTCTCACTCAGACAAAGTGAATGCAGAGTCATGCTCAGTTAAGAACTTTATACCAGAGCTTATATGGAATCCAACAACATACTAGATAAAATTATTTTCCCCTTAGACCTCAGTCTACCTATCCATTTTTATCTATTTGCAATTTCTTGCTTTTGAACTATGAAATAATGTGAACGTTGTTATGTGTGCACTCTTGGATGAGCAATTCCCCCAGCATTTTTCTAATTAGTAGCTCTTGCACTCAATTAACTCTCAAAACAAGTTGGCCTTTTCTCAGTGGCTCTTCTTTGCAGACCACCAGGCTTCTAATTTGTATCTACAAATCTGTCTTAAATTGAGGCGTAACCACAAAATGTTGTGTACTCTTAGCAGCAGGATTCTGATGAAACACTGACAAACAAATCTTAACACACTGGAAACCTACACTTCCCTCTAATAAACATATGTTATTCATGATATCTCTCAAGCAGACTAATTTGAAGTTTGAAGTTTTGTCTTAACTGACAAGATTATGTTTTACTAAATGGGTTAAAACAAGCAGTATAAATAGCTCTCTGTGTTGTGTGTGTTTTTTTTTACAATGATACAAGAGGATGTTTAAATATGACATGATGTATATATTGCAGATCCACATACCGAACTGATTTCTCTCCCAAAATTCCCAGATGCTCAGTTGCTCAAAGGACAATCTGTTATGAATCAATACGAAGCTCTGAATGAGACAGGGTGGGTGGGTCAATGGTTTTTCCATAACTGTAGCTTTGCTACCGGCAAGAGTGGCAATGCAGAGTAAGGACCCTTGAGGATTTTGTTGTCACCTGACTCACATTTCACAGACAAATTAGCCAGTTAGGATTTGGCTGCTCTTCAGACTGTGTGTACCTCTGAATTTTGCAATACAGCTTTGAACCCATTATTGTAATCAACAGCATCATTCAAAATATTTTTTTGCCTAAATCAAATTGTTAGCCCCAACTAAAGCATACCCATTGGTTCCATCTGAAATGGTAACTCAGCATTTCAGCAAATTCCTCTAATTCAACTATAGTGAGGTGACCTTGATAGAGAGATTGAATTTTATTAGTGTTATCTACTGTATGTGTCTTTTTTGTAGAAAAACAGGTATGCATACAAATGTACAGTACTGTATGTGGTATTGAAAAGGGCTGAAAAAAATATTTATCTGGCTATCCCAAAGAGAGAGAGACAGAGTGATAACTGGATGACTCATGAGGTAGTTTTACACAGGATATGCTAAGAGGTCATTTAATACTCCCATTTGGCCTTTGTGTTCTCTTATAGCAGGGATTCTCAGCCTGTAGCTCACAGGCTGGATGTGGCCTGCAGTGCCATTTCGTGTGGCCCCACCACTATCTACACACCACACCAGGAAGTTCCATATGGTGGAGGAAGGGCAAAATGGTCGTCCAGCCTCTGAAGCTGCCTGATGGAGCATGACCCAGCCCCCGACTTTAAAAGGATGAGAACTCCTGTCTTATAGCCAAGGCTGAAATGCTAGGCCAGCCACACTGGGCTCTACTGAAGACCCATCCTTCAGCATGCGACCCACTGCTGACTATGAATGTACATAGATTTGCCATAGCCACCAATTCCTCAGTTTTTTCTCTGTGGTTCAGTGGGAGAATGAAGTAAGCAATGGAAGTGAGTTGAACAGTAGCTACGAATGCCAGCTTTCATGTCAGGCCATTGCTGCAATGGTATGTTATGGACAACATCACAGTTATGATTGCCATATGAATAAATGGAAATAATGGAAAGGAATATAGAACAAAACCAGGCACACAACCAAGACATGTCCTGTCATCTCAGCTCGTTGTAATAAATTGTGGCAAGTTACTGAAACCTTACGCAAACATCAATAGCATTCTGGCCAGAAAACCTAAATGTAGCTGCATACTTTACAAGCACATTGTGAGGCATGAACAGAGAATTGAGTCAAGATGTTCTTTAGGATAATAATAATAATTTCATGTCAGAAATTATTCTGGGTTGAAAGGACTTTTGTGGAAAAAACTCCGCTCAGGGAATGCCCAAATGAGGCTCCTTTCATGTCCCCAAGAGCTGTGACAGAGACGGGCACTCAAACCATCTTGCAGTACCCAGGTTTTGAACTGGCAACTTGCTAGTCTTCCAGCTAACAAGGCAAACTTCTTAACCACTGAGCCACTGCAGCCCCTTCTTCAGGATGAAGTGATACTTTAGCCTTATTCGCAGGTTGCAATTTCTGGATCCTGACAAGAGAGGGAATTAGATTGCATCAGTTATATTTACTCTGTGCAGTTTCTGATGTGAAACATATAGAAAGGAAATAGCTTGGGTTCCTTCTCTAAGTGATCAACATCCTAACATTGTAGCTAGACAGGAAAATGAATTACACAGCTTGTAAGTGTACTTACCCCTTTTATGACATCTATTTCCAGTGGTGGGCTGCTGCCAGTTTGGACCGGTTCAGCCGAACCAGTAGCAGCAATCCGGAGGGGATCGCCGGTGGGGTATAAACCCTCGGGCAACTGGTTTGGTCTCCTCTCCGGCCGCCCTCAGGATTGTTTTTCCAGGCAGCCCAAAATGGCTGCTCGAAAGTGCGCATGCATTAAAAAATCCATTTGATGCATTCACACTGAAAAATAGAAGTGTGCATGTGTCAAATGGATTTTTGACGCATGCACACTTCTGAGCAGCCATTTTGGGCTACCCAGAAAGGGCGCAGTGGCTGGAGGAGCAGCAGTGGTGGTGGTAGCCTTTCCTTGGTGCACTGCCAGGCCAGGCCAGGCCAGGCCAGGCCAGGCCGTGCTGCCGGGCTAGGCTGCGCTGTGCTGCTAGGCCAGGCCAGGCCAGGCCGGGCTAAGCCATGCTGCCAGTCCGCCATGCTGCCACACCACTTTGCCACCATGCTGCCATTGTTCCTGTTGTTCCTGCCTGCCTGCCTGCTGCTCCCCAGCCAGGGTAAGTGACGGGTTTGTGTTTGGGGTGGGTGGGTGGGTTGAGGTGTGTGTTTTATGTAGTGTGTTTTTATGTGTATTTAATATCTATTTTAATTTGTATTTTTAATGTTTTTATGTGTATTTAATATCTATTTTAATTTGTATTTTTAATGTTTTTATTTCTATTTATTGTCTATTTTAATTTGTATTTTTGTATTTTATTTCTATTTAATGTCTATTTTAATTTGTATTTTAATGTGTTTTTATTTCTATTTTTATGTGTACTGTATTTTTATTTATTTTTATTTTTCTACTTTGGCTCCACCCACAGCATAATGATGTCATCACATTGGCTCCACCCATGACATCATGACACCATGATGTCATGATGTTGGCTCCACCCACAATGTCAGCTCCAGCCACAGTGTGGTAGTAAAATGTTTGACAGCCCACCACTGTCTATTTCCTATTATTCATTGATTATTATTATTTCCTTATTGGTCAGAATCATGCTGGGACTTTTATCAAGAGTAAATGGAGTTCCATCAACCATGGCAACATGGCTGAAGCTGATGAATGAACGTACAACTGTGTGCCCTTATTTGCCTGGTTGAGCAACCAGCCAAGGGACTTAGCCCTCGCTTATTTGCTGCTGTTCACTCATTACTGTGATTTAGTGATGTCACTTACTCTGGAGTAAAATCCTCACAGAATTCTAATCATGATGTGTTACATCTATATCCTGTATTTCCTCCAGTAAATACAAGCTCATTTTTATGGTTTTCATCCCTCCTAGTTTATCCTCACAAACAGGCCTCTTAAGTTAAGTGAAGTTAAGAAAAAAATGGCTGGTTTTCATTGACACTCGAGCCATTGTACCATACTGGCTCTTTTTGTACTATTTGTTTCCATGTTGTTTGAAGGGGAAGCTCCACTCCTTTGATCTCATCATATTTATAGAAATGCTCAATGTACTGGCTTGTTTACTGGAGAAGTGACCTTTCAATCTGGACTCTGGAGACCACAGCTGTCTGTGTCAGGGACAAGTTCACTTAACAACCTTTGCCAAACTGTCTTCTTCAGGCTTTGTCAGTAAAAAGAAATTGCTACTCACTGATATGGCTTATGCTAAATATGGCAAACTACTCCTTATTCCACACATTATTTTCAAGCCTGTTTGGTAAGAATCTTCTTACATAAATGGCCAAGTCAACATCTGGGCTGGCTGGAGCAGATCTTCAGCAGATAGAACTGCAGTGACAGACCAGTCTGGGTCTGCTAAGAAAAGGGTAAAGAGAACTGGAGCTCAGCAAAACTCTTAAGCTGAGAATGTGCAGATCTCCTTCCCAATGAGTGTAGTTTTAATAAGAAACCCTCCTCCCCATTGCTAAAAATGTTACTTTACAGATAAAATTCAAGCTTCATCAAATAACTGATTACTATTATCAGTGCCTTTTTATAAAGAAGCTTTTGACAGTTTCTCAACATTTACGATACACATGACTTTTGCTTATTTTAAAAAACATCAGATTCCTACAAGCCTCTGGTCAATTATACAAAATGCAATCTTCTCCTGTTCCTCTCATGGTTGTTGAGCACCCACAACAGAGGATAAGGCAGCAGTATGAATAAGCACTTGACTCATGTGGTATTCCTCTCCTGCCATTTAATGAGCTTCCATGCCCCACAACAATAGAAGTAATTAAAGAAAGAAGAATAATAATTTCTCACTAAGATACAGGCGTAAAGTTATAGAGCTACACTTTTGTAATTGGAAAATGTAATTACAGTCAAACCTCGCATAAAGAGCACCTCACTTAGGGAATAACTCGCTTAAAGAGCAGAATTTTCTCTGAACGTTCACTTCGCTTAACAAATAAAACCAACCAAAAACCTCACTTAACAACTAAATCGGGGTTTGCAATCTGCTCCACCAGAAGTCACAACTGGTCACTTTCAATGGTGTTTCACTTAAAGAGCAAACTCGCTTAAAGAGCAATCGCATGGAACACATTATGCTCTTTAAGCGAGGTATAACTGTATTTACAAGTAGCTATGCATAACTGGTTACTTACAAGCTCTGAACAAAAACAAAGTAATAAGAAACAGAGACAGGCAGATGAATGCTAGAGGAAGCCATGAAGCTTCACAAGAGTGGGATGATCAAAAAGTTAAAGCCAAATAAAACTTGTATTAATATCAAGAAATTTGTCACAAAATATTGAGCAAGCTTTCACTTCCTGCAGAATTCTTCACCAAGTTGGATTTTAAGGAAAACAAGAACACCGCCATGTTCTTCAAGTCACAAGATAGACATTTAGCCACAAGATGGCAACCAGATGCATCAGGACAAGAAAAACAAGCTGCATTTTATTTCTACTCATGGTATCTCCCATAAATGTAGCATACCTGGTATTTGATGCTCAGCTTGTGACTACTAAACAGGCGTTGCTACATAGGAAAATTACACTTATTGGCTGAAATCCTGTTACAAATAGCATAACCTTTGGAAGGGAACTGGTGTAAATTAAGAAATCTCCATAGGCATTATCTGTGGCATACTACTGTATACAAAGAATTTCTTAACTTACAGCAATTCACTTCTAAAAGTTACACTTTTGTGCAACTGCACAACAGGATTCCAGCCATTGTGTCACAAAAGCCATTCAGAGATAGTGCAAGATGTTACAGAATCCCTTAAAATGACTTCCACCTATGGAGGTATGCTGGGCACCATTATGTGGGTGATCCCATTCTAACTAAAGAGAGCAACTGCAGTGAATGCCAGGAATGAGGAGGAAGGACGACTGTTCATTCCAGAACAACTGTTGCCACTTGTGGCAAATTAGCTTGCTTTGGTTTTGTAATTGGCCAGCTAGGAGATAGCACAGCTTTATTTGCATGTCTGATGTCTCAAACACTTAAACTGGAAGATTTGTGTCGCCTGGAGCTAAATTCTGTAAGAGGAGGAAATATTATTTTGACTTAATGTGTGATCAAATACTAAATCCCCTCTTCACAGTCTTCATGTTCGTCCTAATAAATTGCTGATCAGACATCAGTGTCCTCATAATAGGAGGTGCTAGACAAACTGAATACCAAAAAGATGCAGCAAAGCCCTACAGAATCTAGAGAGAAGCTTCTTTTCCACAAGGCTTTCTTCTTTGCCAACTTCTTAATCTTATCTCCATTTGATGCACTAATTTGATCTTCCCAAAATTGCTGTACTAATTTGAGCTTCCTCAAAAATGTATTTCCCCACATGGAGTGATGGCACTGGTAATGGTGATGACGACAATCATAATGGGGGAGGCGGGGAAAGCCAACTGGCATTTCATTGCAATTGAAACCAGCTTCATTACTGAAACTTTTCTTTTATGTTGAAATTTCAAAACAGCTTTCAAATAGTAAAAAAACAAAAAACAGAGAGAGAGAGAGAGTCTGAGACCACCCTAGTGAACGGCAGCTGATTGATTCAGTATTGAAGGGTGTTTCTGCTGGCATTGGAGGCTGTAACATATTGGTGCAATTCAGCTTTTATCTTATAGGAAAACCTTCTATGAGGATGCTGTGTGGTCCACTGTGTTTTAATGCACCCAAAAAGGGTATTGAGCAAAGGATTTCATTACTCTGAGAGGTTGCAAATGGATGAAAGCTGACTAGACAGTTCTAAACATTCCCATTCCATCTTAAAAGAGATGGCAGCTAGAGCACCATCATCTTTGACCTCTGGCAATGTTCAGAACATACTAGGTCCCTTCCTGGACTCATACCTCCTTTTCAACCTCATTTCTTTGGCTTGCTGCCAGTGTCATAATGCAGTGGTATTTCTGGAGCAGAAACTGGAGAGTTTTCTCAGCATTGGGCTTTCAGTTGCCAAAGCCACAAAAGCTCTGATCACAGGCTTTCCCCTGCAGTCCTTTCACAAGGCTGAATATCCAAAACTGGTAGCACAGAGTTTCTACACTGGGGGCAACATTGCCATCAGACCCAGTGGTGGGATTCAGCAGGTTTGCCCCAGTTTCCCAGAACCGGTAGCAGAAATTCTGGCTGGCCCCACCCATCCAATGTTTGAAATAATTTAGGGATTCCCCCCTGGCCATGCCCACAGAATAGGTAGTAAAAAATTTTTAAAATCCCACCACTGCATCACACCCAGTGAAGCACACTTCTCTGACAGTAGACCTGGTGTGTCTTGATGAAAGAGCAGCACATGATTAGCTGTTTACTTGATTAAGTGTATACATTTTAAAAAACTATTTTACTCACAGGATAGTGAACATCCAGACATGATCTTTTATCTTAAATTACTGGTTCAAAATAACTTGGGTCCTGGCTTGCATGCAGAGGGGAGTGGTTCACCAGACCAGAAGGCAGGTTGTTTGATGCTCTGGATCCAAGTTCTTTGCTGTTTCAGGGTACAGCTTTTAATATTGATAATATCTAATAAAATTGTGGTAATGTTTCATTCTAGCAATGTATGCTGCGGTCTGTTTCAAAATGGAGGAGCTCAAATAGACATCTTTCTTCTTCAAAAGGCAAAAAAAAGAGAGAGAGAGAGGACCAGAACATGCGGAGTCTTAATACATGCAAATAGGTCAGATGATCCCCTAGAGGCGGAATGACAGGAAACTTTCTAATTGGTTAATTAGGGGCAAACAATATAAAACAACTTCCTTTAGTTTAGGCTATTATTTCTGTCTCTATAGTTATTGTGCTAACACCCACTGCATGCTGGGGTTGCACTACAATACCCAGCACTTTATAGTGTGCTTATCAGCAACTATACATCATTTCAACTTCAATTTAGTTGCCCAAATTACAGCAAAGACATTTGTAAATTGTCCTTTTCTGTTCCTCAGTAGTTGAGAAAATGTTTTCTGACCTTGAAATTTCTTATGGTATTATTTGTTACTTCATTTTAGTATGTCTTTAAAGTGCTACAATGTTTTTGGTCTTTTTTGTCTTATTTACTCTCTGATATTCATTTCTAGTTGACCAAGTTCTTTTGAAGCTTAAAAATGGTATTCTCCCCTCCTCAAGTATAAGAGGTTTGACATTTCCAGAACATCTGGGATTGGTTGTAACTCCTGACAATTCTAAATAATTTTATGCTTTCCTGGAATCTTCAGAAAATATGAAAGATGAACTGCCTTCAGAGTAATGATCAAGAGCTGGCTACAGTTTTGGCAACCTTGAAATCTTGGCTGGTCTTAAATGTTTGAAATGAACTGCTCCTTACTGATATAGTAACTCAAAATGTGTAAACTAGCTGTTATTGAAAACAGTGGATGATTTTATTGAAGGTTTTGCTTTTCCTGAACAGTGCTTCCTAATTGTGTTAATAATAGTGAAAGCTCATTTGTCTGTTAAATTAATTTTCATTTGCTATTTATGCCAATTTTTAACAGAGTGGCGACAAGTCAATATATTGTACTGGCAGAACATTTTCAATCTCAGAAAGTCCATTCATTCAACTGCAAAACCAGTTCATTCTGATTATACATACCATTGTTGATTTATTTGGTCCAAAGGTGCTTTCATTTCATAAGTTGAACTCCACCCTAAAACATGGAATCTAAAAATCCCCATAGATGCAGTTACTGTATACAAAAGAAAGGAAATATTTCCTAATGGGTTATTTATCGGAAACACTGGAAATGCAGGGACGAAACTTTAGAGCAGGCGTTCACAACCTATTCAAGCTGGGAGACAGGTCACACTCTCTCAGTCAGCTTCAAGGGCTGGACGGCCATTATGCCCTGCCTGCACGATGGGGCTGGCCATTGTCCCAACAGCTTCAACAGGGTAACCATTTTGTTTGTCAAATGCCCTTGGAGGGGGCGGGGGCACATGAAATGGTGCCACAGGCTGGATCTAGTCCACAGGCCTTAGGTTGGGAACCCCTTCTTTGGAAATCAACAGGATTACACTGTTTAAACAGCACTTACTTTACTAATGAAAATCCAGAAGTTAAGTAACCCTAGTTTAAGGATTGTTTGGCTAAGTTATTCTACTATGGTAACAGAGTAGACCATACTGCCAGCAGCTCAACGCTGAATGTCAGGTGGCAGTTAGCTAAATCCCACTTGAATCCACCTTGATGAATGACAGCAGCTTCTTCAATATTGATCTGGGGCTGATGAAGACTTTGTGTGCCAAAAGGGCTCAGGACCAGACAATGACTTGCAGAATGGATCAGTGGTACAGGGGGTCATGGTGCGATGCACAAGGCAGATGAAAGGCCACTGCATTATATTCTCAGGACAGTCTTCATGGCTGATCACCATAAGGATCACTAATATTCAGATTAGGATACAGAAGAAGAAGTAGTACTTACTTAAGGATATTATCAGAAAGGAAGATGGACTGCACAGGCTATTTTTGGAGCCTATTGCTATGTTGCTATAGTGTGGTGGTGTTCAGAAACTCTGAAAAAAACATTTCTTTTTAATGGCTGACATTTAGGCATTTTATTCTGTCTCTCTACATCACAAATAGGTTTTCTTTTTAGGGCTTCTTGGGTTTTGATATATTTATTTGAAATTTTTAATATTTGTGTCTTTTTGTATTGTTGAGTTTTATGCTGTTAGCCGCCCAGAGTATGAAGGTTTTTCCTAGAGGAGTGGAATATAAGTTTAATAAATAAATAAATAAATAAATAAAAACGGTGCAGTTCAGAATAAAACACAAAAGTGGGGGCCTCACTGGGAGCTGTCAATGGTAAACCACTTCTTAAATATCTCACATACCTTGTATATTCTCTTAAGGTTGCTTTTAAGCGAGAAGTGATTTGAGAACACATAATTCAATTGCTTATATTATGCAGATGTCTCGTTCTCTCTTTCTGGAAAAAAATTAATCTGTGTGTCCGAACTGTCCCAATATATGGCTGTTCACATGTCCTGCCAAACACAGATACAAACTGCATGTGCATACACTGAACTGTACAAAAGAAAGTCTCTCCTCATGTTGATTGTTTTAACTTCTTTGTGTACCCGATCCTGGAAGAAAGTTCCTCTCATTCATGTGTAAGCCTTTACACCTACTATGTTCAGGTGGGGATGATCATGTGATATGCCCTAATGTTTAGCAGAATTCCTTTTACTGTGTTTTGTCCCTGCAGGCAGCTTCAGTACCATTTGTAGGCTTTCTCTGTCTGAAGTATGAAGTGTAGGTTTTTGGGTTGTTGTTTTTTTGACAAACTGCCCACTGTCATTAATACCAGTTTAAGCTGAATTAGCATTAGCAGTACTAGGGGGTCTAGTGTAGACAGCTTTCTGGCTCTCTTCACAATTTTCAGCACTGTAGTTGTCAGAACTGTTTTACCCCTGTCCAAAAACCAAAACCCCACCCCATGGCAGAGTAAGGTGTTAACAGCCAGCAGCATGTCTACACCAAATCCTACAACCCATTTAGCTTTGCCTTAGTGATAACAACAGTGGAAATTTAGTTAAAACATTATTTCATGTAGAAAGAAATGATTAGAGCTACATTTCATCCAAAATGCAAAGCTTTAAACTGAAAGTGATTTTTTCAGAATGAAGTTGTAAATTAATTACATGTGAATTTTTTAATGGAAAAACACATAAAAAAGGATTTATGAATTGTGACATTGGGGCCCTCCAAACCTATTTACTCAGATGCTGTTCCATTCCCTTTTATTCTCCTTCTCCCATAGTCTGTTGTCATTTGTGAATTTATTTTCTCTTGATTCTTCTACAAGTACATTAGTTGGGTCAATACAACACTGCATTAAATAAATGATGCTAACACTTCTATTAGGTTGCAATACCCGAGAGCTGCACTTGGGGACATGAAAGGAGCCTCATTTGAGCATCACCTAAAAATCCTTTCAGCCCTGAGTAATCTCTGACATGGGGGGAAAAACCAACTTCTATTAGGCAAAATGTGGCAGTTGCCTTAAGCAGCTAACATCAGGTGTCATAAAATGATATTAAATGTTTGAGTATTGAATATATTATTGTTGTGTTTTTACTGCCAGGAAGAGCTACATGTGTACTTTTCTGCCTCGGGTACCATATTAATCAGGCAGGTCTTCAGTTCATACCTTAGAGTAGTGATATCATCTGCTGCTTGTCATGGGTAGCAAAATAATAATAATAATAATAATAATAATAATAATAATAATAATAATAATAATAATAATAATAATAATAATAATAATAATAATAATAATAATAATAATAATAATAATAATTCAATTTATATGCCATGGGATCAGACCTATGCCACAGGCCCTACTTGTAAATTTATCTCTCTTCATCAAATACATAGGATTGTGTCTCTTTTATTTTAACATCCAACTTCGGAAATACTGTATTCTGTTACACCAAATTCTTTGTAAATAAGAGAAGCACAAATAGTCATGGGGGAATTTTTAAAAAAGAAAGCATAACCAGCTTGGCCAGGTTATCGTGGTATGGTAATAGAGCAAACCCTATTGCCAGTAACTCAGTGCTGATTGTCAGGTGGTGATTAACTAATCTGATAATCCTGAGGCCTTGGGTGGTGAGGTTCACAGGGAAGGATGATGGTCCCTGAATGGATTAAATCCCACTTGAATCCATCTTGATGGATGGCAGCAGCTTCATCAATCCTGGCCTGGGGCTCATGAGGACTTTGTGTGCCAAAAGGGCTCAGGACCAGAAAGTGACTTGTGGAACTGGATCAGTAGTGTGGGTTTCACACTGCTATGCAGAAGGCAAGTGGAAGGTCACTGTATTATATTCTCAGGACAATCTTAGTGGCTGATTGCAATGACGATCACCAATATTCAGAATTGGTTATGGCACCCAAAGAAGAAGAGAGCACAATTTCTTCTTTCAATTAGAGCTTTCCATCAAAATATATCACAAGCAGCACAATAGAGAGACATCATTTGGGTTGGGTTCTGATGTTCAGAGACTCCTAGTCAAGCTACACAAAGAAAGATGGGATGCTTCTACATGGACAATGAAAACATATTTATAAATTTATAATGATCTGAGTGTTGTTTTTTAAAATGAAATACTTAATCTGCTTTATAAGAAATCTGTACATGAGTCAAGAAGCAACAGTTAGGATAGGATACGGAACAACTGAGTGATTTAGAATAGTACGACAAGCCTGCATATTGTCACCCTGCTTATTTAACTTGTATGCAGAGTACATAATGCACAATGCAGGGCAGGATGAATCACAAGCTGGAATTAAAATTGCTGGGAGAAACATTAACAACCTGACATATGCAGATGATACTACCCTAATGGCAGAAAGTGAAGAAGACCTAAAGAACTGCTTGCTTAGTTTGAAAAAAGAGAGTGCAAAAGCTGGCTTGAGACTCAACTTCAAAAAAACCCAAGATACTGGCAAATGGCCCTATCACTCCCTGGCAAATTGAAGGGGAAGAAATGGAAGTAGTGACAGACTTTACCTATCACTGCAGGTGGTGACTACAGCCATGAAATAAAAAGGGGATTAATTCCTGGGAGGCAAACTATGAGAAACCTAGAGAATATAATAAAAAGCAAAGACATCACCCTGCCAACAAAAGTCTGCATAGTCAAAGCAATGGTATTCCCAGTAGTAATGTATGTTGTGAGAGCTAGACCATAAGGAAGGCTGAGCGCCAGTGGTGGGCATCAGCAGGTTTACACCAGTTCGCCAGGACAGGTAGCAGAAATTGTGGCTGGCCCCATCCACCCAAGTTTTGAAATAAAGTAGTCCTAATTCGGGTGCAACCCAGGGCTTTCCCCTTGGCCATGCCCAACATACCATGCCCACAGTGTGGTAGTATTTTTTTTTGGAGCCCATCACTGCTAAGTGCAAAAGAATAGATGCCTTTGAAATGTGGTGCTGGAGGAGAATTTTGAGAGTATCCTGGACAGCAAAGAGAACAAATAAGTTGATCCTGATGGAAATGAACCCTGAGTGCTCCTTGGAAGAACAAATATTGAAGATGAAGCTAAAGTACTTTGGCCACCAAATGAGAATAGAGGGCTCACTGGAGAAGGCGTTGATGCTAGGAAAGATCGAACACAAAAGGAGAAGAGGGCAGCAGAAGATGAGATGGCTAGATGGCATTGTTGATGCAATGGGTGTAGAACTGAGTGGGCTGTGGAGGATGGTGGAGGATAGGGGTGCCTAGCATGCTGTGATCCATGGGGCTGCAACGGGTTGGACTCAACTATGTGACTGAACAACAACAAACTTAATTTTAAATATATTTTTAAAAGAGTGACATGCTGGTTTGTTCCAGAACTTCCTGTATTTCATTGTATGGTCCAAGATAGCTTGCACAATAACTGACCCTTATTACAGTCACAGCAAGGAGAGGGACAATGGCCATTTTTTTTTTAACGCACCACAAATGTCTGAGGTTCTCTCATCCCATCACAAGTTGGCAGGTTAACATATTTTGCATGCAATGTTCTCCATTGGTGCCAGATTGATTATCTTACTGTAATCAAGATTTGTATGAACGACATTATGTTTACACCCATCTCATTCTCTGCTTGTTCTTCTTGTGCATAAACAGCTATAACAGTAATAAACAACTATAATTCCACATTACGGGCACAGATGTGGTAAAACCTGAGCCTTCCAAGAAGGTCACTCAGGTCAAGAACTATCAGATTTTCATCACCTGATTTCTCTATACAGAAACCTCACTGTTTCAATGGCATCAACTGATTCTTCAGTTTAAAAGTTGTGTAATAAAAATTTTGGAAGAAAAAGTGAGTCAAGAGAGAATGTCTCCATTTACATTTAGATATAACCACAGTTCAATCTTACATTGTGTGTTTTGGACATGTGAAAGCTTTGGCAATAACATAGAACAGCTTAAGTGGGGAAAACACAGACATGACAAACACAGCTTTTTTCATCAATTGTCACAATATCTACACATTGGTATCAGCACTATTTTCATCCAATTTTAGCCCAACCTGTTTGTTACTTCTAAAGTGCCAGGTGATGGCTGTGCTTGTGTTTCAAAGCAGACAATGGTCTACTTACTTTGAATGTAGAATTAGTCCGTAAGCAATGGTTCATGGAATTTGAAATGAGACCTCAGATTTGGGAAATTCTCCATTGCCTCCCTCCTTACTTTGCTCTCTTCAACACAAAAATCCTAGCTTGTTTAAAATTTTATTGTTAAATGACCATGTAGCAATTTTATATACTGTATGTTTCCCAGAGGAAATCCCGCTTACTTCTAGGTAATGGAAGTTATTATCTGCTGTAGACAGAGGCAAGTGATGTAGCTAGAATGGACTCAAAAGGTTGGGGAAGAGAAATGTGGACCTCTAGATGTTTTGTGAACTACAACTCCCAGCAGCTCTAGCCAATATAACCAATGGTGAGGAATTATGGAAGTTGTGAGCCAAACACATCTAAAGAGCCAGAGTAGTCATGCCTCAGATTTGTGGTTTTCTCAGAAATGATTCTTAGTTTATACCAAAAACAATGATACAATGACTGTATCTATATTCTAATATGTACTATTTCATTGGTTGAACCCCAGTGGATTGCATTGTGCTATTCTATTTAATTAGGCACAATATTGTTGTGTTTCAGTTGAAGGCCTCCTTCTTCACATATTGATTCTGCTTTTTTCTAAAGCATTCAGTACATTTTAATGGGAACATCACTGAATATGAGAATTCTTGCTCTTCTATTAACAAGATGCTCTTTTCCATAAATGGTTAATTTTCTTCTTCTTCTTGTGCCGTATCTGATTCCAGATATTGGTAATCAGCCTTGAAGATTGTCCTGAGAATATAATGCAGTGGCCTTCTGCTTGCCTTCTGCATCACAGCATGACACCTGTACCACAGATCCAGTTCCGCGAGTCACTTTCTGGTCTAGAGCCCTTTTCGCATGCAATATCCTCATTAATCCCAGGCCACTATTGATGAAGCCGCTGCCCTTCATCAAGATGGATTCAAGTGGGATTTAATCCACTTGGGGACCATCCCCATTTGCTGTGGACTTTGGCACCCAATGCTGTTAATTTTCAGAGTTGTCAGGTTAGTTAACGATTGGCTTTGAGTCCCTGACAGTATGGTTCTACTCTATTACAATAGCAGGATAACTTCAGACTGGTATAAATGATCCTATTAGTATTATTTTGCAATCCTAATAAAGACTAATTCCCCACATCACTTTCAAAAGGAAGAGAGGAGGGAACCAAAGGCACACCTTGTCCTATATTATCTCTGTACAGTAATACCTCACATAATGATTACATCGGATAATGCTAAAATCGGAAGACGCAAAATTTTGTAAATTTTTTTTGCATCAGATAATGATCTGTTAGCGTTATCTTAGGTAATCATTCATAGCAGTGGGGTGACTGGGAAGCTGAATGGGAGCTCCCCGTTTGGCTTTCCAGCCAACCCGCAGCTGCGGACGAAGTGGCGGGGTGGCTGGAAAGCTGATAGGGGACTCCCCCATGGACTTCCCAGCCATTCTGCTCCTGCTGTTTCTGAAGTTCCCAGACCTACTCGGGTGCTGCAATTGCATTGTGTGATCAGTGCTTGGGTTTGGGGGGTTAAATGGGCGCACCATGGTTCAACTCCCAACCCAAGTGCCGATCCCACGCTGCGATCCGGCTGCCTCTTTGGAAAGGGCAGTGGGGATTCCATACATGAAATCCCTACTGCCCTTTCCAAAGCACCCTGAGAATATAGAGAAAGCAACACATATCTGCCGCTCTTTTGGAACTCAGAGCTGAAGAAGAACAACAATGGTTTTCATGCTGCAGTTTCAAATCTGCAGCATTAAAAACAGGGACCATCCTGTTTCTTGGAAGGCTGGTCTTAATGATGAGATCTCGGTGCAGTCCAAGGTCAAGGGCATGCACACAGAATTAGGAAAGGGAATGCAAAAGCAGTGTCAGAAGACATATAGCAGAGGTCAAAATTGCTTTACAAATGAATCAGATTGTCAGGCAACCGGCTGTCTTGCTATGCTCTGGACTCTCCCCACGCCCATTCCAGGGAATTCTGTCTTTCAAGAAACTCCCTCAGGACTGCTCCAAAGCCACCCAGCAAAAGAGCTGGCCCACAAAATCAGCTAAAGGTAGCTGCAACCCCGTTCTGGAAATCATCCAATGGAGTAATTGTTTTTAGATGGGAAGATTTGGTAGTGTTACCTCTGCCCACAAATGAGACTTTGTTCTTCAAGAAAAACGTAGTTTATTAATCAGCATAGTCCATAGAGAAAAAATGTAGATAAGGTTCAGAAGCATAGAATCAATCCAAAAGCAAAGCATGAGGCCTAGGTAATCATGGTGACACAAAAAGGAAATATTCCCAGGCAAGTTAACCCATCAACATTCAAAAGAGACTGAGAACTCCTCTCACCAAAATGGAGTTCGTTGACCCACATGGTGCCTTCTGACCCAATCAGAGGCACCCTGGCTCCTGTAGGAAAAAGCTCCCACAACATAACTGTTTACGTACGTGTAGAGACACTGACTCTGGTATAGTCAAAACAAAAGGCCTCTGCTAGCCAGAGATAAAGAATGGTAATACTCCGTACTGAAAACTGAAAACAAGCAGTCTTGTGACACAGAGATGATTTTTGGAGGCCTAGTAAGAACCAGGTTTCCTCCATGTTTTGGAGAACATTAAGAAATTAGGGTCTTCCCATGGCACAGATAAACCAGGTGAAGGAGATTCAAAAACAATTAGTCCAAGTCTAATCATTCGAATTCAAAGTTCTGTTTAGAGCAAGGAGTTCACATCAAACAGCCAGGGATATTTCAAGGAGTTGTCCAATAGGGAGTTCTCAACCTCTGGCCCACAGGCTGAATACAGCCTGTGGTGACATTTCATGTGGCCCGCCAACCTCACTCCCTCCACCGCCAGAAGCTGCAGAAGTGGTGAAAACAGTACCCATGCTCTTGGTAGTCTCTGGCTAAACCCATGCCTTTACTTACTATCACTACTGTAGACTGGGAGATGGTCAGCCTCATGCCTTAGATGAGCCTGTTCAATTACAGGGTCTTGTGTTCCGGAGAGCAGGCAGCTCTTCGCCATTCAGGCACTTGAGGTCTTGTACTCCTTCTCCTCACTGCAGAAATGAAGGACTTCTTCAGAGGGGGCATGACTAGGATATGTCATACAGTAGAGGCAAAATCTGCGGATGATGATTTTTTGGTTAGTCACCAATTCATGTTGAAATATAATAAAAATATTCTCATTCTGCCCATGGAACTTAATGTTTTTAAAATTCTGACATCTATTTAGTTATAAGCTACATTGTTTCTACAGGTGGGGGAAGAAGCTAAAAAAGGATATAATTGTTTCAGTCATGTGGCAATCGAACTATTTACTAATTAAGCACGCCCAATTTAAGGAGCAGGTTTATACTGCCTCCCACCTAAACTGATAAAGGCAAGATGGCCATGTGATTATTCCAATTATCCGTTCTATGCATTCAGAATATACAATGCACCACATGAAATAAACAATATATTTCACCTAACCCCAGGACAGGCATATAAAAATAAACTGAAGCTACTGGAGGCCTATATGAGAGAGGGTGAAAAGCTCTCAGAACTCCACAGCTACCTCTTTAAGGGGGAAAAGAGTGAAAGGGTAAAAAAGATAAACAATGCCATCAATTTACTCCAATCTCTTCATGTTTGACCGGATGATAACAAGGTTTTTGTTTGTCTTTGCTGGCTCCTCTGTGTATGTTTATCTGTAGCTTGCAGCTAACTGATCACATTCCATATCTGTTCCATTGTGGTAAACCAGCAGTATTTGTTTTGTTATTTTTTCCATTTGGAGGTGCCTTTTAAAATACTTCCAGATGACCGGTGGGCAAATTGCTTTAAGAGATGTGTGGCCAAGCCATTCTACAGCACAAAAAATGACATGGGATGAATAAATTGTCCTCCCTGTTTTAATCCATAGATGCAGTTGACAGGGTGAGAAAATATATTGTACCTCTGTTATCAAACAGACCAGTCATTGTTAGTTGGGATAAAGGTAAAATGACAGAAAGGTCCAGCCCTGCTATTAGACAATGTGAGGTTGCTAACGTAACAGTTACTCAGGTTATGACGGTAGTATCCCCCCCCCCTTTTTTTTTGAGCTACATTAATTCCAGTTGTAGCAGTGCCACTGGAAAATGGGGAGAGCATGAGAGGAAAGAGGGTGAGAGGTAGGATAAGGGATAAAGGGGCTGTCTTATGGTGTGGAAATTCAAATTGGAAGAATCTGGCTGGTTTGAGCCCCCTCTCTCCCTCAACTTTTTTAATCAGTAAGATGTAGTGCAACCTGTGATCATTATTGTAACTTGGCGATCTTTTAATTTTTTTAAGATTTTAAGGTTTTTTAGGAAATGTTTTTATTTCTTTGTGGGTTTTTTGTTTTGTTTTTTAAAATGATGTTTAAACCGCCCTGAGTCACCTCGGTGAGGAGGGTGGTGGATAAATATGAATAAATAAATAAATATTCAAGGAAAAAGTTGAACAGATAAGGAAGGTTAGAGTGAGTAATTTGGAACTATGAGGAAAATGGACCATTCTTCAAATTTGCTTTGGTGGAGGACAGAAGTGCCTGGCGGACAGTGGTCCATGGGGTCACAAAGGGTCGGAATCGACTGTGCGACTGAACAACAACAAAAAAACACCACATACCTCCTGTGAATGAGTCCATCATTGTATTGAATCAGCTATAAGTGAAGATCAGTTTGCAGAAAAATTACACTTACAGAGAACATTGTATATTTGTACCTCACCAGAAAATTGTTTCTATTTTTTTTATTACAGTTCATCAAGTTGTTTACTTGATGTACAATAAATCTGAAATCTATCAAATTGTTCCGTGATTCCACTACTGAATTATTACAGGATCAGACAAATTCTTTTTCTTTATATAAATTAGCTCTGGGGCTGTTAGATTTTCAGTAGGGGGAAAAAGGATTATGACACACTTAAGACAGATTTATTTCAGTGTGAGCTTTGAAGGATCCACTAAGTGAACTGTAATCCATCAAAGTTTACACAGAAATAAAGCCGTTAATGTTGAAGGTGCCATAACTTTTGGTGGTGAGGTGAGAAACCCTCCAGCATTATAGAAAATAACAGCTATGGAAGATAAAAGCACAGATGGGTACAAATTTGACATTGCATCATGCAGGCAGATTTTTTTTAAGTCATCCATTTTATAAGCGTAACAAAGCCTGACTTTTTTCATGGTGAAGCCAGCCACTTAGTTTAATCTTATTTTGATTATAGGCCTACCACAGTGTCTAGAGAAACTCCTGCACTTGCATGGGGAGAGAGCCAGTCAAAGCCTGTATTTGAGTCCTTTGGGAGCAAGGCAAGCATCATAACTTGGAAGACTTCTTAGCTTATGCACAAGCTCTGGTAGGAACAGTGCAGGGCCTAGGAGAAGAAAAATACCCTCTCCATGGGAGAGCAATGAGCATTGTCTAACACAGCAGTGGATCTGCATAACATCCAGCCATAACATGTATGCTGTAGCAGCACAGATGCACGCTGGCTGGGACTGTAGCAACTCCTGCAGAAGGGTATAAATATTTTGCCACCTGGGCAACCATTGAAAACGTTCTCCTCCCCAGTTCCTGGTTGCCATATTACCTAAGTAGCTAGGATTTATCTGGACTTTGGCCTCATTTATCTCATATATCTGCAATCAACTGAACCAGAAATATTTCCAGCCCTTCTCCCATCCCTTACCAGTGTGACATCAGAAGAATCTGGCCTTAATATGTCAGAAAATATGCTACTGACCTAGCAATGTGAGATCCTAGGTTACCAGGTCTAAGTTGGGAGTAACTCCAGAAATGATAAGGCCATACAGTATTCCTATGCAAAAATTGCCCATGTAAGAAGATGAAGTCAAAGATGAACATTTATTATACGAAGAGACCTGGTGACACAGTGGTTAAACTTCTGCACTGCATCCAAAATTGCTGATGTTCTGAGTTTGATCTTGATGGGGATCAAAGTTGACTTCCATCCAATGCTAATAACTTTGTGAACCACCCAGAGAATGCACAAGTGCTATGGGGTGGTATATAAGTGTAATTAGTATTGCTATTAACCAGCATGTTCAAGGCTGGCATTACCTTGAAGTAGAGTGAGGCAGCAGCTTCAAGTGGCCATTGCTGAGGGTAAAAGGAGCTGTGAATTCAGTGCTGTAGCGCCTGAGGCAGAGTCTTGCTCAGTTGAAGATTGTTGTCCTGTCACCAGTATGGAAAGAAAATTCTGCTCCCATTATACAGAATGTGGTGAGAGTACAAATTGATGGCATTGTACTTTGTAAGTCTTTATTTATTTTTAGTACACAGGAAGATGATAGACATTTTTACATATCCCTGACCATTCCTGGTGTGCAAGAGGAACTGAATCCACTTGTATCCTGATGTCAACTACATCTTGCAGAAGCCTACATGCTTTTAGGAGCAATTTTGTGGGGATAAAAAGTGGAAGAAAACCCACCCAAACTCAGAGACTTCCCACAAATAACCCACAGTCGCAATGGAGACAAATGCATCCACAATGTGTCTCTGAGCCATGTGTTTCAAATTAAGTATTGCGTTGTTACAGTCTGCTTGGTTAAAGCTATGGCGTGCACAAAAAGAGCAAGTTGAATGTTCAAACCAAACTGGCTTGCATTCTAATTTGGGGAGAAATGTTTGACCTTTTGTAGCAATTTTCATTTTCTGGTCCAGCTGACTTCACAAGCACTGCTGCGATGCATACAGCTCAACCCTAGGCTTGCTAATTCAGAATTAAATTTCACAGAATACAAATTACTTGAATTCAATTACTGTATTTGCAGGCACATAAGATTCACCAGAGTAGAAGATGCACCCTGTTATTACCAAAATAGCCCACTATAGCCCACTATATACAGTACAAAATGCGCTCAATTTTTCCAATGTATGGGGTGTGGGTGGGTCTTATACCCCAGCAAATATGGTAAGTATATTTAGGATTGTGTCCTAAGTGGGATTTACATCTGAGTTAGCATGCATATAAATTCTATTTCCTATTTTTGATTTTTTTAAACTTGAGGAATGGTATAAAGAGATCTGAAATATAGTATTGTGACTAGCATTAAATTGACAAGTGAATTAAGGTTTAAAGAAGTTTTGGTAAAAGAAAATAGATTGTAATATTTATACAACTCTGAAGGTAGATTAGCTAAGAGATCATTTACGTATTGGGTTCCTATGGGTACCAAACATTATTATGGGTTTCAGGAACAGGGTGAGATAATTGCTCCTCTAGCCCAGTGGTGGCAAACCTATGGCACGTGTGCCAGAGGTGGTACTTGGAGCCCTCTCTGTGGGCACCCGTGCAGTCACCCCAACACAGAGTTTGCCCACCCCTCCTGGCCAGCAGCCCAATGGGAGCACTTCGTCTCTCCCCTCAGCACAGATTTCACCTCGCCCCTCTACCCTGCAGCCCAATGGGAGCACTTCCTCCCTCCCCCAGCATAGAGTTCACCCCACCCCTCTGCCCACCCACCCAAAGGGAGCACTTCCTTCCTCCCCTGTTGCTGTGTTGGCACATTGCAATAAATAAGTGGGTTTTGGGTTGCAGTTTGAGCACTTGGTCTCTAAAAAGTTCACCATCACTGCTCTAACTGTTAATGTGGTCATCAGTTATACAATAGGGGCTGCAGTGGCTCAGTGGTTAAGGAGCTCACCTTGTACCGCATGATGGGTTGAGCGGCCGTCTCTGTCCCAGTTCTTGGGGACATGACAGGAGCCTCATTTGGGCATTCCCTGAGCAGAGTTTCTCCTGTAAAAATCGTTTCAACTCAGAATAATTTCTGACATGAAATTATTATTATTATTAGCTATAGAATGGGCAAGCAGAACTAAAGAGGACCCACACACACAAATACATTTGCCTGCCTCAAAAAAAATGTCCTCAGAAATTATTCAAGGGGGACAAAATGCATTAACAATATCTATGGATTGTTGACCTGATTGTAGTTTTTACCTGTGTATATTTAAAGAAACTTGAAATTTAGTAATCTGAGGAGGTGGTGTAATTGCCTTCCCTCACTTCTCTGGGGAACCACTATGTTTTATAGGAACATGGATTACTGAATCTAGAGTAGGGGTTTGCAATACCCATTCCAGATATTGTTGAACTTCAGCTCCCATCAGCCATAGCTAACATAACCTAGCTGGGAGTAGCAGTCTAAAAATGTCTGGAGGGCCACACATCACCCCTCCTTGCAATATCTGCAGTGATGGATGCATTCATGTATATAGGGCTTCTATCAGCCTTAGTAGCCAGAATCATGGAATGGGTTAAGCTGAAGCAAGACTCAAGGTAGGGCAAAAGCAGATGTTTTATAGGGAGTCCTGCCATGTGCAGCAAGCTATTATTATGAAGAAATCTGGTGCTAAATTGTAAGTAAACATTTACTGTACTGTATACGTATATAGTGAACCTTCTACCTTGCTCAAATCCTAAAGTTTTTCTGCTTTGATTGCTTCCTTGATTGTACAACTTCTGGTCTGCTTGGACTATGTATTCTCTTCTGGACTAGCCTTGTTCCCATGTCTGCTTCTGGCTTTGACCTTGGACTTGGATAAGTTGGTTGCCCTGGGTCCAGGAATTAAGAGCAAGAAATAAGGAAGATCCAGATGCCAGACCAGTGAAGGCTGCTGTTTGTTTGGCTAGGATTAGGTCACGTTACAATGAATTGTAAAAGAGGAGTGGAGACCCATCCTCCAGCACAAAAAAACAGGACAAGATTATTGATAATTGTTCAGAATATCCCACTTCCTGTGGTGGCTTCATGAAGCCTTAGGCTACTAGTGGTGGTCACAAATCAGAGACAGAAGTCCAAGGGTTGCAATGTGGATTGCATATTAAGGTGGTGTAATAATATAAGATCCTACTGTTAGTTTTCTTATGGCCAATGCCAGGGCTGGGTGTTCCATTGGGAAAGAATATGTTCTGTGGATGATTATCTTCTTTCTTCGTGGCCAAAGACCCAAGACAATAATTCTAAATGTGCTCTGTAGCTTTAATGTATTGTCTTATCATTTTCCTTTAGAGCAATTTAGGAGCTGTATTTGGTTTTGCTGCCTTCTGTCTCAGGAAAAGAAAGAAAACAAGCGGTACTTTGAATGTCATCAGGCACAGACATATTAAGCTTGCCATATCCACATGGAAACAAAAAGCCAAACAAAGTAGATTTTGTCTTGCTTAATATCAGTTTGCAGTCCCCACAAGTCAAAATCAACTGACACCCTTTTATAACAAACAGTGCTGAGTGCTGTAGGTTCTGTTTAGCAATATGCAATGTCAATTGCTTCTTGTAAAGGGGATGTGGGGTGTGTTCAGCCTTTTTCTGTTAGCCTGTCACATACTGCATCCTTTTAGGGTAAGCTTGCACCAGGGCCTTCATTGCAGTTCATTATGTTATGTCCCATGGCAAAGCTTGGAAGTAATGGAAAATACGTAGCTGTAATGAGCTACTTTCTCCCCCTTTTTTCTTTTTGATAACAAGGGTATAGCCACCAAGTTACATTTCAAAAGTAATGTAACAAATGGGCATGACATTACTTCATTGGCATGCCTTTACCAGATCTGAGCTGCTTTACTTTTTAGTTTACACCTCCCAGAATACCCAAGTCAACATAGGGTGGAGGATTGTAAGATTGTACAGTAAAACCCCAACTTACGTATGCCTCAAGTTACATAAAATTTGACTTACATAATGATTTTTGCACTAAAACCATGTCCTGATTTCAGTGATGGGCAGCAACAGGTTTGTACCAGTTTGCCAGAACCAGTAGTAACTTTTCCCAGTGTCCCGGAGAACCAGTAGCAGCTTTTGGGGGGAACCACCTCAGGGGCTTACCTTTTCGACCGTTCCCCCACTGTGCATGCATACCTACAGCGCTTGGCATGCATGCGCGGCCTCCTTGCTGTCCTCCCAAGCGGGGAGGAGGAAGAGAAGCTGCTAGCCTGAAGCTCCCTATAGCCTGCTCCCCAGAGTAAGTGACTCACCTTCGGCTGTGGGGTGTGGGTGTGTATTTTAATGTATATTTAATGTGTATTTATTTTTAATGTATATTTTATGTGTTTTATATGTATTTAATTGGTATTTTATGTGTTTTTATGTCTATTTAATGTGTATTTATTTTAATGCGTATTTTTTTGAGTTTTATGTGTACTTTTATGTATTTTTATGTCTATTTAATTTGTATTTTTATGTGTACGTATTTTTATGTGTTTTTTACATTGACTCTGCCATGACATCATGATGTTGGCTCCTCCCATGATGTTGGCTCTGCCTACAGTGTGGTAGTAAAAAATTTAGCTGCCCACTGCCCAATTTACATAAATGTTTCAATTTACATAACACAATTTCCTATGGGTTTGCTTTGAGTTAAGTAAAAAAATTGTTTTTCCTGTGGGTTTGCTTCAAGCTAAGTAAAAAACCAATGTACATAAATGCCTACGGAACAGACTTTTTATGTAAGTAGGGGTTTTACTGTAGTTAACGACATATTAGTTTGGGCTATACGTCTCAATGTTCACTACTGATTTTTAAAAATAATCACTTCTTAAGTACTTTTTAAGTATCAGACATTTCTAAATTTTATGGCATTCTCTTTTCCATCGTTTTTTTTTTAAAGTCACAAAAAGCAATTTGAAAGTTAACAGGCTATGCCACACATAACACAACATATTTGTAAACACTGTGACGAATACCATTGATTAGGTACAGTACTTTTAAAAACACTACAGTGAGTACAGGAGTAGATACTTTTCACAGTAAGTATCCAAGCTCTGTTCCTTGACGGTTGTTGGTTAAATGGACAGACTGCAGTATACTCTTTTTTATATACACACACCTGCAGGAGGTCATATGGGGATTTGGAATGTAGTCACATCCACATGCTGCTGAGAAACACTCCATTTCTCATTTTCATCTGGTTCAGGTAAGGGTGTTGAAATTCCAAACAGATGTCTGAGGTCAGGGAAGGACTAAAACTGAAACTAAATTCAGACAAGATGGAGATTTTGATGGTGGGTGGCCCAGGTGATTTCAGAATAGATGTACAACTTGTACTAGCTGGGGTTGCACTCCCCTTTTTGGAGTTGTGTAAACATTTTAAATTGTAAACAGAATTCCCATCATGAAGGGGGGGGGGAATCACATTTACTGCCAATATTGTTTTATATAACACACTTAAATGTAGATCATTAAAGTGATGCTTTTTAAAAATCATGTGGTCTTTAACAATTAACAAGGTATTTTAAAAAGAAATGAACACAAAATTGCTTCCAATAATTCCACAACATGTTTTAAAGGTTCATTTCATTTACAAAACCCACAAATGCCAACACACTAGATATTTCATTGAGCTGAGACAACCAAAAGAGTTTAAACAGATTTAGATTGCTAGATTATATACTTGACGACTAATAATCTTAGAACTGCAGAGCTGGAAGGAACCCAATGGATCATCAAAACCAGCTCTTGTCAAGAAGGCACAGTTCAGAACTGAACTCCTAACCTCTGCCTCCATAGTCACATACTTAAACCATCCATGCTGTCAAGTCCATTCAGACTTATGGAAACCCCAGTGTTTTCTAGGTAGAGGATATACAGAATTGATTTACCATTTCCTTCTCCTGGGGGCACCTTGGGACTGTGCAGCTTACCCATGATTATCCACACTGGCTCTTCCCTCAGGAGGCACAGCGGGGAATTGATCTCCCAACTTTTAACTATGCAGCCAGATACCTAAATCACTGTCAACTATAACATTCTATATCTGCACATTTAAAAATGGCTTATGTGTTTTTCTAATTTTTCCTTCTCCTGTTCATGTCACATATCTAGGGACATACAGCTATATTCTAGTTATGTTATGTGAGCATAATTATTGCATTTTCTATATGAGCTAGTGTGTTGTCCCTAATTCAAGTACTGTACTTCAAACTGACTTGTTGGCTTGCAGTCAAACCCACGGCTCAAGGAAGGCTAAACTCAGAATACATGTACCTGTAGTTCATTCCTTTTTATCTTACAAATCTCCCACACAAGGTTTAAGATGGTTTTATAATACTGAAGTCAAGTTTCTGGACAGTAGATTTGTTTTTTTCTGTACTGCACAATGAGCAAAACTACTGACTGATTAGGAGAAAGAAATGCAATTTCAAGCACTTCTTGAAACATATAGGATTCAAATTTGGGATTACATAGGTTATGTAATAGATACCAAACTGGGAAGAGCAGCTACTTCTTCAGAAGATAGAATCAAAAATCAGGCTTCGAGGTGGCCTTAACTGAACAGAAACAAGCAAAGGGAAAAACAAGATACATAGGTGGGTGACATCAGAGTAGTTTAATGGGCCTACTTGCTGTCAAAATCGGATTCCGGAAGTGACATCACATCATGTGCTTTTGTTTACCCATGTGACCAGAAGAGACGTCATCGCCACCATGTTTGTTTACCCACATGGTCAGGAGTGCCATCACGGCCATGTGCGCCAGAAATGATGTAGTAGCAATGCGCCCTGTTTACCCATGTGATCGGAAACGACGTTATCACCACCATATTTGTTTACCCACATGGTTTGAAATGGCGTCATGGCTATGTGTGCCAGAAATGATGTAGTAGCAATGCACCCTGTTTACCCACATGATCAGAAATGATGTTAATTGGTAACCTCCATGACTGGAAGCAGTATGGCGAATGCCACGTGGCAGGAAAGGCCACCTCAAAGCAGAAATGGCCACCCTTCAGTATACCCCAGACAGAATGTGTGGATTGCCGCCCTGGTAATGAGGGCAGGGCAACTCTAACGCAGATTGGCTGTGTAGGGACATGTGATACCCTGTATAACCTATATAATCTCCCCAAAGACAGCCCTTTTGAAACAGGCTTGGCCTTTTGTGTGCCCAGACAAGTTCTGAGGAGTGGACGTAAAGATGACAAGCAAGCCACCAAAGACTAAGGACCTTTCATTACCACATAAAATGCTGAAAATACAACGGAGGATGAGGACTTGGGCAAAACATGTAAGCACCCCATTACCTGAAAAAGATGTGGGTGCTGTGGGCATGCCCCTATCCCATGCACCCTTGAAGAAAACCCCCCAAAAGGTGAAAAAGTCTAACCTGACGCCTAGGGTTTTTTCATTTCTACCCTCGAGTCGGAAAACCAACTCATTAGACATGGATTTTTCTACAGCTTCTCAGAAGGGTAGAAAGAAACTTTTTTCTGCAGCAGAGAGCTTACCATATTTACAGCTGGTCAAGACTCGGATCCTGAAAGCACCACCCGAACAAAAAGCTGTTTGGAATGTAGTGAGCAGTGGACCTACTGTAGTCGTGTGATCTAAAAGGACTGTTCCAAAAACTGCAGACCATAAGATCTTTAACTGTTGAGGGTTTTCCAAATCCTGTAGATGTTGTGGATGGTGGGGATTCTTTTCAAAGCCTCCAAACCAAGTGGTAAGAAAACAAGGCAGGAAGAATTTGGACCTACCCGGTCTCTGTCCCGGTTATTCTTTGAAGGCCTTTTGGAAGAGGAAGAAAATAAAGATGAAGAGAAGGCAGCTTTAAATGTATACCTGGAAACTGAAGTGGGCAAAGAAGCTATGCCAGTAAGAATCTTATTTCCCAGTGTGTTTTTCTTGTGAAAGCATGTGTGCGTGTGTGAGAGAGAGATGGGTGGGGGAGAGATGGAAAAGTTTACTAAAATGTTCTTGTATTTCATTTATTACACAGGAGTATATCCTTCACAGGGATCTTGCTGAAAATCTGAACATCAACAATTCAAAGACATATTCCCTTTCCTGCATTTCTTGCACATCCAGCAGTCCTGAGTACTAAGCCTCCCCGCCTTGCTTTTATTTTTACCAATAAAATGATTTACCCTACTCCAGTGTATTCATCTATGTTTTAGCTGACAAAATGGCAGAGTATGAAAAAATCTTAAAGAATACATATTATACACCTAGGGAGGCTGGGAGCTTTGGGGGCATAAACCCTCTTTTTTAAGAGGCCCAAAAAACAGAGCAAAGGCCTGAAGAGAAGAGAGGTCATCAAATCCTTTCGGACCAAAATGTTTACACACTACATAGACCATTTCAAAAGAAACAAGACTATTGTTTCTAGATAAGATGCCCAGTGGCAGGCTGATTTAGTAGATTTGCAGCATTTTTCCAAGTACAACAAAGGTTACAAGTATATTTTAACAGTGATAGACATCCTGCCTGGGCTTTACCTCTAAAAGACAAGACAGGCAGAGAAGTGTCCCAAGCGTTCAACACTATTTTTAGGCAAGACGATAGGAAGCCTGGAAAATTGCAAACAGACAGTGGTCATGGGTTCCTAAACCAGTCTGTAAAGAAATTGCTAAAACTACACGGTGTCCATCACTTTGTCACCAATAATGAAGTTAAAGCAGGGGTGGTGGAGAGATTTAATAAAACTTTGAACACAAAAATGTGGAGTTATTTCATGGCTACCACATTTCCTAAAAAGCTACAATCCAGTACAACTGGAACTGGAACGAGATGTAGCTGTAGCTGTAGATGGAACAAGAACAAGAGCTAGATCTAGAATTAGAATTTGAGCTAGAACAAGAACATTATCTGAATTTTAGACTCCATACCACAAAGCTACAAGCATCCAGGCTAAGGAGTGAGAAGGCCCTTGGCATCTGGTGGGCAGGAACATCCTCCTGGTCACTGGGTGCAGCAGGCTTTTATCCTTCTCTGGGCAGGTTGAGCCTGAAGTTAGGTGGCTTGGAACTTTCTCCACCTCCCAAATGCCACGGCGCCTGGCCAAAGGGGGAAAAAAATCAATAAATTGAATACAGAAGTGCAAAGAAAAGCAAGGAAAGCTAAGGAAACCTAACTAAATGAACAGTGCAAAGAAATAGAAGAAAACAACATAAGGGTTAGGACTACAGATCTTTTCAAAAAAAATTGGGGAAATGAAGGGAACATTTAAGCAAAAATGACAATGATAAGGGACAAAAATGGCAAGGAGTTAGCTGATGCAGCAGAGATAAAGAAAAGATTGCAAGATGGTACACTCTTCTTCATGGGAGGTTTTTAAACAATGGCCAGATGACCAGATATTAGGAATGTTTTATTTGTGAATTTACAGCAATAGCAAAGGGCTAGACTCAAAGACCCTTGTGGTTCATTTCAGTTCTACAACTTTATAATTCTAATACCCCTTTATAATATTTGTCTTTCTGTTGTTTTCAGTATATTTTATTGTGGGAACCATCCTGAAAATATTTTTCCCTATTACAAGGTGGCATGGAATTCTTTTTGTCACAAGGTGGCCTATAAACACTATAAATAAAACAAATAATACAAAATTGTGGTACTATATAATAAAACTGTGTCTGTATGAGTACCGTATATACTCGAGTATAAGCCAACCCGAATATAATTTGAGGTACCTAATTTTGACCTGAAAACCCAGAAAAATAGATTGACCCAAGTATAAGGCAAGGGTGGGAAATGCATCAACTGCTACTGAGTTTCAATAATCAAAATACAGTACATGAAAATATGGTAAAATTAAATAAATTGTTGGCATGTCTCAATCCAATGCGTTCTTGGGATCCTTGTGGTCATTGACCCCATTATAAGCCAAGTCCCCTATTGGGGGCTTATTTTTGGAACTTAAAATCTAGGCTTATACTCGAGTATATACACTAAGTGTCAAGTTAGTTATTTGGAAAGGTCACTTTGTATATTTTAAAAATATTGATGTCCAAGCAATTCTAAAACTGATGAATGTACATATTACCTGGCAATATGACATGAATGACGTCTCCACATAACAGATTCTGTAAACTTGGGAAATACCTGTTTCTTAAGAATTGCCCTATGTTTGTGTTGAAGCAGTTAAAATGGACAAGGACTCTTTTCTTTTAATCCATTTTTTGGCAAAGGGGACTGAAGCTTTCACTTCACCAACTTGTTGGCTCAGGGAGTAAACATGGTGGTCAGTGGCCTGAACCTTTTGTGGCCAAGTGTGTCATTAAAACCAGGTGGTCCATGCGTAAGGGTGAAACCACGACCCTATGAGCATCCGTGCCATTTCCCACACATTCAAAAGAATGCTAGGCTCTCCAACATCTTTATAATGGAGCTGTGTTCTGGATGTCAGAATCAAGATATAAGCATGTCACAAGCTTTTTAAAAATGGACAGCTTATTTCCATTACAATTATATCACTGTGAAGATGGTGTCAGATGGGGGGAACACCCCATTAAGTAATGATTCCCTGTAATTATTAAACCTGAGGGAACTGAATTACATATTGATTCTGAGCATGCAGGTACCTTCCACTAATTTCAGTGAGAATTGCTTAGGGTAGCTACTTCTACACCATCAAAAAAAGGAAGAAATGCATTACCAACTTCAACTTCAAGACCCATTCTTCAACTCTCCATATGGTCTTTAAACTGAACTTGGACTGGATTGTCCTTTATCCTGGAAAAACCTTCAGCTTGAGAATTGTCCTTGGAAAGTACTTGTATAATGCACCATTGTACATGTCTGCTGAATTATTAATAGAAAATATTAGCTTGCCACTCACTTGTCTTTAGAGATTATTTACTAAAAAGGGTATATCTTTTGAAATAGGCATGGCAAAGAGAAGCGAGAAACAGGACAGGACTGAAAGCAGAATGCTACTTAAACTGTGGTCCACTGATGGATCTTGGGTTCATAGATCCATACACTGCGCTCCGCGTGGCCGGAGCCACCGCCACAGCCACTGCTGCCCACAGCCCCTGGCTGCCCCTGGCCATGGCCGCAGCCGGAGCCGGGCCAAAAAGGCACCGGCCCAAGGAGGAGGAGGAGGAGGCCACAGGGCTGCAGGCAGCAGCAGCTCTGGCGGCGGCGGCGGCTGTGGATGGCGGCTGCAGGCGGTGGCTCCTGTGGCCGCGGCCTTTGGAGGAGGAGGAGGCTGCAGTCGGGGGCGGTGCGCCTTGCCGGGTGGCCCCGGGCCGTGGTGAGGGTTTTTTATTTGGGGTGGGTGGGTGATTTATTTCTGTTTTGGGTGGGTGGTTGTATTTTTATTTAATTTTTATTTTATTTATTTATTTATTTATTTTATTTAAGTTATTCATGGGTTTGTGTTGTAGCTGTCTGGCTCAGTGGGTGGGCTGAGGTGTGTGTGTGTGTGTGTGTGTGTGTGTGTGTGTGTGTATTTTTATTTTATTTATTTTATTTATTTTTATTTTTGGCCCAGCCCACAATGTCATGGTGTCATGGCGTCAGCCCTGCCCATGACGTCATGATGTCATGACATTGGCCATGCCCATGACGTCCATGACGTCATGGCGTGGTAGTAGAATTTTAGTCATCCCATCACTGTATTGGAACCATGATAATGCAGATATTTGCTCATCATGAAATTAAAAACACACAGAGCTTTCACCAGTCATATGGAGAGCAGGAAACTGAACTGGAGGTTTTTAATTTTTTTAAAAAAACTGGGAGGATGCTCAATGATGTTTTTTGTTTGTTTGTTAAAGAATAGTGGATCTAAATGACATTGTCGCCACACAAAAGTTAATGAAAGGCACACCTGTAGTTCAACAGCCCTCGTCACATGTACCTTCTTCAAACCTGAAGAATCTGATAGGACACATTTCTTCTCTCCACCTCCTGGGCATTTTGATTGGCTGCTGGCAGCTTACCTCACTAAGGCTATTTGATTAAACATTTGCCAGGTGGTGTGACATACAATAAGGGAAAGGACATAAAGCGGGAAACATAAAACAATCCAACGTTTTTGTGATCCTCTCTTTTGTTGATACAAAGCATTTGAATTTCAGGATCTTTTGGAAATTAATGAGAGAATCAGAAAATAAAAAAGAGCATATTTTATGCTTTTCCCCATTTGTATCTCTAATCATAACATACTTTGTGATACCCCTTTTCTGGGTGAAAGGAATGAATTATAAGTAGCTATTGACTTCTGGTGATTGGGTAGCTCAGTGGATTGGAACGCCTGGCTTCACAGCAAGATGTCAGGCATTTGATACTTATGTGGGCCTTCTAGGAGAAAAGCCAGCCTATAACAAGCTACAGGGTTCCAGGATGTCACAAGGAGAGACTAGTAAACTAGTACTTCTGAGTGCATTATATTATAAGGCTGTTGGAAGTGTCACCATTTACTGGAATCAACCTGAAGGAACATAAATATTATTAAAAGAGTTACTTCTGAATCTCTGGAGGGAAAAATCACATAGAAAAGAAATAAGAATGATGTCAGAACCTTGCTGCTATTGTCTCTCAAAACCCACCTTCCCACCCACTGTATTTTGTTGTGCAGAAGTTGGTATTAATTGGCATTTACAGCTATTTTTCCACAAAACATCAGCTGAAATATCAAACACATTTTAGTGTGCATCTTTTAAAACTTACAACTGACATCTCAAGGTAAACATATCTGTTTTCATTAGCCACATTCCAGAACCCTGCAGAAATAATATTGAATGTACTACAAACTTCCCAGCCATAGCATTCTCCAGATGTACAGAACTACAAGATCCATCATTCCTGACTATGTTGGGTTGAGGAAGCCTGGAGTGGCAGTGTATTATATCTGGGGAGCCCTAGGTTTGAAGATGTAGCTCAATGATATTATAAGGACTCTGCATGATTATTGCAAAAGACAGACAGGAAAGCAATAAGTAAAATATAGTAGTGTTTTTCTTACAAAAATATCAAATGCATAAAAGTTTTAGATATTATAAACAAAACACTCTGGTTTTTTGGCCAAGCCAGTTTCTGTTAAACAGAATATTTATATGGGTGCCCTACTTCTTAAAAAGCTGAATATAAACTAGATAGTAAGCATAGCAGCTCTGTTTAGAAAACAGCAAAGTACCAAGGCAAAAGTATTTGTTTAGTCAGCCCACCCACTGAGAAAAAAAGTTGACATTTGAAAACAGGATATAGTGAACAGTTTGTACCATTGTGCCCAGTAAATCTGACAGTTCCCTGTTGACATTTTATTTTACTATGAGTTTTAAGTGATGAGGAGCTGATCCAACTTTCCAATGTGAGTTCTAATTCACTTTTAGGCAAGGATAATGGTGTGTGGATGTTTGGAACCCACAGGCTTTCCTGTTTCCAGTGATCTTAACTTCAATCTTTATAGCAGATGGTTGAGAAATGGATTTTCTCAGGGACAGTTGCAAGGTATCCCTGCTATAACACAAATTATTTGAAGATTGTTTTGGTCTTGAATGGTCAGGTAATGGTTCCCCTGGGCTGCCTACATTTTGGACTCTCTGTGTGGATGGGGTGGCTATGGGACCTGTTATAAATGTTGGAGACAACTTGGTGCTACTTGGATTACACTAAGAAGGTGTATGCCTTTGTACAGGAGAGGGGAGATTGAGAGGGGAGCCTCCTCATGTTTCCTAGAGCATCATCTGCTCTGACATGTGCTTCTTCCTCTGTGTCTAGGCCAGACGTGAAACTGCCAAAATGAAGCCACCTTTTGGTGAGTCCATTCTGCAGTTCCTTTGGCCTGATCTAGTATGCGAAAGATTAGTCAGCAACACAAGGTTACCATTACCAGGGTACACCTGATTGTGGTTCAAACTAACACAATCTTTGAAGAGGCTCTTTCTATGTTCCCATACCATGAAGACTGTCCTGAAAATATGATGCAATGGCCCTTCATCTGCCTTCCGCATCGCAGCATGACCCCTGTACCACTGATCCAGTTCCGCGAGTCACTTTCTGGTCCTGAGCCCTTTTGGCACACAAAATCTTCCTCAGCCCTAGGCCAGTATTGATGAAGCTGCTGCCTTCCATCAAGATGGATTCATGTGGGATTTAATCCACTTGGGAACCATCACCCTTCCCTGTGGACTTCAGCACTCAAGCCATTAGTCCCTAGGGTTGTCAGGTTAGTTAACTGCTGCCTCATACTTAGTGTTGAGTCTCTGGCAGAATGGTCTACTCTATTACCATAGCAGGATAACCTGGCCAGACAGGATCCGACTTGCACTGACCTTCCTTTTTCTTAGATTGCTATTCTTAAGTTACCAATATTATTTCCATCTCATACATTTCTTCCTGTCCCTCCAAGCGTGAAACATGTTCCCTTTGTTCTCAAGACATAAAGACATAGCCAGGACTCCCCCAACCTCCAGCTTAGTTGGCCAGAAGTAAAACTTATTTTATGTCTCTTATTTCAAGTGTATTTCTAACAAAAAAAAGGCAAAACCACCACTACTTTCTTATTCTCATAGAAATATAGATATCATAAGAAGTATGCTTAGTTAAACATGCCAAGTTTCAAGTCGCTGAACCCACAAGTTCAGGTTTGTTTCTATTTTGGAAATTTGCATACTAATGCAACAACAACGAGCACCTGATCTTCTAAAATTCACAACCAAATCACCAGAAGCAAACAAAATACCTTTCAAGAACCAACCATTTAACACTACAGTTGTACCTCGCTTAAAGAGCAAAATGTGTTCCACAGGATTGCTCTTTAAGCGAGTTTGCTCTTTAAGCGAAACACCATTGTAAGTGACCCATTGTGGGGGGGATTGCAAACCCCAATTTATTTGTTAAACGAGTTTTTGGTTGGTTTTATTTGTTAAGTGAAGCGGCCATTCAGAGAAAATTCTGCTCTTTCAGTGAGTTATTCTCTAAGCAAGATGCTCTTTATGCGAGGTTTTACTGTATCTACAAAATATGACTATAGTGAGCTGATCGCACATTTAGTGGTTAAGATACTGAACTGCATGACCAGGTCAGCAGATCAGCAGTGCGAGCTCCTGCCAACCTAGCAGTTCCAAAGCAAAAACTTGCAAGTAGATAAATAGGTACCACTTCGGCGGGGAGGTAAACAGCATTCTGTGCACTTCAGTTTCTAGTCATGCCTGCCACATGTCCATAGAAGCATCTGCAGATGCATGCAGTGCTGGCTCTTTGTCTGTAAACAGAGATGAGCACTGAACCCTAGAGTCAGATAGGGACTTTCAAGCAAGGATGACCTTTACCTTTACATTTAGACACCCTAGACCTGATAAGCAGTTAAATAAAGGGGAATGAGATCACACTCTTGTGCATGGCTTTCCTTTGACCAGAAACATGTAGATCATGTGATCCTCCAGAAATTGGTGAGATGTAGCTCTTGTCATCCATTGCCTCTGCCTATGTTGCTTTGGGTTCATGTGACCTGCAGTCCAACTTCAAGAAGACTATCTATACTCTCTCCTGGTCTTAGACTGTGTAGGTATGTGTTGCCTTAAACACATTGTTGCTCTCATCAAAGATAAAAAGCTCATCTAGGGTAATTTATTTGTGTCCCCATCTTGTATACATTATATAACTAATCCCAATAGCCTGCTGGATGTCTTCTCATTGTCACCATCAACTCACTTACTGCTATTTACTCCAACTGTGTGAAGAATCCTAGTTATAGCCTTCTGAGGTAACAGAGGTCCAGTTTCTATGCAAAGATGGAAGGAGCTACATACCTACTTTAATCCTCTTTAAACAAATTATTATCATTACACTATGCAGCAAACAGACTTTTTGTCAAATCTCTTGGCAAGGCATCAATGTAGATAAGTTGGTTCTTTGCTGTAATAACAGCAGCCTTAGATGTTGTATCTGGTTCAAGGAAGGAAAATAGACAACTCAGCAAAACCTCCTCCTGTGTCCCCAAATATCCTGTCTGGATTTACAATTCTTAGGAGATGCTGGGAATGCTTCTACTACAATCAGTTAAAACAGAATATCCCCCCCAAAAAAACACAATGGACATGAGTGTTTCTAGACACTTAGACTCTTAACTCAGGAGCCCAGCATATGCTTGACATGGCAATGCCTCTTACCACTCCCTCCCCCTCTAACTGATCAGTCATGTGTCACCCAAATGGCAATTTGCTAATATTTGTATATGGTAATTTAGATGTAGAGAAACATTTTTTAAAAATCACTATGATTTAAAGAGAAACATGGTATATTCATCATAACTGGGAAGATTATAAGATTCTTCTTCTGTCATATCCAGATCAAACTTTGGAGTGCCAAAATGACTTTCTTGGCTTTCTTGTTGACCAAATTTAAATCCTCATTGGTGCATGTTTCTGGCAGTAACTGGCAGACCAGTAAATGAGCTTTGTTCTGTATCTCTCCACATATACACACAGCGTGTTGTTGTCTGCCAGCATCCCCCACTTGAGTATGTTGGTCTTGCATTTAGGGACTCCAACTCTCAGCCTATTCAGGGTCATCCAAGTGACTTAGGGAAGGTTGAGTTCCTCAGCTATATCCTTATTTAATGTTATTCCTAGTCCAGTGAGCTACTTCCTCCATCTTCAAATTTGATTTTGCTCTTGCAAGAACAGGGGTCCTCCACCTTTTAAAGCTGGGAGCAGGGTCATACTCCTCAGACTGTTGAGGGGCAAGACTGGTGGTGCCCCCACTATTGCCACTGCCAAAGGTGGTGGTAAGCACCCTGAGCCCACCACACACCCCAAAAGCCCTCCCCACTTCTCTACACACTGCTCCCCTGATTACTGGCCTGGAGAAGCTGTGTCGTGTGGGTGAAGGAAACACATCCACAGCAGCCAGAAATGCCCCCATAGCTGTCAGAAATGCAGACGCTTCCGCCACTGCTTGAATCCTTGTCTCCTCCACTTGGTTTGGCATGTCCCTAATGGCGCTCTGCGGTAGTGTGGATGTTGCAAGGATTACAGCATCCGCCCTGCTATGGAGCATCATTAGGGACATGCCAAGCCAAGCAGAGGAGACAAGGATTGTGGTGGCGGTGGAAGCGGTGGCTGGAGCAAGGACATGGGCTGGATGATTTGGTGCCATGGGCCATAGGTTGAGGATCTCTGCTCAAGAATGTTTGTTCTTGCTATAAAGCTCTTCCTGGATCTGAGTCCATGGACTTGAGACTGATATCCATTCAGAGGAAGTGGAGGGTCATTCATTATAATCAGATAACCTGTATGTTTGTTCAGTCTGCAGTCCACATGCCATTAGTAATCAATGAACAGCTTCCTGTCTTTACTATTGTTATCTTTAACCCAGAAAGATGACACAGGCAAATAGAGCATTTAAGGCAGCCCTTCAAGTTGAGGACCACCTATTGCAAAGCAGGACACATAGTCACTTTATCCAGTCAAAGTGCACTGTATTCACTGGCAAGTTAACACCTGAGACAGCAACATTCACAAGACTCTCTTCAGCAGCCTAGTAGCAAAAAAATAAATAAAAACAAAAACATAAAATCAAGAAGAAATTTGTTATCTTTGCATAACACCAACATTTGGTTTCCTGAAGCAACTTTGGAAGAAAAGAAGAGCGTGCTTCCTAAAGTGCTTCAACAATATGGTTGTTGAGAATTCCTGCCAGAAACCTTGGAGGGCCATTTCATGTAATTTTGTTGGTAATGCAAAACTGGGTGAACCAATGGTCTGGCTCACTGTAGGCTGCTTCCTGTTTGGGGGTAATGTGCAAAACTTGGGAACATGGTTGCCCCTCCATTTAGATTGCTACTCCTAGAATTGTCTCACAAGCATGTCCAGAGGCCTTCCATGATGGAGGCCCCTGGAAGTTTTGGGCAAAAGATATCTCATCCAAGATTTGGCAATGCTCTGCATGTCCGCAGGGCTAGTATAAGAGGTAGTGTGAGCCTGGCTCAGAAGTAAAGAACTTGCTTAGGAGCATAGGTTGGTGTTGGTCCATGATGGCCATAATGCCCAGAGAAAGGAGTAGATGTATGGAAAAATACTGGAATTTTGCATAAAAATTCATTAGAGATGGTTAGCTCTAGGGCAGGAGTACCCAAACTACAGCCCGTGGACCAAATCCAGCACCTAATGCCAATTCATTTGGCCCATGCTGCCCTTGTCGCTCCCGGAAGCAGAAGTAAAACATGCCGATATTGGTACGTTTTACTCCCACTTCTGGGAGCAACAAGGACTGTGTGGGCTAGATCAATTGGTGTTGGGGGCTGGGTCTGGCCTGTGGGCCATAGTTTGTGCACCCCCTGGTTTAAGCAGAGAACATGGCAGCTTAAAATCTATCTCATCCTGTTGCAAAACAGATTGCAAGGTGGTTTTTTTTACTTCCGCTTCCGGTGGGAGGAACCACATGATCAGTCCACCGAACCATGTGACCAGCCCACTGAACCATGAGACTGGCCCACAGCCCAAAAAGTTTGGGCACCCCACTCTAGGGAGTAGGGTGTCAGAAGAGCTCTTAAAAGGGATATGTTTCCGCTGGCACTCATCCAGCAATACCTCCAAAATATCTTGTCTGAATCAGTCAAGAAAAAAACAAAACCAAAGGCTAAAACAGCAATATTCTCCAAATGTTTTTTTTAATGGACAGGCATCAGTGAAACATACTAACTCTTATCCTGTATCTTTGTTAAATGTGGCCTTAAAATATTTATGAAGCTGCTAACCGCAAGACTAAACAAAAGCATTACTACCACTGTAAATCAAGATCAAGGCTGTTTCATGCCAGGCAAAAAGGCAGCTGATTAATTTAAGAAGAGTGTGACATATATTAAGAGAGGTGAGATATGACGAGCCTTCTGCTGCCTCATTTCGAGAAGTTGGGGAAGGCTTCCAACATTGTGGGCTCGTTTTGCTTCTATCTGCAGTGTGCCTGGAATGAGTTTTGTTTTGGATTAAAGATTCAGAAACCTAATTAAAACAATTTACTTTCACCCCTTTGCCTTAATCCTTACAAATAGCTTAGTGTCTTCTCTAGTTATTTCCTTAAGAGGCACTTGACAAGGACGTTCTTCTCCTCTGTCCCTTTAGTGCCCTGGTTTGGATCTTCAAGACAAGTTTTCTCCAGCAGGAAAGCGAAGCTGCTCGGAATTGGGAAAGGGTCCAACATCATCTGGCTTTTTGTGCTGTATGTTCAACGTACGCCAAAAGATTTGTTGTATGTTCAGGGAGCAGTTGGACTCTGAGTCTTGTTCCTCGAGACTTAATACGTAAAAGGTTTCTGGAGGCAAAAGAGATAAAGCCAAACAGTATAAAAGCTTCAGATACAATCATCTTCTCAGAAGGCAAGTAGTGGGAGAAGTACAGTTGTACCTCACTTAAAGAGCATAAGGTGTTCCACAGGATTGCTCTTTAAGCGAGTCTGCTCTTTGAGCAAAACACCATTGTAAGTGACCGATTGTGACTTCTGTTGGGGGGGGGGGATTGCAAACTCCAATTTAGTTGTTAAGCGAGTTTTTGGTTGGTTTTATTTGTTAAGTGAAGAGAACATTCAGAGAAAATTCTGTTCTTTAAGCGAGTAACTCTCTAAGCGAGGTGCTCTTTATACGAGGTTTGAATGTATTAGGGACTGTGATTCTATGTTTACTTGAAAGTACATTATATAAAACAGCCAGAATTTAACTCCAGGTAAATGGGACTGAGTGGTTAAGACGTTGAACTTGATTACTGGAAAGTCGTCAGGTCAGCAGTTCAAGACCCAAGTCATGTACAATGGAGGGAGCTCCCATCTCTGTCCCAACTCCTGCCAACCTAACAGTTTGAAAACAAGAAATTGCAAGTAGATATATACAGTGGTGGGCAGCAGCAGGTTCGCACCCTCCCCGGGAGGGGGTTAGCAAAATTGGGTGGCCTCTGGGCAGGGAGGGTAGTGAAATTGGGTGGCCACACCCACCTCCCTGCCCCATCAGGTTTTGTCCCTGCAAGTGGTTCAAGGTCTCCCTTGCTCAAAAGCCAGTCATATCCAACTCTAGGGTGCAGTGCTCGTCTCCATTTACAGCCAAAGAGCCAGTGCTGCCTGTGTTTGCAGATGTATACATGCCATATGGCAAGCGTGACTAGATTTTCCATGATGTAGGCTCCGCCCATGATGTAGGCTCTGCCCATGACATAGGCTCCACCCATGGTGTGGTAGCGAACATTTTTGCTGCCCACCACTGGATATATAGGTACCACTTCGGTGGAAAGGTAACAGTGTTCTGTGCACTCTGGTGTCTAATCATGCCTGCAACATGACTACAGAAACATCTGCTCTTGGGCTATAAATGGAGATAAGCACTGAACCCTAAGTTGGATAATATTGGCTTTCAAGCAAGGGCAACCTTTACCCTAAAAGTGTTTAGGATTAGATTTGTTAGCCTAATCCTGATCCATATAAACCTCACAAACCACAATTTTACTAACCTGTTTTTATGCAGAAATCTAGGTTAGATAGACTGGTTAGATAGTTAAGTATAGTGGAGTCTCATTGGTCCCCTTGAGGGAGGGCAGCAGAACTCCATTTTGCTAAGGGCAGTGCACATGATTCTGGGTATTTACTATAACTTAATGCATGCTAAAAGTATGATGAATCTGTTATACCATTCACACCATTTTCAAGACAGCATTTTGCAACTACAGTGGTACCTCGCTTAAAGAGCATAATGCGTTCCACACAGAGGCGTAGCTACCGCCGTATCTGCCGTATCAATTATACGGGGCCCCAGGGCCACGGGGGCCCCCAACGTGCGTAAGCAAAACAAATATTTACCCTTCCTAAGGGCCCCCAAACAATTTTTATACGGGGCCCCGCCAAGGCACGCTACTCTTCTGGTTCCACAGAAGTGCTCTTTAAGCAAGTTTGCTCTTTAAGCGAAACACCATTGTAAATGACCAATTGGGGGGGGGGGGATTGTGAACCCAATTTATTTAAGTGAGTTTTTTGTTGGTTTTATTTGTTAAGCGAAGCGAACATTCAGAGAAAATTCTGCTCTTTAAGCTAGTTACTCTTTAAGCGAAGCGCTCTTTATGTGAGGTTTGACTGTATTTGCCTTTGGCAAAGCCTTGGCTAATTTTATAGTTTCTCCCAACATTTCACATTCTAAGTGCATTGAACTAGAATACTTGTTTCTTACTTGGGATGGTAGAGGTTGTAATTGAGCCATCAGGCCATCAGAGAGGGGAAGGCCAATTTGCTAAACCAGTGCATGCTACAACTTGCCTACAAGTATAGCAAATGAAGCCTCTGAAAGCTGTTCCCTGTGTGTCAGAACCCATCTTCAGGTTTGAACAACAGGGCTTCCAAGTTTGTAGGAAAAATCAGTCTCATTCTTGACTCTCAGCAAAACAGAGAAAACTGGATGATGTTGAAAGAAATATTCTTCAAACAGCTAAAAATGGGAAGGAAAATTAGCAGTAAGCCCACAGTGAAAAAAAAGTAATGCTTATATATATATTTTTAAAAATGACATTTTGACTAATGTCTAAATCTTCATCCTTTTACTCAAAGGATGTTCTGTGTGCTCAGCTCTTTATCCTATTTCGCACTAGAGGGAAGATATCAAAAGGTTGGTGATTATTCAGCCTGCTGACGTCTTTCACAGTAAGAAGAATTTGCCCAGTTCTCTGTGAAGTACAATTCTACTGCTGTTTGCTTACTGTATAAAGATGGCTTTGCTACAGAGAACAAGTTATTGCCTACTGGAAAAATACATGGGGGTTGACTGCCGTGGAGAACTTGTTCTTCATTCACTTGCCACTCCAGGATCTCCTCTGAGATCATAGCCACTTGACATCATAACCCTTCATCCTAGACCACACACATATCTCTCAAGCTAAGTGTAAATTCATCTAGCTAAAAAGAATTTCCATCAAGATGAAGTTAAAGGCTGGCCCAGAAGCAACATTTCAATTGGCTTTAAAAGGCACAGACAGTAGGTTGCTGCTTATTTGTATATGGCAATGGGTTTAGCAAAGGATAGTTAGGTGAATAAGGTTAATATAGTATAGTAGTGTAAAGCTTTTCAGACAATCAGCCTGAAGAAGCTTTAATTTGATCCTAGGTCCAACCAGATATAATCCACAAAGTTATTTCAATGCCAGGTACTGCTCAAAAACACAAAATGTGAAGAAATGACATTAAAGAACATGGCTTTTGAAAATGTGCAACATGGTTTTCTTTCTAGGCTAAAAAACATTATCAAATGTAGGTTTATATGCCAAATATTTACTTTATGCTTCCTCCAAGAAGCTCATGATAAAATACTTGAACCCCCTTTGCAGCTATCTTTTTAATCTTTACTACATCTCTATAGAGTAGAGCAGTGATCCTCAACCTATGGCCCATGGGCCAGATGTGGCCCACAGCACCATTCAATCCAGTTCACACCTTCACTCCAGCTGCTGCTTCTGCCACCACTGACACTATTGTCTCAATCTTTGTCCCCTCCACTTGGCTTGGTGTGTCCCTAACTGTGCTCTGTAGCAGGGCAGATATTGTAAGAAGGCTTACAACATATGTCCTGCTACAAAGCACTGTTAGGGACATGCCAAGCCAAGCTGAGGGGGCAGGGATTGAGGAGGCGGAAACAGAGGTGGGACCTGGTGCTGCCACCACACACAGTCACCTGCTTCTTTAATGTATTTTTTATTTAATTTATTTAATTTATTTATGGGTTTGTGTGGTGGGTGGGTGGGTGGGTGGGTGGGTGGGATGAGGGGTGGATGTGTGTGTGTGTGTGTGTGTGTGTGTGTGTCCTTATTTTTATTTTATTTTTATTTTTTATTATTTTCTTTGGCCCCGCCCACAATGTCATGATGTCATGATGTTGGCTCCGCCCATGATGTCATGACATCATGACGTTAGCTCCACCCATACCATGATGATGTCACGGTGGGGTAGTAAAATTTTCGACATCCCACCACTGGGTGCAACTCAGTTGGTAAGAGGTTCCATAGGGCTGGATCAGACATGGAAAAGGCCTTCCTTCTAGGTCTAGAGAGTCGAGCCTTTCTAGCTGATGGTATCTTCAGAGAGCCTCTCTGGTCCGCTTTTCCCCCTTTGTTCCCTTAATTTAAATGTGTGTCATGAAAATCATGTCCAGAAGTGATTTTGAGGTAAACTTGGGTGGGCATAGGTGAATGTAACTCTCCCATCTTATCCTCTGATCTTTCTGTTTTTAAACTGTTGGTTGAAGTGTCATATTCATTTTCCAATTTACTTTTTTTCTTTTCCCACTTCATTTATGGTGAGACTGGCAGTCAACAGGAGGGGAACATCAGCAGGGCCCAGATCTTCTACCTGTCGTAAAAAAGCAGGCAGAAGTGGATAAGCTGCAGATGGGCAGCTTGAAACTAAGGTGGAGCAATGTCCCATTTCTCTAATGACATCTCTCACAAAAACCCATTAGCCCTTGTTGCATTGTCATAGCATCCCTAAGATATGTCAGTCCTGGGCTTTTGTAATGCCAACACAATGTGATATCACTTTTCTTTCATTTTTCAGTAGGATGTTGTTGGATAGGGAGAGAAAAATGGTTTAGGACTGAAGAGAAGGGGAGCTGAGATTTTTTTTCATGTATCACAGTGAAGGAGGACAGGGTGTAAATGTGGTGCCAATGCTTAAAATAAGTGCTAATTCCATCAATAATATCATATATATAACAGCATGATGAATGCTTGTTTTCATTAAGCTACTGATATTTTCTTTCAAGTGAACCATGTGCAAGAAAGAAAATGCTTCATGGCAATGTCTTGCTATCCATGGAAGGAGGAATGAGAAGAAATGGGGAAATGAAAGTAAAAATCTTCTAACGTTCCCACAAACTGGCACTATCTAGGCTACTCATTGGTAAACAATTTTGGGAGGTGGGGAGCAAGGTTATGAGGCAAATGTTTCTCTGGGAACTCACTGGGGACATGGGTAAAAATAAATTACTCTGCTCTAATTTTCTTAGCAGCTTCCATGCTATTCTTTGAAACTGAGCAAGAAACCCTTGGCCTAATCCCAAGAGCCAATCTATAGTAAATAGTGCACACTTAATGTCTAAGTTCCTTTTTAGCACCATTCCTACAGTGACTTCAGCCACACAGCTTAGTCATCGCAGACATTTTTGTGGTGAAAGCATTAAACCCGCATGCAGCTCTCTTTCTGTGGCCACAGGGGGTCATGCTCCTTTCCCATTAGCTGAATAAATCATAAAGTCTGTGCGGACCACACAAGAAGCACTGTGAGCAGCAAGCCACAGGCAGAGCTCACAGTCTGCTATTTCTTTTGATGGAAAGAAAAGAAAAGGAAAAGAAAGGAGAGGAAAATGGGGAGGAGGCTGTTTGCTGATGGGGAGAGAGAAATACAGCAAAACAGGCTACTTGTCGGGAATCATTTGACACACACTCCCTCCAGCTTCTCTTCAAAATATAGTATTTGAGCTAACATAGACATCAATATTATTATTACCTGAAGAAAAGCATTACATATTTGCTTTTCATTGCCCCCTTTATCTCTTGTCAAATGCATAAAAATGTGGAAATGATAATAATAAAGATCCTGAAGTGCATAAGTGAAAAAGCTCTCCCCTTCCCCACACATGGTACAGCTCACCAGACATCTTGATATGCCTTAATCAATTATGATTTTGTGCCTGCCCAGAAAATATGGCAAGTGATGATCAAACAAGAAAACCCAAGGGTGCCTCCATTTTCTTATTCTATTATTCATTCAACCAGTTTCAGCAGCAGATGCAGCTGGACATCTAGAGGTTAGTTCAAGTTCCCATCAATCAGGAAATGAGATAAGAAGTTGGAATGTTAAACACAGCTATTAGCATGCAACTGTTATCACACAGAGAAGATACACATACAGCTCATTATACTAAGCAACCTTTCTTAAGCATTTCTTTAACACACATCAAGCACCCCCAACCAAAGTGCACTGAACTTTTAACAGGCTTTATATAATGGCTTGATTAGCACCATGGATGAGTCCTGTCTTTCAAAGATCCAGGCTCCCATTTTTAAAAAGAGGAACACACACACACACACACACACACACACACACACACACCCCGTGTAGGATCCAAGATCACTGCAGATGGAGATTGAAGCCATGTAATAAAAAGGTGACTGATTCTTGGGAGGCAAGCTATGAGAAACCTTGGGAACATAGCTAAAAGTAGAGACATCACCTTGCAAACAAAAAATTGCATAGTCAAAGCAATCGTATTCCTGGTGGTAATTTATGGTTGTGAGAGCTGGGCCATAAGAAAAGCTGAGTGCAGAAGAACAGATGCCTTTGAAATGTGGTGTTGGAGGAAAGTTTTGAGAGTCCCCTGGACAGCAAGGAGAACGAATAGGTCAATTTTAGAAGAAATCAACCCTGACAGCTCTTTAGAAGGTCAAACAGTACAGATGAAGCTAAAGTACTTTGGACATCAAATGAGAAGAGAAGATTTGCTTGAGAAAGCCTTGATGCTGGGAAAGGTGGAGGGCAAAAGAAGAAGGGGGCGGCCAAACATGAGATGGCTAGATGGTATTGTATACGCAATGGGCACAGAGCTGGGCGGGTTGAGGAGGATGGTGGAGGACAGAAGTGCCTGGCGGACAGTGGTCCATGGGGTCGCAAACAGTCAGAATTGACTGTGCAACTGAACAACAATAAATCCCGACTAGGTCATCCTTGCCCCAACTCTAGGCTTCAGTGCTCATTTCTGTTTATAGTCAAAGGGCCGGCACTGTCTGCATCTGCAGATGTTTCCATGGACATGTGGCAGGTATGCCTCATCACTGGGGTGCACAGAACACTGTTTACTTTCCCACTGAAGTGGTCCCTATTTATCTACTTGCAATTTCTTGCTTTTGAACTGCTAGGTGGGCAGGAGCTGGAACAGAGATGGGAGCTCATTCCATCATGCAACTCCGACTAGTAGTCCAATTTCAAGTTTTGGCCCAAAGACAAATCATAGGATTTGACCATAAAATCTCAGCGAATGGGATGGTGCTGAACCAGCAAACCTAATTTGGGGTTTTTACCTCATAGTCTCAGGAAAGCCATTTAGACACGTTTCTTCTTCTGTGTCTAGGCCAGATGTGAAACTGTCAAAATGAAGGCACCTTTTGGTGAAACCTGCATGATTTATTATGATGTAACAGTCTGAATGCTGGGTACTAGAATCTAAGGAAGAACTATTTGCGAGTCCTCATTTAAAGCTAAAATATTGTTTTGTACGTGTACATCTCAGGTAGCACATTTTGTGTGATAAGCTCATGGTTTTGCAGTTTTATTTAAGACTGTGTCCTATTGATGCAAGGTATACCCATGACATCACCCATGACATCAATCACCTCTCTCAAGTTTTGATTCTGAGATTTAATGTAAAGGGAAGGATGATAGTCTAGCAACTCTAACCCTTAACCAATTAGCAAGCCTCCAAAAAAATTCCCAAAATGCCTGCTGTTGTGCTGATCTACATGAACAAAATGTTTCTGGTATTTTTCATTTCTGTGGGCAGTATGCTGTGTTTCATGGTGCAATATAGCTTCTTTGTGTGTGTTTTGGATGGTTAGCTCACAAAGGATTAATTTTAAAATGTAAGGCTATGTTTTAATGATGCCCACCAAACTTAGCTGTCTTTTCTTATTTAGAACTTTGTTGGAGAAAAGTCATAACAAGCTTTGAAAAGTTCCTGTTTGGGACTGTTCCTCCCAGAATTCCCTATCTGGCACCCTTGAAATTTATAATCCAGAGCCAAACCATTTTGATGTCCTGATTTAAACTTCTGTATTCAGCCATTGTGTACTGCCATTGCAACATTCTGTGCACAATTATATTCTCATCACATCCAAACCTTTTATTACAGCTAGGCTCTCTATGTCCCAAAACAGTGGTTCTCAACATGGGGCATACACTCACAGGAGGATTTCAATTCCCAGAAGCCTAAATCAGTACATTCACTGATCAGTGTTTTGACGAATGGACTTAGGTTTCTGGGAATTGATGTCCAAAAACCCAAAGGTTGAGAAACGGTATACCTAAGAAACCCAGGTTTGGACATCCCTTTTCTTCAGTGGAAAATGTAGAAGCCTGAAGCCAAAATGGTCTATGATTTTGTAATGTCTATCTGGATTATTTAATTTAATCTTCTCCAAAGTGGCATACTCCAGATCTACTGGACTACATTTCCTATCATCCCCAGAATGCACCATGAAATATGAGAAAGGATATTCTGCAATTTATGACAGGCTGAGCATAAAGAGAGAAATCCAGGAGCTTTCAACTTACTCAACAATGATTAGTACCCAGATAGGAGACTGAGAAATAAAATTGCATGACCATTTGTTTCACCAAAGGATGTCTATGAAAATTATACAAATCACACACATTATTCACAGCTTTGTGCCATCTGGATGTATGCATTAGCAGATACAAATTTTATACCAAGCAGTGTTTATACCAAACAATTTTGGTGCTGTATGGATTTTTTCTTTTTTGGTAAATTATAAATGGCTGCCCTTTGTTGACTGCTATATGTTGTGAGGAAGTTCAAAGTGCTACTTCATGAATGTGAAAAGCAACACTGAATTTGCATGTGATTTTTGCAAATATACTGTTCACACACTGGTCCTTTCTGTAAAATGCAGTGTTTTTCATGTGTTTACCTGTATGTAGGCAAGGCATAATCTCATAATAATCAGCCCAACATCTATTGATTTATGTTCAGTAGGAGCGTGAATTTTGTTTCAGTTTGTTTTTGATACATATTTTGTAAAATGTGCAAACATCCTCATATTTGGGGTAAGAGAATTTGAGACTGGAATGATGTAAAATGTGGTTGAACACATAACTGATGAGCCATCTCATTCAAGGCACTTAATTCTTACAAGTTTGTCTTAAAATCCTTGCTTTTCAACCACATTAGTGCCACTCTTGGGCAGGAGGGGGAGGTTCTCGTATTTGACATCTTTGGCAATAGCACAATCCCCTCTATGATGGAAATAACTACACAAATTAAATCTGAACAATGTGGATGTGTGAGACTTTTTACCATTTTTTTGAAGAATTGATCAAAATTATACTTTTTAACAGGGAAAGAACATGAAGATGTTGGTTTAAAATACTGATTGCAGAAGGGGGAAATTGTGATTTTCTCAATATTTGCTGGCTGCTTTAATACTTCTAAATGCCTTAATCTCTGTACCCTTCTGTTTGTGTTAATGTTTTCACTATTATGTGACAGAGGGTGGTAGCTGAGGAACATTTATCATGTACATGGCACTTTCCCTTCCTCTGGAAAAAGAGACATTGCCATGGATAGGCCTACTACCTTCTGCCAGCGGAAAGTATGCTTATACAACACACAGTTATAGTCAGTGTTGCTAAAACCAATTTATGCAATCCAAATAATCCATGATTACAGCTGAAAATCACAACAGTGTTCATGATTCAAGCAGCCTTTCATGTCTGAGAAATCAGTCTTACAAAGAAAGAATGTCTCAAGACCAATCACATAACAAAACAACCTTAGTTACAAATTGATGGAGGCAAGGGCAAAACACATGTTCAGCCCCACATAAAGTCCTTTTTTCTAATGACAAGTTATATGCAATGTTTAGTTTGGTCTTTAGATGTGCACACACATTCAAAATAGAGTTGGTTTATGCATTAAATTCATTCAGTGAACTGACCCCTTTCCAAATTTAGTTGCAATATAAAATTCTCACTTTCTTAGGTCTATTTACATATATTTCTCCGACACAAAACCTTGCTCTTTCAGATCATCAGAATTGCTTTTGATAATTAAGGATGTACATTTGAGGCAACTCAGCACTACCTTCTAAACATATTATTATCACCTTTATATATAAGTACACTTACAATCTGTAGCATTTTCTTGGTCTCAATTAATGAGACCAAGCCATAAAGAGATAGTCAAATAAACACCAATGGAATATTTCTTAGCACTAGAGATTTGGGGGTATTAATTTAATATAATGTGGCTAAGCTGTGACTTATTTAAAACCACTCTGCTGCAAATTATGTACTTGGGAGGCAGGGCGTATGAGTATATTTGTAAAACAAGTAGTTGTGGTAACAGGAGTGAGTTTACATGTCTGTCCAAATCAGCACCATGTATTCAAGATGGATTTCATCTGCCAGAAAGGTCAATCCAAACTGCTCACTCACAAACCTGCCTTTATGCTCCTGTTTATTATGTTCCCATGTAGTCGATGTCTTGTGCACTAAAAGAGTGCAGCCATATGTCAACATTTCTCTGGTGGTTCTGAATGTTCTAAACAAGAGCAAGGGTGCAGTGAACCTCCCATGTAAACTTTATACAACAGATTCGGCAGAATTGTAATTATTTACAAAATGATGGCATGAGAAATCTCTGAATTTATATCTTACGTTAACGTAACAAGGATTGTGTCTGTGGAACTCTTGACATTGTAATGGTTTCAACTACATTCTATTATTATTATTATTATTATTATTATTATTATTATTATTATTATTATTATTATTATTATTATTATTATTATTATTATTATTATTATTATTATTATTATTGTTGTTGTTGTTGTTGTTGTTGTTGTTGTTGTTGTTGTTGTTGTTGTTGTTGTTGTTGTTGTTGTTGTTGTTGTTCTTGTTGTTGTTCTTGTTCTTGTTCTTGTTCTTGTTCTTGTTCTTGTTCTTGTTCTTGTTCTTGTTCTTGTTCTTGTTCTTGTTATTCAATCAATCAATCAGCAAATTGAAGTCAAGTGTCTCTGGAGGAAGAAATCCTCTGTTGTACCCATAGTTATTGGAGTCCTTGGAGCAATACCTAAATGATTCCCTAGATAGCTGGAAATTTTGGACTTATCGGACTTGAACACCCTAACTCTCCAAAAAACAACTCGACTAGGAACTGCATATATATTCAGACGTTATCTTAACAGTTCTTAGGTCCTTGGTTAGGGCTTGAACTGTTAATTTCATTCCAGGCCTCAACTGTGAACCAAATGGTTGATTTGTATCCAATCATTGTCGTCATTGTAGCCATCGTATTCGTTGTAGTCGGTGCTGGCAGCACAGGCATTGCCACTACCACCACCATCGATTCTATTTCAAACCTTTGCATTCTTGGCAGTCATTTCCTTCTAAAGGTCTGCAGCATTGGCATTATAAATAAGAACTGGTTATGTCTCGTTTTAGTATTAAAAGTGCTCAGTATTGAAAGCAGATACTCTTAAGAGATTTAATTGGGAATATAGTAAAACCTCGCATAAAGAGCACCTCACTTACAGATACGCGTTTAAAGAGCAGAATTTTCTCTGAATGGTCGCCTTGCTTAACAAATAAAACCAACCAAAAACTCACTTAACAACTAAGTCATGGTTCGCAATCTCCCCCACCAGAAGTCACAATAGGTCACTTACAGTGGTGTTTCGCTTAGAGAGCAAACTCACTTAAAGAGCAATCACGTAGAATGCATTATGCTCTTTAAGCGAGGTACCACTGTATATACTGAAAAGCCAGTCATGTCTGAGCCTAGGGTTCAGTGCTCATCTCTGTTTGTAGCCAAAGAGCCAGTGCTGTCTGCATCTGCAGACATTTCCGTGGACATAAGGCAGGCATGACTAGACACTGGAGTGCACGGAACACTGCTTACCTTCCTACCAAAGTGGTACCTATTCATCTACTTGCAATTTCTTGCTTTCATACTGCTAGGTTGGCAGGAGCTGGTGATTGCACCAATTGTACCTCTCTGGGAAGTAATTTAACTGTTGAGATAGTATAAAAGATTTCTGCAGACTTTTGCAATATTTGTAAAATGGGCTCAGCTAGAGTCCTAAGCTATCCTATCCCTCTGATGTAGAGGGAAGCGCAACTTGAAAATTTGGATCTTATGTTATATAGAGCTTGGAAGGGTCTTTTGGTCATCCCTCAATCAGGATGGCCAGAATGTTGGAACTCATAGTCTAAAAAATGTAACTTTAAAAAGTTCTGCTCTAAAGGTAAATATCTACATCTGGCCCGTGGTGTCATTTTATGTGGCTTGCCACCCTTGCTCCCGCCGCTGCCACTGGAAGTGGCAGAAACAGCTGTAAATGTATCTGCGGCTGTCATAAATGCATTCTTACACATTTACAGCTGTCATAAACACATTTATGACAGTGGTAAATGCATCCACGACGGTCATAAATGCATTTACAACAGCCGTGGATGTGTTTTATGGCAGCATTTATGGCGGGGGAACCACCAGTCCTGGCCCGGTCAACTGTGTGAGGGAGTGTGACCCGGCCCACAGCTTTAAAAAGTTGAGAACCCCTAATCTACACCTTGACTTGAACTCAATATAAAGTAGCAAAATTTTGGTAATATGACTGTCAGTGGCTGAACTACTTAAAGATACAGCAGTCATACTCTACAACAGGGGTTCCCAAACTAAGGCCTGTGGGCTGGATCCAGCCATTTGGTGCCATGTCATGTGAAACCCCTCCCCCCACCTTTCCAAGGGCATTCAAGAAACAAATAGCTGTGCTATTGAAGCTGTTGTGACAAAATGGCTACCCCATCATGCAGGCAGGACAAAATGGACGTCCTGCCCTTGAATCTGACTGAGAGAGCGTGACTTGGCCCCCAGCTTGAAAAGGTTGGGAACCTCTGCTCTACAAAGCAGCATTTGCATTAATTGAAGGTTCCAGGTCATCTTTAAGGGCAGCTCCACCTGCAGGTTATAGTAAACCAACTGGGAGCTTACCGGTAATTGAAGCTCAATCATTGTGATCTCGCTAATACAGTGGCAACAATACAGAGGATTAAACATGATCAAGTAGAATAGGATTAAATAAAATGAAAGAAAATATAATAACCCAGGATGATTTTTAAAGGGGAGAGGGTGGAGGGGAAATATCTGAAGGAAAAGCCTGATGTACAGGGAAGGGTAAATTGACCTAATGTACTGCTGTTAAGATGACTGAAGCACGAAGACTTTATATCAGATGGAGTGAAGAAATCTATATGGTTACTGAGGTAACAAGAGATGGTACCATTATGGAGTTTGCCCATGAATGTACAGCAGGGGTTTGCAACCATTATTATTACCATTATTACCATTATTATCATTAGCCAGCAAACAAAATGTTTGTGTTGGTATTGTTTGTTTTTGAATGTCTGTCTATATACTTGAAGTATACGCTATAATGTAAAACCCAATGGTGGCTACATATGTAGGAATAAGGCTATTGTACAGAGGGTGAGTTAGGGGAGATGTGGGTAAATTTGAGATAATGTTTTATGTTATTACGCTATATAACCCTTTTCAGTCAGGATTCAGGCACGGATATGGTACAGAAACGGCACTGGTTGCATTGGTGGATGACCTCTGGAGAGAGCGGAATGGAGGTCATCCGTCTGTCCTGGCTCTTCTTGATCTCTCAGCAGCCTTTGATACCGTCGATCATGGTATCCTTCTGGGTAGGCTCCAAGGATTGGGGATTCAGGGCACTGTGCTGGCTTGGTTTTCCTCATTTCTGAAGGGCAGGACCCAGTCGGTGTGGTTGGAGAATGAGAGGTCTAGTCCTATGCTGCTCCAATACGGGGTGCCTCAGGGCTTGGTTCTCTCACCTCTCCTATTTAACATCTACATGAAGCCACTGGGTGAGATCATCCGTTCTCACGGGGTGAGGTATCATCAATATGCAGATGATACCGAGCTGTACATCTCGGCCCGTGGGGACCCAAGTGGTGCAGTGGAAGTCCTTTCCAGGTGCCTGGAGGCTGTCAGGGTCTGGATGGGGGACAACGGGCTACAACTGAATCCCGGCAAGACTGAGTGGCTTTGGGTAAGGGGTCCTGCGCCATTGCGGGAGTTGCCAGCTTTGGTTCCAGATGGGGCAATTCTGCCCCAAACAGACCCGGTGCGTAATCTGGGGGTCCTCCTGGACTCATGACTACTGTTCGAAGAGCAGGTGGCAGCCGTGGCCAGGAGGGCTTTTGCACAACTTCGTGTAATACGCCAGTTACGCCCACTCCTAGATCGGGACGCCTTGTTCATGGTCACACATGCTTTGGTCACCTCCAGACTTGATTACTGTAATGCGCTCTACATGGGGCTGCCCTTGATGACCATTCAGAGGCTGCAGCTGGTCCAGAATGCAGTGGCTCGGGTAGTGATGGGGTGCGGGCGTTATGCTCGTGCCTCACCTCTGCTTCGGCAGCTTCACTGGTTACCAATATGTCTCCAGGTCCAATTCAAGGTGCTGGTTATTACCTTTAAAGCCCTATATGGTAGTGGGCCAGGATACTTAAGAGACCGCATCACCCCAAGAACATCGGTCCGTCCTATCAGGGCGGATCAGAGAGGCTCTCTTTTCATCCCATCGGCTAGAGAGGCACATCTCTCTAGCACTAGGAGGAGGGTCTTCTCTGTGGCCGCCCCGGCCCTTTGGAACCTCCTGCCAACGGAACTATGCTTACAGACAGAGCTCCTGCCCTTCCGGAAGGGCCTAAAAACCTGGCTGGCAGGGCAAGTTTGGGGATCCAGGAATGTGGGATCACATGTTGGGTGGCTGATCTGATTGGACAGCCACCCTTCTTGCCCCTCACTGTTTTAATCTTTTTAACTCTTAAAGTTTTAAAGTTTTAAATTCTTTTAGTACTTTATAGATTACAGTCAGAGTTTATAAGTTAATTTTAAACTAAAATGTAATATAACCCAGTGTGAGGGATTGCTCAGTTTGTTTTTACAATTATAGGATTCTGTGTTGTTGATTCGTGTTTTTAGCACCGATATTTGTAAGCCGCCCAGAGTCGGGTTCACCTAAATGGGGCGGGATATTAAATTGAAATAAATAAATAAATAAAATAAAAATACAATAAAAAATAAAATTTTAAATTGTAATGTGCATGATAAGACCTTGTTTTAAACTGTGATAACATGTATGATGAGAGGATTCTGACGTAGAAACCGGCAAACCAACGTCAGAAATTTTGCCAAGAGAACCCTATGGACCAAAACAAAAGGCAAAACAAATGGGACAATCTAGATAAAACAGGATGCTTAGCACAGCAGATCAAAAGAAGGGGAGGGACAGGAAAGGGGGAGGAGAAATACAGTGTTGCAAGGAGCAATACTGTATAGGGACATGGAATGTGAGATCTATGAATCAAGGAAAACTGGAAGTGGTAAAAAAGGAAATTGAAAGAATAAGCATTGACATCTTGCGAATCAGCGAGTTAAAATGGACGGGGATGGGTGAATTCAACTCTGGAAACCATCATATCTACTACTGTGGACAAGAAAACCTCAGAAAAAACGGAGTAGCCATAATTGTCAATAAAAGGGTGAGAAAAGCAGTAATGGGATATAATCTCAAAAATGATAGAATGATGTCAGTCAGAATACAGGGCAAACCATTCAATATCACTGTAATCCAAATATACGCACCAACCACTAGTGCAGATGAAGCCACAATTGACCAGCTCTATGAGGACTTAGAACACCTCATAGAACAGACACCAATAAATGATGTGCACATTATCATAGGAGACTGGAATGCCAAAGTAGGAAATCAAAAAGTAAATGGGATAACAGGCAAGTTTGGTCTTGGAACACAGAATGAAGCAGGCCAAAGACTGATAGAGTTCTGCCAAGATAATGCACTGGTCATAGCAAACACTCTCTTCCAGCAACACAAGAGGAGACTTTACACATGGACATCACCAGATGGCCAACATCGAAACCAGCTTGATTACATACTCTGCAGTCAAAGATGGAGAACCTCCATACAGTCAGCAAAAACAAGACCAGGAGCAGATTGTGGCTCAGATCACAACCTACTGATTGCAAAATTCAGGCTTAGACTAAAGAAAATAGGAAAAACAATTAGGTCAGACAGATATGACCTAGACAACATTCCTTGGGGATACACAGTGGAGGTATGGAACAGATTTAATGGATTGGACCAGATAGACAGAGTGCCAGAAGAATTATGGACAGAGATGCGGGACATCATGCAGGAGGCAGCAAGGAAAACCATACCAAAAAAAAAGAAGTGTAAGAAAGCTAAATGGTTGTCCGATAAGCAGAGGACAGAAGGAATGCAAAATGCCAAGGAGAAAGGAAAAAATACAGTCACTTGAATACAGAATTTTAAAGAAAAGCAAGGAGAGATAAGGAAACCTACCTGAACGAACACTGCAAAGAAATAGAGGAAAACAATATCAGGGGTAGGACTAGAGATTTTTTCAAAAAAATTTGGGGAACTCAAGGGAACATTTAAAGCAAAAATGACCATGATAAAGGACAAAGATGGCAAGGAATTAGCAGATGCAGAAGAGATTAAGAAAAGATGGAAAGAGTACACAGAGGAACTCTACAAAAAGGACCTCAACACCCCTGATAATCACAATGATGAAGACATTGAATTTGAGCCAGACATCCTAGAGATTGAAGTCAGAAAGGCCCTAAAAAGCACTGCAAACAACAAAGCCAGTGGAGTTGATGGTATCCAAGTTGAACTTTTCAAAGCCCTACAAGATGATGGAATCAAATTACTACATTCTATATGCCATCAGATTTGGAAAACACAACAATGGCCACAGGATTGGAAAAGATCTGTATACGTTTCACTCCCCAAAAAGGGTAATGCCAAAGAATGTTCAAATTATCGAACAATTGCGCTCATCCCTCATGCTAGCAAGGTGATGCTCAAGATAATACAGGATAGACTGCAACAGTATGTGGAGAGAGAATTACCAGAAGTGCAAGCGGGTTTCAGAAGAGGCAGGGGGACTAGAGACCACATCGCCAACATAAGATGGATCATGGAAAAAACAAAGGAATATCAGAAACAAGTATACTTCTGTTTCATTGATTACACGAATGCTTTTGATTGTGTCGACCTGAACAAAATGTGGCAAGTAATTAAAGAGATGGGAATACCGGAACACCTTATAGCCCTCATGAGAAATCTGTACATGAATCAAGAGGCAAGAGTTAGGACAGAAAATGGAATGACGGAGTGGTTTGGAATAGGAAAAGGAGTAAGACAAGGCTGCATTTTGTCACCCTGCTTATTCAACTTATACACAGAACACATAATGCGAAATGCAGGGATGGAGGAATCACAATTTGGGATCAAAATTGCTGGAAGAAACATCAACAATTTGAGATATGCAGGTGATACCACCCTAATGGCAGAAAGTGAGGAGGACCTAAAGAAGCTCCTGATTAGGTTGAAAGAAGAAAGTGCAAAAGCTGGCTTGAGACTCAATATCAAGAAAACCAAGATAATGGCAACAGGCCCGATCAGTCCCTGGAAAATAGATGGGGAAGAAGTAGAAGCAGTGACAGATTTTACTTTCCTAGGATCAAAGCTCACTGCAGATGGTGATTGCAGCCATGAAATAAAAAGGCAACTGATTCTTGGGAGGCAAACGATGAGAAACCTGGGGAGCATAGTGAAAAGTAGAGACATCACATTGCAAACAAAAATTCGTCTAGTCAAAGCAATGGTATTCCCGGTGGCAATGTATGGTTGTGAGAGCTGGACCATTAGGAAAGCTGAGCGCAGAAGAATAGATGCCTTTAAGATGTGGTGTTGGAGGAGAGTTTTGAGAGTCCCCTGGACAGCGAGGAGAACAAATAGGTCAATCTTAGAAGAAATCAACCCTGACAGCTCTTTAGAAGGTCAAATAATAAAGATGAAGCTAAGGTACTTTGGATATCAAATGAGAAGAGAGGATTCACTTGAGAAAGCCTTGATGCTTGGAAGGGTCGAGGGCAAAAGAAGAAGGGGGTGGGCCAAAATGAGATGGCTGGATGGTATTGTAGAGACAATGGGTGCAGAGCTGAGCGAGTTGAGGGGGATGGTGGAGGACAGGAGTGCCTGGCGGACAGTGGTCCATGGGGTCGCAGAGGGTCGGAATCGACTGTGCGACTGAACAACAACAAACAAACTCTGTGAAAGAAAATATATTTAACCATCCTAAATTATCTATCTTCACTCACTCCAGTTCTGACATGATGTTCTCGGAACACTTTGTTTATGTACCATGTCACTGCTCCAGATACTTTGCAGCACAAAAGTTATCTTGCAAGCATTTGCTTAGTATGACAAATATTGTTGAGGGAACTCATTTCGTTTTTTGCAAAAATTCTGAAAAAGTGGAAAGGACTTTTTTCGTGTCTAGGTCAGACTTTGAACTGCCAAAATGAAGCCATCTTCCTGGCTTTGTCATTGGTCAAACATAAGTCCTCTTCGGTACATGTTTCCAGTAGTGATCAGAAGAACAGCAGATGATTTGGATTCTGCATCTCTCCACATTCACACAGTATGTTGTTATCCGCCATTAGCCCCCACTTGAACATGGAGGACTTAAGTTTAGGGATTCCGATCCTCAGCCTGTTCAGTGACATAGGAGAGGTTGAATTCCTCAGCCATTTCCTCCTTTAATGTTATCCCTTGTTCAGTGAGCTCTATCTTCTAATGTGATTTTGCCCTTGAATATCCTCAAGAATGTTTGTTCTTGCCACAAAGCTCTTCCTGGATTTGAGTCAGTGTGGAAAGGACTGATATAGCTAGTCAATATTGCAGGATGAATAAAGATTGAGAGTGCAGTCCTAACTCAGTGTTACATGAATGGTTGGGTGTAAGAATTATGAATGAACATTTTGTCCTTCTGCTTGAGGCACTCTTTTTTGCTCACTGGTGTCAGAGATGGTTGCACTGGATGGATAAAGAACAAGAACTGTTTAAGACTATTAAGCAAAGAAAGCTCCAATACCTTGTCCATATCATCAGGAAAAACATAAAGTATAGAATACTCCAAGTTGCTCTGCAAGGAAAGATCCCTGGGAAGAGAGGCCCTGGATGTAGATGGACTTTGTAGCTGAAGAACCTGAGAGACAGGTGCGGCATGTCCTTGGAAGAACTATTCGGAGGAGTTAAGAACAGGAAGACTATCTCCATGATGATAGCTAATATCTGGAAGGGATACGGCACCAGAAGGAGGAGGAGGAGGAGGGGAGGGGGAGGAGGAGGGGAGGGGGAGGGGAGGGGAGGAGGAGGGGAGGGGGAGGGGGAGGGGAGGAATAGAAGGAGAGGGAGGGAAAGGGAGGGGAGAAGGAGAAGATGAGGAGGAGGAGGAGGAAGGTCAGAGATATATCGGGCCCAGATATACCTAGGATCCTCAGTGTTGTGCCTAGATTGGTGGGCCTGCGGCAGCAGGGATAACGTATCTACTTCTCCACCATCCAAAAGGAAGACAAGGAACACCAAAAAGAATTCCCCCCCTATTATTATTATTTTTTTGCATTGAACTGGCATGCGGTTATTTAAACTAATATATGTAAATACTGTATCATAATTAGAATTATTCTAATAGTACACTATTTCTAGCCATATTGCATCAGACTGATGAGGTAACCACTTTGAGACACAGCATGCATTGAGAGACCTATACAAAAAGATTACTACTCTTGTAACTTTTAATGCCATAATTTCAGAGGTGAGAAGGGGGGTGTCTACACGAACATATAGCCTGCTCTTTGGGGTTGTTCTGGAATGGGATGTTTTGGGGATGATTTGAGGGTGGAAGGGTCTGATTGCGCACACACACTGATTGTGTCAATCAACCTCAACCCAGCCTTTTTTAGACCCCACCAGGGGGTTCAATTAAATTGCCCTGCTGTATTTTATCATATCCCTAGCATATGTATACAATAGAGATGGGGTAAAATAGAATGCAGTAGAAACAACACTTCCCTCAGTTCCATCTTGCTCTTTTGGAGGAACAAAATACTATTTAGATATTGGGATTGTGCTAAATAGCATTTTTGTCCTCTTCAAACCTCAAGTTTGTTTGTTTTTTAAACCATGCTAAACTGGTCTCAAGGACCAGTATAGACAGGCCCTATGTTTAACCTGGAGAAGACTGAAAGATCATATGATAGGCATTTTCATATAAGTAAAGAGAGAAGGGAAATGTAAGAAATGGCACACAAATTCTGTTACTCAAGTGTATAATGTTTGAACTAATGGATTGTAAATACAGGAATAAACGTTTTGACTAAGAAGAACTTCCTAATGATGAGAACTTTTAATAGTGAGGTGGCACACCTTAGAAGGTAGTGGTGGACTCTCTGTTTGAGGGTTTAAATGGTTCGATAGCAATCTATCAGATAGTCTTTAGCTGTAATTCTCTTGCATTGATGGGGATTGAATGGCATAATCCTTCAAATTCCTTCCAGCTCTAAAAAATTGTGATTCTAGGAAATCCTCTCTCCAGGTTGGAAACATCATTGCTTACTGAGAAAACCTGAACAGGATAGCAGATAGTAGGGGCAGAAATTTACAACCTGATCCCATGTCCTGGCAGAAGGGGTGGGCTTGGGTTCACTAGGCTGGTTTAGTTTGTCAAGTCCATGCTCTACGTCTACAGACAGAGCTCCTCCCCTTTCGAAAGGGTTTAAAAACCTGGCTGGCGGGACATGTGTGGGGACCAAGGTCTGTGGGATCCCACACAGGGTGGTTAATTTAAGGGACAGCCTCCCTTGCTGTTGGTTTTATTCCATGGAGTTGCTTGTTCCTGGTTTAGTTTCATGTTTTTATGAATTTTCAGAGTTTTTAAATTTTTTAATTATTAGTATTTTATTGGATGGGTTAGGGTTTATGACTGTGTTTTTATCTTGTAAGCCGCCCAGAGTCGGGCATGCCCGATTGGGGCGGGATAATAAATGGGAATAATAAATAAATAAATAAATAAATAAAGTTCCCCATTGGATAGGACTGTAAGAGAACTAGTTATACTAGCTCTAGGGCCAGCCCAGTTGATTGGTCTGTTTGAGCCCTTCTTAAGGAATGAGTTGCTTTGAATCTAGTTGATCTAAATGTAGACCATCTTCACTTACTCAGTATGAGGGCTTCACTTTTGCTGTTCGTAAAGCGGGATCAGTTTTCCATTTTCATTCTCACCAGCTGTCAAGGTGGAAGGCTAGACTTGCCCTTGGAGGCAAGTTTAAGTGATAATTTTCTACTAGGCAGCTTATCATTTTCCAGTTATGACTGTTAATCTGTCCTTCCTTCCTTCCTTCCTTCCTTCCTTCCTTCCTTCCTTCCTTCCTTCCTTCCTTCCTTCCTTCCTTCCTTCCTTCCTATACATTTACTTATACTACTTAGTATAAATTTCTCTCCATTAATCTCAATGTGATTCCTTGAAGGGTATTTATTACAGATCTATACAACTAGTCTTTAGAAGTGAGATTAATGTGCTATGGCATATGGAAGTAGCACACAGCAGTTTAAATGTTTTTGGAACGTTGGCAAATTTAGTTAAAAGAATACTTACAAGGCCTTCTGGCTAGATACTTACATGGAAAGCAGAGTTTCCAAATATTAAACATTGCTCCCTGTAGGTGGCCAATTAATGCACAGTGCCCAGGCTGGAATAAATCCTTCAGCTATATACATAATTCATATAATCTCTTATCTGCTTAAGTATTATCAAATTTTTAACAAATCCTAGAAACTTCAAACACAGGTTTAATGGTGTTAAAACATGTAAAGAACTGAGTTTTTAAGTACATAATCTGTTATAGAATGTTTCAAGGGAACGACTTTGAAATGCAATCATAATCTTATCCCGCAAAGAAATTGATGTCGTTTTCAGCAAACCAGATCTATTAAAATAATGGGAAATGTGCCTTGTTTCCCAAAATTGCACACCTCTTTCTTGTGGGAAACTAAAGTTGTCAAATATAAACAATTACAGGGAGTCAAATAGAGTTTAAATCCAGAGATAGAAATTATTATTCCTAAAATTATTTGCATTAATAATATTGATCTGAGAACATATTTTTCTTTGAAAATTCAAACACACTGATATAGCCACTTAAACTTTAAAAAAGGTCTGCATGGATCCACCTAGAAGCCTCCATTTGGTCTGGGATATAATTAAGAATCAAATTGCTGCAGTATTAAGCATTCCCTTCTGGCATTTGCGGGACAGCAAACTTTCCTTTTTTGGGACTCACAGTTCCACATCTAGGATGGCCAGTAGCCATGGTAAGGGTGGGATTCTGACAGCTGTAGTACAAAAATCTTGGCCAATCAATGATAAAGTTGGAGAACATGATCTATCATTGGCTGATTTGAGACATGACTATACAGTAATAATAATTTCAAGACAGAAATTATTCTCGGTTGAAAGGATTTTAAGTCCACTCAGGGAACGCCCAAACGAGGCTCCTTTCATGTCCCCAAGAGCTGGGGCAGAGATGGGTGCTCAGTCCATCATGCAGTACCCGGGTCTCGAACTGCTGACTTGCCAGCCTTCCAGCTAACAAAACGAGCTTCTTAACCACTGAGCCACCGCAGCCCTGATACATGACTGAAGTCACAGAGAAGCACAGTCTCTGAGATCTGCAAGTCACTAGCTCCAAAGGAAATTTCACATTAGTCTGGATCAGATAATTACCTATGTGTGTGCAAAATCTAATGAATGGATCAATCAAGGCATAGTTCAAAAAGGTTCCATTAGCATGTTTGGATAGAAATCAGAAGGCCTTTCATTCTGCTGCTGCCTGCTCCTTGGCTTTAAAGACTATTGTTGTTGTTCAGTCACACAGTTGAGTTCAGCCCTTTGCAACCCCATGGACCACTGCGTGCCAAGCTCCTCTGTCATTCACCATCCTTCGGAGGCTGCCCAGATCTACGCCCACTGCATCAATGATGCTTTCTAAGCATTTCATTCTCTGCCGCCCCCTTCCCCTTTTGCCTTCTATCTTTCCTAGCATCAGAGTCTTCTCCAGTGGCCAAAGTACTTGAGCTTCAGCTTCAGTATTTGTCCTTCCAAGGAGCAGTCAGGGTTGATTTCCTTCAGGATGGTAGGATGGACTAATTTGATCTCCTTACAGTCCTAGGGACTCTCAAAAGTATTTTCCAGCACCTCAATTTGAAGGCATCTATTCTTCTGCGCTCAGCCTTCCTTATAGTCCAGCTCTCACAGCCATACATTACTACAGGGAAGACCTGTACTACCTTTAACTATGCAGACTTTTGTTGGCAGGGTGATGTCTCTACTTTTTATTATGCTGCCTAGGTTTGTCATAGCTTGCCTCCCAAGGAGTAAGCATCTTTTTATTTCATGGCTGCAGTCACCATCTGCAGTGATAAAAGACTATTAGAACTATTTCTGGATTTGACTATAACTTGTGACACTCATGCCAAAAAAGGTGGCCACCATTGACCTAGATAAGTATTACATCAGAACCATGATCTTTCTTTTACATACACACATTTCAACTTTAAATGGGAGGTTCTTCTTGCCCTTGGTTTTTCCCACCACACCCTCTCACCTCCCCATTCTCATCTTTGGGAGAACTTCAGCTCCTGGGAGCAGCCTATAAAACCAAATGTCCCAGATTGGATTATTTGAAAAGAGAGATTGGGGGTGGAGGGAGGAACCATTTAATGTGCATGACATAGTCTAGGCTACCCTCCTGGCTTTTTCTATCCTCGTGGACCAATGTGAGCAGTTCTTTTTAAATTCCTTCCCCAAGACTCTTATTCCCTGCAGAATAATTGCCTTATCTATTTTCAGAAAGTGTTGGCTTTGTCTGAAGTAAAAAAGTCTTACTACTAAATGCAAGTGATGCAAGAGAGTGCCCCCTTGTAACTTTATACAATAAGCAAAGCTTTCAAGTATTTACAGACCACCCTGTGTATCAACGTCAATGAACTCTGTGAGGATGCACATTTTAGGGCTTTGATGTTTGTTTAAAAAGAGAGAGAGAGAGAGAGACTGAACAGGAAAAATGGCCTCTCCCAAACTAATAGCCTCTAGCCATATATGGTATCTCTGCAAGGTATGTCTTTGACCTTTTCATGAGTAAACAACAGGCGTGGAATGCCACTGGTAATAATCCATGAGCTTGTGCATTTTTAAAACGTAATTTGCTTCTACAAACTTCAGATTGATACAGCCTGTAATGTTTCTGCCTCCTGCTACCTCGTGAAATCTAGTCTTCATTGAATGCCCTGTGGCCCTCATTGCTCACAGATGCTGGGATAAATCCAGTTCTCCCAAGATGAGCAAATCTGCTGAATGAATCAGACTTTGAGCCGTGGTGACACAGTGGATAAACTGTTGTAGTGCAAGCGAAAGGTTGTGAGTTCAGTCCTGTCCAGGATCCAGGGTTGACTCAGCCTTCTGTCCTTCTGAGGTTGGTAAAATGAGTACCCAGCATTTTTAGAGGCAAAATGTTAATTAACTTGTGAACCACCCAGAGAGTGGACAAAGTGTTATGGGGCAGTATATAAGTGTGTTTATTTTGCTTTTTTGCTTTCTCAGTCAATATTTAAATCTCGCAGATCCAATAGGTCAATTTTATATGGGACAAACATATGAATTAGGGGACTGCTATGGCTTAGTGGTTAAGACAATGGACTTGATGACTAGAAGGTTGGCAGGTCAGCAGTTCGAGACCCAAGTGCTGCACAAGTGAGTGAGCTCCCATCTCTGTCCCAGCTCCTGCCAACCTTGCAGTTCAAAAATAAGAAATTGCAAGTAGATGCATAGATATTGCTTTGGTGGGGAAAGGTAACAGTTTTCTGTGCACTCCATGCCTGCTGCATGACCACAGTAATGTCTGCAGATGCAGACAGTGCTAGCTATTTGTCTATAAAGATGAGCACAGCCCCCTAGAGTCAGAAATGACTGGCTTTCGAGCAAGGGAGATATTTACCTTTTCCTTACATATGCATTTATATTTCTCCATTCATTGTTGTCTTTGTTCATAGTTGTATTGAGATACAAAGCATAGCTGATCTTTCTATGAGGTAAATTAAAGTCATTTAATACAATGACAGTAGTGAGACTCAGATCTTCTTTTGAAAGCAAAATTGTTGAACAGAATCCCTAGGGTGGGCAAAGGATGGTCTTCCAGAGTGTTGAGGTATACTAGAAATTAACGTCCAACAACTTCTGCTGACCTATCTTTTGCCCATCTGTGCTGCCTACATTATTTGGATTTAAGTCCTAATGAATTCTGCAAGGCTTAATACTGAGTAGACCTTTGTAGGATTGCATTGTTACAATATCTCTCAATGACAGGAAACTAAATCTCATGTTCCATTACTCTAAGAGCCACAGAACCCATAGCCTTATTTTTTCAAAATGGCCATGTCACTGTATTATAGTGTGGGAAGGCTGCACCAGGAGCTGGCACCACCAAGAAGGAGGCAGGCAGCACAGTTTGGGTACATTTGTTGAGCAGCAGTCAAGGCTTTGTAATGTTATGTATGTACTACCATATGGAAACAAACTTATAGATACCCTAATAGGACTTTCAAGGTAAGTCCTTTATATTTAAAGAGTGGTTTTACAGGTTAGCTGGTCAGATAGCTCAGTGGTTTAGGTATCTAGTCATGGAGTCAGAGGTTGGGAGTTTGATTCCGAACTATGTTTCCCAATAGAAGAACCAGCCTGTGTAGTCTCAAACAAGCTGCACAGTCTTAGGGCAACATCAGATGAAATGAATGGTAAACTGCTTCTGAGTATTCTCTACTTGCCAAACCCTGGAAAGGGTCACCATAAGTCACAACCAACTTGATGGCATGCAATCTAAATTAATCCACCTTTTCTATTCCCAGTGAGCTTCAATGGCTAAGTGGGGATTCTGAGTCCTAATCCACACTGGGTATCAAAGAGTTGGAGGACCTATATTAATGATGTTTTGTGCCTTTCTTAGTCTCTAAAGCAGGGTTCCTTGAACTTGGTTCTCCATTTGTTCTTTGACTTCAATTCCCAGAAGTCCTAATCAGCATGTGTACTGACTTGGGTTTCTGGTATTTTAAGTCCAAGAACACTTGAAGAGCCAGGTTTGAGGAACCTTGCTCTAGACTGTCCCACCCTACTGTGGTCTTATCATTTCAAGCAATTAGTATGTAAAAATATCAGTTTTATATTAGATGCTGCTCTGTATCTTCTTATTTTCACTTCTGTATCATTCTGCTTTTCATGTACCATGAAGACCAGATGACATTAGATGGCTGGCTGAGAAGAATGAGAAGTCTGATGACCACATCTAGCCCTCTTGCAAGCATAGCCAAGAGCAAGTTCTGTCTTATGCCTGCTCTTAGAATCTGGCTTGGACAGCTTTGGATCTTTCCTGAATTTGAGTGCTGCTAATAAAAAAGTCCCTGCTTTATTTTTGGGTTGTGTGCAATTTATATTTTTATTATTCATATTTATCCACCACTCTCCTCACCAGGAGACTCAGGGTGGTTTACAGTTCATAATAAGCATCACAATAATACATAAAACATTGCTAAAATCATTCCTAAAAACCTTAAACTATCAAAGATTAAAATTCAAAATTTAAAAAATTTAAAAAGATTTAAAAAGAACGCCAAATTGTTACATCTTGGGGGAGAGAGGGGGACTTAAACCATCCAGCGAGCTGGGGTCATTATACCTCCCATACCGGATAGCTGCCCTGCCAGTCATGTTTTTAAATTCTTCCTAAAGGGCAGCAACTCCATCTGGAGATGTAGCTCCATTGGCAGGAGGTTCCACAGGGCCGGAGCAGACACAGAGAAGGCCCTCCTCCTGGTGCCAGAGAAATGCACCTCTCTGGCCAATGGAACAACTAGAGAGCCTCTCCAGTCTGCTCTAGTGGGATCGACAGATGTTCTTGGGGTGAGGTGATCTCTTAAGTATCCTGGCCCACTACCATGTAGGACTTTAAAGGTAATAACCAGCACTTTGAATTGCACCCAGATACATACTGGCAACCAGTGGAAGTCCTGGAGCAGCGGTGAGTCATGTGGATACCGCCCACACCCAACACCACCCGGGCAGCTGCATTCTGGACCAGCTGAAGTCTCGGAATGGTCATCAAGGGCAGCCCCATGTAGAGTGCATTACAGTAATCAAGTCTGGAGGTGACCAGAGCATAACTGGTGAACATACTGTGAGACAAAGTTGCAAGCAGTCCAAAACTGAAACAGAGACTCATTAATTAGAAGTAATGTGTTGCTATCAGTGATATAATTTCTATACTGCACCAGCTGAGTTATGTGACATGATTTGGGTCCATAATTTTGCTACAAATATGTGACTGCAAACATTTATATTAGTGGTCATGTTTTTGCATAATTCTTGCTAGACTGTTGCAAAATTACAGACATTGGCTCTATAAGTCTTCAGGCCATGATGTAGAATGGTTTCTCACAAATTTACTGATAGAAATTGAACGATATACTATACTGATCATAAATGTGGAGTTAAATTATCATAGATAAGTAAAATGCCACAGATTGTAGTTTTCACACAAACGTACCACCCTCTGGAAATTATAAATGTATGGGTAAAAGCACATTATTTAAGTGATCTTAAACTAGCAGTACTCTTTATTATAATTTGGTAATTAATCTGAGTACATTTTGTTGTGTAAGAAGTAAAAATCGAACAGTAAATTTTGCAGCTCACCACATTGTTCAAATGCTCCAGAATTATATTACCAGCTGGTGATTATAAATACTAGCATGTGGCTGTGAAAGAACTAGCTGGTAAGATAAAAACAGCTCTAAATACTTCTGTAATTTTTTTTTAATTGAAACATTTCTTTGGCTATGTCTTCTACATTAAATTGAAATAACACTAGTGGATAAAAACAGGTTATAGATTATACGAATTCACATTCATATGAAACGTAGACAGCTATAGTGAGTGAATATCTGCAAAAAAAAGTTTGAAGGTTTTTCTCTTCCTTCTTATTTTATAATAACAGTGAAGAGCATAAGGCATGGCATTTCCTTTGGATTTAATGGCCAGCTGGGGTTAATGGCTAAAGGCTACACTTCAGGCCAAGTACAATTCCCAACTGGTCATTAATCCCCAGGAAATGCCCTGCGTCTCGATCATTATTGCTTAATTTCAATCCAAACAAACCAGTGTGGCTGCAAATTTGGAGTTTTGCTGTCCATTAAACACAGGCAGCAAGCATTTGATGAATGTAATCAGCTGTTTACACAACTGTCTGTTTGTCTGCAGTAGCAAGGATGTCAGATTTTAGTTTTATGAAGTTTTAAGTGCTATTAAGCTCTGTTCCAGGGAAGTGGAGTAGAACTAAGGAAATTATGTGTGTACGTGTGGAAGAGATATTGTTTCTTACTCTTATGGTTTCTTCTTCTTCTTTGCTTCCTCTTTTACCACATCGGGTGTCATGGAAATTGTTACCATTTTTGTTTCAAAATATAACATTTTATTTATACAAAGAGTGTAAAAGTTATAGAAAATACTTTCTTTTGACCCCAACTTTTGGGGAATCTTTAACACCAGAGTTCTCAATAAGGAAGCAGACATTATTTTTGTTTATCACTGGCCACTTGTGGTGACTGATGGACCAGGATGTCACTGATGAAGTGTCCTGTAGGCCCTGACATTTTGCCCATTAATGATATTTCAGAGATCCACTAAAGGTTTTACCCAGTCCTCTTTTCTGATTTTTCACATTAAACAACTGGGATTCCCCTCCCCCCTCCCCATGCAGCATATGAGAGAGATGAAGATATGATTCTTCTCAGTATACCAGTTTAATTCATATATTTTGAAAATGGCTAGTATCATTCCTAGACCTCATCTTTGCTGACTAATTTTTTTCATGAAACATCATTTGACACATTCCAGCATTTATAGTACAAATTTCAGACATGCCACAGATTTATTAAATTATCAGCAGTAAAATATACTGTGGTTTCTTCCCAGGCTTTTGCTTTACAAATATTTACTAGAACATCAACTTTGTTTTATTTTTGAGGTTACTGGTAATCCTCTGATTGGAAAGCCACATGCTTGGGGGGTCCAAATTAAAACTCTAAATAGTTCGAAGCAATTGACAGAGTATTCCTAGCCATAGCTTCTTGTGAGTCTCACTAAGTTACTCCATAATAAATAAGTTTAGGTTTGTACTCTGAATCTATATTTGCTTTATTTCTTAATATTACAATATCTATCGTACCTTTTTTTCATACATTACTAGATTTTTAACTCTCCAATGTTCATTAAAGACTTCCTCCAAAGTCGTTTATTTTTCAAATACCAAGACTCTGAATTGGTTCCAAATTAAGTTATTTGCACTAAATTACCATTAAAATCAGTGAGACATAATGGATTCAATTGGACCTGAGTGCACCTGAGTGGAGCCTAAAAAATCACACCATAATCTCTTTCAGATGATGAAAAAGAGTGAATGAGCCTGTATACGTACAAACTGTATGGATATGATCTAATTTGCATGGTCAAACTCTGTATCCTGAATGTCTGAAGTACCTAATAATGTGCATGAGCTCTTTGTTCATGTTTTGGTTAATGAATGGAAGCCATGGTGGGAACAGCTGGGTATAATTCTGACATATGTGATGTGGTTGTCATCTGGGTTGTCAAATCAGAGTGTGTAGTCTATGAATTTCTAATAAGAAAGCAAGAGAGTGGAACAGAGAGAGAGAGAAAGAGAGAGAAAGTGCTAAATTGTACAGATAAATGCAAATTCTCTCACTTTGCAGTTCTATCTTATCTGCAGGGCTGCCAGTTCTGATAGGATTCCCCCCCCCCCTTTCTGGACTTTATATCAATTCAACTAGAGCAGTGTCTTTAGAAATTATTGTCTTGTAAATATTGTAAGCATGTTACAGGTGGAATAGTTATGATGCAGTTCAGTCTGCTGCAAACTGAAGATCTCTCCTCAGGTTCAATGTTAGGAATTTGAGGAAGATCTTGTCTGGGACTGAGGTGGTTCAAATGGACTATAGTGGCTCAAGTGGTTAAGACACTGAATTCATTGACTGGAAGGTCAGAGTTTGATTCTCGGGTACTGCATGATGGAGTAAGCTCCCGTCTGTGTCCCAGCTCCTGCCAACCTAGCAGTTCGAAAGCAAGACATTGCAAGTAGATAAATAGGGACCACTTTGGTGAGAAAGTAAACAGCATTTCATGCACCCTGCCACATGCCTGCCACACATCCATGGAAACATCTGCTCTTTGGCTATAAACAGAGATGAACAATGAACCCTAGAGTCTGATACAATTGGCTTTCAAGCAAGGGTGACCTTTACCTTAACTTCAGTCTGCTGCAAACTGAAGATCTCTCTTCAGGTTCAACTTTAGAAATTTGAGGAAGATCTTGTCTGAAAACCTGGACAGCCATTGTCAGGCAGCATTGACAGTACTGGGTTAAAGGTACAAGTGTGTTGATTTCGTATAAAGGCACTTTCCAAAGTTTCTGTGAAAACACTGCCATAAGAATTATCCTTCCCAATAACAAACCCTTCTTACTATTGCATTTAGTATTCCACTCCAATTTTTTTGGGTGCAGTTCAAGCATATCAAAATGGAGTTCATCCAAGGCAGTTTTTTTTTACAGGATTTAGGTTGTGTCACTCTCAGCTGCTTTTAGACAGCTACATGTTTCTCACCCTGCCCTGAAATACAGCACCTGTCACCCTAAAATATTTGCTGCATAAAGCATTTCTTTTCACCATCCACTGTCCCTGAAAATCATCCTTGTACCACTCCAACCTCATAGTGGCATCAGTTTCACTTCCAGATGATGTGTGTTGTGCAGAATGGCTTTGTGTTACAACCAGTGATGGGATGTAACAGGTTCTCACCAGTTCTCCAGAACCGGTAGTAACTTTTCCCAGTGTCCCAGAGAACCTGTAGCAGCTTTTGGGGGGAACCACCTTCGGGGCTTACCTTTTCACTGGTTTTCACTGGTTTCACTGCGCATGCATGCCAAGCACTTGGTGTGCATGCACGCCTAGTGCTTGGCACATATGCACGGCCTCCTTGCTGTCCTCCCAAACGGGGAGGAGGAAGAGAAGCTGCTAGCCTGAAGCTACCTATAGCCTGAAGCTCCCTATTTTTATTATTTTGTAATTTTTCTTTGGCCCCGCCCATGACATGACATCATGATGTTAGCTCCACCCACACTGTGATGACATCATGGTGGGGTAGTAAAATTTTTGACATCCCACCACTGGTTACAACAGATATACAAGGAGGAGAGGGGGAATGGCTTCATTTATCTTTTCAATTGTCTGGAGAAAATAAGCATGGAGGTGCTCATTAATGCAAAGTCAAATTTTCAGCCATCTGTAACATGGGAACTGGCCCAAATCGTGTGCTATTTTCCAAGATAGATATACAACTTATATGATTGGTTGTTGCTGTGTAGTGTTAAGTTGCTTTTGACTCATGGAAAGCCTAATAGGGGTTTTAAGCTATGAGAAGTATTTAAGGAGTAGTTTTACCACTGCTAAGTCCAGGGAACTAAGTGGAGATTTGCATCTAGGTCACCTGGTTTCTAATCCATCACTTTATCCGCTGTACCACACTGGCTGTGTAAACCAGAGGCTACAACACTTGGTATACCCAGATAGTCTCCCATCCAAGTATTAACTAAGTCTGTTCTTGCTTAATCTCCATTATCAGATGAGATTGCATGTAGTTTTGAGTAGTTTTGAGTCTTTGAGATTTAGAGAAAGTGACCTATAAATAAGACTGAACAAATGAATGAATGCTTCAAGGTAGTTTGACGGTATGCAACATATACTTGACAAATACATGTACCCTTCTGTTTCCCTGTCTCTTTTTCTCCTGGTTCTTTCTTGGATTATGACTTTGTCCCCACATATGTTGTTTTTTTTTTAAACCTCATGTACAGAGAGCATGCTTCTGAAATCATTATTCTGACCACCTTTGTGTCCCATATCATATCCAGAATTTACCTAGATTTAAGTTAAACCCCAGTCACAGCAAGAGGAAATATACAGAAAGCGTCAACTGCAGGACAAACTTTACAAGAATGTAGGGCCCCGTCATGCATGTTGCTGGCATAGAGCCAGGGCAGTGAGTGTGCCCATGGAGCAAACAGCCAGTTATACATCTGGTACATGACCTTTGGATGACCAGCAAAACATGGAGGAAAAGGCTCCACCAGTCTCTATTTATGATGTCTTCTGGAATCTGAGGTATTTTCCCATAAGGTCCTCTACTAAATTTTAAGAGGAATTTCACAGTGCTTAGAGAATTCCTTTCCTGTCTAGGATGCTTGGTAAGCAAGAAACAAAACACAACAACAACAACAACAAAACCCTTACTACAATTTCCAATCATCTACTAACTTCTGGGAAAGCTATCTGAAAACTGTGGACTGGATTAGTAGCGCCTGGTAGTTTCAGACACTATGTATTATAATGTTGGATAATTTATACTATACATCTGACCACTGAATTAGAGTACCTTGGGATGGAGCCAAAAGGTGGGAGATAAGTTCCTTAGTGTACCTTCTGGATCAAAGAACAACGTGTTTGGCCTTGGACAGTTCCAAAGAAGCCCCAGAAGGAATGGTAGAACATTCTTGATTATTTTATAGTTAGAAACCCCTGAGGAAGGTTGCCATAAGTCAAAATCAACTTGAAGGCTCACTGAGATGATAGTGTAATGGAAAAAAGCACAATTAATTCACTCTCCACAGGAATAAAAGCTAATATCTCTTCAATAATTCTGTGTATTTTATTCTGGATACACATGTGAAAATCATTTCCCCCTGTGTTTGTAAATCTTCTAGATTATAGCAGTAAGTACAAAGAGAACATGTGGGTACTATTCTACAGTCTAATCTTAAAATGCTTTTGCTTCATCTTCATAAAGTCACTGCAATTCAGATTCCTTTTGATTAGTACATGGTGAACACAAAACAGGGATTCTCCACTAAAGATAAAAAAAGATGTTTAGCTGTGTGGCCTATAAGTAAGATTTAAAACTTGGACAAAAAAAAGGCATGTGGTCCTTGTACACAGTTCAAAGGTGCAGATGGGTGATATCTTTATCTGTCTACTAAAAATATTCATAAATAGAACCTAGCTTTCAATCTATCGAAATAGTCATCAGGCTGGTCACCAGCAAGTTGTTGCTGGTCACCATTAAAGCTTTTTTTTAAAAATGGCACCATGTGCCAGCCACTCTTTTCTGCTGACAGCAAGTTTCAAAATGGATACTGTAGTCAGTCATAGATAAAGGTTTCAGAAAATAAATCTGGCCAGGTTATCTTGCTATGGTAATAGAGTAGATCAGGGGTTCCCAACCTACGGCCCACAGACCAGACCCAGCCTGAGGCACCATTTCATGTGGACTGCACCACCACCGCACCTGGAAGTGGAAGCAGATGTGTTTATGTCATTTCATGTGTAAACACACCCACAACTGTTGTAAACGTGGATGTGGCTGCATTTATGACAGCTGTCAATGTGCCCACTTCCGCTTCCTGGGTGTGTGGTCCAGCCTGCTCAGATGATTGGGGGTGTGGTCAGGCCCACAGTGTAAAAAGGTTGAGAACTCCTGGAGTAGACCATACTGCCAGTGACTCAATGCTGAGTGTCAGGCAGCAGTTAACTAACCTGACAAACTTGGGCGGTGAAGTCCACAAGGAAGGGTGATGGTCCCCAAGTGGATTAAATCCACTTGCATCCATCTTGATTCAATCTCATCAATACTAGCCTGAAGTTGATGAGGACTTTGGGTGCCCATAGGGCTCCAGACTAGGAAGTGACTCATGGAACTGGTTCAGAGGTACAGGTGCTGATATGTGGAAGGCAGATGAAATGCCACTGTACTATATTCTCAGGACAGTCTTCATGATTGATTGCCATGATGATCGCCAATATTTGGATCTGCTATGGCAGAAGAAGAACAAGGTGGAGGAGGAAGAGGAGTGAATTAGAATGTCCTTACCTTCTTGGACAACGAGCTGCCCATCATTTAGCAATTCTCCACCCTTTATCCTTTGCCCAATATGGAAACAGACTGATCCATTTTGGCTGGAAATAGAGGTCTACAGAAATGTTGCAAACCCCCTTATGAGAGGAAAGGTTAAACTAGAGCATGTCTAGATGAGTGCTTAGTGCAAAATTTCAAGGTCTCAGGAGTCAGCCTTGGCATGATGTGGCCACATTTCATGGATGCTTATTGCCCCAACTTCCTCTTGAGTGTTTCTTTTAAAAATCTTACAAAAATACAGCATCCTAAGTGCCTTCAAAGGCTGCTTTCAGATTAAACATCTGGTAAATTAATAGGACTAATAAACCCCCAACAGCATATCGAATGTTTTCATTGTGCATTTTCCCTGCTCCTCTACAGAGGGGCAAGGAAAATGTGATTTTTTAAAATTTATTTTTTTCTCTTGCTGTTTATCATAGTGCTGGATCAGCAAGATTTCCTCCCCATTTCCTCATTTTATTTTCAATCAATCAATTGGTAATCAAAGGGGAAAATATCCCTCTCTTTCTTGCAAATCTAGCACTAAAACAATTTGTAAGAGGCAAAACAATTATACTTTCCTTATCCCTCATCAGTAAATTCACCACATAAGCAAAACCTCACTTAAAGCGTTTAAGCAGGAGAAACAGACTAAATATAATTTAGCCCCTCCCCTTCTGCAAACAATAAGAGTCAGTCTGGACATGTTCTTTGTGTGTACAGTACTTTTATTGGGTCAGGTTTTGCAGTACTCCAAGGAACTGTGGTGGCTTAGTGGTTAAGACACTGAACTTGATGACTGGAAGGTTGGCAGATCAGCAGTTTGATACCCAAGTGCTGCACTATGGAGTAAGCTCCTGTCTCTGTCACAGCTCCTGCCAACCTAGCATTTTGAAAGCAAGAAATTGCAAGTCAATAAATAGGTGCCACTCAGGTGGGAAGGTAAACAGCATTCCATGCACTCTGGTGTCTAGTCATGCTTGCCACATATCTATGGAAATGTCTGCATATGCAGACAGCGCTGCATCTTGGGATATAAACTGAGATGATCACTGAACTCAAGAGTCGGATATGACTGGCTTTCAAGCAAGGTCAACCTTTACCTTTACCTAAAGAAGCATATGGCATTAAACTAGACATAGAACTACAGTTTATTGTTTCAGTCTTAAAATAGTTTCAGGGTTTTATTAAGAAAAGCATCAACTTATCAAATAAGCTACTGAGAAGAACACCCCTTGGTGAAATGCACCTCTTGGTAGAAGATGGAATCCTACTCAGTAACTCTTATTTCAGAAAATTACACATCTGAGGATTATTTATTTATTTATTCATATTTATCCACCGCCCTCCTCACCGAGGTGATTCAGGGTGGTTTATTCTAGCCTCACTCACTCCATAACTGCTTGGCTCACGTGATGGGTGACATGTCTGAAGCAGAGAGTATTGTGCAGAAGTTCTTCATATGGACTAGAACATTGGAAAATCTGGTTTGATTAGATTATCTGTCTATCATATATATGCATATATATGACACTCTCTGCTTCATTCTTGTTGATCACTACATGAACCAGACACTCCTTTCCTGATGTGTTATTATATCATATCATACTGCAGGACAGAAAGAGCTCCTGTTTTTGTCCCAGCTCCTGCCAACCAGCAGTTCAAAAATAAGAAATTGAAAGTAGATAAATATTTATTATTTATATATTTAAATTTATATTGCCGCCCACTCGCCATGGCGACTCAGAGTGGCTTACAATTAGCAAAACAGCACAGCTCAAAAAAAATAGGGACAATTACGATGGAAAGGTAACAGTGCTCCGTGCGCTCCAGTGTCTAGTCATGCCTGGTACATGACCATGGAAATGTCTGCAGAAGCAGACAGTGCTGGCTCTTTGGCTTTGAAATAGAGATGAGCACTGAACCCTAGAGACGGATATGACTGGCTTTCGAGCAAGGGAAACATTTACCTTTACTTTTACCTATCATATCTTAGGTAAGTACTTCTAACAATTACTTATCAAAATATGTACCTTTTTTTAAAATGAAGCTTGAGCAAACCCTCAATAAGATAGCCAAATGAAATCCAGAATGGGGCTGCAATATCTTTAATATAACTTTAATATAATTTTCATAGGTATTCTGAGCAAAGGAATCATGCTTGCTTGCTTTTTTCACTGGCTCACTTTTTCTTCTGTCCAGTTAGTCAAAAAACCTGATAGCAGGGTCTTCAATTGAAGACAATATTTGTCTGAAAAGCATGATAAAATATATCTGAGTGAATGAAGAACAAAATTGTTCTTCAAGAAAGGGTTCCATGAACTCATTTAAAGACAGAGCCTTTTAAACTAACCCCACTTCCTACCCTGACTAGTTATTTTCATTGTTTTGTGAAGAAGGGGGATATTTACCTTCGTATAGATGCTGGCAGGTCTCCCCTTGCTGGTGGTCTTGTTTGGTTAGTGGAAAAGCCAACATCTTAGTCTAATAGACAAAGCCAGTATCTTAGTATAAAAGTAAACATCAGATGCTTGCAGTACGACCCACCATCACTCAACAGTAAACAGAATACACCTTAGTTTCAGCAGCAGCAGATTTATAACAATGCCACAGTGAAAGTGATAATAAACAATATTATAAAGTGTTTTGCCTCTTTCTTGTTTTCGTTAAAAAAGAATTTCCTTGGAACATTGGTTATTATGCAAAGGTTCATTTTCAAGTACAAATAAATGCAGTGTACATTGCTAAACAAAGTTCCTGTGATTAAGACAGCTAAGCTTCCCAAATGGATTTCCTGTCCAAATGTTGCCTGAAGTCCCCTTTTGGGGTTAAATTCCTGGATCCGAGACTATTTTGCCTTTAAGATGCCCAATGTGAAACCATTAATTTTGCATCGCAGCAAGCTGTAAACAAGGGGTTCCCAACCTTTTCAAACCAGGGGCCGGGTCACATTCTCTTAGTTAGCTTTGAGGTCTGGATGGCCATTTGGCCCTGCCTGCATGGTGAGGGTGGCCATTTTGCCCCAACAGCTTCAAAAGGGTGGCCATTTTGTTTCTCAATGTCCTTGGAGGGGCAGGGGGCACATGAAATGGCACAGTGGGTCAGATTTGGCCCAGGGGACTTAGGTTGAGAGCCCCTGCTGTAAACTATACCTTAACATATCTGGCCTTGACTGAGGTCATACCATGTATGTAATTTGCACCTCCAAGAAACACACAGTGACCAAAATAACTGGGTAAATTTGTACAAAGCTTTTTGAGTCTTCTCATCCCACATTTCGCAGAATCTTTCTTAATGAAAGTGTTCTGAACGACTCAAAGGTTGGACCACTTATGCAGTGAATCTTGCAATGCTTTAGTGGCCATAATAAAAGGATTCTGCAGGAACCCAACTTAGTGTTTTCCCTTTCCTTTGCAGATGTCCCTGGACAAACTTCATTAAGTCTATGCTTGTGTCTGTTTTTTTTTCTCATGCCCCATTCATGAAGATAAGTCGTTGTATGATTCTACTGCCTCTCATCAGTGCAGTCCTTTCCACAAACTCCCAATACTTCTCCAAAAGATATTTTAAAATGGATTATGTAGGGTCACTCTTTTACTCTGGACAAGAACTTTTTTTTAAAGAGTAAATATACAGAGAAGACTGGAGCATATGATATCCAGATGTTCCCAAGATTAGAGATTCACCCATAATAGCTTGAATGAGAAATGCATCTAGAATTTCAAAGGTGGACTGTTTGGATTCATCAGTCTAATTTAATAATAATAATAATAATAATAATAATAATAATAATAATAATAATAATAATAATAATAATAATAATAATAATAATAATAATAATAATAATAATAATAATAATAATAATAATAATAATAATAATAATGTCAGGAGAATGTATTATTATTATTATTATTATTATTATCATCGTCGTCGTTGTCATCGTTGAAAATTTGAAATTTTATAGTTGGGATCCTGGGATGATGGGATTGTATTGTATTGTGTGGTTTTTTAATGGTGTTGTAGACCGCCCTGGGTTGTCCTGGCAAGGAGGGCAGTATAGAAGTATGAAAATAAATAAATAAATAAATAAATAATCCATGGAAGCGTTTTAACAATTGTCTTATAATGTTGGCTGCTGTTTTTCTTGACAGTGAGAGAGTGCAGGGAATGCAAACCCTATGGTGATTAGCAGGTTTCAAATATTTGTCTAGTGTCATAAAATCCTGTTTTTTGTGGCCATTTAAGAAGCCTGTGTGGCATACAAGAACCCGGTAAAACAAACAAATGTTAACACAAGCTTGGAGAGTTGTAAGCCAAGCAGGCAAAAAGAGATTCATCATCACACTGGGCTTCATCTTAAGAGAGAGTCTTTTAGAAGACATTGACAGTGATGCTATGTTTACTTAAACATTATTGAAGTGATCATTGCAAACATGGAAGGAGAATCTCTTCTGAATGATTTTTAGTATTGTGGTTATAGCTGAGGAAACTGTTAATGACTGAAGATGGGAAACTGCAGGAAGTACATCATCCATCACTCTTTTCCCAGTGTTATCCCTTCAAGTGAAGTGGAGTTTGAGTAAAGGTTAGCAGTTCCTTCCTGTTTTCCCAGGAGGCTCACCTGGTCTGATATGACATTTTGGAATTTGCACTTGTGTTAGAGTCAGATTAGATGGTACAATTAACATTTTGGAAGTGGGGCTTCCTAAAGGGCTAAAAGGCATCTATTTGTCATAACACATGCTTTAACCCAACTCTTTTTTCCTTCATTTTATTGGTCACTCAAATGTAAGCATAGCCTTAATTCAAAAATCTGATTAGTCAGATTGGTATCTATGAGGAAAACACATTGTGTAAGGAAAAGCAAGTTATCAGGTTTTAAATGCAAATGAAGTACCTCATCCAGTTTGATTCTTCAAAACAATATAAAAGGAAGAGGAGGAGAAATTGTACAAAAGGGTAGAATAGAATTCTGACAATTTCTATACTTTAAATCATTTCATAAAAGAGAAATTTGACCCAACGCAGGGTCAACCCAAATGCTGCCCATTCTGACCCAACCCAAATGCTGCCCATTCTGCCTTTGGACGTCTATCATACCGGGTCTTCATGCACAAAGATTTAACAATGCAGACTAAACTCATGGTATACCAAGTTGTTGTTATCTCATCATTACTGTATGGCTGTGGAACATGGACCCTCTATTCCCAAGACATCAAAAAGCTTGAGCATTTTCACCAATAGAAACTAAAATCCATCCTGAACATCAAGTAGGATGACTATGTCACCAACATCACAGTCCTTGAGAAGGCAGACCTAAATAGTATTGAAGTTTCCATCATAGGCTATTGTCTTAGATGGATAGGGCGTGTCTGCTGTATGGATGGTTCCAGGCTTCCTCGCCAAATTCTTTATGGGGAACTTAGCTCTGGTACAAGACCTCGTGGAGTTCCTTTGAAGCGTTGTAAGGACCAGCTGAAACAAACCATGAAGGTGTCATGTATAAACCCAAAAACTTGGGAGGCAGTGGCCAAAGATCACCCACTTTGGCACCAAACCATCTCTGCTGCTACCGATCACTTTGGAGGGAAATGCTACAGACACAAAGAGCTAAGCAATAAGCATAAGAAGCTTCATCAAACTCAACCACACCCTCCACCATCTATTCAGTCTAATGTGTGTGGTCGTATGTTTCATGCCAGAATCAGTTTATTGAGTCACCAGAAACACATCCATCAACAGAGAAAATAATGACTTTCAGGGGAAAAAATGAATGCTCAGACACGAGTAGCTGCCGACGATGATTTTGTGGTATTTTTCTTAATTTCCCCCATTTGCAAAGCCTCACATTTATCTTCTATTGAGTACACATTATCAGCAAACCTGGATTCTTCAATTTTAAATTTATACTTTCATTTTTCGAGAAAATCATACTTTTTGTTGTCTTAATAGGGAAGGCAAGAATTGTTGCTTACAGTAAATCTTTATCAGGGATAGTCAAAACCAATGAGAGTCTGTTGGTTTTAGTACAAATGTTCAGCAAACCCCAAGAAAATATACAACATACTTTCCTTCTCTTTCCCATGTACTCTGGGCCAAATTCTACCCTCAGTTATGTGCAACTACCATTAAGTTCTATTATGCAAGCAGTACATCCATGCTTAAAGATGAAAATTTAAAGTAGTCATGAGAAAGGAGGAAGGGAAAGGATGTAAATATTTGGAAAAACCTGACCTTTTCCTCGATTGTATTTGCCTTTTCTTTGGTGATTGCTCTAATCATTTTTGGGCATTCAATCCTAGCTTGAAATTTGGTACATGCCTTTATGCTGATAGTACTCAAATGATGACCAGGGTGCTATAGTGATTAAATTGTTGGACTGGTACTGAAGAGATAGAGTTTCAATCCCCCTCCGAGTGTTAAACGAGATAATTTACTTAGCATGTATTTAAAAGAGGTGCTCTCTCAAGTGCTGAAAGATATTTGTTTGTCATAGTACAAGTTTCTCCTCATTTCTGTGTCTTGCATTTGGCTGCTTTATTGAAGTTTGCTCATGGAAGGTAAACACAAACTGACTTTACACATTTGATTGCATATTTGAGGAAACTATAACCATCTTCAAGGAGGCTCTTTCTGTGTACATTTGAACCACAACTGGGCATACCCTGGTAACAGCAACTTTGTGTTGCCGACTAATCTTTCTCACACTAGTTCAGGCGAAAGGAACTACAGAATGAACTCACCAAAAGGTGCCTTCATTTTGGTGGTTTCATGTTTGTCCTTAACACAGAAGCAGAAGAAGATGGAAACTATAACTCAAGGCTCTTCCAAAGAGAGTGTTCCTATCACCTCATTCTGCATGTTTTTATTCTATTCAGTTCTGAAAGAGCATGGGATGTTTACTAGGATTCTATTTGCTGTATCTCCCTTTCCAATGCTGGAGGCATAGAGACAAGATAAAGGCTACAAGATAAGATAAAGAAGACTGCTGTATTTAATTATCATCATTCATTGGGTCTGGAGGTGATGCCAGTTCAAGTGCATAGTAGGAAATTTGAGTTCAAAGTTGACAATCATACAGCAAAGCACCAAGGAAACATTTCCACCATATCTCTTCCCTTCATTTCTTCCTATCTTCCTCCATTTTTTACTCATTGGGGAACCACCTAGTTTTAACCCCATCTTTTTGGATATTGGCAGGATAGTGCTAGAACTGAAAGAGCAAAAGAAGGAAGGAGGGAGTAAAGCAGACAAAGGGAAAAGCCGGCATGGGGAAGCCTAAGTCAATTCCCCAAAGCACTCATCAGCCAATGAACTGACTTAGGTTTCTGGGAATTGAAGTCCACCAGTGTTGCATGGAACATAATTTGTGAAACATAACCTAGACGGATGAATTTTTATGTAGCCTGATAATATTCACAGCAATCACTTTTTGGCACTTCCGATCTTTTAAACCTCATGATCTTTCCATTCCAAATGAAAGATATTTACAAATTGTCATAGTATGTGGTAAATTCTTTAAAAATGAACAACATTCCCTGTGATTTTTATTAGCTTCTTCTTCTCTTCTTTCATGTCCCAATCAAACCCTTGACTGCCAAAATGAAGCCACTTTCTTCACTTTGTCGCAGCCCAAACCCAAGTCCTCGTCGGTGCATGACTCTGGCAACAGTCCCCACTTGAGCATGTTGGTCTTTAATTTAGGGACTACAACCCTCAGATTATTCAGGATCCTCCAAGTGATATAGGGGAGGTTGAGATCATAGAAACAACTATGCCCTAGCATAGCAAAAGACTGTCATGTACCTGCCTGCCATGTTGTGTTAATGTTATGGAACCAACTTATAGTGTCCCTAACAGGGCTTTCAATGTACTGTATGTTAAATATTCAAGGAGTGGCTTTTTCAGTTTCACATTCCCAGTGAGTTTCTATGGCTACAGGGTTTCAAATCCAAGTCTCCTAAATCCTACTCTATCAGCCTGTCTTCTACATCACACTGGGTATTGCCTGCTATATAGCTGTAAAGAGAAGGAGCCCATTCAGAAAAAAAGATGTAGTAACCTGAATTGTGTCACTGAAGTATGAGTTTCCTCTGATGAGGGGGCTGTAGCCTATGCAACCTTAAGCCAAATAAAACTTTGTGGTCTTTAAGGTGCCACAAAGTTCTTTGTTATGTTGGGAGCAGCAGACTCTCCTTCAAACCATAGGTAGCATTAAATAATCTTTCAATTGGATTTTTAAAAATCTGGATACAGAATGCAATCATTCTAAAAGCACCTCTTGAAGCCCTACATAAACTATTTTAACAAGTCCCAGTTGCGAATTCAACATTCCCTATGACTCAGTGAGTACAATTTGTGCATCGCCCTTCACATCAAAGCACCACCACTAAATTACATTATCACAATGTGTGACCCTGCAGTCTACACTAAACTGTGACCTGGATATGCAGTGTCACAAGGTGAAAGGGCAAACTTGCAGGATTGTCTTTTGCTAATTCATTCACTTGGCATTGCCTCATGGCGCTTCATGGTGTTTTTAATGAAGGGCACCTACAAAGTTTCCGATTTGGCATGGTATTAATGATTGTCATGCATTTTGAAACACAATGCAGTGCAAATGGAAAGCCTTTATGGTAAATTTGAAGAGTAATATATTTTAAAGAACTACCTTCCACTTTGCAGCCCATGTACTTTTTTTTCAAAGCAATATATTACTAGACATTTGTCCTATGATAAACCTGAGGAATGTCATCCAGCAGAGAGACAAACTCCATCAACTTTTAATTATACTTCTTCTTTTTTTTAACCTGATGAAAGAAATGTTCAGATCAAGACTTGCCTCAGTGTATTGATTTGTTTAATGTATGCATATTCTGCACTTTCAGGTATGACGGTTCTTAGTCAAGAAAAAGCACAGAACAAAAGGTATAATATTTCTACAAAACATGTCATGGTTATTTACAATAAGAATAAAATAATGAAAAAAGGGGGTTACCTAGCAAAAACTTACCTGGAAACATAAAGTTCACCCTTCAGATTTTTAATGGATAGTTTGAATGATAGAAGATAGCTTTGGCTGTTCATATGGCTGATAAGACAATACATATTGTCATCTAAATGCAAAGAAGGCAACTAACTTTTCAGCCATATTCAGTCATTTCCCAGAATGCATACTAAATAGGTTGTGAAATCTCTCCACATAAGAGTTCCTGTGATTGGGAAGCACAATAAAGATTGAGTTTATCCAGATAGTCGGCAGTTCGAGACCCAGGTACTGCATGATGGTTTGAGCGCCCATCTCTGTCCCAGCTCTTGGGAACATGAAAGGAGCCTCATCTCCTGAGCCAAGATTCTCCAGCAAAAATCCTTTCAACCCAGAATAATTTCTGACATGAAATTATTATATCTCCACACAGACATAAAGTCCACTCTCTGGTCTGTTCTGGGGACAGCATGGTCCACATTTTTTATAGTGCCCACAATGTTGGACATGGAACAAGCTCAATCCACCACCCACCCTGTACCTTCAGAGCCATATTAGGGAGTTCTACTATTCTGTTGTGCTCTCACAGATGATGTTCTTGGTGCCTGTGAATTCAAGTGAATGTTATATATGGGAGTCTGGCAGAGGGCAGCATCCAGTACATTATCCTTCTTCTTCTTCCTCCATGTCTATGCCAGATGTGAAAATGCCAAAATGAAGGCACCTTTTGGTGAGTTCATTCTGCAGTTCCTTTCAGCTGACCAAGAGTGAAAAAGATTAGCCGGCGACACAAGGTTGCTGTTACCAGGGGACGCCACATTCTGGTTCAAAAATGCCACAGTCTTCGAGGAGACTCTTTCCTGAAGTGGCTTAAGAACTGCTTCAGCAGATTGGAAATTGAAAACATTACCTGTTCTTCTGTGGGAGGCAAGAAAAGTGAAATTATTATTATTATTATTGCTATTTAATCACTTAAGTGACAAGGGGGGAGAAATACTTTCTTTTTCTCTTAAGAGCCAATCAACAAAGTACCCACAGCCATGATTTTGATTGACACTACACAGAAAAAGAAAGAAAAATGTTTATTTTTACTGTCACCTAAGTGATGCAGTACAGCAGCAATCAAATAGCAGGGGGGGGGGGAGAGAGAGAAATAAATTTCACTTTCCCTGACCCTCCACAGATGAGCAGGAAAAATATTCAGTTTAATTACATGATACACAATATAGGCAGATAGGTCACATGTGCTATTTGGATAGGAGGAGTGGGATAAACATCATTTAGCTCCTCCCTCATCCTCAAGTGACCTCAGGCATCCATATTCATAGTTTCCTAGTAGGGAGGTAAATTTTGCTCTTTAGAAAACACATGGGAAGGGACTCCTTTCTCCTTACAACAGATTTCTCTTTCTCCTTACAACGGATTTCTCTGCTTGAGACTCCCTACCTCCCCCCCCCCCAAGAAATTTTGAAATAAATCTCATGGGATTTTTCAGAAGTTCTGTATTTATTTTTCCTGGAATAAATGCCAATTTTTGAAATGATTATTACAATTCCTTAGTAAATTGACGTCTTTCCTCAGAAGGATTGGCCTAGGAAGAGCATAAGAAAAGCCAATGTATACGGGAGTATTTTAAAAATCTTGTGCTGCATGGCATCTTTCCTCTGCAGGATTCATGTGAAAGACCTTGAACCAATACAGGTTTTGACAGGTTTCTACACAGGACAATAGGCAAAAACAAAGACGGGGTAATCCTGTATAGGGGAGTGCAGTGGTTTAGTAGTTATGATGCTGAACTTGACAACTGGAAGGTTGACAGGTCAGCAATGCAAGACCTGAGTGATGTATGATGAAGTGAGCTCCTATCTCTGCCCCATCTCCAGGCAATCTAGCAGTTTGAATGCAAGAAATGGTAAGTAGATAAAGAGGTACCACTTTGGCAGAAAAGGTAACAGCTTTCTGTATGCTTCAGCATCTAGTCATGCCTGCCACCCGACTATGGAAACATCTGCAGATGTAGACAATGCTGGCTCTTTGACTTTAAACAGAAATAAGCACTGCAACCTAGAGTAGGACATGACTGGCTCCAGAGTAAGGGAGACCTTTACCTTTTATTAATCTTGTATCAAATCAGTGCAGTTTGAGGTTTCATATTTGCAAGAAATTGAGAAATCTTGCTGATGCAGTTAGACATCTCATCAGGTCATCTCAACATTTTCTCATCAAGAACAAAGGTGTGTGTTTTATTAGTAACCATGTTCCTTTTTCCTGATCACAGTCTGGACAGGCCAATGTCTTCATTGCCCATTTAGCCTTGACTGCTTGATGAGAGGTTTGTTGTTTTCAAGATCTAATGATAGTCTGGCCAGGTTATCCTGCTATGGTAATAATATAGACCATACTGCCAGCGACTCATGACTCATCACTGAGTGTCAAGTGGTTAACTAACCTGACAACCCTGAGGACTAATGGCCTTGGTGATTAAGTCCGCAGGGAAGGGTGATGGTTCCCAAATGGTTCATTTGAATCCATCTTGATGGAGGGCAGGAGCTTCATCAATACTGGCCTGGGGCTGAAGAGGACTTTGCGTGCCAAAAGGGTTCAGGACCAGATAGTGACTCAGGGAGCTGGATCAGTAGTATGGGGGTCACACTGTGATGCAGAAGGCAGATGGAAGGTCACAACATTATATCTGCAGGACAGTCTTCATGGCTGATCGCTATGATGGCTGATCACCATGATGATTGCTAATATGATCATCAATATTCAAAAATCAGATATGGCACAAGAAGAAGAAGAAGAATGATATATATGATGATGCTATATCAGTTTCTGATATTGAAATAAATGTGTGCCTAATGCAGGTTGGAGAGATGGAAATAAAAGAGAACACCATGATGAGTTGGAGAAAACAAATAAGAAGAATGGTCCTGCAATGATAGAAGAAAGGATACTGGAGCAATGGAGAGGGGGCAACAGAAAGAGGTGTCCAGGACTTTATCAGACCTGGTCTTTGATTCTGGTTAGTCCCAGGTTCAGATGTTTGGTAAAGCCATAGTTTAGTGAAACAAATAATGATTTTAAATTGTGACTCCTGTCCCACTTGAGATGGAAGAGGGGTTTAGAATAATTATATCTTCAAATAATAAAAAGAGGTTTGAGACATTTAAGTTCCTCTCCCCTAGGACTTAATTTTGTAGATAATAATCTCTCCCCTCCTTGCCCATCACTAATTCAATGTTTTGACCCTTTCACTCTTTTGGTTGTCATAAAGTTCTGAAATCTGTAGCCCAGGTACCCACATAAAAGGGGCTAAAACATCTTATGGTTGGCTTCTGGCTACACATCAAAGCTAGACATTCTGCCAAGTATAATTGCTAACAATAAATATGTCTTCTGTTGTCTTTGACTGCAACTCATATCCGAGAATGCATTTTTTTCCCCTGAAGCAGGAAAATGTTACTGGCGTGAATTTGTTTAAGGTGGATCCCATCTTGCCATGAAGTGACCCACACACTATGATCTTGGAGCCATCACCCACGGCACACATGAAGTGGAACATGCAGGATTTAACACTGGGACTGCAATGGACATCCACAGCCTTGAGGATATGTACCAGGTGTACCTTCACAGCCAGTCCATTTGGCATGGCCTCTTGCATCTCCATGATCATTGGGAATCGGGAGTTCCTCCTCTGCTCATTTTGCTGTTGGGCCCAATATGATGGTTTCCAGTGGTATTTCCTCCACTGAGAGTGACCATCAGCCCACCTAAAGGGCCTCCTCCACCCATAGCCGTTGGCACCCTTTAGTGAGTCAGGTTAGTTAACTACCTCTTGACACTCAGCGTTGAGTCACTGGCTGTATGGTCTACTCCATTACTGTAGCGGGATGTCCGGCCAGACATAATGTCTTCTGTAAATCCATTCTATTGCCAGTAGCTATCATTCATCATTTGTTACTCCTTTATTGTGGCTTTGTTTACTGTCTTTCGAATATACCTGTTACAAATTTAAATCTCTTGTGGGACTTGAATATCTTGTGACATAGTTCTAAAAGTTGTGCATGAGTTTCTTCTTTGCCATAGTACTTGTAGAGAAGCATCCCACAGAATTATGACTTTTTTCAACCTAACCTTTTATAAATCTGTGAATGAGGCTATAAAAGCATATCTTTAACTAGTAGACACAGAATTCTCTGCAGTTGACATTGGACCAAACTGGAGGATTCTTTTCTGTACAGGAAAGAAACTATCCTCTCCATAAATGGTGGATGATTAACTTGATTTAATTTTAATTTTTGCACAGCTTCATGTGATACACCAGTTACGCTTCTAGATTGGGACTCCTTGCTCTTGGTCACAGATGCTCTGGTCACCTCCAGACTTGATTATTGTAATACGCTTTACATGGGGCTGCCCCTGATGACCATTCATAGCCTGCAACTGGTCCAAAATGTGGCTGCTCGGGTGGTGCTGGGCTGCGGGTGTTATGCTCGAGCCTTGCCACTGCTCCGGTAGCTGCACTGGCTGCCAGTATGTCTTCAGGTCCAATTCAAGGTGCTGGTTATTACCTTTAAAGCCCTACATGGTAGTGGCCCAGGATACCTAAAGACCATGTCACCCCAAGAACATCTGTCCATCCCACCAGAGCAGACCGGAGAGGTTCTCTTGTGGTTCAATCTGCCAGAGGGGCATGTCTCTCAAGCACAAGGAAGAGGGCCTTCTTAGTGTCTGCTTCGGCCCTATGGCACCTCCTGCCAATTGAATTGTGTCTCCAGACAGAGTTGCTGCCCTTCAGGAAGGGTTAAAGGCATGGCTGGCAGGGCAGGTATGGGGCACCAGTGGTATAGGGATCCCAGCCTGCTGGTTAATTTAGTAAATATTATCTCTCCCTTCTAATATTTTAATCTTTATTTTTCACCTTTGATTGTAATCTTTTAAATTTTTAATGTCAGTTTTTATAGGGTTTTTTTTAGAATTATTATAATGTTGAAAAATGTTATATTGCATTACTTGTAATTGCTGTAACTGTCTAACTGTGATGTGAGCCTCCCTGTGTTGGGTTCCCTGAATGGGTGGCACACAAGTGCAAAAATTAAATTAATTATATTAAAATCCGGCCCCCAAAGCTGTCTGAGCGAGAGTGACCCAGCCCCCAGCTTTAAAAGGTTGAGAATTCCTGCTTTAAGACAAAAGTGTTGCAGAGATTATACCACAAGGAGACTAAACTTGCATCAAAAAAGGGTCTACTGTTACTCCAATCAGACAGTTGGTTTTATTTTGTCTTTTTTTTTTTTTTTTTGCACGCCTACACTAAAAGAAAGAGTTTCCTGAATCTTGGGGGCATTTTCAATGTCATTCTAATAACTGGAAAGATTTATGTTGCAATCTCCCTGGAATTTTGCTGAAACAAAGAACAGACAAAAGGTCCTTAAACACGTCCAGTAGGAGCACGAATAAGGCAGAGGCAGGCATAGTGGCAAATATAATAATGTTTTATGCCACCAACAGAAGACCACCAGAGAAGTACAACACAACCAAACAGAGGATGGAACAAAACACAATAAAGAAACAATTCTCAACCCATGCAAAAACATTTGGGAAAGGTTGGGAATTGGTCTGGAAACATTTTAGAACAGCACGTTTGCCTTGTTTGTTTTTCTAAATCAGCTCACTCTCCCTTAATTCACTTTAAGATACAAATTTCTGAAGGGAGTTGTTTCAGAATCAATATTTTACATCTTGTACACATGGCGAGCAGCTCCTCAGAATTCTCCATTGCCTGCCTTCCAGTATTGTTGACACTAGCATTTTGATTTTAAACAAACTAACAACAGAATAAAGAGCAAGCAGAACAAGCCCTCATTGCATTTCAGAAGGTTTTGTGCACGGTCAGCAGAACATGCTTTCTATTTTCCACACACAGCCATATACCTTTCCCCAATAGAGCGGATTTAATGTATTTCTTACTTCAGTTTATATAATGCCTGACTAACAATTCTACAACTCTGGGCAGTTGAGCTCTTCACCATTGCTACCTCAGCTAGGCTTCCAATGGCTGAGACCATATCATGTTAGAAGCAGATCTGTGAGGATCTGTACAAGGATGCAGCTGAAAGCAGTACTGAGCATGCATAGATCTGGAAAAGAAAATAGGCTTTTCATGCTGAATGCCCCATGTTCAATCCCAGGCATCTCCAGCTAGCACTGGGGAAAAACCTGGCCTAAAACTCAAGAGACTGGTTGGCAATGTGTGTCTAGGTCAGGGATTCTCAGCCTGTGGCCTGTGGGCTGGATGCAACCCATGACACCATTTCATGTGGCCCACCACTACCTCCACCACACCAGGAAGTGTCATGTGGTGGAAGGGCAAAATGGCTGTCTGGCCCCTGAAGCTGTCCAAGAGAACGTGACCCGGCCCCTGGCTTTAAAAGGTTGAGAACTTCTGGTCTAGGTTGCCTTTGCACGAAAACCAGTCATATCTGACTCTAAGGTTCAGTGCTCATCTCTGTTTACAGTCAAAGAGCCAGTGCTGTCTGCACCTGCAGACATTTCTGTGGACATGTGGTAGGCATGCCTAGAATGCACAGAATGCTGTTTATCTTCTGAAGTGGTACCTATTTATCTACTTGCAATGTCTTGCTTTTGAATTGCTAGGTTGGCAGGAGCTGGGACAGAGACAGGAGATCATTCAGTCATACAGTACCCAGGTCTCAAACTGCTGACCTGCTGACTTTCCAGTGGTCAAGTTCAGTGTCTCAAACACTTGAGCCACTGCAGTCCCATGTGTGTCTAGCACAATACTAATCATATGGACCAATGGTCTATTTGAGTGCAAGGCAGCTTTCTCTATTCCTACATATTATCTTAAAACTGCTACAAATCACAGTAATCTCTAACTGTAGGGTTGTTCCAGGTATGATATTTGTGCCACTTCATTGCATTCCCCTTAGTTTTGGAATTATACAGGATGTACCTGGATGTTTTGGAATTTGTAATCACAAAGCTGCATTCCTCTTTCCCTCTCCCTTACCTTGTTCAGGATCCATGAAGTCTTTAAGCAGGAAGATGTAGGATGGGAATCAAAAATTCCAGCACTAAGATTAGGAGCTCTGTTTCTGAACATGAGCTGAACCAGATGCCAGGGTTAATATACCTTTGCCCATCCTCCAGGAGAACCAGTGCCAACATGTGCTGGCTAGATGGTTAACTAGCTGGCTTGCATTTCTTCTCCTCTCCAAGAAATCAACAGGAACCCATGTCAATGCCAAACAGGTGGGATGAAGACAGAAAGACCACATTGCAGCTTTCCCTTCCTCACTTTCTCCAAACACAAAGGAATGTCTATGTGTCACCTCACCTCTTTCTTAATTTCTTTCCATCTTCTACATTTTTTATTGATTGGGAAGTACCATAGCACTTACCTTCTACTTTAGTGGTGGTGAAACTATGGCACGTGTGCCAGAGATGGTGCTCGGAACCCTCTCTGTGGACACCTGTGCAGTCACTCCAGCACAGAGTTCTCTCTGCCCCTCTGCCCAGCAACCCAAGGGGAGCGCTTCCTCACCTCCCCCCAGCACAGAGTTTGCCTGGCCCTTCTGCTCAGCACCCGAATGGGAGTGTTTCCTTCCCCTGTCGCTGTGTTGGCACTTTGTGATAAATAAGTGGGTTTTGGGTTCCAGTTAGGGCACTCGGTCTCTAAAAGGGTCACCATCACTGTCCTACCCCCATTTGGATACAGTCAGGACTCGGGGGGGGGGGGTGAGACTGCTGAAAGAAAAGCATAGGATATGGAGGCTAGTTAAACTTCTTTATCACTTGCAATGTACTTTGGATTCAGGGAGATCTGAAGCTCAAACCATATTGGTTTTCTTTGGACTGAATAGGGAGATAGCCCTCTAAATTGGGCCAAACCAGAAGATTGGACTCAGAACTCAGTGCATTACAAAGAAACAGATAGTGGCCACAACTTGTTTGCTTATATGATCACATAAAGTGATTATGAAACAATTTTCTTCTCCAGCAGTGTCACGCTGTCTGCAAAATCAGGTGTTCCATTGTGCAACCAACTGCATGAAGTAGAGCCAGCAGGAAGGGTAAAACCACTGTCTGATTGCCCGTACATGAGGGTTTTTTCTCCAATCAGAGTTTGGCAGACTATTTTCCCCAAAACAGTTAGATTTCTTCTGGGATTATCTGTATACAGAAAATAGCGGTGGTGGGGAAGGGAGACATGGACATGTGGTTTGGAGTTACTCTAGATCAGGGATTCTCAACCTGTGGTCCATGGGCCATATGTGGCCCATGGCACCATTTCATGTGGGGGGCCACACCAGGAAGTACCAAGTGGTGTAGGAAGGGCAAAATGGCCATTCAGTCCCCAAAGCTGTCTGAGGGGGCATTACCTGCTAGATTTTAATTAGTGGGATTGTTTTTACCATGAATCTCCAACACCAGTGGTTTTTGGACACTGTGCAAAGGACAAAAACAGTTGGAATGGAATGATTGCATATTGCTAAGAAGTTTCTTGATTGTGAAAATTACCTAGGAAGACATACTGCAGCAGAGGAATAAAGATGAAGAGATCATAAAATAGGATTATTGCAGAAGCTAAAACACTTCAGTCATGGAAAGAGAAAGTGTGCATTGCTATAGCTGATTGTACAAGATAAAATACATTTTTGAAAAAGTACGGAGAAAAGGTAGCACTACAAGCTGAAGTACATAAAATACTTTTGGGGATTCTGCAAAACATTGTTTATTTAGCTCTGTCACCTCCAAAATCAAAATATCTACAATAACGTCAAGAACAAGGAAAAGTGCTTTTGGAATGGAATGCTGAAACAATATATTGTGAGTTTAGCCAGTGTTCACTCATTGTCCGTAAATGATTTTATTTCCTACCAGTAAAAAAGTTAGAAATGTTGATCACAGAATGTATAGATCAGGGGTTCCCAACCTTTTTACACCATAGGCTTGACCACACACCCTGGGCAGGAGAGTGGGGTGGACCATTCCCGAAGGAAGTGGAACATTTACAGCTGTCATTAATGTGCCCAATTCCACATTTACTCATGTGCAGGTGCATTTTACAGCTGACGTAAACATGTCTGCTTCCAGTTCCGGGTGCAGTGGTGGCAGTGGACTGGTTGGAATGGTGCTATGGGCTGGGTCCAGCCCATGAGCAGTAGGTTGGAAACCCCTGGTATAGAACCTTAGAAGAAACAGCAGCTGAGTGTATCCTTAGAAAGAGACAGTGGTTCCACATTTTCTGGCTCTCTCGCTACATTCTGGGCATCTATCACTCACCTCTTTACCTGAGGCATTGTGTATTCCTCAGTCTTTGAATCAATTTTGAACCTGGCAAAACCAGTGCTGTAATGATATTTACCCTCTGTCAGGGGAGTTTACTCATGCCTTCATGTCACACCTCACCATTTGCCTCCTTACCAGCAGCATCTACCTCCTCCACTCTCCCCCCCCTTTATGAGTTCCCCTTGCTCCACTTGGCCCAGGCTAGCAAGGATGCAGGGAATCAGAATTAGGTAGCATAGATGTGGCCTCTCAGCATGGTCCAGTCAACCCCGTCCCAATTCAATAGACACAAAGCTTCTATGATTGATAAGGTTTATTAAATAAGTTAAGAAAATGAGTATAGCATGAGGAAGCAAACTTGCAAACGTAGTCATTCAAAGTACATACAAAAATAAAGGAAACTTAACTGGTTATCTAGGCCCTCTGGTCCTATCTGACTCACAATTACATTCTGTGAGGCCCTCCCATGGCTGGTCCATGGTGAAAGAGAGAGAGCAGTTCCTTGCACAGTGGTTTTATTATCCTGATATCAGTCTTCCCATGTGGGGACTTCTAGACAATTGAAATTAACTTACATTCTGCTGTCTCTCATTGGAATGTCATATACAGAGACTTCTACAACAGAAATTCTCCATCTTGAAGTACTAGGTACTAGGTAATTAAGTGGCTATAGGGATCAGGGAAAAGCACGGTTAGAACAGGGGTTTTCCATGACAAATGTAGTAGTTTTTGCTACTCAAGACATACCCCATGATTTGAATTCAGAACCAAGCAAAATCTGACAGCATCTAAATCAGCCCAGTATGAGGTTAGGCTGTTCTCTGAATTACTGGTTGAAATCTGTCCAAACTAAATCTTGTGATCAATGCACCTCTTTCAATCCATCAATCATTCTCAAACTCACATGCACAGCCATTTACATGCATGCTCTCCTGCACATACAGTAAGGAAGCTTTGCTATAATCACTTGTTTCTGCATGGTTCTCTGGGTGGTCAAGAGGGAATGCCTTGCGCTGGAGAGAAATATTGCTGAAATCTATCCCCAAAAGAATTGTAGGATAATAACTATGATGAGGTTGAGAAGAGTGGCCAGGCAAAGAGCTTGTGGCTTCGAGAAGTGCAGTGTGTTAGTGAGAGAGTACAGTAGCCTTGCTGGCATGCTGAAGGCAGCCAGAGCCTCAAATTGTAAATAATGACGCAGCTCACATGTCAAGAATGTTTGGCCACCCTTGATGTAGACTAGAGGCATCAGGCAACAAAATAAATGACTGTGTTAAATTTGAGTGGATAAGCCATGTGAAAAGGCCAGATGCTCAGAGTCCTAGCAAAACTGCCAGAATTCAATTAGTACTCTAAATCAAGAGACTAGGAGTGATAAAAGTGTGTCATAATCATAAAGCATTGCCCAGGTGAAATGGTGGTGATGGAATTACCTCAAAATATAATATTTAGTTTTTCTTATCTTTTATGGGGGTAGGGAAGAGAGAGAAACTGTTAGAGATTCTGACTCTTGAAATGGAATTTAATAAATGTGCACACATTTAATTTTAGGTTTTCTGAATGTATCACAAATACATTCATCTTGCTGGATGGCCACTTCCATGCCATATATATTGTCATAAATCCATTTGCTATTCTCAATGGCAGTAGTCCCACTGTATCAATGCATGATCATTCAGCAATTAATTTGATTGCTGTGGAGACAATGGGCACAGAACTGAGCGAGTTGAGGGGGATGGTGGAGGACAGAAGTGCCTGGCGGGCAATGGTCCATGGGGTCGCAGAGGGTCGGAATCGACTGTGCGACTGAACAACAACAAAAGGATATCCTCCTATGGCTGGGGTTCTCAACTTTTTCAAGCCAAGGGCCGGGTCATGATCCCTCAGGCAGCTTCAGGGGCTGGATGGCCATTTTGCCCTGCCTGCCACACATGGCACTTCTGGGTGTGGCAGAGGTGGTGGGGACCACATGAAATGGTTTTGTGGGTCACATCCAACCCATGGGCCATAGGCTGAGAACTCCTGTGCTATGGTAATAGAGTAGCTACTCTAGACCTTGACGTTGGTTGCCCCTTTCTTCTGACCATTTGAGCTTTCTAATCCCATTCCTGCTACTTTTCCTCTTTCTCATTGCTAGTCTGATAACTTTCTCTCCCCGGTCTCCACCCCCAGTGGGCTAAGACTAATATTTGGCTTCCTTTTTACAAATTTGTGTGCTTTAATTTAGGATGCTGGATGTCCAAGATAAATCCACTCTCCAAAGCCAGATGATTAAAGCATATAATATACACTCTAAAAGAAATATCTTGTTATTCCAAACTTCTGGCCACGCACAACTGTTATTCCTGCCTTACAACTATTTTAAACCCATCTCTTTGATACAAGCCCTCTTTTTTGGTGGTTCTCTTTGGCTCTTCATTTATCACGAAGCAATATTAGTTAGTTGCTTCTTCAATTTTTATTTCTTCTACTGTTTTACCCTTCTGGAAACCATGAAGCTTCTCATGCCTAAATTTCACATATGTAACTGTTTAAAAGATATAGGCTGGGGAAGGGGGGGGGGAGAAATATCTTCTGAATGTCAAGCTGAACAAGAAAAACAGCTGTTGTATGCTGACTCCTGACCACACATAGCAGCTAAACGCAACTCCTTCTAAGTAATGGCAAAAGGCACCTTTTAAGCAAATCTCTCTACAAGGACCTTTTCCTCTTTGAAAATCAAGTCACTGTGCAACATTTCCTTTATCACACTATTCTGACAATCCTAGATTAAAACATATATGCTATTAAAATGTTGCCATGTAATTAGCAATGTCATTTGTTGCACTAGTTCTATTTATTATCCCAAAACAAAGAATCTCCCAAATGAGGTAGATATACGTAGCAACAAGTTCCACGGCACTTGAAGAATTATAAACATGGCCAATAAAAATTGAATTTGTATGTCATTCTACAGATGATTTTGCAGGGAGTGTAACTTTGATCAGATGTCTCTATGAGAAATAGGTTCAGGTGCATGTATTTGGGAAAGACCTTGGGAAGCCATTGTGCAAGCTGGATACTTTCCCATACAGCCAGTCCAAAGCTGAGGGAAGAATGAAGCCAAAAGAAACCAGATAAAAAAGAATTTAAGACACAACATGGTGTAGTCTGCTGAAGGAGTCAGGCCAAACAAAGCTGTACATGAACTATATGACTAGATTTCAATTACAGTAATACCTCGGATAACGTTTACCTCGGATAATGCTAAAATCACATAACATTAAGTAATCTGGGGAGGAGAATTGGATCGAATAACGTTAAGGTCCTATGGGATGCATCAGATAACAACCGCTAAAGCCTGTGTGGTTACAATGTATCTCTATGGAGCTTTAACGTTATCCGATCCATCCCATAGGATTTGAACATGGATCGGATAACACTAAAAATCGGATAACACCAAGACTTGTGGAACCAAGTTTTAGCGTTATCCGGTGTTTTACTGTACTTTCAAAATGGTGATTCCAAATCAGGGAGAGAGAGGAAATATGTAAACAATATGTGCTAATAGAATGTAAACAATATGTGCCTCATGGAATTGACGAAATGAATCTTACTGTGTGATTGACATGCCTTGCTGTAATATCATTGGCTGGAATCCCTAAGGGGGAGGGCCAGAGGTGTAACCCAGAGACACATACATACACACATACTCAGTCATTCTCTGGAATGCTGTGCTTTTGAATCTGCAAAATGTGAGGCCTGAGAAAGGAGGGGGCCTATGGGCTTTCCCTTAAACCAAGCAACTTGCTTTATTTCTGGTTGAAATGTTTCCTGATCTTTTGATGGACTGTATCCTGAACCTTGCTATGCTTTCAATATATTTCTGAAATACCTGAAGAGATGGAGTGGTTATTTGGCTTGTCGCTACGTTATCTACACATATCTAAAGCCTGGGTTGTCCAGCCAGGGAGCTGCAAACTCAGAAGAACGATAGGGCCGACTCAAGGATAAGGCTGGTACTGTGAAAGAACCAGCACGTGGAAAACTTGATGTGAGATGTAAACATGTGTTTGCAATGTTAGGCTGACAAAGGACAAATGGCTAGTCAAGCTGACAGCAAAACAAAAATTGTTATGGTTCATTAGTTCCTACAAAAGTGAAATTCTATTAAGCCTTAGCATTTTGTATTGCAGCACTATGTCTGCTTCACCAAAGGTCATGGCTCCCAATGTAAGAGAAGTGTTTTGGAATTACCATTGGTGGAATGAATATCTCCTCCTTCCATCGCCATCAAAATAAAATATAAAGTGATCTTTATACAGCCAACTGCTGTCTCCCAATCATAATAAATAAAATTTCTTTGTGGAATTTTCTCTGCTGGATCTACATTTCCTTCACCTATTAAAAAAATAGGTAGAAAGAGCACCAATAATGGGGAAAGCCATTTTAATAAAGCAATTTGTGTTTGTGATCTGGGTTATCTGAGATACATGGCTGAAACTGGATGTTAGCCTGAAACTGGAGTACAGTGTTGATTTAAAAATAATTAACACTAATGGCATTTTCAGGACCAGCTCTCCCCCTCCCTCATTCTTTGCCAAAACATGTAGAGTTTGCTGTTTTATTCATAGCCTAAGTTGGAGTGGTGTTTTTTTAAATGACCTCTATGTGTATTTGTTATTTCTAAAAGACCTGTTGTATGTCACTCAAATACTGTGAATGTAGACTTAATTTGGCTAGCCTGGGTATCATAACAATATCTATAACACTATAGTTATTCAGCTGAAAGGTCTATCAAACCGAGTGTTGGGATCGTTACCTCCTTTTTCTCAAAAGAGAAAAGGAAGTTCGACATCACCCTGGCTGTTTTCCTCTTGGATAGAAAAGCTGCAAACAATTTTTTTGTTTTGCATTCAGATCAGTCTTGAATATTTTCAGACTCAAAACGATCCATCCTAAGAGGGGACTCAGATAGTGAGTACCAGCATGATTGCCATCAAAGTGGAGCCTCTGAGAAACAACATAATTGCATTGGAAAGCAGCATTGTAGCAGCAACAACAACAACCGTTGTCATTGTCGTCATCATCATCATCATCATCACTGATGTCAAATTACAAAAGATCATAAACAGAGCAGTACAAGATACAGGTGCAAGCATAACTTATGAGCCAGCTAATTTACAAACCGAGCAGCAAGTAGTGGAGGAAAGAAAAGAGACCAACAGGGCTATTGAAAAATAAGAAGAATAATTTAAAGGATGGTTTCTAGAAGTAAAACATAATACCTGTAAATCATAATAAGTAATTAATAGGGTACCACCATGACCCACTGAAGGGACTGTGCCACAGTATGTTGAATCCTGAAGGGCAGAAAGTCAAGAGAAGAATGGAGTGGAGTACAGTATCCTAAAGAAGGATCTGTCTAGCTGATTGGAACAAGGTATGGCAGCTATTCATAGAATGAGGGCAACACACACTCATGATATGAGACTTACTCCAAAAATATGTAACAACTTATTTTCAAAGAAGTAACTGTGTTAGTATGTGCAAGCATAGCCAGACTCTGCCACCAAAATGTTATGGTACTTAAAGACTAGCTTATACTTCAGTGTGAACTTTCAGGGATACTACCTCTTCAGACTAGTTGATATATCGACAGAAGTTCATACTAAAATATAACAGTTAGCCTTTAAGGAACTTTAAAGTTTTTTATTTTTATTTTTGTCTGGGTAATAATTTCTTAGTGTGAATCACCAGAAATGAACACCACAGAAAGATATTTTAAGTCACATCATGCTTCCAAAGAAGTTGATTCATACTTTCAGGTCTAATTTATATATCATAATAAATAAGGAAATGCTAATGATGTCCATCATCTTTAAATTGTCCCTTGGGTAGCCTTATTGGCAGTAGTACATCCACGTAGCACGGTTTTGTTTATTTTGGACTAGACTATACTTTGGCACTGGACAGCTGATTGTGGCTTGCACCACTCATTTATAAAATTCCTGCAAGGAGACAAATTGCATATGTGTAGATATTCATGGAGTTCACATAGTTTTGCCTTGCATTTTTGACTTTCTGAAATATGTGTATAAAATGTATAGTGGTGTAAATTATAAAGGTGTTGGGCTTACAAAATGCTAATGAATGGAGTAGGAAGATGTGTCTTTCCACATAACAGTAATAACCAGTCCTTCCTACCCAGTACAAGGGCTACCCCTTGTTGGACCTAAGAAGACATTATTTCAAATCCTTAGGTATTTGCTCAAAAGCCAGTTGTGTCTGGCTCTAGGGTTCAACACTGTCTGCATCTGCAGATGTTTCCCTAGACAGGTGGCAGGCATGCCTCAACACCAGAGTGCACAGAATGCTGTTTACCTTTCCACCAAAATGGTTCCTATTTATCTACTTGCAATTTCTTGCTTTTGAACTGCTAGGTTGGCAGGAGCCGGGACAGAGACAGGAGCTCACTCCATCATGCAGTACCCAGGAATTGAGTTCCAGTCAGTCAGTTCAGTGTCTTAACTGCTTGAGCCACCACAGTCCTTACTGAACCACAAAATTAATTGGATGATTTGGATTGGCCACTGTCTCCAAATATGTCATAGGACTGTTATGAAAATAGCAAGATGCAGTGGTGCAGCTTTAGGATGTTCTTAGGTTCTTAGTGGAAGAATTAATGAATTATAGTGGTGTTCCTTATAGTTTACAGGAGGGGAAACTGTCCTGGAATATTAACAGCCAATGGACTGTAATTGCCATTTGCCAGTGGAAAGTTGATATAAATGTCTGTTGTTATATAAAGCAGCTGTCCGTGTAGGTCACAACATTTCATAGTAATGAAAGACAGTTTCACTAACAGCAAGAATTCTAATATTAAGAAACCTCTTGCACATGTGCCAGTGAAACTTTTAGCTTCAGTGCCTGGTCTGTTGACAGCTGATCACACTTTTTGACCACTAGCTGAATATCTTCATATCTTTGTAAACCAGTAAAGTTTATTATTATTAGGCACTGCAAGAGAGGGAAAAGTGGTATTCCAACTAAAGCGGGTAATTATGAACCTTGACAACAACACAACTCAGAATTGCTTTTTGGGCCACTCTCCTCCAGCAAGTTAGCTTCTCCTATACCAGCAATAGTGAACCTTGGCACTCCAGATGCTGTTGAACTTCAATTCCCAGAAGCCCTGATAGGCAGGAGTGCTGACTTGGGCTTTTGGCAATTGAAGTCCAAGAACAACTGGAGTGCCAAGGTTTGCCATCATTGTCCTAGACCAGGGGTCAGCAAACCTGGCTCTCCAGCTGTTTTTGGACTTCAATTCCCAGAAGCCCTGGTCAGCAGGTGTACTGATTTGGGCTTCTGGTAACTGAAGTCCAAGAACACCTGGAGAGCCAATTTTGCTGACCCCTGTCCTAGACTGACTGACAAAGAGTCTTCTTGGCCCAAAGCTTAACAAGAGTACTACATCAGAAGCATTTTATCAGTTAGATTATTGTGGATTAACAAATCTCTGTGATAATAGTCTCTCCAACACTACTCATATAATTATATTTGAAACTGTGTACAGTCAAACCTCGCTTAAAGAGCAACTCGCTTAGCGAAAAACTCGCATAACATGCGGGTTTTTCAAAAAGCGATCTGACTCACATAACAAAAATTTTTGCTATGTGAGTTGGACTTTCCCTATGGGAAAATTCGCATAATGAGAATTTCTATGGGGAAAACTCGCACAACGAAAAAAATTGCTATGTGTGTCCATAGAAATTTATGTTATGCGAGTTTTCCCATAGGAATTTTCGCTATGCGAAAAAAACTCACATAGCAAAAAACTTGCATAGCGAGCAGCTGCGCAGGATGAATTACTTTCGTTATGCAAGGCATGACTGTACAGCAATAAATGGATGATGGGGACAAGATTGTGCCCCTCCCCATCTTCTCCTGCCTGGAAATCAATCAGATTTTTTTTAAATAACGAGTGTGATAGTCTGAAAAACAGTTTGGTAAGCACATACAGCTCAATATAACTACAGAGGTCCCTCAGGCAAGGAGCTATGTCTTATTTAGGTTCCAAATCGCAGGTTCCTGTAAGCATGTTCAGCTAAACATGCTTACAAGCTCTGACTGATTTCCTAGACAGACATGGTCATAGCTTAGGTACATCTGATATCCTCACAAACACCGCCGCTGCCGCCGCCACCACCACCACCACCAACAAACAAACAACATAATGGGTGCCTGTCCAATTTACTGGCAATAACTTTCATTTCACCAGGCAACTTGTATGAATTTATAGAACCAAGTGTTCATGTAATACTAGGGATGCAAAAGAAGACTAATTGGATTTATATTTATAGATTAAAATATCCATCGTGTACTTCCTGATGCTTGACAACAGAATGGGAGTCATTTTCCCATTTTCCTTCAGAAATTTGTATATATTTGAAATTTATGTGTTTTGGAGAGCAAAAATACACCAAAACATCTTGTAAAATGCGAACAAGTACCCTTTAGTCAGTGAGAAAATGTCTACATTTTGATCAAAAACCATGTACTGTATATAAAAACGAGGGATACTTTTGTATGTAAGGAGAAAAAAGGGTTCACAACACAATATGGATGGAACAAGGATACCAGAGACATAGAAAGAAATGCTAGTAGAACAAGTTTCAGGTTTTCATTTCCCTGACTCAGTTTATCAATATCAAGAGCTAAAGGCTGTTAATGAAGTTTCAGTTTATTTGTTTCATGCATTTCCAAAGGCAGTGCTAAACTGGCAAAAATTTGGAAACTTTGTAGAGGTGAAATTAGATTTCTGCATGGGGAAAAATACAATTGCATTGCACTTGAGCATGACCTAGTGGCTGGTTCACTAAGTGGCATTTATGGCAAGATCAAAGACAGTTCCTCATTTGTTTTTCTAATCCCAGAGCAAACCTTGGAAAAGTTACTTTTTTTTTTTGATTTAGTTATGCTGGCTGGGAGATTCTGTAAATTGCATTAAAGATGGGAATGGCCCTCTGTTCTACTTCAGAGCAAGAAACCTTAAGAGTTTCTTTGGTGTAGGAATGGAAGGTGGAGAAAGAAAAGGTATTGTAATGGGGTTGGGTGGGGAGACAGAGACATGAAAAGAACCTTCCAAAATCAAATAATTAGAAGGAAATGTGGGAAATGTAAGAAGTTAGATGCCTTAAATGTGGGAGCCTGAAATAGACTTTACAGACTGAGAATAAAGTGGGAAGGAAGTGAAGGAAAGCCAAGTACATTGCCTTGAGCATATTGAAAGCAAAGCAGGATATAAATCCTGTATAGCAGTTTTTTCTTTTAAAAAGCATAAATATGCAATAGCAACATACAAGTCAAACCTCGCAATAAAGAGCGCCTTGCTTAAAGAGTAACTCACTTAAAGAGCAGAATTTTCTCTGAATGTTCGCTTCGCTTAACAAATAAAACCAACCAAAAACTCACTTAACAAATAAATCAGGGTTCACAATCCCCCCCCACACACACACACACACACAACTGGTCACTTACAATGGTGTTTCGCTTAAAGAGCAAACTCCCTTAAAGAGCAATCCTGTGGAATGCATCGTGCTCTTTAAGCGAGGTACAACTGTACAGTACCTAAGTGTCTTCTTTATTGCAGAAGACACCTCTTCTCCCTCCAAAGGATAAAAGGAAGGCTAAACCTGCAGGTGATCAGAGGAAAGTCAGCAGGGTGAGCAAGGAAATGGGCCATTTTAATCTCCTCCTGCATTTGTTTAAAGTCAAGTGGTTACTTTCCTGGCCATGTAATTTCAGAATTTTGAAAAACCCTCCAAAATACAAGCTGAAATAAGATTTCTTACAAGCATGAAGAGAATACCTTATCTTTAACGTATATATGTACAGTGGCACCTCGCTTAAAAAGCATAATGCGTTCCACTGGAATTGCTCTTTAAGCGAGCTTGCTCTTTAAGTGAAACACCATTGTAAGTGACCAATTGTGACTTCTGGTGGAAGGGATTGCAAATCCCAATTTAGTTGTTAAGCGAGTTTTTGGTTGATTTTAGTTGTTAAGCGAAGCGAACATTCAGAGAAAATTCTGCTCTTTAAGCAAGTTAGTCTATAAGCAAAGTGTTCTTTATTGAAGGTTTTACTGTATACATATCTGCCTGGTGTAGATATGTTAAAGATGAGGAGGATCAGGAAACCTGAAGTAGTAAAACCTAATTCAGCCCATGCCTGGTTGTGTTCACAGAGGTTCAAACCTAGACTTGTAAGAGTTAGGTGCTGAAATCACTAATCTTAATATATGACTCTGTCAGCCCTGGTATCTCCCAAGATTATTTTCTGCATATTTAGGCTTTTTATTCTTAGGATTCTTTTCCCCAATGACAAATAAATGTATCAATTTTGGAAAATTCTGGAAGAAATGATCTGAAGTGATGTTCTTGCTGCTGAAGAGTAAGCTGCCATTTGAAATACAGATTGATTACCTGAGCCCACTTCTTTCTTTATAAAGAAATAAATCCATACTTCTTTCTAAGCAAATAGAGATTGTGTAGGGAGGTTATTCTGCATATATTTTGTTTGATTTGAAGATTTTTTTAAATACAGATTCTGTTCCTGAAATTGTTGCAGTTGTTCACACAGAAATGGTTAATTATCACCAATGAGGGAGTCTACAGAACATCTATTCCAATTGATACAATTTTCCAGTTGGAGCAATTTTCTCCTGGAGGATCTCCCACCCTATTGATGCCACCCCATCAGTGGTGGGATTCAGCAGGTTCACCCCAGTTTGCCAGAACCAGTAGCAGAAATTCCAGCTGGCCCCACCCATCCAAGTTTTGAAATACAGTAGTCATAATTCAGGTGCAATGCAGGGCTTTCCTCTGGCCACACCCACCATACCACGCCCACAGATTAGGTAGTAAAAAAATTGAATCCCACCACTGCACCCCACCCTTCCTTTCATTCTTCCAACAAAGCTCACACTGGTGTGGAAAGAAGGAACTGCCAAGAGAAGGCTGTGATTAAGTCATTATATTAGTTTGAGATTTCTATTCTGTTGACAGATGATATAGCACTAAACTGAGTCAGCACTATATTTGACTGTCTTAAAAATTCTTCATGAAAAAAATAGAGTTGCAAACTGTAGGGAACTTTCTGAGTTATCAGCCACACCACACTTAAGATATCATCTCCAGCACCACCCTAGGACACTTCTTGCACTGGCCCTTCAAGCTGATAAAGGCATGCTAAAAACAAAACAAGACAACATACCCTGAATCATCCTTAAAAAAAGATGTAGCCTATGCCAGCCTCTGTTCTTCTCCATGCAAAGATATACACAATCTTAACTGTAAGCTGACATGCATCCTGTCACTTCCAAAAGTTCCTAGCCACAGCATGCCTAATGCTGGCTTTGGTTGCCATTCATGTTAACTTCTGATGGTTTTAACTCTGACGTTTTAGTGTTGGGTTTTATTTTGTTTTTACTTTGGATGTAAGCCGCCCAGAGTCGGGTCCTCCCGATTGGGGTGGGGTATTAAATTTAATAAATAATAATAAAATAATAATGTTGTTATGCTGCTTGGAAGCTTCAGTATGAAAATGTAACTGAGCAGGGTTTTCATGCTTTCCATGGACAAGGGGACATCATAGGGCCCTGTTGGGTTAGTTTTCACTGTACAGGAAACACAGAACATTATTCACAAACAATGTGCAGCAGCAAGTTGACCTCAAGGGTGATTTTACTTCCAAAGCTCCCACTGTGCCTTAAGTACAAGGAATACTCAACCCCTGTATCTTCAGCTCAAAAAGCCCTTTGTCATTCTCTTCACCTATAATCAGTGGTGGGCAGCCAAAATTTTTAGTACCACACTGTGGGTGGAGCCAACATCATGGGCAGAGCCAATGTCATGATGTCATGGGTGGAGCCAACATCATGATGTCATGGGCAGAGCCAAAGTAAAAAAAAACCCATAAAAATAAGTACACATAAAAATACAAATTAAATAGACATAAAAATACACATAAAATCACATAAAATACACATTAAAATAAATACACATTAAATACACATAAAACACATAAAATACACATTAAAAATAAATACACATTACACATTAAAATATACCCACCCACCCCACACCCAAAGGCAAGTCACTTACCCTAGGGAGCAGGCTGTAGGGAGCTTCAGGCTAGCAGCTGCTCTTCCTCCTCCCCACTTGGGAGGACAGCAAGGAGGCTGCTGAGAGCCTCAGCAGCAGCCACTGGTTCCTCCGTGGCTGTGTGTGGCTGCCCGATGCTCTGTGCTGCCACATTCCAAGAAGCAAATGGCTGCTTGGCTCTGCAAGCAGAGCGCTGTAGGCAGGCATGCACACCAAGTGCTGTAGGCGCGCATGCACACCAATCGCTGTAGGATCACCAAACGCTGTAGGCATGCTAAGTGCTGTAGGGACGCATACACTCCAAGAATTTGGCACGCATGCACGCCAAGTGTTTGGCACACATACACAGTGGGGGAACCAGCAAAAAGGTAAGCCCCCGAGGTGGTTCCCCCTAAAAGCCACTACCGGTTCTCCAGGACACTGGGAAAAGCTACTACCAGTTTTGGCGAACTGGTGTGTACTGGCTGCTGCCCATCACTGCCTACAATCCTTCAGAGACTTTCTTCCTTCTCGTGCTCTTCTTTTGCATAGAAAGATTCACTCCTACCCATAGGAGGATTGAAGTCAGGCTGATCTCAAAGCTCAATTTCACACTCTCCTCCTCTCTCTGACCATTTCTTCCCCATGTATACTGCCCTTTCCTTCTCTTCCTGAAGGGTCTTTCACTTTCCCACTTTCAAGGGAACTCCAGCTGCAAAACCAGTTCCTACCAAAAGTTTGTCCTGTCTTGGGTTGTACCCTGGAGAAGAGTGCAAGGCATATTCCCAGGTAAGCTGGCACTCAAAGGGGTCATGGAAAATGCTGAGGTTGATCCTTTCCTGACAGTTTCCCCTCAGAGTAGTCTTTTCAAATTCTGTCTTTGTACAACATATTCTTCAGTGTTTCTTTTATTTCTGTTTATCTTGGATACGAGTGATGCACTCTAATATGCAAACATATCTTTAGATACTTTTATCAATTAAGGCAGTGTAATAAAGGACTGTTTTCCAGGTTATAAAAATATGTATGGCTAGTTGTACATGAAACACACAATAAGTACATTGTAAGTGGGAGTATGTAATATCATTTGAACTTGACATTAGACCAGAACTTTAAATGGGCATTCTATATTGTGTTTTCTTTACTAATTTCCAAATAAATCCCCCTGAAATTTAAGCAAATGGACTTTACTGTCACAGAAACAAGTAAAAGGCTGTTCGGCTGGCAGTTTCACTGGTTTCTGATGAATTACAAGGAAAGACAAACATTTCTAGTTTGTATTTGTAAGATTCTTGCCTCAAATGTGTTTTAAAAAATAGTGGCAAATCACACATAACTTTTGAAAAAATTATATGGGTGCAGTGCCCACACACCTTCTACTTCTGAGTGTAAACAACCAATTGACAACTACCCTTTTAAATTGTTGCTAAAATTTTGCATCAGACAAGGGCTCGTTTCACACTGATATTCTAAAATAAAATTCTATTTTCTTTGGTAAGGTAAAGGTCACCCTTGCTTGAAAGCCGGTCATATCCGACTCTAGGGTTTAGTGCTCATCTCTGTTTCATAGCCGAAGAGCCAGCGCTGTCTGCTTCTTCAGATGTTTCCGTGGTCATGTGACTGGCATGACTAGACACCGGGGTGCACAGAATGCTGTTTACTTTCCCACCGAAGTGGTCCCTTTTATCTACTTGCAATTTCATGCTGTCGAACTGCTAGGTTGGTAGGAGCTGGGACAAAGATGGGAGCTCATTCCGTCCTGCAGTATCGGGGTATCGAACTGCTGACCTGCCACATCACACTCAGCGTCTTGGTCACTTGAGCCACCTAAATCATGCATATCAGAAAATAAAAACAAAATACAAAAACACTGCAACACCTTAAAGACTAACTGCTATACAGTATTTTTAATGTGAACATTCATGGATCAAGTTCACTTAATCAGACATAGGAGACTTCAAAGCATTAATTTGTATACACCAGATACAGAGGCATAGAGTGATTAATCAGAATGACAGACAAGCATGAAAATCAATACAGCTTCCTATAGCTGGCAGTAGCAGATGATCTCTGGTTGTTATTCAGATTAGCTCTAAATGTCCCCTTTTCAATTTTAAATAGTGGGGAGATACAAAACAAACACCTGGCATTGAACATTTGCTAATGAGTTTAACCTCTGTGTTACTGTGTGAGCACATCCTTTGTTCTGTGAGAAATGTGAAAGAGACTTTTACAGGAAAGTTTGTGAGTTAGTATTAAAAAAAAAAATCATACATAAATCATGTGTCACAACATGGCAATTTCACATCTGGCCTAGACACAGAAGAAGAAGAAACAGTAAGCATGAATATCATACATTGTGACTGTTATCTATAAAATAACCTAATGTTCGGACTCTGACACCAATAAATAACAGCATTATCTTTCTTATATTGACTAGCTTGTAACCTAAATCTGTCTAATTCTTTTACACATCCATATACAAACCAAATCTCTCCAGCCAGAAAGCACACAGACCAATAATCTTGCAGTTCCATTCATAATTATTCTTTCACACTTCTCAGCTATCTTAACTGTCACTTCTTACATACATCCTACATACATAAAACAAAGAATCCTAATACTCATTTACTACACAAGTCAATACAAAATGTCACACAGAGCATAAATGTATTGCAAAATTGCCACAATGAGCAATATGCATTCTCTTCATCTCATTAAGTAGGTATTCCTTAATTACCATGCAAAACCTATAGGGAGGCCCAGCTAGATTAAACCTAATCCATCAATAGGATTTCCTTAACTATTGATCTACCAAAGTATAACTGGTTTAGTAGGTACACTCAATTTGAGATTACATTTTTATTAGGCTCAGAGCATTAATCTAGAGCTTGATAGATTGCCAGTCAGAATCAGACTCTACTTTTTGTCTTGACAAAGTTTTCTTGGCCTGCAGTACAAACCATCTCTAGACAACTGTGCTGACAGCTGGATGCCATCAGTAGGTAAGACCATGATCCTAAGGGGGATGACAACTTCCTATTAGCAGGAAGGCCCAGTTGTTTGAAGATAAGATGCAGTTGTGCATATATACACTCAGATCCCCCCCCCAGCCAAAATATAAATGTTCTATTCAGGAGGCATGCAATGTGGATTCTAACTTAATAGTTCAAAAATATTTTCCATTTTCTAGTTGGTTCATGGCCTTGTAAATAAAATAAATATTTAATTAAATAGTATTGCTATGATACACACTCTGTTAATGCCTTCAAAATAATGGGCTTTATAAAACAAAAAAGATGTACTCAGAAGTTCAAAATGATTCTTGTTCCCATTTCCCCAACAGAGATATTCACCTTGCATTGACCCTTCTGTTCTCAAACACGACATGCAGAGGGATCGAGTGCCCAATTCTTGTTATAAATCATTGGACCTCTTCCTTCTGCTCATGAGCTCAGAGGTTTGATGTGATCATGTTATTTCATGCTCCTCCAAGCTGCCAAAACCCAGGGCAGCTGAATGCACAGATTACCCTGAGCCAATCCTGCCTGAAAAAACATCCAGCAGTACTTACAAATGAACACGTAAAGTCATAAGTAGCTGCAGAACATATAAAGGGAGGCAGACTGGAGATGTTAACAGAGGAGTTAAAATAACATTGTCGTTGGGTTTTTCTAATGAATGAGATATATGTGCAAAGGTTGCACTGCTTCCATGGGGGGTGGGGGAGGCCATCTCTGTTCTCCCTCATGCTTAGCTAATGTAGAACAAGTTGTAATTGACACAGGGTTGGCAACACCACCCTTTTGTCTGCAGTCCAGATTCACGGGCAGACACACATAGGGTGGGGAAGCCCTATGAGGCCATTTTCGGTACACTTAAGAGTACATGTTTTATTTTTCATCCAAGAGGAAGACTTGTCCTACTATACAAAGCCACAAGCGAAAATGCAGAGAGGAAAGGTTGTCATTGAACTGTTGGTGGGGTGGAAAGTGCATGTAATTGAGCTTCCATCCTACCACCCACGAGCAGAAATTTGTCTGGATTTTTTTTTTAAATATAATTTTGGAAATGATATTTTTACAGTCCTCAAACTGGAATCAGTTCATTGCATACTTCTTGGAAGCTCACAGATGTAACATTTATTTCTTAAGAAGATACAGTACTCAAATGGTTATTTTTCTGCAAGCTATATTTGTAGTGTTGTATTGTTTGACAACTTAATAAAAAAAATTTAAAAAAGAAGAAGATACTCGAAAGGAGGGACTTTTATTTTTAAAGACTGGATCTAAGGCAGACGTTTGAACACAAACTACTGCTTTGCTACAGAGCACCAGAGAGCAAGCATTTCACTCATTCCCATTAAGAATGATTCTGTGAATGCCAGGAGAATCTTAGTTCTCTGTCACTGTGACCACATACAGCAGGACTCCATAATAGTCCTCCTGTACTGTCTTTTGCACAGTTCATTTGCTGTGCCATGTGCCTGGCCACAGAACCATCTCTTCAGACAGCAGATGTTAGGCCACCTGACATCGTGGGAATTGAAGTCCAAGAACATCTGGAGTGCCAAGGTTTACCATCATGGGTCTACACTATCACAGAACAGAGGTCATGTTTGGGAGAGAGAGAGCTGTCAGAAGAGTGGAAATTGTGTCATATACAGGCTGCATGCAGTCACCAACGTTACATCCCAGGGCATCCCAGGTTTCCTCTCCATACAAAATGGACAAGAAAAAAGAAATGGCCATTCACACTCAAAGTAGCCTGCTACAGTTTCAACTCCTCATTTAAAGACTATCCTTCAGCAGTTAACATCTATCATTATTAGTGCTTCTGATGAAAGGGGTTTGTTGGGACTTTTGGGGCAGTGATAAAGGTCATGGGCTAAACTGTGTTCCCCACCCTCACCTCCCAAAAGATAAGAGATTATGTTTATAATAAAGGGAGTGGCTATAGGAAAAGAAAAAAACTTGCACTGGGAAACGGCTGGATGGTTCTTCAGCACTTTTCAATGGGAAAGCATTCTCCATGTCTCCTGAAGTTAGCATTTTAGTAGATGCAGGGCAGGTTATGTAGCACACACCTTATTCTCTAACTCCTTGTGGACATTTCCATCATTTTGCCATCTGAGGTGGCTGCTTCATTGTGCATAACGGGAAGGATGGCTGTGGGCTTCATTGCTTGCCATGTGTTGTATTTAGCATAGGTCTTGCTGACTACTGATCGTAAAGGAGAAGCTCTGTTTGTTGAAACCTTTCTCTATCTGAATGTTGTCATAAATACAAAGGAATTAGAAAGCTAACATACTGAGTGTGATGTAGGGTTACACAGAAAGAGCCTCCTTGAACATTGTGGTATCTTTGAACCATGTTTGGGCATACCCCTGGTAACAGCAACACAAGGTTGCCGGCTAATTTTTCTCACACTGGGTCAGGTGAAGGTAACTGCAGAATGAACCCACCAAAAAGTGGGTTCATTTTGACAGGTTCATGTTTGGACTAGATATGGAATAAGTTATAATAAAGGTAAAGGTCTCCCTTGCTTGAAAGCCAGTTGTGTCGACTCTAGGGTGTGGTGCTAATCTCTGTTTACAGCCAAGGAACCAGACATTTCCATGATCATGTGCCAGACATGACTAGGCACCAGAGCTCATGGACAGCTGTTACCTTTCCCACCAAAGTGTACCTATTTATCTACTTGCAATTTCTTGCTTTCAAACTGCTAGGTTGGCAGGAGCTGAGACAGATGAAGAGTGCTCACTCCATCATGCAGTACTTAAGTCTCAAACTGCTGACCTGCCAACATTCCAGTCATCAAACTCAGCATCTTAACCACTATGCCACCATGACCCATGGGCAGCTATATATGGTTGTAAAAGAAGGTGGGTGTCATCAGAAGGAAGAGGAAAAGATTATACTGTTTTTCATAAAATTGCATGGGCTGTGTACAGATGCACATTTAGAATTCTTTTTCTTATTTCAACAGAGTTACAACGCCTCCTGCTCTGAGGAGGAAGACTGTGACCAGGAGTCAACACTCTTGGGATGTGATCATCAGCAAGAGACATAATTCCCCAGTCTCAGCCAAATGGACCACAAGACCATTCATAGCATCAGAAACAACCCCAGTATTGTCATCAAAGATGTGAGAGGCTATTGCTGTTATGAACAAACTGGATTGTGAATCCTCTCTTCTCATTTGATGTCCAAAGTACTTTAGCCTCATCTTTATTATTTGACCTTCTAAGGAACAGTCAAGGATAATTTCTTCTAAGATTGACCTATTTGTTCTCCTCGCTGTCCATGGGACTCTCAAAACTCTCCTCCAACACCACATCTCAAAGGCGTCTATTCTTCTGCGTTCAGCTTTCCTAATGGTCCAACTCTCACAACCATACATTGCCACAGGGAATACCATTGCTTTGACTATTCGAATTTTTGTTTTCAATGTGATGTCTCTACTTTTCACTATGCTCCCCAGGTTTCTCATCGCTTGCCTCCCAAGAATCAGTCACCTTTTTATTTCATGGCTGCAATCACCATCTGCAGTGAGCTTAGATCCTAAGAAAGTAAAATCTGTCACTGCTTCTACTTCTTCCCCATCTATTTTCCAGGGACTGGCAGGGCCTGTTGCCATTATCTTGGTTTTCTTGATATTGAGTCTCAAGCCAGCTTTTTCACTTTCTTCTTTCAACCTAATCAGGAGCTTCTTTAGGTCCTCCTCACTTTCTGCCATTAGGGTGGTATCATCTGCATATCTCAAATTGTTGATGTTTCTTCCAGCAATTTTGATCCCAAATTGTGATTCCTCCATCCCTGCGTTGCGCATTATGTGTTCTGTGTATAAATTGAATAAGCAGGGTGACAAAATGCAGCCTTGTCTTACTCCTTTTCCTATTCCAAACCACTCCGTCATTCCATTTTCTGTCCTAACTGTTGCCTCTTGATTCATGTACAGATTTCTCATGAGGGCTATAAGGTGTTCCGGTATTCCCATCTCTTTAATTACTTGCCACATTTTGTTGTGGTCGACACAATCAAAAGCCTTCGTGTAATCAATGAAACAGAAGTAGACTTGTTTCTGATATTCCTTTGTTTTTTCCATGATCCATCTTATGTTGGCGATGTGGTCTCTAGTCCCCCTGCCTCTTCTGAAACCCGCTTGCACTTCTGGTAATTCTCTCTCCACATACTGTTGCAGTCTATCCTGTATTATCTTGAGCATCACCTTGCTAGCGTGAGGGATGAGCGCAATTGTTCGATAATTTGAACATTCTTTAGCATTACCCTTTTTGGGGAGTGGAACGTATACAGATCTTTTCCAATCCTGTGGCCATTGTTTTGTTTTCTAGAAATAACTAATAAAACTAATGGAAGAATTCCCTTGTGTCATCTGTGACCAAATCCTAACAGAATCAAAACAAGATCCTCAATCTGGGCCTTCCACCTACTACCCATAAATGAACCAGGTAAACCTGGGCAGCTCGTTGTATTCAGGTTTGGTACCAGGCCCATGCTGGTCATTTGGGATACAGGGACAAGTCATGGTGCACCCCAGTGACTGGTGCCCCCCAGAGGCGGGCAGAAGTATGTCACCTGGCAGCTACAATCCATGATGTCATGCAGTGTCCCCCATAAGTGTCACCTCCTCCCTCCCTGTCCAGCACCCTTTTAGCTTAGCCAGCATGCCCCTGTGTCACGATCCAGCCGGCCCCCACTCTTCTGGTAAACCCCTGGAAACCAAAACAAACCTACACAGGGCGAGCTGGACGGCTAATTAGAACAGAGATCCAACTCTCAGCTGCTTATCAGCTCTTAAGGGGTTTTTATTTGGTAGCGTGTTCAAAGATTTGTGTGTGTGAAAGGCAGCTCTTACCCTTTTTAGTCCAATGAAGACACGTTGTTCAGAAAAAATGATGAAGATTTATTGATCAGGTTCATAAAGCATAAAAGTCAGTAGCATAGGTCAGTCCAATAAAGTCCACAGGCAAATCTAGGTAACCATTTTTAAGGAGCAAAAATGCATAGCTCCTAGGCTAAAGAATGCTAGCCCATAAAGAACCAGAAACAAAAGCTCTCTAATCAAAAACAGGTCTTAATCCATGAAGAAACAGAGACGAACTCTTTCTTCTCTCCAAAATGGAGAATTTGCAGTCAGGTGGGACTGCTTCAGCCAATCAGGTATCAGCAAGCAACAGAGAATAACTTTCTCAAAACAATAGTTGTTTACACACGTGCACGCAGAGTTTTCTGGGACTAGTCATAACATGGCTCTGCTAAAGAGATAAGACGGGTACACTGACACTAAAAACATGATTGAAAAACATGCTGTTACACAGCCTTGAGGCTCAGAGAGAGAAAAATGGATTTTTCTGAGGCCTATTTGAAAATTGGCAATTTCAAGCCTTAGGAAATAGGTTCATTTCCTGACACGCCCTCCTTTCTGGAAAGGCAAACCGGGGGTTTGACTTTACCAAAAGGCATTATTTACTAATGTGAGCAAAGCAATTGAGCAAACAAGCTATCCCTTATATATGTAGGATATCAAGCGTTAAAGCTTCTTCCAGTTTTAGTTACTGGAGGTACACGTTACATAAGTTACATTCTGCATTGCAAGCAAACTCAGGTATAAAACCTTGCTGGAACAAAAGACTTGGGCATTTTTAGGTACCAAAGGTTTTCCCTTTCCAAAACACATTTTGCCCAAACAGAACAACCTTTAAATCAGAAAACAGGTCAGTAACACCACACATGTCACAGAGGCCGCTTGTACGAGCCTCTGGAAAAATAAACAGATGATTAGCAAGAAACAATAACATTTCCCCCCCCCCTTCTTCGTCTTCTTCGATGTTGCACCTGCAAACAATTAAACCAGCCAGTTGAACAAAGTCCATTTAGAGTTCCGTTATCAGCTCTTCTTTCAGACGTCAGGAACATGTGCATCTCCTAGTAAACAAACTCAAGAAACAACCTTTAAGGTATTTATCAGAACACAGTCCAAAGGAATCAATCAAACAACCCATCACCCTCATCCCTGTGAGGTTTGGGAACTAAACAGGCAACAGAATTGATGGCTTGACTAGCTTCTCAACTCAAGAGCACGCAGAATTCCATTCACTCTCCTCAGTACGTCGGGAATCTGGATCTGGATCTGGCCTCTGCTATTGCTGAAACCGCTAGTTGGGCTTCCCACAGCCATCTTTACGGACTACTCCCCTCTTCAGCTCTTGGCTTTCTCGAAGGGTAGTAAAACTCAGGGAAACACTGCATCCGGCAATTATTTCCCACTTCCCACTAGCTGACCAAAACAGCGTAGTGTAACAGCCTGTAGATAACACGTTTCAGAGTGGTGGCTCTGGCACACACACTCTAGCAAACTTTCTTCCTTGGACACGTGGAGGAGTCCGTTGGAGCTCTTCCACCTTTAAGCTGGTATCTCAAACACAATGAGGCAATTTGCAACTTCTCCAGGTCTTCAAAGACCAAACAGCACATGTAATCAGCAACTAGGAACTTCAATGCAGGAAAATAAATCTTATCTGAAGGGTTCCACTCCTTCTTCCTGGCTTTGGGGGAAAATTAACTCAAGGAACTGCTTCTGAGTGAAAATAGGCACTCTGTGGAGTTTTGACTCCAATTCAACACAAAAGAGTCTTATTTAGGGCTTGGGGCTTGCTGGGCGTCTGGGGAAGTCTCAGAAGTCATCTGGACAAGCTTCACCCACCCTGGGCCCTTCCTTCTGGCTAAACATCATCTGGGCACCTTCTCCAAGATCCCATCTGGAATGGAGTCTGTCTTGGGGTGCTAACTGTGGTGAGGGGGTACATTCATCAGCCACTGGCTTACCTTCCATCTTGTAGGCTTGGAAGACGTCTCAGTCCTGCCAGCACTGGAAACGGCCCTTGGCCCACGGCCCTCAGATCTGGGAGTTTGAGAATCCGACTCAAAACTCAAAACAGCAATCAGGTGCTTTCCTTTCAGCACTTTATCTCAGGAAAACACAACATTCCAAGGATGCACTTTCTCAGCTTCTGCTGCAGGCTTTCAGCCAAAAACAAACAAAGGCTGCTGCTTCTTGCCGGGCAGAAACTTAGAGCATGCACACACACACAAAAAAAACTTCTTCAGGAGGCGCGATATCCCACCGATTTGCCAGCCATGTCACGATCCAGCCGGCCCCCACTCTTCTGGTAAACCCCTGGAAACCAAAACAAACCTACACAGGGCGAGCTGGACGGCTAATTAGAACAGAGATCCAACTCTCAGCTGCTTATCAGCTCTTAAGGGGTTTTTATTTGGTAGCGTGTTCAAAGATTTGTGTGTGTGAAAGGCAGCTCTTACCCTTTTTAGTCCAATGAAGACACGTTGTTCAGAAAAAATGATGAAGATTTATTGATCAGGTTCATAAAGCATAAAAGTCAGTAGCATAGGTCAGTCCAATAAAGTCCACAGGCAAATCTAGGTAACCATTTTTAAGGAGCAAAAATGCATAGCTCCTAGGCTAAAGAATGCTAGCCCATAAAGAACCAGAAACAAAAGCTCTCTAATCAAAAACAGGTCTTAATCCATGAAGAAACAGAGACGAACTCTTTCTTCTCTCCAAAATGGAGAATTTGCAGTCAGGTGGGACTGCTTCAGCCAATCAGGTATCAGCAAGCAACAGAGAATAACTTTCTCAAAACAATAGTTGTTTACACACGTGCACGCAGAGTTTTCTGGGACTAGTCATAACATGGCTCTGCTAAAGAGATAAGACGGGTACACTGACACTAAAAACATGATTGAAAAACATGCTGTTACACAGCCTTGAGGCTCAGAGAGAGAAAAATGGATTTTTCTGAGGCCTATTTGAAAATTGGCAATTTCAAGCCTTAGGAAATAGGTTCATTTCCTGACACCCTGTTTGTTACTATTACTTCTGAGGTGTCAATATATATGGATCCTATTCGCCTACCACAGTCTGGCCAGGTTATCCTGTTATGGTAATAGAGTAGACTCTACTGCCAGTGACTCAACACTGAATGTCAGGCGGCAGTTAACTAACCTAACAACCCTGAAGAATATTCGCCTACCCACATCTGTAATCCTGGCTACAGCCCTGACTGCCTACCATTGAGCTAAAGACCTTTCACTTCTATTGTCACAGAAAAAGCAGGACTTGACATCTGCAATTGTTCTAGCCACATCTTAGGTATTCTTGTGAGGTCTTCAGTTCGTGTTCTGAGCTGACACAACATATGAAGATGGGATATCGTTTCGTTCCTCTCTTGGAATGCCTGGTCAAGTTGGCAGCTTAAGAAAAGGTTCCAAAGGGAGCTGCTTAGAGTACATTCTAACCACTTTTTTATGGAAACTATGTTGAGGAAGTTCCTTTCTTCCATGATTCTGAAGCAACTTGTTCCCGTACAGTCTGTTCTACAGACTTGATTTTGTCAATGCAGTGTTACAAAGAGGTCTTGCTAGAAATTCATCCAGTCTAAGCCTGTTAAATATTTGCATTATTCCTTTAGAGTGCAAATCTTATGACAACTACATTTCTATTACAGTAAGATTTAGATTCCATTGTCCAGTTTGTCAACAATAAATGGGTTTACTGAGTAAGATTAAAACATAAAGACCTAAATATTACTATGAGTGGCATCTAGAGCAGACTCATTGAATCATCAGAATTTGTGTGTCGATTTTTCACATAAATGTTGAATTGGTTTAGTGGAACTAGTTACCTTTAGGCTACAGAATGCCAGATAACTGCTACTGCTAGTATCTCTTTTATATATATGACAGTTTTCAAAGAAGTAACAAAATCAATTTGTTTCAGCAGCAGCAACAAAAATTGTGATACTTTTAATAAATTTTGGTGTGAGTTTTACAGATTACAATTCATTTCTTCGGGAACAATGTAAGTCTTTCCTTAATGTATTAGTAGTTATTTAAGTGTCATTTAATTTAGGATTGATTTCTCAGATCTTTCCAGACCAAATTAGGGCTCATCCACACAGTGGTGTTCTCTCTGGTCCTTTTTGGTTATAATAATAATTTCATGTCAGAAATTATTCTGAGTTGAAAATACTTTTGCTGGAGGAACTCAGCTCAGGGGACGCCCAAATGAGGCTCCTTTCATTTACCCAAGATCTTTTTTCCCACTGACATGGTCCCTATTTATCGATGTGCAACTGCTTGCTTTCAAACTGCTAGGGTTGGCAGGAGCTGGGACAGAGACAGGCACTCGTTCCATCATGCAGTACCTGGGTCTTGAACTGCCGACTTGCCAGCCTTCCAGCTAACAAGGTGAACTTCTTAACTGCTGAGCCACCACAGCCCCTTTTAGGTTGATACAGAGTCATTTGGGGAAGGGTGTTTCTGGCAGATTTTTATACCTCATTCAAACATTTGTTTCCATTATTAGGAAGGATATTTGTTGCTGAATTTACTGGGATATTCTTGGTTGCCTCAGTTACCTCTCTACACATATCCAGAATTGCTCCATTATGCCTTACTATGCCTATTTTATGTGCCCTCTCTCTACCTATTTCCTTCTTTCTTTCCTTCTTTCTCTCCTTGTTTTATCCACCAAGAGGTGGAGGAACAGAGAATAGCCCCAGAAAAAGACCCATCAAGAAGCATCCAACGAAGGAAACATATACAGTGGCTGCAGCCATGCCTCCAGCCCGCACAGCTGAATGTCAGTGGTTGAAACTGGCCCCTGGCGGAAAAACGTACCTCTGATTTAGAAGTTATATGGAAAAGTATGGAACACAATATTTGTTCTCCCACTTTGATTCTGTTCACACCAGTTTCAGCCCTGAATTATGGGGATGCCGAGATGAAATATTGGTATCAGGAGTGCAAGGAAAGTCAAAAAAATGATGCATGTGGTCAGGCTCTTAATGACATTTCACTAAGTGAAGGAGCTGGGATAGTACTTTACAAGACAGCTGTTATTCATGAACTGCTTTGCTTTGATATTCTGGTGCAAGCATCACACATTGCTTTACAAGCCAGGAAGCAGCCTTCTGCATTGCTAAGACTTTAGTTGCACAAAAGAAATCTGATAAAGCCATACATTTCATATTCTGTGTGTATGAAAATCAATATACAGTAATTACATTGTGTGTGTCTAATTTTTAATTTGTTGACAAGGGTGGTTTAGATGTGTATACACCTGACTAGCTGTATGTGGGTTTGAATACAAAACCAGTTTTCTTTTATTTTTGACAGAAATGTGAAAGTAAGATTGCTGCTGAAAAGTAACTGTGAATTTTGGTTCAGTAAATCCATAACTGAGCTCCCTGGTAATAATACTGTGGTTCGAATATTTCACTGTAAGTTGAAGGTCAGCTTCTCCTTGTCTCCTAAACAAGGCATACTATTGTAACATACATGTTGGCTGTTAGGAGTTCTCCAAACCAGATGTCAGAAGGATTTTTCAACAGTAGAATATAGTAAAACTAAAATCAAATGCATGTCATAAACAAAGTGAATTGCTTTAAAATTATAATTTTCCAAGACTGTAGCTTACAGGCAATTTGGTATATTAAAGCACTGGATGTATTAATTTGTGGGTTTTCCGTTTATTTACTGCCCAACAAAGTAACAAGAAACAGAATGATAACAAAGAAGCAATTGAAGGGTGTTATCATCTTTTACTTTCTAAAACGGAGATTCCAATTTAGGATTTTCCTCTGATAAAAACCAATTGAAATCTAGTCCATTAGCAATGCAAATGGATTGGTTCTCTCAATGTGTGGGAGAGAGGAGGTACCTGCTGTTGCTGGACCTATGTTTATGACTCAGGTAAACACAACCATACACCTGACCAAAAGCAGAATTAGAGATAACCTGTAATTGAAAGAGGGAAATTCTTAATTAATGTGGACAGCTGAATATTACCAAATGAGTTTTCCTTGTCTCTGTGATTTTGCAGATTTGGAAGTTGATCTTTATGGAATTCCTTTGAATGCCAAGTGTTTAAATACAAAAATACAACATTAGCATGATTATTCCAATACAGTATATAATATCTATGTCTTTAGTCACCAATCCTCTTATTCTAACAAAGTACAGTATCTATAATGCAAATAATGGCATTATGGTATTGGAATACCCTTTCTAAGCTAGACTGGTGCCAACACTGTAGGCATCAGAATATCTTGACACATCAAGATATATATCGGGCTGTAGTGGCTCAGCAATTAAGAAGCTTGCTTTGTTTGCTGGAAGGCTGGCAAGTCAGCAGTTCAAGACCCAGGTACTGAACAACGGATTAAATGCCTGTCTCTGTCCCAGCTCCTGCCAACCTAGCAATTTGAAAGCAAGAAATTGCACGTCAATAAATAGGGACCATGTCAGTGGGAAAAAAGATCTTGGGTAAATGAAAGGAGCCTCATTCAGGTGTCCCCTGAGCAGAGTTTCTCTAGCAAAAATCCTCTCAACCCAGAATAATTTCTGACACAAATCTATTATTATCAAGATATATTTATCTGTCATTTCCATTTTTCCTTTACAGAATGATTATTCTAATTATTTTCATAGTATTGGGTTTATAATTCCTTAATAATATTGATTCCCTTAATCATGAGGTTGGGGAGGTCTTATGGTTTACCTCTCAACTCTAGTGGTGGGATCACCTCATTTCCTTGGAACTTCCTTTATTCAATGTCTCTTTTTAATGTAGACTGATATTCTCAAGGGTGCTTTCTCAAACTCCATCCTCATTGCGATTCCACATATGTAGCAAGGACAGCTTAGTTTCTTAAGTAGCTGTCCTATCTTACATGAAGTTCCAAAACAAGACCAGTTTTATTATTTATTTATTTGTTCAAATTTATTATCCCGCCCCAATCAGGTAAACCCGACTCTGGGCGGCTTACAACAAGAATAAAAGAGGCATAGTTTAAACAATAAATTCCCAAGTCAGTGTAAACAGACTGACCAATCTCATCCTACCCTACACATACTACAATTTAAATTAGAACTCAAGTTAAAAGCTATAATTTATAAAATATTAAAAGGGTTTTAAAATTAAAAAGTTACAACACATAAACAGCAAGAAGCAGGAAGGGTAGCTGTCCCATTAGATCAGCCACCCAACATGGGACCCTACGTTCTTAGATCCCCACACTTGCCCTGCCAGCCAGGTTTTAAGGCCCTTCCGGAAGGGCAGGAGCTCTGTCTGTAGGCGTAATTCAGTTGGCAGGAGGTTCCAAAGGGTTGGGGCGGACACAGAGAAGGCTCTCTTCCTGGTGCTAGAGAGGTGCGCCTCTCTGGCTGATGGAATGATAAGAGAGCCTCTCCAAGCCGCCCTGGTGGGACGGACTGATTTTCTTGGGTAATGCGGTCTCTTAGGTATCCTGGCCCACTACCATATAGGGCTTTAAAGGTGATAACCAGCACCTTGAATTGCACCCGGAGACATACTGGTAACCAGTGCAGCTGCTGAAGCAGTGGTGAGGCACGAGCGTAACGCCCGCACCCCATCACTACCCAAGCTGCTGCATTCTGGACCAGCTGTAGCCTCCGAATGGTCATCAAGGGCAGCCCCATGTAGAGCGCATTGCAGTAATCAAGTCTGGAGGTGACCAGAGCATGTGTGACCATGAGCAAGGCATCCCGATCTAGGAGTGGGCGTAACTGGCATATTACACGAAGTTGTGCAAAAGCTCTCCTGGCCACGGCTGCCACCTGCTCCTCAAACAGTAGTCGTGAGTCCAGTAGGACCACCGGATTACGCACCGGGTCCGTTTGCGGCAGAACTGCCCCATCCAGAACCAAAGCTGGTAACTCCCGCGATGATGCAGGACCCCTTACCCATAGCCACTCAGTCTTGCTGGGATTCAGCTGTAGCCCATTGTCCCCCATCCAGACTTTAACAGCCTCCAGACACCTGGATAGGACTTCCACTGTGCCGCTTTGGTCTCCACGGGCTGAGATGTACAACTGGGTATCATCTACATATTGGTGATACCTTACCCCATGGGAACGGATGATCTCACCCAGTGGCTTCATGTAGATGTTAAATAGGAGAGGTGAGAGTACCGAGCCCTGATGCACCCCATATTGAAGAGGCCTAGGGCTGGACTTCTCATTCTCCAACCACACCAACTGGGTCCTGCCCCTCAGAAATGAGGAAAACCAAGCCAACACAGTACCCTGGATTCCCAATCCTTGGAGCCTACCCAAAAGGATACCATGATCTACAGTATCAAAGGCCGCTGAGAGATCGAGAAGAGCTAGGACAGACAGATGACCTCCATCCCGCTCTCTCCAGAGATCATCCACCAATGTGACCAATGCAGTTTTAGTACCATATCCGGGCCTGAATCCTGACTGAAAAGGGTCCAGATAATCCGCTTCATCCAGGATTTCCTGTAGCTGCTGCGCCACTGCCTTCTCCAAAACCTTGCCCAAAAAGGGTAGATTGGATACTGGTCGGTAGTTAGTAAGTACCGTAGGGTTGAAGGATGGCTTTTTCAGGAGGGGACGCACCAAAGCATGTTTTAGAGGTGCTGGAAAAGACCCCTCCTTCAGCGATGAATTTATAATCGCCTCGACCCAGCCGCCTGACACAGTCTTAGATGCTTTGACTAGCCAGGCAGGGCATGGTTCCAATTCACATGCAGTGGCACGAACAGATCCAAGAAGCCTGTCCACTTCCTCAGGGCCAACTGGATCGAACCAATCCCAGATAACATGGCCAGACTGTGCTCTGGTCAACCCCAGCTCCACACATTCCACACCGGGATTAAACTTCGAGCGGATCTGAGCGATTTTCTCTGCCAGATAGTCAGCAAAAGTCTCAGCTGACCCCTGCCAACCAGGGCCCGACCCCCCTCTACCAAGGAGGGACCTGGTCACCCGGAACAGGGTCGCTGGGCGACTATACGCGGAGGCAATAAGGGCGGTGAAATATTGTCGTTTCACCACCCCCATCGGCACTAGGTAGGCTTTAATAGCCGCTCTAACCAGTGTTCGATCAGACTCACTCTGGGTCCTCACCCAGCGGCGCTCTCGGCGTCTCTTTGCCCGCTTAAGCTCTCTCAGTTCTTCAGTAAACCAAGGGGCAGATCGATGCCTACAAGCACAGAGAGGCCGTAGTGGAGCGATCACGTCCAAGGCTGCTGCCACTCTCTCATTCCATGAGTTGACAAGAGCTTCAGACAAGCCGCCTTGCAGGTCAAGAGGACAGCACCCCAGTTCTCTCTGGAATCCTTCCGGATCCATTAGTCGCTGGGGGCAGGCCCAATTAACTGGCCCTACCTCCCTGCAGTGAAGCCTCACCCCCCAAAAGTCTAGAGTCACCAGAAAGTTTCCTTTCTGTGTTCTAAGAGGCATTTTTTCCTTAATCACAATTCATGTACCAAATGTTATCTATTATACTAAATGTCTGGCCGGACATCCTGCTACCATAATGGAGTAGATTGTACAACCAGTGACTCAACGCCGAGTGTTGGGCGTCAGTAAACAACTTGACTCCCTAAAGGGGCCAACGGCTATGGACAGATGAGCCCCTTTAGGTGGGGTGATAGTCCCCTCAGTGGATAAAATGCCACTGGAAACCATCATTTTGGGTCCAACGGCAAAATGAGTGGAGGAGGAACTCTGATTCCCAGTGGTCATGGAGGTGGAAGAGGCCATGCCAAATGGACTGGCTGTGAAGGCACACCTTGTCAGTATCCTCAAGGCTGCGGCGGTCCATTGCAGTCCCGGTGTTAAATCCTGCATGTCTCATTTTATGTGTTCCGCAGGAGTTGGCTCTGTGATCATACTGTGTGGGTCACTTCCTGGCAAGCTGGGATCCATCTTAAACAAATTCATGCCAGTGGCATTTTTCCCGCTTCAGAAAAAAAAGCATTCTTAGATATGAGTTGCAGCCGACAACAATGGGATATGATGACAATACTGTACTCAAGAATAGCATTTCCCAAACTAAGTTCAATAGGGTGACTTCAATTTACAGAAACCTAAGTCAGCAATCAGCTGATCAGTACTTTGGGGAATTGATTTAGGCTTCTGGGAATTGAAGTCCAAAAACCAATGGTTGGGAATCACTGCTCAAGAGGATCAAAAAGCAGCACAGTGCTGCTCTTAGTTTGGTGTTGTTTGTGATGTTATAGATTTTAAAATAGTTTTTCCTTCTTAAGTTTTAACTGGAACTGGCATTAGGGACACTATTTCTCTGAAATAATGCTGTAAGTTGATTACATGGCTGAAACAGTGAAATGTTTTTAATAACCAGCTATCTATAGTGGCTGATTTGATCCTTACTCTTTCTAGCTTTGTGGTATTACGTGATAAAACCAAGCTTTGTAAACAGCAAGAGAGGCTCATGCTTCCATTCTTTCAGAAGTAAAGCTTAGTAGATTTGAAGAAGTTATCCTGGAAGCTCAAGGGGAAAGATTAAGACTCAAACAAAGTGGACTGTCTGCTCTGCTTTCCTTCCTCTTTTTTCCTGAACTGTTTGTTTTTCCTCAAGGCATATTCAAGAAGCTGCATTGTTTGCCATAAAGCATGTGTTCTGCTAGCATGCACCTGTGATTACAGTAACAGGAATGCCTCAGAATGTTCTCTGCATTTCATCAAACTGTGTGTATATTGCTGTTATGTCAGCTGTATATATTATGACTCATAACTTGGATACCTTGTTGGGATGTTACACAGTTCTGCACCCAGTACAGTTTTTAGCAGTCTATATAGCACTAGCTTGTATCAGTAATTAACTGAGCTGCCATGATGGCAAGGAATGTTTATGAACATTCCAAGTACTCAAAGGACAAAGGTATTGAAATAGTTGCACTCCATGTTCTATAACCCAAGTGAAAGTAGTCCGTTTATGAGGGGTTTAAGCCCCATCTCTGTGGGGTTTAAGTTTAAATTTAAATCTCGCAGCGACCTCAACTCAGTACCTTTGTAGTATGGGGCAATAAGTGTTTTGACTAATGATCTCCTGGGAGAAGGGAACAGGGAGATAATTAGCTGAAAACAATTTGCTAAGTAGGCAATAGACTGAGAAACACAAACAGAAGACCAAAGCAGGAAAAAGAATAAATCTTAATTAAAAAGACAGAAAGGACAAGGAACTATCACAAGAAATGGGCAATAAAGAAATTGAGGATAGATATCATTAGCCAAGTATTTTGCTGTAAACTGCTATCTGCTACATAGGTATGAAGTTATTCTGTTCTTCACACTCCTAAAGGACTACAAACCCCACATTGTTTTTTCCAATCTGTAATCTACTAAAGTGATTTCCAAGTTATCCAGTTCTCTGTCTGATAGGGGAGTTAAACTTTCTTGGGGGTCCATCCATTTTAAGGGGTGTATAGTTCTTTATTTCCACATTATTTATTTATTTATTTATTTATTGCTCGTATTTCTACCCCGCTCCAATCGGGCAAACCCGACTCTGAGCCGCCTACAAATCAAACTTGATGATTAAAACTTTAAAAATTCATAAAATTCATAAAAGCATTAAAACTCACATCAACAATTGCACCGAAGGGTGGCTGTCACTGGATCAGCCACCCTGTATGAGATCCCACCATCCTATGTCCCCACACTTGCTTAGCCAGCCAGGTTTTTAAACCTTTCCAGAAGGGTAGGAGCTCTGTCTGTAGGCGCAGCTCGATTGGCAGGAGGTTCCAAAGGGCTGGGGCGGACACGGAGAAGGCCCTCCTCCTAGTGCTAGAGAGGTGTGCCTCTCTAGCCTATGGAACAACAAGGGAGCCCCTGCAATCCGCCCTGGTGGGACGGACAGATGTTCTCAGGGTGAGGCGGTCTCTTAGGTATCCTGGCCCACTACCATATAGGGCTTTAAAGGTAATAACCAGCACCTTGAATTGCACCCGGAGACATACTGGCAGCCAGTGCAGCTCCCGAAGCAGTGGCAAGGCATGAGCATAGCGCCCGCGCCCCGTCACTACTCGGGCTGCCGCATTTTGGACCAGCTGGAGTCTCCGAATGGTCACCAGGGGCAGCCCCATGTAGAGCGCATTACAGTAATCACCCTGACATTCACTGCTGTTTCTTCAGGATTCAAAGATGTTCAGAAAAACTTTCCTTTGATTTTAACCTGGCAGAATAATAACAACAATTTCGTGTCAGAAATTATTCTGGGTTGAAAGGATTTTTGCAGGAGAAACTCCACTCAGGGAATGTCCAAATGAGGCTCTATCCCAAGAGCTGGGACAGAGACAGGCACTTAATCCATCATGCAGTACCCGGATCTCGAACTGCCAACTTGCCAGCCTTCCAGCTAACAAGGCAAGTTTTTTAACCACTGAGCTGCCACAGAATGATATTCAAAGAGTGGATGCTCATTTTATGTACAGTACAGTACATGCATTCAGTATTAGATTTTACTTCTTCCCATATGTCACTGGATGAAATTCCTATTGGATTACTGATTTTATCAAAACGGGTTGGCTTCAGTTATCCAGTAATGATTCTACAGCTTTCACTGAATGCTGGGCATCTCTGTTTTGCAGAAGAGATCTATAACTCAATGTGTTTGTATATTTACTTGCAGAATAGCATAGGGCGATGGCTGTAGTTCTTAGTGTTTGTGACCCAGCTGGTTCCTGATAGCTTTCAAATAATATTGTTGCTTGTGGAGACTCTATTTGCTTTGTATTTTGACAGTGTTTCTTATAAGTCAATGTACTAATGAAAGTAACACTTGGGTATTTGGAGACAATACAGTGGTCTAGTTAGATGTCCTTCTAGGTAACCTGAAGTTTCTGATAAGCGTGCTTGTTTTTCAGATGGAAGGCAATAATAATGCTTTGTGAATGGTAAATAGAGTAGAAACTTTTCTATGTTGACACAAATGAAACTTTAATGCATGTGGACAATTCTTTAATAACACCTGTGCATTTAAAGTTTTAGTGTGCCTTTGTTTGTATAAAATACTAATCTGTGTACACTTGAATTAAACCTGTGAATATTTGAGGCTTTCCCCACTTGGTTCTTTTACATTCCTGCTCTAGGGTATATGTCTTATTAAGATTAGTGTCACTGGCTTCAAGATAAATGTGTAACATTTCAGCTTCACTACCAAACTATCTCTTGGAAGTTAAAAAAATATCCTTGAATTTAAAACGTTATTTGGAATCTAAAGCTGAACATCTTTTTAAAAGGTAATATATTTCTTCTTATTTTGGTTATCTCTTTAGTCTAAAGTCATTGGCTACCTACTACTATAGATACAGTATTTCATTCTATTCAAATCAATCACATCGAAAATCAACTGCAGGTATAGTCCTACAACATTTCTAGCTTAGTTTATTGTTTATTGCACCAGTCATTGACCATGGCAAAGTACAAAAGGTAAAAGCAATCAAACTAGGATATAACAGGAACACAGCAATTAAAATTAAGATAGCAAAAGTAATACACAGTAGGATTTCAGATATAAAATAATTTAATATTATTAAAATGTAAATATATCTATAATGGGCAGCACTGGTGAGATTTATCAGCTTCCAGTTGTATGCTGTGGTTCCGAATCTCAATGCCAATTTGTAAGATTAGAGTCCATATGCTTCTCCCTGTATCTAGCAGCTTTTGATGCAAATTGGGCAACTTTTTTTGGTCATGTATGGATTTGTGCCTTGGCACGTGAAGCCCAATTTTTCTTTTACTTCCCAATGCTTTTTTCTTGTTAGCAAGGGGCAGCTCCCCTGGTGGCTTAGTGGTTAAGACGCTTAGCTTGGAGACTGGAAGGTCAGGTTTGATACCTGAGGGCTGCACTTGGGGACATGAAAGGAGACTCTTCCAGGTGTCCCCTGAGTAGTGTTTCTCCAACAAAAATCCTTTCAACCTAGAGTAATCTCTGACACAAAATTGTTGTAATTATTAGCAAGGGGACTTTTTCAATGTTGGTAAATTTGGCAAAACCCCTGATTTCTGCACCAAAAATTAGCATTGCTATTATCTTTGTCATGAAGATATTTAGAACTGGGCATAATTCTTCCATGTTTCTTCTATGTGAAGTCTTTAACATGGTTATAAGGGGCTGCAGTGGCTCAGTGGTTAAGAAGCTCACCTTATTAGCTAGAAGGCCAACAAGTTGGCAGTTCAAAATGCAAGTACTGAATGACAGATTGAGCCCCCGTCTCTGTCCCATTTCTTGGGGCCATGAATGGAACCTAATTTGGGTGTCCCCTGAGCTAGTTTCTCCAGCAAAAATCCTTTCAACCAGAATAATTTCTGACATGAAATTATTATTATTAACATGGTTATAGCTATCTGCCTGCCCAAAATGTTCTCAAAACATTTGTCATGTTGAACATACTGCATATTGCTACAAATCCTGTGGCAGGCACTAAACATTCTTTATCCTCAGTAACTTCAAGATAGGTAACAAAGAACAGTCCAGCAAAAATATAATTATATACAGTAATACCCCAGATAACAATTGCATCGGATAACGCTAGAATCGGATAATGATGCAAGTTTTTTGGAAAAAACTTGCATCAGATAACAATTCTTTTAGCGTTGTCCGATGCAATGGTCTGCGGGTGTGGTGTGGTTTGGGTAGAACTACCCAATCCACCCCCCACCGGCAGCGGTCTCTGCCACTGCAGTAGGGTTGGGGGAAAGTACCCGCCTTTCCCCAACCCTACTGCAGTAGCAAAGCCTCCTTGTCTCTTTCCCTCCCTGTATTTAAACTACAGGGAAGGGGGAAAGAGAGAGACGTGATTGGTTCTCTAGAGAACCAATCACATCTCTCTCTTTCCCCCTCCCTGTAGTTTAAATACAGGGAGGGAAAGGGAGGGAGAGAAAGACGGAAGCTGTTTTTTTCTTCCCCTCCCTGTATTTAAAAGACATGCCTCTCTCTCCCTGTAGTTTAAATACAGGGAGGAAAAAAGACACGGTCACGCCATCGCGTCTTTTTTCCTCCCTGTATTTAAACTACAGGAAGAGAGAGGCTTGTCTTTTAAATATAGGGAGGGGAAGAAAAAAACACAACCCTCTCTCTTCCTGTAGTTTAAATTTAACCGCTGCCGGTGGGGGGGGGGGGCTTTAAAGGCAGGGAGGAAAGGTTCTTTCCCTGCCTGCCTTTAAAGCGGTTTGTCCCTGAAGTCAGGGCTTTTTTTTTTTTTGGCGTTGTTCGATGCATGCATTGGACAACGCTAAAAATCGGATAACGTCATGACTTGTGGAACCAAGTCATAACGTTATCCAGGGTATTACTGTATAAATATAAATATATATTGGCACAACTCATATAAATACAAGCAACTAAATAAATAGCAAATCAGAATGAGGACAGCAAAAGTAAGATATAATTTCCATGGAGGATAGAATTAATTCAGGTACCTCCTGATATAATTCGGTTTTAGTTAGCATGCAGAATGCTTGCAAGGATGGGGCTCGGCAAATGTACGATAGAATTCAATAAAGTCAGGGTCAACACAAAGAAGGTCCTGTTTCAGGTCCTGGTCTTTCACAGTTCCCTCAGAGTCGTCACCCTGAACCCACCTGTCTGAGATTATGATTCCCAGACTTGACATGCAAACAAAGGCTGTTGTTGTTCAGTCGCACAGTCAATTCCGACCCTTTGCAACCCCATGGACCACTGTCCGCCAGGCACTTCTGTCCTGCACCATCCTCTTCAACTCACTCAGCTCTGTGCCCATTGTGCTGATTAGGAATTCTAGAAGATTTCCCAAAAATTATTTTTCCAAATTCAGCTCTCCACTACACTGCAACATTACTGCATATGTTGCTACAGTTTTGTTATCATTTAGCTTGCCATAAATATTTACGTGTCTCAAAAACTATCTCTGCAAGCAAACTTGTATGTTTTGAGACGTGCTTGGAGGAGAAGGGCAACTTTTCATTAGTTATTTTTAAGTTCTCTTCTCTTCCACCCCCAACCCCCAAGGAATAGTTATTACTGCTAAATGCAGATCACTTCTATTCTGTGGAACAGCCAGCATGTGTTTGTGTGTAATCGTCAGATGTAATTTAATTTGCATATTTTGTTATGTCTAGTTAGCTGCCAAACTTATAAACTAAATGATAAATACAGAGTCTTTGGGGATTTAGCTCAATTAAGCTGTTCTTCAGGGTGGTCTTGATATGAGTTAAAACTGGAAAAATGATGCTATGTTTCCAGAACACCTAAAGTGAATGTAAGTAATTTATTCTATGGCTCTCTTGATTTTTACTGCCATGTGTTCATGATGTGCTTCAGTTTTTATTAGATGTTTACATATTTTATGTGCTGGATTTCCATCCATCATTGATAAAGACTTATGATATTTAACTGAATGGGATAATTCACTTTATTTAATTAGCAACTTGCCATTGTGATACACAACCTCCTAACCAATATAGCACATTAGAGTTAAATTTTCCCCTCTAATCCTTTTATTACAATAAAGTGTCACCATCAGGTCATGTTTTTCTACTAAAGGCAGCAGTATGGGTAACAATGCTTAACATTGGCTCAGATACTGGATGGAACTAAATTTATTAAACAAAAGCTGGCAGCATGTTCAAAATACTAGTATTTGTTTGTTTGTTTACATTTATATCCCGCCTATCTGGGAAGGGGGAATCGTCCCTACTCAGGGTGGCTAACATCATAAAACCAGTCATACAATGATCAAGAGTTAAAAATTACAAACAAAAAAAACTCTCAATGAAATCATCACCACATATTACAATAGCCAGAAAGTACTGCAATCCAGAACCCTTAAAACACATAAAAATATATAACAGAAACATGGGTTTTTTTATAAAAGAAAATACTACCTGTTTATAATCCCCACTAAACTTGTTATTTAAAATAATTTGCAATTTATTATAGGGTCTGGAATCTCATAAAGAATTCTCAGTAATTGAACTGAAATTTATGAGCATGATGGAAAAATGAAAATATATGTCTGATGATAGGTGTAGTTGATATTATATTGTTGTTGTTCAGTCACACAGTCGATTCCGACCCTATGTTGTTATTATTACCAATATTGATGTTATGTCATTATCATTACCAACATCATTACCATCTTCCTTTTTTAGTATGTTTTATGTATGTAGTTTGCTTATCATTTTTGTTATTGTTGGTATTTTTGTTAATTCTTTAAAACTTCAATAAAAAAAGAATTTTCAGTAGAGTGTTACTAATACTCAGGGTTACAAAACCACTTGGTATCCAAGGCAAAGTGGATTTGACTGATCACTTTCTTGTAAAGTCCTAAAGTGACACAATTTGAATATCAATATAGCTAACAAATCTAAGACAGCAGGAATTGTTTTGTTCTGTACTGAACATAGTCCAGCCAAGGATATTTTGCTGCCTGAGAAAAAGGAAAATATGATGCCCCAAGTCCATGTCAGGTAGAGAAGTTGACCAAACTGGTAACTTATAGGATCACTTGTGTGTTGGAATCACATGTTCCACCACACCTTGGGGCAGCAGTGTTCTCTAATATGCCACCACCATGCCTTCAACACTCTGCCTGGTGCTGCCTATCTAGGAATGGACTTTGCTAGATATCATTGGACAAGAGTGTTCACAAAAGTAGTATTTCCACTGGAGAAAAGTTCTGACAAAAACAGTATTGAAAGTCATTGTAAGAAAACATGCACCACACATCTAAAAAAATTGCACACATTTATAAATCTTGGGAGATATAAAATTAAGTCAAATTGGCAAAATGCATGAATAAATGTGCATGCTAGGGTAAAGGGGCTAAAATCTCAATTCTGAACAATGCACACAGCTTACAACCTGATGTGAAGTAAATTTAGGAAGAAAATTTAAAAGTACTCAACCGGAAACATAATATAACTAACTCTAGAGCAGAAATTTGGAGAAACATAGAGACATTTGCCACTGGTATGAACCAGCCCCTTGGTATTTGCTGTCAGAAGAGTGTGAACCCACCTGCCGCTACTGTGCTTACTGCTTCCAGCTGCCTCTCCTCAAAGAGAAGTAAACATAAAACAGATGGGATGAATGTGACTGCATGTGTTCAAACCAAAACACTGATTCCCTATGTGCCTCTGTCTTCTCCACATTTATGCCAATCTCATTTGACTCAAGCAATGAAGGCCACTAACGTTCTTAGTTAGAACTCTGAACAAGCATTGAAACAGAGATTTCCATATAAGCAAGCACTCTTCACCACCTGCTCAAACAGCAGCGTCAGAGTGCATCATATAAATGAGGCAATCCATGTCCACATGTGTTGCTACTGAACAACTTGTGGATGTTGGCTCCGCCCATGATGTCATGACATTGGCTCTGCCCATGACATTGGCTCCACCCATGATGTTGGCTTCACCCACAGTGTAGTAGTAAAAAAATTGGCTGCCCATCACTGTACGCGTGCCATAGGTTTGCCATCACTGTATTAGCCCTTCATGAGCTGATGTTTTGAATGTGGCTTTCTCAATGTATCTTATTATTTCCTGAATTATATCAGCTACTGATCTTTAGCTATAGTTTTCAAAATCCCTTGAAAGGTTTACTGTAATCAGATCAACCCAAATGTCTTATTTCAATCTTTTAGGCTAAATTGACAAATCTTTGAAAATGTGGAAATATCAAAATGATTATAAAATTCAATGATTGCCAAAACTTTAGCAGCTTTCCAACTCAATTTTCCTAAAATGTTCAACTTTGCCAAAATGCAGATTCCAAATTCTGTCTCAAAGAATGTTGTTTTAAAACAGAAACAAAAATGTCCACTTTGAATTAACCAGTAAGTTGGGTTTATGTTTCATTGGGGGGGAGGGATTCTTATCAAAGCTGATTCATTTTTTAATTATTGCAGGCAAGATTGATCATACACTAGTACCACGGATAACGATGAGACTTGGTTCCACAAGTCTCATTGTTATCCGTTTTTTTATTTTGTGTGATACATTGATCCAAATCCCAATGTTTTGGCTTGCTGCTGCAGCCAGAGAGGTGGGGAAACTTCAGAAATAGCACGGATCAGGTTCTCCGACCTCCCTGGAGCCGGCAGGGGGGTCAGGGAGCCCAAAATGGGCGAAAAACATACAAGGGGGGGCGGAGTACCCAATCCACAGCTGCAGGGTGACTAGGGAAGCTGACGGGGACTCCCCGTCAGCTTCCCTAGCCACCCGCCCCCACAGCTGTTAACCCCGTTCAGCTTTCCAGCCACCCTGCTGCTACGAATGACTGCATCGGATAATGCAACAGACTGTTATGCGATGCAAAATTTCTTTCGAAATTTTGCATCGTTATCCGATTTTAGCGTTCTACAATGCAGTCGTTATCCGAGGTATTACTGTATTTAGGAGTTAGCCAAAATAGGAAACCTAACAAATCAGGTGAACAAGACAAAAAGTATTTCAACTACAGTAAAACACCGGATAATGCTATAACTTGGTTCCACAAGTCTTGGTGTTATCCGATTTTTAGTGTTATCCAATCCATGTTAAAATCCTATGGGATGGATTAGATAACGTTAAAGCTCCATAGAGATACATTGTAACTGCACAGGCTTTAGCGGTTGTTATCCGATCCATCCCATAGGACCTTAACGTTATTCAATCAAATTCTCCTCCCCAGATTACTCAACGTTATGCGATTTTAGCGTTATCCAATCCAATTGTTATCCAGTGTTTTACTGTATAGATATTTTTTTTCAATAAGTAAACAGTGTTTTATTACATTCTGTAACAGACAGCAAAATAATTGCAATTAAGACAAGTATTTTACATGCTTGCTTAATTTTCTGCATGAATTAAAAGCTGATCCTCATTTTCAGAACTCAGAAAAGTTACATTTTATTCCTATTATCCCATTGCCAGCACAGCTATTGACAATGGTAGCTGAAGAATTTTGAGAACTCTAGTCCAAAAGGTTTCCAAACTATCACAAGATTCCATGGACCTGCATGGACATATTGATTCAGCAGACATGCATTACCCACATGGAATTAGTTCAAAAATACTTTTTTTCCACATTTGTACAATATTAAAGATACTGTACTGCAATTATAATCTGTAACTACAAAAGACCACAATATGAATGGAAAGTGGTGGTAAATAATGGAATTGTGATACAGGATCGGCATCCAATGCAACCATCATTTATGTGAACAGAAATTAGTTTATTGCAAAAAGGAGCCCATGCCTCACTTCCCAATGTTTGTTCCATTTTATACAACCAGTAATGACTTCAGCCTGGAGCATTTCCTGCAGAATAATGACCAGCTGTGTTTAATGGCCCCCAGTTGAGCCTTAGGCCAACAGCTCTTCTTAACCAGCCATTAATCTCAAAGAAATACCTCCTATCCCAATTGTTATTGCAGATTTCTATGGCACCCCTCCCCCAATCAAACCTAAAACATCACTGTAAACTTCTCCACGTCACTAAATCAAGTCTGTCACAATCTGCTATATAGATTAAGAAATCATTTACTTCAGTCTCTTAAACATCATTTCTCCATATCTGCTGAACATCATATATTTAAGGGTTTCTTCCATTGTCTTCACTCTTCATCTGTTTGAAGAAACAGATGTTTGGAAGCTACCGTATTGGCAGTTTATACTTGTTTTATAAGCAATTCCTCTCATTTAGTTTTATCTCTTATATTTCTTTGACTGATTTGATCAACTTCTCTGAAAACCTGTGACCTTTTCATGGAATAAAGATCTCCCAAGGACTGGCTACTATCCCAGATTTGCTTTCTTCCACTTTTGAATTTTTAAAGTTGTACATTCTTCCCATTCTGAATCTGAAGAAATTTCTAAGTAATGGAGCACTCTAACAGCAACAAAATCAAGGTAAATCCTTTATAATCACTAGCCAAATTTAGTAAGTACAGACATTCCTAGTAATGATGGACATACACAGAGGTTGGCTCCAAAAAAATTACTACCATACTGTGGGTGTGGTGTGATTGTTACTTAAAAATCACTATCCCCCTTTTCTCTGTCACAGGAAGACCTGTTAGCAGCAGAGATGCATTTCGAAATTAAAAAGTTCTTCTACTGGCAGAGCCCCCCAAGAAGCACAAAGACTTGAATTTCAGGCAAATATAAAATGGTTTATTGAACATGCATTTATCAACAGTGGCCTGATGTTAGTCATACACATTTCTCGCCCTTTGCCTGCTATAAAAATCTACACATGAGCTTCCCTAAATAATTTGTTCAGAGAGAACTGAAGTTCCGACATTGCTATGTCCTTTTATACAGTTCTGCAGATACAAACTGATCCTATCATCTAATCCTATCATCTATTGTTACAATAAAGTTTTTACAAAGAAACAATAACCTAGCAGCAGGCCCTTATTTCATAGGTAAATAAGTCAATTTCAAGTTACAATGGTAAGTTTTCATGTAAATAGTGGCATTAGAAAAAAATATTACAAATTCCAGGAAGATAGAAAGAGGAGGTTTGGGGGATTAGGTGGAGACAAGTCAATATAGTAGCCAATGGCAGAGTGAAATTGTTGAGTGTGCTCCAATGAGCATGCTTGGCTTGAAGACAAGAACCAATCAGAAGCGCTGCACGTCCGAAGCAGGAATTTTGACTGACCAAACATTCTTAAGGGTGCACAAGAGCAAAACCAAATTAGAACATGGAGGAAGGAAGTCACTTGGCAAGGAAAAACATTAAAGGAGGATATAGCTGAGGATCTCAACCTCCCCCATGTCACTTGGATGACTCTGAATAGGGTGAGGGTTGGAGTCCTTAAATGCAAGACCAACTTGCTCAAATGGCAGCTTCTGGCAGACACAACATACGGTATAAATGTGGTGAGATACAGAATCCAGTTCAATTACTGATGCACCGATGAGGACTTGGGTTTGGACAACAACAAAGCAAAGAAGGTGGCTTCATTTTGGCAGTCCAGGGTTTGATCAAGACATGAAAGAAGAAGTAAAGAGGAAAGGCGTTTTTTCTGTGCATTGTACTACAAAGAAAGAATAAGTGTAATCCTTTGACTAACTACATAACTATGTGAGAGTTCTAGGTTATGAGTGGGGGGCAGTGAAGTAATTCTGGGAGTACCAATATAGATAAGGAAGACAGACTGGGTTAATCAAAGAAGGTATTCCTCAAGGAACCCTGCCTCTCTTTTCCTAATACAGTTTCTTTAATTGTTCTATATACCTTTTACCTGTCTTGACATACATACTTCTATAGAACTTCAGTGATAGAATGGAGTAGTTAATTGAAATCAGTTTTACTTGGGCTACATAATGGGACTTATTCCTAACGAAATATACAAAGCAAAGCAATCACACTTATATACTGCCCCATAGAGCTTAGTGCACTCTCTGGATGGTTCACAAGTTAATTAGCATTTCTCCCCCCCCCAACATTCTGGGTACTCATTTTACCTACCTCTGAAGGAATGGGAGTCTTAGTCATCCTTGATCCTTGGTCAGGATCGAACTCATAACCTTTTGGTTGCAGTAGAGCAGTTTAAACACTGTGCCGCCAGGGCTCCTCCACATAAAATTATAGTCTATTAAAGTCCTGTTAAATGACATGAATGTTTATGAATTGTGCCCACATGCACAAGAATGTTTAAATTATTTTTCTCTTTATGTTACATAAATTGAATGAATAAAAATTTGCAAATAGATCTTGTGTCTGTCTCTTGAAGTTGTGCAAGTATTTTGTTCATTAGGAAGAAAAATTATTGGTGCAATTTATTATAATTAAATCCATATGCACTATGGTTAGAAAATGGTTTATGTTGGCTATGCCCATTCTCCTGTGTGGTATGAAGATACCCTTTTGTGCAGTTTAAAAGAGGAATGCAGCACTGACCTTTTCCATATCCCTAACAGTGAGGTTCCTTGCAGACGGGTATAGAAATTAACACAGAGCATGTGGAATGGATTTTCCTAGTCATGGAGCATTTGAGATGTAGTTAAAAATGATGATTTTTGCAAAGAAACACTAATTTGACAAATACCAACATTTTTGTGAGACCAGAGCTTCCACTAAACCCAAATGTGTGTGGTTGCACACAAATATGCTGAAAGGATGTTGAAACTGCATTTGTCTACAGGATTGATGGAGAGGTAGAATTTGTGGGGAGACATGTTATACATTTGGCACACAGATTTGGAGAGAGAGTTAGAGGCTGAACCATTTTCTCTCATGTCAGTCATGGTGATGCTAACGAAAAACAATGTCTTATCACGTAATGAGATCACATAGATCTCATTTCAATTTTTCAATTTAGATTTTTCTTTGGTCTTTCAAAAAGGAGGAAAACATAAGTTTTAGGTGTATATGTTGCGTTACAGTGGTCAAAAATTGCAGTTCTCTGATGTGGAAAGCATTGTTTTATTCATGATATATTGGCATCTTCTTCCAGTTCATCACTTGACCAAATTCTCAGACTAAGAAAATGTTTTGCCTCACTCAAATGATAACTTTAGACCAATTAATTTTTTTGCCTAATCATTAATGCAATAGATGATTATGAAACTTTCTCACAATAGTGATTACTCTGTCTCATTCATAAAATACTTCACTTATTTCATGAATTAAACAACTGTTTTACTAATTCAGTGAAGTAAACACTAATTTCCTCAAATTACATAATTTTCTAAGAGCTCTGGTGGCACAGTGGTTAAGCTGTCATACTGCGGCCAGAACATTGTGAGTTCAATCCTGGTGGGGATCAAGGTTGACTCAGCCTTCCATCCTTTCAAGGTCAGTAAAATGAGTACCCAGCATGTTGGGAGCAAAATGCTAATTACCTTGTGAACCATCCCGAGTGTGCACTAAGTGCTATGGGGTAGTATAGAAGTATAATTGCTAATTGCTATTTATGAATAAGAGATAGTATATGATTAAGTCACAAATAATAAACGTTATATTTAATGAACAAAAAATGTTCTGATTCTTTAAGGAACATAGCATTGCTTACTATCTCAAGGCAAATGTGGGAAATACATTTGTACATTCCTAAATTGTACATTCCTAAAACCATTAACCTGGCTGGCAGGGCAAGTGTGGTGATCCAGGAATGTGGGATCCCATGTAGGGTGGCTGATCCCCTTAGGACAGCCACCCTTTCTGTTTTGTTTTAACGTTCTTTCTGTGAACTTTTAAAGTTTTAAATTAGTATTAGTATTATTATAGGCGTAACTTCTGATTTTAATTTATGTGTAAGGCGCCCAGAGTCGGGTTTACCTGATTGGGGCGGGATAATAAATATGAGTAAATAAATAAATAAATAAAGATGGATATAGGAATTTCCTGCTGAAAACACTGTAACTCTGTAAAACATGCCATTAGAACTGCAGGCTATCAACCTTTGTGAACTGACAATCAGGTATGATTTGATGTTTCCTTAGTGGCAGTTAAACCTGGAGAGGTTTTACTGAATAGACAGTAATAGAAGTGGGATCGTGTGTGTGTGTGTGTGTGTGTGTGTGTGTGTGTGTGTGTGTGTGTGTGTGTGTGTGTGTGTGTGTGTGTGTGTGTGTGTGTGTGTGTGAGAGAGAGAGAGAGAGAGAGAGAGAGAGAGAGAGGACTGAAACTGCAGTCTACTTACCACCTCTGAATATTTGATACAAGTTTAGAAGAGTTTCCTTCATGTCGACAACTTGCTTCCCTATGCTCTAATTGTGTATCTGGAAATAAAACAGGGCTATGTAAGTCAGTGGTCCATGGGGTCGCAAAGGGTCGGAATCGACTGTGCGACTGAACAAAAAAAATGTAAGTCTCCTACAGTGTTGTCTTGGCAATGCTTTCTACTCATCAAAGAAATTGAAAGTCCTTCATTCTACTCTTGACCCTCTTTTCTGAAGGTAAAACTACCTGGTAGATCAGAACATATTCTCTTGCTCCAAACAGAACACAGAGTTGAAGACAATGCTCACATACTCAAAATGGGGGAAACTGTGTTTAAAATACAGTACAGTAATTCTTTTTTCCCTCATTACCTTTGATATTTTGGAGTTGTTATTCAGCAAGGAGTCTGTGCATTGGTAGACATCTTTGTGATGACATTCTGCACATGCAAATGGACTTGAGCAATCAAGTCCACTTGCATGCATTTTTTTTCAATATTCCCTTTAAAATAAGAATAGGTCAAACAAATAAAAGAGGCATAATGATACCCTGGACAGCGAGGAGAACAAATGGGTCAATCTTAGAAGAAATCAAGCCTGACTGCTCCTTAGAAGGTCAAATAATAAAGATGAAGCTAAAATACTTTGGACATCAAATGAGAAGAGAGGACTCACTTGAGAAAGCCTTGATGCTGGGAAGGGTGGAGGGCAAAAGAAGAAGGGGACGGCCCAAGATGAGATGGCTAGATGGTATTGTGGAGATAATGGGCACAGAGCTGAGTGAGTTGAGAGGGATGGTGGAGGACAGGAGTGCCTGGAGGACAGTGGTTCATGGGGTCGCAGAGGGTCGGAATCGACTGTGCGACTGAACAACAACAACAACAAATGAGACAAACTATTTCTTGCAAAATGCTGCTTTGCTGCTCAACTGATTGCTGTTTCTTCTCAACACCCTTTCCTCTACTATTTTTGCCCACAGAATACTTAGATTAAAATGTTGGCAAAAGTAAAAGGAGAAAAGGGGAAAAGAGAGGAAAAGGCAAATATTGTAGTACTTTAAAGTAAATAGATATACTGTAGATCAGTGGCTGAAATCTAATAGCAAGTCACAATAGAACAGGCTCACTGAATCAGTGAAGGTTGAGGAGTTAAGGAGTTGCTTGCTTGCTTGCTTACAACTTCTCATTCTGCCTTTAGTTGGAGTGATTGGGAGGGACTTTTCTCTGCTGGGGTGACTGTTTACCTAGCATTCAACAGTTGTTCCTTTCCACCTCTGAAATTCAAAGAAAGCCTTGCTGCCTCTCCCTACTCTGTGTTATTTCCCCATTTTTGCTGGTTGGTGTCTGTTATTTGTTTCTGTTGATCTGTTTGGTTTATTGCTAGCATGCACACATCTGTAATTCCAAGTAACTGTAAGTAATGGTGTTTTTTTTATTTCCCCTACAATTGTCTCAAAATAAAGTACTGAGACTTTGTGTGCCAGTTAATGAGAAAGGAGTGAATTCTCGGAGCTATTCTCATCTGTGGAACTCTGTATATCTAGTGTACAGTAGGGAATTTTACCAAAAAATTCAAGACTTTGCAACAGAGTTACCTGATCCCTACTGATTCAATGGACTATTCTACAAAACTAGATTTCTGACATTCAACTAGATTTGTAGGTCACAACTCACATATTGAGACACAGGAGTGCAAATACAGTGTTCTCTGTATTTATTCCAGCCAGCTGGATAGCTCAGTAAGTTAGGCATGTGACTGCAAAGCCAGGGGAAATGAGTTCATTTCCCCACTGTGTCTCCTGGGAGAAGAGCTAGCCTGTGTGCCTTGGGCAAGCAGCACAGTTGAAGGTCAACCCAGAAGAGGAGAATGGCAAACCACATTTACTAGCTGTCTACCTATAAAACCCTGGAAAGGTTACTACAAATCAAGATTGGCTTCATATCATATGCATCCATGTGGAACCACGCACAAACACATGCACACTTATTCTATTATGGTGAGTTTCATGTTCAGGTGAGAATATAAATAACATAGACAAAGTGACTATGGTTTATTAATGCAGGAACCATCCAGGTGTTAAAAAACAGGATGATAAGATACATGGGTCTGCGGTGGCTCAAGTAGTTAAGACACTGAACTCAGTGACTGGAAATTTGGAGTTTAATTACCGAGTACTGCATGACAAAGTGAGCACTTGTTTCTGTCCCAGCTCCTGCCAACTCAGCAGTTTGAAAGCAAGAAATTGAAAGTAGAAAAATAGGGACCACTTCGGTGGGAAGGTGAACAGTGTTTTGTGCACTCTGGTGTTGAGGCATGCCTGCCACATGTCCATGGAAACGTCTGCAGATGAAGACAGCACTGGCTTTTTGTCTATAAACAGAGATGAGCACTGAACCCTAGAGTCGGATAGTTTAGGTTGTCATAGGAATGGTAGAGGTTGTTTATGGGACAAAGGTCATAATATGTCAAGAAACATCCTTTTTTGTGCTGATTTTACAGAAACTTGGTTTATTAATAAATGCTATATACTAACAAACCTTGATTTCTCTTAAAGCCTTAGGGATGCATGGAATTTGTTTATGTGGCCAATTTCTGCTGCCTCTATCCTGAGTAATTCTTTTTCCTACAATAGCCACTTTGAAATCAAAAGCATGTGTTCTGTGTAGTAGATGTGTTCTGAAACTGGACTCTCCAAATTGCCATTCCTTATTTAAGGACACACACACACACTAATTAATTTCCTGGTGCATGGATTCTCCTTTTTGTCCTATGTGAAAAGCAAGGGCCACTGCTGATGGTATGAATCACATTAGAGGACAAGTAAATGAGCCCATGAGATTGTGTCTGACATTACTGACACTCTTGACAGTGATTTCAGTGTAGATATGGGGGCACAACTGACAACTACAGCAGTGACTACATGGACACATGATATGTGAAATGTTCCAGGATTGGCAAGGTCAGATTTGTATTGTTTTCCATTAGCTATATAATGCACAAGTCATTATCTTCCCAAAGTACTCCCTTCCAATCTAATTTTTCCCTCCGCTGCTGAGGCTTATAATTTTGTAAAAAAATAATAATACAAATACATTAACATCAGTTCAGGCAGTGTGATCACTTGAGCCGCGTGGCTAAATCAGAGACCAGAAGCTGGCTCTTCTAGATTCCTAATTCAAGTGGAGAAGAATGGAAGCAGGTGAGGCATTTATGGGGGTATTATTTCCTCTCAATCAAGCATCCATTATCCCCAAAACTTTACTTTTATTTATTTATTTATTTATTTATTTATTTATTTATTTATTCCCTCAATAGATGAGAGACTTGTTGAGCTGTCTAACTATGTAGTGTTGCCCACCTCTTGTCAATGATATTAAGCTGAGACTAAAACTCACAAAAGTGTCTTCTGATGGATCCCTTGGGCAAAGTGAAAGCAGAGAGCACACGTCATGGTCCACCAAGCCAGCAGGTGACAAGTCCATTTGCATGTGCGGAATGTTATTGTGGAGACATCTACCAATGCGAAGACTCCTCACTGAATAACAACTCCAAGGTAAGGTATTTATTCATTCGTTCGTTTAGGAGACTTGGTATCAATGCTGTTGCACCACAGTGACTAATTAAAAGAGAGAAAATGAGGAAGAAATTGGCAATCAGTTTTCGTTTTCAGCTTTTTAGTGCTGTAGCCACATCCCCTGGAAAGTATAATGATGACAGCTGAAGCTGGCTTAAACTGCAAATAAGGGATGTTTGCAAATTTCCTCCTCACAGTATACATTCCAATCCCAAAAAAAGGGTAATGCCAAAGAATGTTCAAATTATTTTGACTATTGCGCTCATCCCACACGCTAGCAAGGTGATGCTCAAGATAATACAGGATAGACTGCAGCAGCACGTGGAGACAGAATTACCAGAAGTGCAGGCAGGATTCAGAAGGGGCAGGGGAACTAGAGACCACATTGCCAACTTACGTTGGATCATGGAAAAAACAAGGGAATATCAGAAATAAGTCTACTTCTGTTTCATTGACTACACCAAGGCCTTTGATTGTGTGGACCACAACAAAATGTAGCAAATAATTAAAGAGATGGGAATACCAGAACACTTTATATTCCTCATGAGAAATCTGTACATGAATCAAGAAGCAACAGTTAGGACAGAAAATGGAATGATGGAGTGGTTTGGAATAGGAAAAGGAGTAAGACAAGGCTGCATTTTATCACCCTGCTTATTCAACTTATACACAGAGCACATAATGCACAATGCAGGGATGGAGGAATCACAATTTGGGATCGAAATCGCTGGGAGAAACATCAACAACTTGAGATATGTAGATGACGCTACTCTAATGGCAGAAAGTGAGGAAGACCTAAAGAAGCTCCTGATTAGGTTCAAAGAAAAGAGTGCAAAAGCTGGCTTGAGACTCAATAGGAAGAAAACCAAGATCATGGCAACAGGCCCTATCAGTCCCTGGAGAATAGATGGGGAAGAAGTAGAAGCAGTGACAGACTTTACTTTCTTAGGATCCAAGATCACTGCAGATGGTGATTGCAGCCATGGAATAAAAAGGTGACTGATTCTTGGGAGGCAAGCTATGAGTAACCTTGGGAACATAGTGAAAAGTAGAGACATCACATTGCAAAAAAAAAAAAAAATCGTATAGTCAAAGCAATGGTATTTCCGGTGGTAATGTATGGTGGTGAGAGCTGAACCATTAGGAAAGCTGAGCACAGTGTTGGAGGAGAGTTTTGAGAGTCCCCTGGACAACGAGGAGAACAAATAGATCAATCTTAGAAGAAATCAACCCTGACTGCTCCTTAGAAGTCAAATAGTAAAGATGAAGGTGAAGTACTTTGACATCAAATGAGAAGAGAGGATTCACTTGAGAAGGCCTTGATGCTAGGAAAGGTGGAGGGCAAAAGAAGAAGGGGGCGGCCAAAAATGAGATGGCTAGATGGTATTGTGGATGCAGTGGGCACAGAGATGGGCGGGTTGAGGAAGATGGTGGAGGACAGAGGTGCCTGGAGGACAATGATCCATAGGGTCACAAAGGGTCAAAATCGACTGTGCGACTGAACAACAACTCTTTCTTTGCTGACTTCTGTGTGGTCAGTTAAACCAAATTCACCTAGGGAAGCCTGTTTTCTGATATGCAAATTTTCATCTTCATCTCCACAGTATATTACTTGTTGTGTATTAGAAAATGAGGTAATAAACTGCTTGCGCAAAGGATGAGGAGGTAAATAGCTAAAAGGAAAATCTTTAAATATTTGCAAAATATGTTCCTGTTGTTGCCACCTAGTGGCAAAGAGGCAATTCCATTTGTTTAGAAAAGTTAACTTGCATCTAAATATACAGTAGTTGAGTCTTTAAATATGTTCTCCAAAATAAATGCCAGGCTGAAGACCATGTGAATAAAGAAATAAATGAAACCCAGTTATTACCTAAGATTGCTGTTATGTGTTCCCAAGCAAAGTGACCAAAGTTGCCCAATATAGGAAGTACTTTTTGACATTAATAGATTAGAACACAAAACAAGTCATTTCAACTCAACCCTATTTAAAATTGAGAAGTCCAAAACTCTTAGTAGATGAGTTCATAATTGACACATACAGATTTATGAAATTGTGTGTTTAAAAACTTTTGTTTTATGGGTCTGTCGGGGCATACCTTGTGCTAAAGCATCATGAGGTTAAAGCTCAGTACTTACCAGGTCCTGGGAGCAAAAGAAACCTTAATACTGTACTGTATTATAATCCCAGTAACATATAAAAGGCGTGGTTTATTTCTATATTTATTGATTTACTCTTTTGCTGTGAAAACATATACATATTAAGAAATAGCTGAGACAGTCTCCCCCTCCCCCCCCCCCAAAAAAAAAACCCCAGGAACTTAAAAAAAAAAATCATTATATTTCCCATTATCTATCATAATACTGAAACTAGCACTAAACAAGGGATCAATACCATTATTATCCATTTGTTACAACACAGTGAAATAAAGTGAGTGTTGGTTACATAAAAACCACAAGGACAACACAGGAATGCAGAGTGAACAGGAGTGAGGACAACATAGTCAATTCCGATTATTTTTCTAAAACTGATAAATCATACAGTACATATAATACTATGCTCCCTTTAATGTTTCTCTAACATTTCTAAGTTTACACAGTGTGTTATCTTTTTCTTCCCATTTGGCAACTTGCTCTTTGCCCTCTTTAAGCATACATCTGGAACTCTCAATAAGCTTATACTGACATGTTCTGTTTCTTTTAGTTTTTTAATCACATGAACCAGAAGAGTCACTGTTAGTCCTGTGATACTTCCTCTGTTTTCAGTCTGTGCTAATTATTTGACCTAAACTATTTTATTGCTTCTGATTCATAATTTCTTCATACTTTAGCTGAGTTTATGTGCATTTCCATTCTCATTTTAAGAATTCTTCTAACATCTACGCAATGGTTCCCAACATGCCCCACAGGGAGACTTCAGTTCCCAGAAGGCTAAGTCAGTACATTGGCTGATCAGTGTTTTGGGAAATTGTCTTAGGCTTATGGGAATTGAAGTCCAAAAACCAAAGGTTGGGAAACACTGCTCTAAAGGTATTATTTTTCTGACTGTATTGCCAACATCCTGACACACTGGAACTTTATTTCTGTGTAACCCCAGTGGTCTTTATTTGTATTTTAGGGAGTAACTTATAAGTGAGTTACAAAAAGGTGTTTTTTTTTTACAGAGTCCAGCATTTAATTTATTAAAGAGATTTGCTTTTATTGTATTATTTCTTTTAAACTTATTATTTTTCTCCACAATTCTTTGAAGCAATCATCATATTGTACCCTAACTGTCAACACTGCCCTTCAGTTGTCATCATCTGTCCTGTCTTCTGCCATTATCATGACTAATTCATCCAGCATGTGATGTTTGGTGGAGGTGGGGATAGAGAAAGGATACAATTCAAATGTAGGAGAACAAATAAAACAAACAAAAGACATGCGGGGGAATAAAACAGAGAGAAAAGGAGGATGTAGAAGACAAAAGAATAGCTGTGAAAATCTCAAACCAGATACAAAGATGCCTTGAGTATCCAAATAAACTAGCTTGAGTAAAGTCAAAGTTATAAAGGTAATTTATCCCAAGATGCATATCAGGAGCCCAAAAAACATTGGTGGTCAAATGGAACACAAGGACTACATGTGTTGCAATAATTTTAAACTGTGTTCTGAGAAGATCCACAAGCTCTTGGGACTTGTCCTGGTGTCCAAAATGGCCACCACGGCTCTGCCATCAGCCCCATCATCTTCTTGCCCACACCGGGAAGTGGAAGCAGACACATTTATGCATGCCCAGGCATTTACAACAGCTGTAAATGTGCCCGCTTCAGGGGCATTGTCTGGCTCACTCAGCTGACCGGGGTGTGTGTGTTCAGGCCCATGGTGCAACAAGGTTGGCCACCCCTGATCTATGATATACAGTGATAGCATTCTGATCCTCTTTAACTACTTTGTTCCCATTCTATGGAATCATGGGATTTGTAGTTTGCAGAGGTACTTAGACTTCTCTTCAAGTCAGCTCCAGTGCACTACTCTGAAATGCAGCACAGAATTTTAAGTATCTCTACAAACTGTTTACTTTGTAAGTAAGATGAAACTTCAGTAACTGTGCAGTGTTTATACATTTCTTGTGTCCTTTTTTTCTAGGCTTTCATTGCATAATCACCTTGATTCAATTTCTGAATTTTAAAGATGGTTCACAGTACAGTACACTAGTACCTTAAATTTAATTTAATTTAATACTCGTATTTAATACCCCGCTCCAATCGGGGAGGCCCGACTCTGAGCGGCTTACAAGTCAAAATATAATCATCTTAAAACTTAATGTTAAAACTTTTTAAAAAAATACATAAAAACATTAAAATCATGCCAGAAATTGAACCGAAGGGTGGCTGTCACTAGATCAGCCACCCTGTATGAGATCCCCCATTCCTGTGTCCCCACACTTGCTTAGCCAGCCAGGTTTTTAAACCTTTTCGGAAGGGCAGGAGCTCTGTCTGTAGGCGCAGCTCAATTGGCAGGAGGTTCCAGAGGGCTGGGGCGGACACGGAGAAGGCCCTCCTCCTAGTGCTAGAGAGGTGTGCCTCTCTAGCCGATGGAACAACAAGGGATAACGATAAGACTTGGTTCCACAAGTCTCATCGTTATCTGGTTTTTAACGTTTTGCGATGCATTGATCACATAACGTTTTTAAAAAGCCCTGTTCCCTCTCCGAAGAGGAAAGGGAACAGGGGAGAAATCTGCCTGCCTCTTTGGAAAGGGCAGCAGGAATTCCATGAGAGGCAGGCAGATCATAGTGTGCAATTAGAGCTTGGGTTGGGGGTTCAACTGGAGCACGCACCCGTTCAACCCTCCAACCCAAGTGCCAATTGTGCACTGCGATTGCAGCACCTGGGTAGGTCAGGGGCGGCAGAGAGCCCAAAGTGGGTGAAAAAAAACTACATCATGACTGAGTTTTTTCCCCCATCTGGGGCTCTCCGCCACCCTGCCACCTCTGGCAAGGTTGGGGGAGCCCATCCGCGCTGTTTCTGGCATCTCCTGACCATCCTAGGCGGTGTTGCAAGGTGAAATGCCGGGGAAAACTCCTTCTTTCCCTGGCATTTCACCTTGCAGCAGCACCCGGGTAGGTTGGGAGACGTAGGAAACAGTGTAGATCAGGTCCCCCAACCCTCACAAAGGCGGCAAGGGTGGCGGAGAGCCTGAAATTGGTGAAAAAAACACCATTATGCCAGAGTTTTTTTTCACCTATTTCAGGCTCTCTTCCACCCATGCCGCCTCTGGCAAAGTCAGGGAGCTGATCCATGCTGTTTCTGATATCCCGCAACCATCCTAGGCTCTTTCTTTCCCTAGTGTTTTGCCTTGCAGCACTGCCCGGGTAGGTTGGGGGATATGGGAAACAGCATGGATTGGCTCAGTGGCGTAGCGTGGGTTTCAGCTGCCCGGGGCGGAGGCCAAATTTGCCACCTCCTGGGCCCATGATGCAGACAGTGTCAAATTTTGCCAGCCCCAAAAACTGCTGCCTGAGGCCCCCCCCCAAGCCACTGTTTTTGGGAGTGAAGAGGGATCAGGGTGCCCCAAAAACAAAATGCTCATTTTTTTAGGAGGTTGGTCTCCACCATGTCCCACACCTGCTTCCAATACACCCACCCCAGGGGGCTTTTAGATGGCGAAAAGCCCCTACAAACTGACTTTAACTGGCCTCATGGTGGACGAAGTTGTTTGCTGTGGGTGCCGCCTCCTCAAAGCTCCCTTGTGCAGGCAACGCCCTCACTGGGTCCGTGGCCCAATGCAAGGTCTCCCTTGCCCAATAGCAGGTTATATCTGACTCTAGGGGTCAGTGTTCATCTCCGTTTACACCTAGCCAAGGCTGTCTGTGTTTGCAAACATTGCCGTGGTCATGTGGCAGGCATGACTAGACTCGAACTGTTACCTGCTCAATTTCCAGGCATTAAGCTCAGTGCCTTAACCACTAAGCCACTGCAGCCCTCAAATGGTTAGTTAGGTAAAGGCAAAGGTTGCCCTTGCTCCAAAGCCTGTTTTATTCAACTCTGTTTCAAAGCCGAAGAGCCAGCGCTGTCTGCTTCTGGAGATGTTTCTGAGGTCATGTGGCAGGCATGACTAGACACCGGAATGCACAGAATGCCACATGATTACGAAAACATCTGCAGATGCAGAGAGGCTCTTTTTTTAAAATTTTATTTATAAATTTTCAAAAAAAGAAAAAAAAATACAATACAAGAATTCCACAAGAAAATACACTTTATATATATATATATATATATATATATATATATATATATATATATATATATATATATATATATATATATATATATATATATATATATATATATATATATATATATATATATATATATATATATATATATATATATATATATATATATATATATATAATACAACATGCATCTTTTATATCAAAACTCTTCACACTATACTTCTAACACAACTGCTACCTCTTCTACATATATTTTTCTTTGCTTTGTTCACCTCTGTGCTATATACAATGTCCAGGAGTTTATAACAATTTATACTTTCCAAAAATTAATTTGTTCCGGTACAGGGTTGATACCTCTCTTCTTAACTATCACATATTCCACAAATTGTCTCCAGATTCTCCAGAATCTATTTACTTGAACTATGCCTTTCCTAACATTTATTTCCCATGTAAGCTTATCATTAAGAGCTAATTCCCACATTTCCTTATACCAATCTTGTATATTTAACATCATTTTTCCAATTCTTTTCAGCACATTGTCTAGCCGCAGACAACATCACAGCCATCAACTCTTTATGATCATTACTCAGTTTAAATTTATCCACTTCTGTTAGCATTACAGTATCTGGTCCCAATTCTAGCCACACATCTAATATTTTTTTAATTTCCTTTTCAACTTTTCCCCAGAATTCCCTTAACACATTGCAATTCCACCACATGTGCATATATGTCCCAGTTGATTGTTTACACCTCCAACATTTATCACTTATTTCATTATTCATCTGATGCAGCCTGATTGGGGTCAGATACCATCACCAAAGCATCTTGTAATTATGCTCTTTCACTCTTACAGACATAGTTCGCATAATTCTTCTTTTCCATTTTTTTCTGCCACATTTCATCCGAAATTATCACATTCAAATCTTGTTCCCATGTATTCTTCAAAGCTTCCTGTATTTTTCCTCTTTTATTCATTATCTTATAAATCTTGCTAACTATCCCTTTAATTCCTATATCTCCTTTTCTTAGTTTAGTCAAAAGTTCTTCAAATGTTGTAAGTTGCCTTTCTAAGCCGTTATGAAATAGAAATCTCTTATTCCAATTATTTATCTGGAGAATCTTAAACCAATTTAATTCCAGTTGTAAAAAAAAGTTCCATTCTTTTTTCCGGATCTCTACAAATCTTAACCCAGTCTTTCAACATTAAAACCCCATTTTCTACTAATATTCCCTTGATATCCCTATCTATTTTAATTGGAAAATTATTAAAATCTTCCAATTCTATAATTGGTGAAATCCCTGGTATAAGATTTTTTTTTACTTTATTCCATTCTTCTATAGTTGTTTTTATCAGCCTATTCTGAATACAGTAATACCTCATATAACATTAGTATCGAATAACACGAAAATCGCATAACATCAAGGAATCTGGGGGGAAGAATTGCATCAGATAACATTAAGATCCTATGGGATGCTTCAGATAACAACCGCGAAAGCCTGTGTGGTTACAATGTATCTCTATGGATCCCATAGAGGATCAGATAACACGAAAAATCATATAACACGAAGACTTGTGGAACCAGGTTTTAGTGTTATATGAGGTTTTACTGTATCTTTATTCTTTTTCCCTACTTCTTCACTTAAAAACATTGCTTTACCAATTTGTGAAAATTCCCTCTTTTCAATTTTTTCCCAAATCGATTCCTCTCTAATTAGAATTTTTACATTTCTTACCTGAAAGGCTCTGTAATAGTTATGTATACTTGGAATTCATAGTCCCCTTCTTTTTGAGGTAAATACCATAGTTTTTTTGGCTATTCTTGCTCTTTGCTTTCCGTTACAAAAATTATTTATAATTTGATATTCTTCCAGTTCTTTATCACTATGCTTTATTGGTAAGACATCAAATAAGAAGTTTAATTTAGGTAATAACATCATTTTACTCAAGGCTACCCGGCCAAACCAAGATAGGTTCAATTTGTTATACTGTGCTATTTTCCTTTCAATTTCCTTCTTTTGTTTTGCATAATTTAAGCTTTTAAGCTCCCCAATTTTGTTTGAAATTACTACTCCCAAATATTTTAAATTAGTTTTAACCTCTATCTTATATTTTTCTTTTATACTTTCTCGTTCTTCCCTTTCCCCATTACAATATATCATTTCTGTTTTTTCCCAATTTACTCTCAAACCTGTTGTTTCCTCAAACGTTTTTAAGTGTGAATGTATTCCCTCTAAAACCTTCAATGGCTGTTTTACAATTATAAGTGTGTCGTCTGCGTACAAATTTATTTTATTATCCTCTCTTCCACTTATTTCCCCATCCTGACATATAGAGTTAGCTAAAAATTCCATTGCCATTATGAACAAAATTGGAGATAATGGACAGCCCTGTCTTGTGCCTACTTCTAATTTTATATCATCTGTATAACTTTCATTGACCTTAACTCGTGCTATTCCTTGTTGATGTAATTTTGCAATTATTCCCTGAAATTTGTTACCAAATCCATATAGTCTAATCATTTCATGAATGGTTGACCATTGTACCGAATCAAATGCCTTAAAAATATCGAGCGATAAAAATCCTACCTTTTCTTTTTTCTTTTCTGTTAGGTCCATTAAATCCAAAACTCTTCTTACTAAATCTGACATACCTAGTCTTCAGAAATCCTGCCTGGTCTTTGTTAATGTATCCTGCTATAAAGCTACTCAGTCTGTTTGTCAATATTGTTGTAATTTTTTTTGCATCCTGGTTGATTAATGAAATTGGTCTATACGATGCTACTTTTTCCAAATCTTTTCCTGGTTTCGGTAATAACGTAATGATCGATCTGTTCCATGAGTTTGGGATTGCCTCGCCTTCCAATATCTTATTAAATGATTTATGCAATTTTGGGACTAATAAGTCTTTAAAATCTTGATAAAATTTGGCCGATAACCCATCTTCCCCTGGAGCCTTGTCTAGTTTTAGTTTTCCTATAACTTCCCTAATTTCTTTTTCTGAAATTTTTTCCTCCATTTTATTTCTATGTTCTTCTGAGACCCTATTTATTTGTTGTTTATCAAAGTATTCTCTAAGCTTTACTATACTTGTTTCTTTTTTAGAATATAATTCGCAGTAGAAACTTTCTATTATTTTTACTTTCTCTATGCTCTTATTACACCTTTTCCCTCTCTTATCTATTAGTATACCAATCTGGCTTTTGAACTTCTTTTCCTTAGCTGCCTTTGCCAATAATTTAGAATTTTTGTTACTGTATTCAAAATATTCCCTTCTTTAAAAAATCAGATCCTTCTTAACTCTTTCTATATCTTTTCCATCTAACTCTTTCCTTATTTTTTTGAATCTTTTCAAATACAGCCTGCTCTTTAGTCCTTGCATGTTCCAATTGATATTGTTTCAGTTGTCTTTCTAATTCCTGATATCTACTTTTATTTTGTTTGTTTCTTGTACTTGTAATTTTTATAGATTCGCCTCTAAAAATAGCTTTCATGGTGTCCCACACTGTACTATAGCTAACCTCATTATTGTCATTCCATTTCCAGCTTTCCTCCCATTTTTCCATGATATAGTTCTTAGTGGCTTGTTCCCTAAAAATTTTCGTATTATACCTCCAATTATACACTTTTCTTCCAGGCCCTTCTAATTTTACTTCCATTAATATTTTTGTGTGATCTGATTCTTTAAAGGTTCCTACTTCTATGTCTTCCACTAATCTGATCAGACCCTCTGTGACAAAAATGTAATCAATTCTAGAATACATATTATGCACTTTAAGAGCAGTTTCTTTCCCTTTTGACTCCAGTTCTTTCACGTCTACTTGCAATGTCTTTACATCTTTCCGAGTATTCTTCATCATGTTATCAATCCTCTTTGAATTATCTTTTACCTCCCTTGACAAGTCATTAATAGTTGTAGCCAAACAGAGATGCTCTTTGGCTATACATGGAGATGAACACCGAACCCTAGAGTTGGATATGACTGCCTTTTGAGCAAGGGTGACCTTTACCTAATCCTTCTCTAAAATTGAAACCCCAACTCTATTTTCTTCTCTGATTGAATATGCTGAATAGTGAAATGAATGTAAATTATTTGTGCCTGTTTTTAATATGTAAATGCATGAACAGGTTGATATACTGTATATGGTCGGGGCAGAAAGGCTGGCTATGGATGCAATGATCTAGCCATTTAGTAATCTTCATTTGGACTGCACTAATGAGCTTAGAGAACACTTTTATGAATTCTGCAGTGTTTTACTGATAATTTGGTTAAATATGTTAGAAATCATTTTAATCAAGCAAAACCTTGACTGCTGCCAAGAGTGAAACACCTACAAGAGCACACCTCTGGACATTTTTAGAAACATATTACAGTATACAGTATTCCATATAGGCTTTAAAGAGTAAATTCACTACTGCATGCTTTTTGTTAAGTCACCACCAGGTGACTCTAGCGAGTCATGCACTCAATCTAGCAAGAGCAGAGGAGAAGCTGGGAAAGAGAGAGCAGGGTGAATGAGATTTACTGACGCAGGGCTTTTTGTGTGCTGAGACATTTTGCCGCCCCCTGGTAAGTGGTGCCCAGGGCAGCCACCCCACCCCCCACCCCCCAGCCAATGACACTGGATTGGCTCTCCCGACTTTGCCAGAGGTGGCACAGGTGTCGGAGAGCCCGAAATGGGCAAAAATCCCTCTGTCGTGATTGAGATTTTTCCACCCATTTCAGGCTCTCTGCCACCCCTGCCACCTCTGACAAGGTCAGGGGAGCCGACCCGTGCTGTTTCCAACATCTCCTGACCTAGCCGGGCAATGTTGCAAGGCAATGTAATGGATCTTTACCTCCAGACCATTAGGAATTATGTCTTCCCTTTTGCACTTTGATAAAAAGATATGTTTGTTTAAAACTAGGCAAGCTTCATCACCATCTGGATGAATTTTCTTTCTACTACTAAATTTGGTACCTTATAGTGCAAACATTTCAAGGGGCAGTAGTCATGTTAGTCTATCCATGACTCTTAATTATTAATTCAAAACCAAGCCCTTTTCATTATTATAAGAATAGCTCACAAAAGATTACAGTTGAGTGATGGATTTGCATCCAAGATGTGATATTATGTGTATATAATATTATGTTTAAATAATAACAGGAAATTTTGTCAGTTGAAAAAAGATACAATGTTACTATTCTGTTAGGCTGCCCAATTATTGTGTGCCTGTGTACCTGATGTGTGTATATAAATTGATGCCATGAGCTTAAATTAGCACATATAAAAACAAAATAGAATTAAAAAGGGCTAGATGACATCTGCCTGATAACAGGCCACATCAACAGCATTTCCTCTTGCCAACATAAGGTCATTCTCAGTGCATGTTGAGGGACATCATGTGCATTATATCATATGGGAGATAGTTTGTACTGGTACTTCTCCCATTCACATAGGCCAGTGATGGCGAAGCTTGGCCCTCCAGGTGTTCTTGGACTTCAATTTCCATAAGCCCAAGTCAGTACTCCTGCTGATCAGGGCTTCTGGGAATTGAAATTCAGGAACACCTGGAGTGCCAAGGTTCTCCATCACCCCATTTCCTCAGATTAGCCCTTGATTTTCCTATCCCTGCATGCAGTCTGTTTAAAGCTTTCCACACAGGCCATGGTTGTTCTTGGCCAGGCAGTAGAGAGTCATGTGGTTTGGGGGGGGGGGTGTCATCTGGTGGCTTGCCTGGTTTAAGTATAGCTATCACCCAAGCCTTCCTCCATATCTTTGGTATCTGGACTACATTCAAGCAGTTATTATACAAGCTAAATAACAATTTTTTCACTATTGGTCCAAAATGTTTGATCTGCTCAACCCGAATCTCATCCATGCTAGCTGTTTTATCATTATTACACCTGCCTATTGCCTCTTCCAGTTGTCCTATGGTAAAGGGGGATGTCAGATTGCTTGTTTTTCATTCCTCATTCCCTCTTATCATCTATTTGTTTTTCAGTGGATTGTTTTTCTGTGGGTTGAAATCTGGTTTCCCATTAAGTAATAGCTGGTGGACAATTAACTGATACATTGGCATGTACCGGTTGTCTGGTTACATCATTATTAAGACAATTAAGTAGTCTCCATGCTTTTTGTTTGCTGCGACTTGTGTCAATTTCCTCTATAAACTTAATCCATTTTACCCTTTTGTGCTATGAGATAGCTGACACTACCTGTTGTCTGGCTTGAAGGGTCTCTTCACTGAGTGGATTTGCATCAAAAAGGGTAAACTGTTCAGTCAGTAAGTCAGTAGTTTTCATGTGTTATGTCTGATGAAGTGGACTGGGTCCAAGAAAGCTCACATTTAAATACAGGAGTTAATTTTTAAGGTGCCACAACATTTTTTTGCTCTTTTTTCTTTTTTGCTGTTCTGTTTTGTTTACTCTCAGATATATGTGTACGTCTCACGTCTCATTTTCTGCATGCCACAGGGGATGGCTCCGAGATCATAATGTGTGGGTCACTTCATGGCACCTTAAACAAATTCATGACAATGACATTTTTCGTGCTTCAAGTGGGGGGGGGGGAATGCATTCTCAGATACAAGTTGCAGTTTATTTTATTTATTTATTTATTTATTAAAATTTGATACCCCGCCCCAATCGGGAGGACCCGACTCTGGGCGGCTTACATCCCAATAAAAGCAAAACAAAACCCAAACACTCAGTTAAAACATCAGGATTAAAAATTATCAGAAATTTAAAAACAAGAACAGAAACTACACCCCAGTAATCCCCAATCCAACTCAGGAAGGCAGTCCTTATATGAGCCACTTGGTATGGGAACCCACGCTCCCGGGTCCCCACACCTGATCTGCCAGCCAGGTTTTCACGCCCTTCCGGAAGGGCAAGAGCTCTGTCTGCAGGCGCAGTTCGGTGGGCAGGAGGTTCCAGAGGGTCGGGGCGGATACGGAGAAGGCTCTCCTCCTCGTACTGGCGAGGTGCGCCTCTCTCGCTGAAGGGACAGCAAGGGAGCCTCTCCGATCCGCCCTGGTGGGCCGGACAGATGTTCTTGGGGTGACGCGGTCTCTTAGGTATCCTGGCCCACTACCATATAGGGCTTTAAAGGTAATAACCAGCACCTTGAATTGCACCCGGAGACATACTGGCAACCAGTGCAGCTCCCGGAGCAGCGGCGAAGCACAAGCATAGCGCCCACACCCCACCACTACCCGGGCCGCCGCATTCTGGACCAACTGGAGTCTCCGGATGGTCATCAGGGGCAGCCCCATGTAGAGCGCATTACAGTAATCAAGTCTGGAGGTGACCAACGCATGTGTGACCGTGAGCAAGGCATCCCGGTCTAGGAGTGGGCGTAACTGGCGTATTACACGAAGTTGTGCAAAAGCCCTCCTGGCCACGGCTGCCACCTGCTCTTCGAACAGTAGCCGTGAGTCCAGGAGGACCCCCAGATTACGCACCGGGTCTGTTTGGGGCAGGACTGCCCCATCCAGAACCAAAGATGGCAGCTCCTTTGTTAACACAGGACCCCTTACCCACAGCCACTCAGTCTTGCCGGGATTCAGCTGTAGCCCGTTGTCCCCCATCCAGACCTTAACAGCCTTCAGACACCTGGAAAGGACTTCCACCGCACCGCTTGGGTCCCCACGGGCAGAGATGTATAACTGGGTATCATCAGCATACTGATGATACCTTACCCCGTGGGAACGGATGATCTCACCCAGCGGCTTCATAAAGATGTTGAATAGGAGAGGAGAAAGTACCGAGCCCTGAGGCACCCCATATTGCAGGGGCCTAGGGCTGGACTTCTCCTTCTCCAGGCACACCGACTGGGTCCTGCCCCTCAGGAATGAGGCAAACCAGGACAACACTGTGCCCTGGATCCCCAGACCCTGGAGCCTACCCAGAAGGATGCCATGATCGACTGTATCAAAAGCCGCTGAGAGATCGAGAAGAGCAAGGACAGACGGTTCCCCTCCGTCCCGCTCTCTCCAGAGATCATCCACCAAAGCGACTAGTGCGGTTTCGGTACCATATCCGGGCCTGAATCCTGACTGAAACGGGTCCAGATAATCCGCTTCATCCAGGACTCCCTGCAACTGCTGCGCCACAGCCTTTTCCAAAACCTTACCTAAAAAAGGTAGGTTGGACACTGGACGGTAGTTGGAAATTTTTGTGGGGTCGAGGGAAGGTTTTTTTAAGAGGGGAAGCACCAAGGCATGTTTAAAAGGTGCGGGAAAATGCCCCTCTTTTAGTGAAGCATTGATAATCGCCTCGACCCAGCCACCTGCCGCAGACTTGGAAGCTTTTATTAACCAGGCAGGGCATGGGTCCAGTGCACAGGTTGTGGCGCGAACAGATGCAAGAAGCCTGTCCACTTCCTCAGGGGCAACGGGATCGAACCGATCCCAGATGACATGGCTAGACTGTGCCATGGTCAACCCCAGCTCCATACGTTCCACGCCGGGATTCAACTTCGAGGGGATCTGAGCGATTTTCTCCGCCAGATAATCAGCAAAGTCCTCAGCCGAGCCCTGCCACCCAGGGCCCGGCCCCCCTCTACCGAGGAGGGACCTGGTCACCCGGAACAAGGCCGCTGGGCGATTATCTGCGGAGGCAATAAGGGTGGTGAAGTATTGACGCTTCACCACCCTCATCGCCACTAGGTAGTCCTTAATGGCAGCTCTAACCAGTGTTCGGTCAGACTCACTGCGAGTCTTCACCCAGCGGCGCTCTCGGCGTCTCTTAGCCCGTTTGAGCTCCCTTAGTTCCTCTGAGAACCAAGGAGCAGATCGATCCCCACGGACTCGGAGAGGCCGTAGTGGCGCGATTACATCCAGGGCTGCCGTCGCTCTCCTGTCCCATGCGTCGACAAGAGCCTCAGATGAACCGCTTTGCAGGTCAAGAGGACAACACCCCAGCTCCCTCTGGAATCCTTCTGGATCCATTAGTCGCCGGGGGCGGGCCCACTTAATCGGCCCTGCCTCCCTGCGGCGGAGTCCAGCCCCTAGGAAGTCTAGAGCCACCAGATAGTGATCTGACCATGGCACTGGGGTGATATCTAATTTTTGTAAAGACAGATCACTCTGCCACAGCTCCGACAAAAAAATTAGGTCCGGGGTGTGGCCACTGCTCCTGGTAGGACCCTGAATTACCTGAGTCAGGCCCACGGTTGCCATGGAAGCCATGAACTCCCGAGCCACCTCCGAGCCGGTCCCCAATGATGGCAAGTTGAAGTCCCCCAGGACCATCAGCCTGGGGGTCTCCAATGCCAGCATAGAGACCGCCTCGAGGAGCTCAGGCAGGGAATCTGCTACTCTGCAGGGAGGCAGGTACAAGAGCAGGATTCCCAACTGACCCTTAGGGCCCATACGCAAGAACAAGGCCTCACAACCCGGAATTTGTGGAGCCGTGGCCCTGGTGACTCCCAATGACTCCCTAGCTATCACGGCGACTCCACCGCCCCTTCCCCTCTCCCTAGGCTGATGCCAAATACCGAAACCGGCCGGGCATAATTCAGACAGAGGAACCCCGTCCTCTGGCACCAGCCAGGTTTCGGTGATGCATGCCAGATCAGCCCGCTCCCCTGAAATGGTGTCGGCGAGCAGGGGAGCCTTATTGCAGACTGATCTGGCATTCACCAGCAGCAGCCTAAGGGAGGGGTCACTCTTGACCGTCTGCTCAGGGCCCAGAGGTGTAGCCGGGGGGCCAGAACAGTTAACAATGATGTGTATATAACGTACTAAGATAACTGAAACATTCTTTTTGGAATGTTTATTGTACTTTTGATGCTCTTGTATTTTGTATTGAATTCTAACTTAGGCTGCAATTTAAGTTTAGTTCTCATATATTTTAAGCATGTGCCTACCATTTTTTTTCATAATTGTAAAAGTTTTGGATGTTTTCACAACTTTGAAGTATTTTTACATTTAGAAACAAAGTACTGTACAGTAGCTAAACAAGCTTGTAGAAATAGATAAACTGATGTTGCTTGGGATTATTGCAACAATAAAAAGAAATGTACTTTGATACCTGGATGAATTTTGATATGATTGTCAGGTTTCATTCTGGAATTAATAGGGATAAATGTCAGCCATGATGAACACAGGGTTCTGACTTTTTCCCTAGAGACCTATAAAGTTCTGTATGACTTTTGGAACAATGATCAGGCATTAGACACATCTACCTGCTGCCCCCATTCTCCACTACAGTTAAGCATATATGAAACAAAGAAGACTGAAGAGGATGGCCTTTGATGTCATCATTGCTGCTAATGAAACAATCTTCCTGCTCAGTCACATGTACCTTGGCTCTGCTACATTACAAACAGGTTTTGGTTTTATTTCAGCTTCAGCTTCTTTCAAATCTCCTTCAGTTACTGATCCTGGGCAGATCTGAATTGATCAAAATACACAAGGCACCACTTTCAATCTGTATCCTGCAAAAGAAACCACATCTGTATAGTAAAGTAAGTGGTTTTGGGATTTTTTATTATTTAAAAAAATCAGAGGTGCCTAGAGCAAATGGTTTCAACATCTGCATAAACTGCTGTCTTGGGCTATATATTTATTTACTGTTATTATTCTGAAATGTGGTTGGTTTGGTCTTAAGTTCAGTCCAAGTTCATTGAAGTTTGATATGCCTTTGGAAGAATTCCATGGGGATAAAGTTGTTTTATTCTCATATCTGAAATTCCTAACCAAATTCACATCTGAATTTGATCTACATGGTTCCATCATCCTGCTTACATTTTTCCTTAGAACAAATTTAGGGGGGGGAAATAACAACATAAATTAAGCCAAATAAAGGATACAGGTACTAATATTTCAATTAATAATTAAACATGTATAAAAGTCCAGGGAGGTGGAATATTTTTCTCCCTGTATATTTGACAGTTAACAATTCCATACTTCAGATGTGCATGTTGATGGAGGGCTTTAGAATTTGGGGAAAGCCCCACTACCCATGTGTGAAAATTTGCCAAAACAACATTATATATACAATTCCATACTGTCATACCCTTATTACCTGTGCAGTTTTGCTGCCAAAGCCTACTGGAGTAATGCCAGAGGTATGACAACAAAAAGAGGACACCTGTCAAATCCTCAACTCTTCCCCAAAACATCTTGCCCACCAGCGTAATATCATACCAAATTCAGATGTGTAATCAAACAAAAAGTACCAATTTAACTTGGGAGCAGAGCTACAATAAATACAATATTGCCTCTCAAAGACTACATCCTGACCTGCATTGCTACAATAACACAAAAGACTGAGGCTAACTCTGTACCATGTCATACCACTGGAACAACAAGGTGACATAGTTCATATTCATTCATTCAGTCATTCATTCATATTTATATTGCCGCCCACTCGCCGAGGCGACTCAGGGCAGCTTACAGTCAAAACAGCAACAGTACAGTAACAATAATAAAATACAACCTCACAAAACAGGGCAAATGTGATGGGCTGTATCGTTCTCAACCTATGAGGTAACCAGAGTACAAAATTGGGAACTTTGTTGACAAGAATTATGGTGAAAGGTCACTTTGGGCAAAAAGATTACCCTTTGCATAACCAGCCAAACCATAGAACACATACAGGAAGATTTTTCCCCCCCTGACTGATAGTTCCTTCTCGGTTTGAAATTAAACAGTCCACCTTTTATCCTAGCATACATGCAAGGTAAGAATGATGTTTATTGAAGTCGATGCAATGAGAAACTTGTAGACACAGCTGCTCATAAACTCTAATAATGATTTAATTTAACATGACACTAAAAGGAAAGGAAATAATGTTTATCTCTCCATTAGTCATCCAGCTACTGGGCCAGACCTGCAGAAGTTACACAGGCCACATTTTAGTTTCAAAGTGGCTTATTTGGCTGTTTCCTCTTCACTTAGTTAAACTGGGAGGTTTAATAAAAGTGAGCAATGAAAGTTTTCATGTGCTTCTATATCATCTTGATTCTAAAAAGTACAGTACTGTATATTGAAAATCACAAATTGTGATCTTGGAACAATATTCAGAGCAAGGTCTTGAAATCAACAATAGAAGCAGCAGCAAAACAAAATAAAACAACGACACTTTAGTAAGAGTCACTAAAAAAATAATCAAGAGATATATCTCTTCTTTCCACATCAGTCCCCCTTTTCCCCCGACTGCCACCACTGTTTAGTCACACTGCCAAGTATCTCTCAAGACCAGGAAGGCAAACTATTTCTTGATTTTAAAATAAAGAACTTTGGATTTCTAATTTGCAGTCTAGACTTAGAGTGTGACTACACCAGAACAACAAATTGGAATGGTCTAGGTCAGTAGTGACGAACCTATGGCACATGTGCCAGAGGTGGCACTCACAGCCCAGCACACAGTTTGCCCTTTCCCTCTGCCCAGCAGCCCAATGAGAACACTCCCCCCCTCCCAGCACAGAGTTTGCTCCGGCCCTCTGTTTGGGCACTAGGTCTCTAAAAGGTTCACCATCACTGATCTAGGTTTACTTCAATTTGAATAGAAGGCTGCTTTACCTTTGAAATCATAAGAAATCAAAAGAAGCATTCAAAATGAGGGTTGTAGAATTGGGGCGAGTTTGTTATCTACAATTCATTGTAAATGGCATTCAAGTCCATGCACACCCTTCTTTCCTTCCTTCTTCACACCCTAGATCTGCCATTCATGGTTTCCTAACTGGAACCTCGGTCAGTAAGAACCCCCACCCTTCATCTAATTAGTTCATCTTTTATAAATAGTCACTTTGGGACAAAATGCACTTACTTGCAGCCTTTGTTCTCCAGCAGCTCTGTTTCCACCACACTCTTGCAGCAATGCTGCTGACCCAAAATATTTTGACTCCAAAAACCAATAGAATAGATTATTTCCCCTCCCCTGAGAAAAAACAGTGTCCATCAACTGTATCCATTCACAAAGTTCTCTTCTCCTCCAGGTTTTCTGATACCTTCCAACATCTGCCACCTAACGATAGGTACACTTGGCTCACTGCCTTGCCAGAGTCTCTGGCTCTGGTTCAAAGAACCAACAGGTCTTGAGACCCTCAAATCTGCCCTAATTGGGCAGCTATCAGGTATAGCTGATTGAAACACACTATGCGGCCCGAGGAGAGAATAGATTTAATCCTGCCTTTGCATCGTGCAGGCAGGATAAAAATTTGATTTACCTGATATACCGGTACATGTGGTAAATTCTGATATTACTAATGGTGTAGTTAGCTACTTAAGTGGCTTTAGGACTTCACCTTTAGAGGCCTCCCTTGAACAAATATAAATTCTTTTTTTAACTTCAACAGCTGATATCACTTCTTTTTATTTATTTAAAATAACATTAGAAACAAAAAAAGACATAAAAAAGTAACAATATCTACATGCTCCGTCCACCTGTGGGACTTTATAAATATTATTATATAATTATTTTCTATATTGTTACATTACAGCTCTTGCCCCACCCCCTCCTTCTCCCAAATGATAATACATCCTGTTCTGGCTATATCTCCTTCCTTTGCACTAACACACAATTCCAAGAATTTTCCCCATACATCTTTAAAACCATTTTCTTTCACTAATCCCCTTTTTACTTTAATTACACATAGCTATAGCAATATCTCTTTAAGCCAATAATCAAGATCAAGATCAAAATCTACTTTCCATTTTTAACTATAATCTAGACATTAATAGTATTCTAGGTCACAATTCTAGGAGCAGACATTATAAATTCTGCTGATTTCATATCTAAAAGAACTGCAAACCAAAGAAGTAAAAGTGTGTTTACTTTGTATGTCCATTATTATTATTATTATTATTATTATTATTATTATTATTATTATTATTATTATTATTATTATTATTATTATTATAGATTTCTATGCTGCCCTACTTGGTAAAAACCAACTCAGGGCGGCTTACAGAATCCACCAATATCAAAGTTACAATACAACAAAAATACACTAGGATAAAATATAACAGAGCAATAAATACAGTAATCAGCATATAATAGATCAATACACACAATAAATCAATACACAATAAGTCAATACACAATAGATCAACCCCTCATAACTGTTAATACACAACAAACCCAAACAAACCAATCCACAGTGTCCCCAACAGAGTAAATTTTGATGCTGTAATGACTTATATTACAGTATCTTTGATTATTTCTTAGAATGTTTTAATCTAATGTTTTGTAATTGTAACTGTTATTAGAGAACTATATATTAATCTAATGTATGTAATTGTAACTGTTAGTGGAGATATATATATTATATATCCGATATTTTACTATGTGATATCTGTAATTGCTGTGTAATTGTAACTTTTTCTTCTGTAAGCCGCCCAGAGTCGCTCTGCGAGTGGGGCGGCATATAAGTCGAAATATAATAATAATAATAATGTCCATAGCAGAGCTCAGGCTCAACGTCTGTGGATGAGAACAATGACTGTGGTGGCAGAAGCGCATTTTGAGGCCAACCCGCCCAGCTCCAAAAGCCAAGTCCCGGCTTTTCATCCCCTGGGCATGGGTGGGGCCCGGGGGGGGCAGTAGGTGTCCTCAGCCAAACAGCGGGTCGGCGGGCCATCTCTTCTGTGAGGAGCTGGCTCGGCCCTTTATTCCCTGGCCATGGGTGGGGTCCAGGGGAAAGACAGCAGGTGTCGGCGGGCCATTTTCTGGCAACTCCCGGTAGCAGCGAAACACTGATCTTTTGGGGCCACCGGGCTCCACAGCTAAGCCCTGTTTCTCCCGGGAGGCTGGTGTAAAGAGGCAGGAATCCGGTAGCAGCGAAACGCTGGTCTTACTGAATTTCTGCCTCTGATAAAGCTATTAGATTAAAGAAACATGTGGTGATGCTATTATTTTATTAAGAATACAGTGCAACCTGACATAAAGAGTGCCTTGCTTAGAGAGTAACTTGCTTAAAGAGCAGAATTTTCTCTGAATAGTCGCCTCATTTAACAAATAAAACCAACCAAAGACTCACTTAACAAATAAATCCCATGGAATGCATTATGCTCTTTAAGCGACATACCACTGTATTGGGATACTCATAGAACTAAAAAACAAAACAAAAAACAACCCAGATACCACTTGACAGTTCAAATGCCTGGTAAAATAAAGAGTATATATCCAACACTCGGGATGGTACCAAGAAAGCCTCTCTATGGATGTAATACCACCTTCTTGATAATTTTGTGAAGGTCTCTTTAGGGCAGGGATCCCCAAACTTTTTAAGCTGGGGGCTGGTTCATGGTGCCTCAGACTGTTGAGGTGCTGAACTTGTGGTCCCACTGGTGGTGACCACTACTGGGACCCCACCACTTCCCCAATCTCCCCACCACTTCCCTGCATGGAGGAACTGCGTGGACCCCTCCAGGCTGTTTTTCTCAGTCATGAGTTTGGGCAGGCAATGCAATGCTCAACCACTCTGGCCACTAGACAAGCTGTGCTCAGCCAGAGCAGTTGCCGGACAAGCTGCCGATGGACGTTCTGGTTGCCACTTCTGCCGCTGCCTCAATCTTTGTCCCCTCTGCTTGTCTTGGCATGTCTGCTATGGAGCGCCATTAGGGACATGACAACCCAAGCAGAGGAGACAAGGATTGAGGTATAGGCAGCTGGAGCAAGGAACAGGCCAGATGATTTGATGCCATGGGCTAGATCTAGCCTGCAAGCCATAGTTTGGGCACCCCTGCTTTCGGCAGCCTCCACCATATGAGACAAGGTAGGTAAAAAGCAGGCATGAGGCCTCCTTGTCTGCTGAACTGGCTGTTCAGATAAGTTACTGATTTTTTTCCTCTTTTTATATTTACATGATGTGTCTATAAACTTGCTGTTTACTCTGTGGTTGTGAACCGCCCTGAGTCAGCCCAGCCGAGTAGGGCTGTATAAAAATTGGAGTAAATAAATAAATAAATAAAATAAGTTCACCTGCCACCTCTAGTATTGCAATCTCACCAGCAAGAAAATCTGATTTTTGTTTTGATAAAAATGTATAATTATGTCCATTTCTGTTCCAGTACTTTTTTTCTATTTGTTTAGGCAATTTACCCTGGAAGGATAGCTTGAGTATGTTGGATGCCCATAGTAGGTAAGTACATTAACTAATATGGCTATTACTATTGACTACTACTATTACTATGATTGGGGCTGCAGTGGCTTAGTGGTTAAGATTCTGAGCTTGGTCAGCAGTCATCTCCTGTCATCTGTCCCAGCTCCTGCCAACTTAGTAGTTTGAAAGCAAGACATTGCAAGTACAGTCAAACCTCGCATAAAGAGCGCCTTGCTTAAAGAGCAGAATTTTCTCTGAATGTTCGCTTTGCTTAACAAATAAAACCAACCAAAAATTCACTTAACAAATAAATTGGGGTTCACAACCTCACCCCCCACCTCCCACCAGAAGTCCCAATTGGTCACTTACAATGGGGTTTCACTTAAAGAGCAAACTCACTTAAAGAGCAATCCTGTGGAAAATATTATGCTCTTTAAGTGAGGTACAACTGTAGATAAATAGATACTGCTTTGGTGGGAAAGGTAACAGTGTTCCGTGCACTCTGGCATCTAGTCATGGCTGCTACATGACCATGGAAACGTCTATAGATGCAGACAATGCTGGTTTTTTTTGGCTGTAAATGAAGATGACCACCACACCCTAGTCTCGGGTATGACAGGCTTTTGATCAAGGGAGACCTTTACCTGTTGCCCTGACTACTATTAGCACAAGAATTATATCTAAGGGGAAAACAGGGAAAGAGGCTACATATCCTTCCCCTCAAGCACCCACCTTTCACACAAGTATCTATCTACAGTACAGGTATTTGCAATTTTTTGCTTTCAAACTGCTAGGTTGGCAGGAGTTGGGACAGATGACAGATGCTCACTCCATCATGAAGCATTGGGCCTTGAACTGCTGACCTGCCAACCTTCTGGTTGTCAAGGTCAGTGTCTTAACCACTAAGCCACTGTAGCCCCTATATCTCCTTGTATCTCTTCTTAAATCCTTTTTGATGGAGACCCAGAGAGAGGCACACTTTCCCATTTCCATTTCTTTCACAGCTGCCCAATAACAGGATGGTTCAAATCTATACCAGTTGAGAAAACACACCCTCTTGTTGTTATTGCTCCATCTAAGGAGAGAAGTAGCAGCAGACTCCAAGAGAACTAAGCAGTTACGCCAGTTACGCCCGCTCCTAGACCGGGACTCCTTGCTCATGATCACACACACTTTGGTCATCTCCAGACTTGATTACTGTAATGCGCTCTACATGGGGCTGCCCTTGGTGACCAGAGGCTGCAATTGGTTCAGGATGCAGCTGCCCAGGTCGTGATGGGGTGCGGGCTTTATGCTCGTGCCTCACCATTGCTTCGGGAGCTGCACTGGCTGCCTGTGTGCCTCCGGGTGCAATTCAAGGTGCTGGTTATTACCTTTAAAGCCCTCTATGGGAGTGGGCCAGGATACCTAAAAGACCGCATCGTCCCAAGGACATCTGCCTGTCCCACTAGAGTGGACCGGAGAGGCTCTCTGGTTGTACCATCAGCTAGAGAGGCTCATCTCTCTAGCACTAGAAGGAGGGCCTTCTCTGTGTCTGCTCTGGCCCTGTGGAACCTCCTGCCAACTGAGCTGCGCCTCCAGGCAGAGCTGGTGCCCTTCCGGAAGGGTGTAAAAACCTGGATGGCAGGGCAGGTCTGGGATACTGGAGGCACAACGACCTCAGCCTGCTGGCTGGTTTGACCTCCTCCCCTGCTCCCTTAAGTTCTTAAGTTTTAAATCATATAACATTTTAGTCTTAGTTCTAATTGGTTTTAACTGTGGGTTTTTGAGAACTTTTAGAATTTTAGCCTTTTTATGTGTTTTAGGATGTGTTAAACCGCCCTGGGTCGCCTTCGGCGAGGAGGGCGGTATAGAAATTTAAATAAATAAATAAACAAGGGAATGACCCTCAACATCCTCCAAATGGATACAAATCTCAAGTATGCAGGTTCAAATCCAGAATGAGCTTTATGGCAAGAACAAACATGCAAGAGCAAAATTAAATTAGAAGATGGAGGAAGGAGTTCACTGGAGAAGGAATAACATTAAGGAAGGAACAAATGAGGAACTCAGCCTCCCCTACTTCACTTGGAGGACCATAAATGGGCTTTGGGTTGGAGTCCCTAAACCAGTGTTTCCCAACCTTTGGTTTTTGGATTTCAATTCCCAGACGCTTGCATGAATTTCCGAAAGCACTTCGGGGAATTGAAGTCCAAAAAACCCAAAAGTTGGTAAACACTGATATATGGACTCTGACCCTCAGTCTATTCATGGCTCCCCTACAAGTCATGTGCCCCATGTTGGGAATCATTGCCCTAAATGCAAGACCAACATATTCAAGTGGGGGCTTCTGGCACAACATACAGTGTGCATGTGGAGAGATACAGAATCCACCTCATTTGCTGGTCTGCCAGTTGCTACCAGGAACATGCACTGATGAGGACTTAAGTTCAGCCAATGACAAGTGACATCGTTTAAGCAGTCCAGGGTTTGATGGGAAAGAAGGACAGCTGTCCAAATCACACCGAGGCTGTCCTCCAGAGTGGCTGCCATCCTTCCTCAAAACCAGGGATTCTCAACCTGCACTCCGTGGGCTGGATGCAGCCTGTGGCCCCATTTCATGTGCCCCCCCCCCACCACCACACCCGGAGGTGCCATGTAGTGGAAGAAGGGCCGTCCGGCCCCCAAAGCTGTCTGAAGGAGCGTGACAGCCCCCCCCCCAATAAAAAGTTTGAGAACTCCTGCTCAAAACTGACAGTCCCTGTGGTGTCTCTTCCTTCCCTCAGCCAGACTCCTCTCATTCTCTCTCTCCCTTCCAGCCGCGTCCCTCCCGCCACTTATTCCCTACAACTGCGTCCCCCCCCCCCGGTTCCGTGGCGCCTCAGCCTCGCCTGCTGCCCGGCTCTCGTGCGCGCGCATGTGCTGAGGGATACGCGCGCTCCCTCCCCCCCTTCCCCCCCCTCCGCCTCCCCGCGAGCCCCTCTCTTTCGGTGACGTGAAGGGGGCGCGCGGTGGCAGCACCTCCCCGCGCGCCGCTTAAAAAGAAGAAGAAAAGAGGGAGCGAAACATGAGAGCCCTCGCGAGCCTCTCGCCGGCAGCGGCGGTCACAGCAGCCCTCGCCGCCCTCGCCGCCCACAAGGCACCCCTCCAGCCCGGCTGCCCGGGCGGAATTGCAGCCTCCTCGACGTGTATGGAAAGGCGGGAAGGGTCTCGCTGGTGCCTTCCCCTCGCGCGCCCACCGCCCGGGAAAGCTTCGGGCCAGTCCGGCCGCCGACGCTTGACGGCTGGGCGCCTCAGCCGCGCGCCTCACTGAACCTGCTTGGTCGCAAGCGGCGCCTGTTGCGCGCCTTCGACTTTGCGCTGCCTTTTTGCGCGCGGGACGACTTGCTTGGTTTTGTTTTTTTATATAAAAAATTGTTCCTGAGACCAAATTTGTGTCCTTCAAACTTCTACCCTCCTCTTCCTCCCCTCACGTTTTGGAGGTTGTTCTGCCCACCCTCACCCCCCGGCGCTTCATTTGGTATCGCCTGCCCCTTCGGATACCCGCCGGGCTGCTTTAAGTGCGCGGGGAAGGGGGGGGGGGCTTCACCTTTTGGGGGGGGGATCGTGTTTAGGGGGTTTTTTTGGGAGGGGTTTTTTTCACGCCGCCGACCAGGGGCTCGGACGTCTCCGCCGAGAGGAAGAGGAGGCGGGAGAGGCATGGTGGGCTTGAAGATGCTCCCGCTGAAGCTGCTCCTGGTGGCCGCGGTCCTCTGCTTCTTCGCCAGCGAAGCCAAGTTCGGGGAGAACGGGGCCAAGAAGCGCCGGTGCTTGAACGGCAGCCCCCCGCGCCGCCTCAGAAAACGCGAGAGGCGGCTGATGCTGCTGGAGCCGCCCGGCCCTGGGGAGCTGACGTGCCGGGGCTTCTACCCGCGCCTGTCCTGCTGCCCTAGGGCAGAAGGTCCAAGTTTGCTGCAGATGGAGAACAACAAGGTAAGAGCAGCAGCCCTGGCGGGGAGGAGGGGCGGCGGCGAATGGGCTCCCCCTAAGGGGTCCTGCTAGGAGAATGTGACAGGGTGGAGGAGAGAGGACCAGTGATGGGGGCGGCACGGGGGTGGGAGACGGATGGATTCCTGCCTTCTGTGGTTGAGGGGGAATCAATGGGGAGGGGAAGCTTCGAGGGGAAACTAGAAGAAGGGGAAATTGTGACATGAGGTTTGGTGGGATCGCAGGCTGTCAAGATCCCTTTACCTGAAGGCAGATGAAAGGCCACGGCATTATATTCGCTGGACTGTCTTCATGGCTGATCGCCATGCTGATCGCCAATATTCGGAATCGGATACGGCACAAGAAAAAAAAGAAGGTGGAGCAGGGATCAAGGTAGGAACAGGTCGAGAGGCGCGTCTTAAAGTGGACCAGCTTCACGTGTGGAAGAGAGGAGTGCCAGCAGACTGGCACCCCACCCCCCATCACCACCTGTCCACCGCCAGTGCTTTAAACCGCATCCCCAATGAGTCGTCCAGGATAATACTTTGAGCATGTGTGATGTATCTCTAGGGTCATGTGTGTAGCAACGAGTTCTCAGTCCTTCAACGATCTCCCTGGACCCTACTGGGGAAGAGTCACAGGAGGGTCTCTGGAAGTGAATCTTTCCAGAGAAAAAAAGTTTATTCTAACACATCCTTCTTGAGCAAATTATTATTATTTTGCAATGGGCAGTTGAGAAACAGCGCGGCTCTCTTTGCATGGTTGACGTTGAAGAACGTAACAGTGAAAGTTTGGCGTGCCCAGAGGAATTTTCTCGTCTCCGGTTAATTTTAAGACGTGCGCGCTTGTTCTTTTTGGTTCCTGCCCTTCCTTTCCCAGTATTATTCAGTCAGTTGGAAGAAAAACTTCTCTAGGGTTGTGGTTCGTGACTGATTTGGGATCTTGAGATGAGGATGAGAATGATTGAGTGCCTTAAAGCAGCCCTCCCCAATCCTTCGCGTTCCTGGCTATTCTTTCCGTCATCCTCGGACACCCGCTCTGGGCGATGAGTAATTTAGGGTATCAATGCGCTAATCCCGCCCGCTGGAAAAGTGTAAAAAGGAACGGGATAGGAACTTCTGCAAACGATTGTGCGGAACGTTTAGTCTGGAAGAGAGCAAAACGTTCTCTAGTTAGAAGCAGAACAGGGGTGCCCAAAATACGGCCCGGGGCCGGGCCAGATGCCAATTCATCCAGCCCACAAAGCCCTGTATGAGCGCATTTTGCTTCTGCTTCCAGGAGCGGTGAGGGCTTTGTGGGCTGGGTGAATTGGCTTCAGGGGCCAGTCTGGGCCCCAGGCCGTAGTTTGGGCACCCCATATCACCTGACTGGCTTTCGGCCCAAAAAAATTTGGGCACCCCTGAAGTAGAATATCTCCACTACTATCATGATAATGGGGAGGAAAGTGGGTGGCAGTCTTGCTGGTGATGGTGGTGGTGGTGAGGATGCTGGTAATAAAGTCTGGAGGAGTTTCTTGGAATCCCTCTGCATCCTGGCAGCCTGTGGAACTGTAAATTAAAGGTGTCTGTGGTTTCCCTTTTTTTTCTGATGGTAGAAAATTGTGTACGATTTGCTCCACATGTTTGGTCAGGAAACTTTGGGCAGCAGATGGCAACTGAGAGACCAGATGATGTTAGGAGGCTGCAAAAATTTTTACGAGCTCTTCCACCGATTAAATCTGCCCTCTCTGGAGAGAAGAAGGGAGGGTGGGAGGAGAGAGAAAGAGAATTCCAAGAAGTTGTTTCATGGCAATCCAGAGTAGGATAAACAACTATGGTGTGTGATTGTCACACACAGAATATATCTAAGTACTGTTCCCCTACTCCCACTCCTCTATAATCTGTCACTGGGCAATTTTGTCACTTTAAATCAGAAAATGAGATTTGGGGCAGTGATGGCTCAGTGGTTAAGAAGCTTGCCTTGTTAACTGGAAGGCCAGCAAGTAAGCAGGTCGAGACCTGGGTACTACATGACAGACTGAGTGCTTGTCTCTGTCCCAGCTTTTGGGGACATGAAAGGAGCCTCATTTGAGCATCCCCTGAGCAGAGTTTCTCCAGCAAAAATAATTTCAACCCAGAATAATTTTGGAGAAAAAAGTATTATAAGGAATGAGAATTCTACCTCTCTTCTTGGATACTCTTGGTGACACTCTAGAATCAGAATTCTAGAATTAAGATATTCTAGAGTTTAGTGATCTTAGAAACAGAACCTGTTAAAAAGTCTGTTATTTTCTGTGACTCAAGATGTAAGAAGCGATGTAAGTTTGTCAGGCTATTTGTTTTAGTCAACAGGGTGATACATCTAGGGAGGGGAATACATAAGATAAATGTAATTGAGAATCACTGCACGTGAAATAAACAATCAGGTGTCTTGCTCTCTACTCCCTCTCTTTCCTATAGCCCTTCCTCTCCAGCTTTTAGGTTTAATTAATAATTCCTCCGTTACAACACTGCAGTTGTCAAGGTCTGAGAGCCTCTTGGAAAACTTGCGTTTCAGTCTTCTGGCCCAAGCATAAGGGAAAAAAAATACCAAGCCTGAATCGAATTTTTATGCTCAGTTCACGGTAGATTTCACCCCCATTCTCATGTAAACAGCTTCTACGAATCAACATATGTGTCTGGGTGGTATCTCTCACTTTGTTTTGTAACAAAAAGCCATATTGCATCATTTAATTTGCTCAAGCCATGCAAATAAGGAGAAAAAATCAATAGGACAAAAAAAAAGGGTCGACTTATCCTCCACCCCACTAAACTGCTGCCCACACACAGAGTCTTGTTGCTTATGGCAAAAGAATAACAACAACACCATTGTGTTTGTTGGTTGGTTTGCTAATGGGTGAAACTGGAGAACATCATTCTCCTTCAGCCCCCAAGCTCTGTCCAAATGTTCATGCCTTTTGAGGGAGCATTTGTCCTATTGCCTTCATTCCCAGATGAGTGAGAGCTGTCTTATTAGCTGCAGGGATTTCAGTGAAGGGAACTCTATTCTTACCAGATGCAGCAGGAATTTGGATGGATATTTCCTCTGCCTGTTTCGCCAGAGCTAGTGTTAGCAAAGCTCCTGTGTAGTAATCATATTAAAATACACACTAACCGTGTTCGGATAACCTCCTAAAGGCACTAACTGAAACCCACAAATGCCTGAGTAACGCTAGAGTGGAAAATTGTCCTTAGTTTACCCTGTCAGCAATATCTAGTCACTGTAGCAGCAATAGCAACAGCAAGAACTCACTGCAAGGTCCTGTAATAGACAGAAGCTTGTTCATGTGAATAAATTAAGGTGAGATTTTGGACAGTGGTTCCCTTTCTAAGTACTGTACTGTACTTATTGCAACTTGATCTTTGTGTCTTATTTTGAATCTTGTAATTCTTCCTTGTTTGTGGCTTGTGGGCTTTTAAAACACTCCTAAGTGGAATGCGTAGAGTTTAGTATACAGTGTAGCACATGTCTTTCTGTGCTGTACTGTCTATATCAATAGAATAATTATCATTAAAAGCACAGTTGCAAAAACATTATTTTTGCAAGGTTGTAAAACAAATGAACAAAATCACATTGGCTGGGATCCAATTGGTGTTGATGTAAGGTTTACATAACATACCACAGCTAATTGCAGTTAACTGATGAGGTGCTTGGGCACATCTCAGTTGGTTAATTGAGTGCATGACAAGACACGTAGTTGAGACATGTTCCAGCATCTCTCACTTAGCTACTGCATATTGCGCAAACCTTAGGGAAACAATAATTGGATTCTGGCCATTCTTTCCATTTCAATATGGGACTTCCCTCAGACAAGGAGTGTATCCTATTAAAAGCATACCCCCACTGACTTTAATGGAACTGACACTCATATCAAAATATGAGTGTAGTCTTACATCACAATTCCAGTTTATGTTGAATGTATGTTCACTCAACAGCAAATCTTGTTGATAAAACTGAATTTATTCCCCAATGTAGGGCTGAAGTCATACTTTTATGCATGTGACAGTTGTCAGAAATTAGCCATTTTTAATGCACAGGATACATGTATGGTTTTCTGAGCAAAGTGGGTACTGTACATTAGATTTGGAGAGGGCAGATCTGTAAGGACTCTGGTGATTACCTTTAAAGTCCTACATAGTAGTGGACCAGTGTGCTTAAGAGACCGCGTCACCCCAAGGACATTTGCCCGTCTCACTATAGCAGACCAGAGGGGCTCCCTGATAGTCCCATCTGCTAGAGAGGCTCACCTCTCTAGCACAAGAAGGAGAGCCTTTTGTGTGTCTGCTCTGGCCTTGTGGAACCTCCTGCCAACTGAGCTTCATCTCCAGGCAGAGCTCTTATCTTTTCGTAAAAACCTCAAAACCTGGTTGGCACAACAGGGATGTGTGTTGGGGGGTAGGGGCTGGGGAAATAGCCACTCTGGGCTGGCTCATATAAATGTCATCTGGGCTTCCAGCTTTTAGTGTTTATGTGACATTGGGGAGGACTTTTAAAAAAAATTTAAATTTTTAACTTTAAACAATTTAATATTTTTTTAGTTTAATGTTTTTGTAGAATGTTATCTCTTATGTTTATTTCATTTCATTTCATTTTTCAACTTGTATGCCACCCCACTCACCAAGCAACTCTGGGCGACTAACAAAGATACAAAATATACAATAACAAAAACAAGATATCACAATTACAAGATATCACATCACAAAAACATTTCAAAACATCCCCAATCACAGTTACAAAATATCAAGGAATCATAAAAACACTTCAAAAACACTTCAAAAACAATGCGCCAAAAACCTCACACCCCACCCACTATGTCCCTTTCCCTCCAGGCCAAGCTGGCAAATGGCAGCATTGTTTTTAAAGCAGTCACCTCGGTGAGGGGGCGACGGTAGAAATGTGATTGAAATAAATAAATAAATAAATCCATGCATCTTTAATGTGTCACTTGTACTTATGATATATTCTTCCAAGACAAGGATGAGTTTTCTAAAGAATAGCTGTTTCATCAGGTGTTTTTTTTTTAAAGTAACCAAGTATGCACAGTAGTCACTTTTAATTACAAATAGCCTCTTGGATTAAAACTAGATTGGTCAGTTCTCTGGCAATTTTATGATCAAATTATTGGTCTCTGTTTATAATAAGTAATGCAGAGCTGTATCAGAGAACACTGTTCAATACTCTGACAAAAGATGACACAATCTGCCTCAAATATTTGGCTGAGTTGGAAGGATGATTTCACTGATGTTTTATCTTTATCTTCTAGTGCTCTGGGTAATATTCTGTTCATCATTTGATTCACTAAATTCATAAGCAAACAATTCCATGTCACAGTACCGCCCTCCACAAAAATGCTTATTTTGCTGTCAAGCATGATGATCTTCTTTACCTGACATGGCTTTACAGCCAAGGATGTCAGGGAATGTGTGCAAAGTAATTGTTTTCAAGTGTGCCCCTTTACAATCACTTGTTTGCTCTAGCTCCATGGTTCTCAACTTGGGACACACACTCCACAGGGGGGAAATTTGATTTTTAAGGGGGGCAATTTGAGAATGAGTTGTTAACAGTGAATGGCCTTTTAGACTTCCTCCATGTGAATAGGAGTTCACTTTTTGAATAATAAGAATTATATGTCACAGTGTGGGGGAGCATAGGGATTTGAGAGATGCTTAAGTGGGGCATGGCCAAAAAAAAGTTGGGGACCACTGCAAACTCTTTCCTGAATAAAAGCTATTGTTGAACACATCCAGCTAAACAAATAACTCATCTTGGTGTCACTTTAACAGCTGCCTTGTTAAAATGATCTATTTACATGTGGTCCCTAAAACTGAAACTGAAGTCCTTAATTGTATAATCTAGCATTATAGTACCGAAGAAACATACAGTACAGTATGTTCAAACTAGCAGTGGAGCAATATTTAAGCATTCTGTTTTCAGAAATAATTACAGTGGTGCCTCATACACTGATTTTAATCCATTCCATGGGGCTCATTGTTGTATGAAACAATTGCTATATGATACATGCATTGTATAGCAATTTTTCCTATGGGATGCATCATACAACGATTTTTTTCCTAAGTGGTTTTTCCCATTGAAAAATTGTTATATGATTTTTTCCATAGGGAAAATTGTTATGCGGAACGCCTTTTTTTCCCCAAAACCTAATTGTTATGCGATTTCATTGCTATATGGGCGATTGTTGTATGAGGTTCCACTGTAGTTGCATGCCATATATTGCTTGATGTTGGTTAAGTGCTATGAATTATTCTCTAATATCAGGACCTTTTTCTTGCATGTACCTATGCCAGCTAGTACAGGCTGAACTAGCCAAAATCTCTTGCATGGTTCAGGAAAGAATAGTGCCAAGTCATTATTTGTTACATATCACATTTTACCTTCTTTGGATAGAGATTTCAGGATGAGTTCACATATATCATAAATTAGTCAGCAGAGGGCATAATTAAATACTATGTAAACTTAAGCCACTAAAATGTAATGTTTTAAAGGGGGTCCTGAAGTTAAGAGATAAATCATAGCATTCAGCTGAGATGTCAACATTTAACAACATTTGGCATATAAGTAAAAATATTTCTAAAAACTAAATACTTGCAAGATATAGTTACACTTTTTAAGAATCAGCCAAAGAATGTTTTTATAAAAGCAAAAATAAAGTAAGAATGACAAGATACATTTATCTTCAAATGTGGACCATTTCTTATGCAGTTGCTATTTTGGAGCATGTGATAAAACAGAGGATGGGAGAGAAAGCAATTTAATTCAGCAATGATGACCTCTTATTTTTTTTAGAATTGGGAATTTCAACAGATGCTTCTTCACTGCTCTTAGCAATGTAAAAACCCTGCCCTTTTCCCCACACAGTCACCTTTCCTAGACACACTTTACAAAATGTTGCAGCTACCCCTATTTGGGAGTGCATGAGCTTGTTTCATGCATTTGCCTTATTTAATGGAACATGGCTACTATTCTGATTATCTTATGAAATATGCCCCATGATCATCAACATGCACTTAGATATAAACACCAATGATTCACTGGAGCTGAAATACAGTGCAGGTATGAAAGGTCAGAGCTAGACCTCAGGAGCTTAAGTTACCAATTTCCCCCATCATTGGGGAACAGTTTATGGACAGTGGGTCCAATTAAAAAAAAACACCAGAGGGTTCTTCATTACTGGAGAAGATCTTTAAGCAGATGCTGTAGACCTGGGTGCTGAATCTGCTCTAGTTCTACTTCCTTGCCTTCCTGGGTTAGATAACTTACAAATCACCCTACAATGTTTAATATAGAAAGTTGCAACTACATTAGGCCACTGAATCAGTGGGGATTTGATAAATTGGTTCTTCTATAAATTCCATTGGACCTATTCTTATTGTGACTTACTATGTGAAGCAAGAGGATTTCAGTAATTGATTTGCTGGGTCTCTTTTCCAACCAGGGCTACCAATCAAATTCAGACATAAAAGTGGCATTTAAATTACATGGAAGCAATTTTTAAAAGTGGAATCAATACAATCACCCTCAAATGCTGCTTTCCATGGAGCTGAGTTCATGCAGTTCCTTGGTATACAGCTGATAAGGATAGCAGGGAAGCAAGCTAAAAAAAGACTAGACTGCATGTGCAGGATAATTCATGATGGGTCTGATCAAATATGGGTTAGAGCTCATGATTGGACCTATTCTGAAACAGTGATGAAAACAAAGACATTATTGCTCTCTTCAACCATTACATTCTTACAGTGTCATTCAGCATATCATCTGCCGACCTGTCGGTTACTACTGGAAACATGTACTTGTGAGGACTTAAGTTAGGTCAAAGACAAAGCCAAGAAGGTGGCTTCATTTTGGCAGTTTAAAGTCTGTCCTAGATACAAAAGAAGAAGAAGAGCATCTTCAAATGGCATGAGACTACAGTAATACCTCAGATAACGTTTACCTTGGATAACGCTAAAATCGCATAACGTTAAGTAATCTGGGGTGGAGAATTGGATCAAATAACGTTAAGGTCCTATGGGATGCATCAGATAACAACCGCTAAAGCCTGTGCAGTTACAATGTATCTCTATGGAGCTTTAACGTTATCCGATCCATCCCATAGGATTTTAACATGCATCGGATAACACTAAAAATTGAATAACACCAAGACTTGTGGAACCAAGTCTTAGCGTTATCTGAGGTATTACTATAATTCCATCTGGCCCAGTGAGGAACTATAATATATTACAACTCTTTGTATACACATTTACAAAACATCATGATAGTAGAATTACATGGAACAGCCATGACTTTGATTGTGCAATTAATGCAGAGTCACCAATGGAGATGGCCAGAGTACGATCAGATTTCTTTTGTTGGATGGTTTTCAGTTATTGCAATCTGAAATAGTGAACAAGGTGCTTAATCTAGTTGATCTGACCAACTCTATGCTTAATTTTTGCATACTGTATTATATAAAAGAGAAGGTGAATGACCTAATTGAATGGGCAACTTGGCAAGATCTGTGAGTCACCTTTGCATCTCAGCCCCTGCCACAGGTTACACATGGCCCAAAATAGTAAAAAGGCAGAAAGAAAGAAAGAAAGAAAGAAAGAAAGAAAGAAAGAAAGAAAGAAAGAAAGAAAGAAAGAAAGAAAGAAAGAAAGAAAGAAAGAAAGAAAGAAAGAAAGAAAGAAAGAATGAGTGAGTGAGTGAATGCATGCATGCATGAATGAATGAATGAATGAATGAATGAATGAATGAATGAATGAACCAACTAATCACCAAGGGAAAACATTTTTGTGGCCAGAAAATAATTGGTATCAGAGGCCATGCAAGGTACAAGGTGGTCTGCTGACCACAAAATTATGTGTCTGATGTGAAATAGCTAGAGATAGCTGATGGGATGCAAGGCTGGGTCTCCATAGTTGTGGCCAAGTAGAACTGTTGTTCTCCCCATTTACCTTTCTTTTAAAGATCCCAAGAATACTTAAGCATGAACAAAGCAGTATCATTAATTAAATTGAAAACTAGTGTTCTACCTTTGTTCTAGATAGCTTGATCTATCACATTTGGTTGGGGGGGGGGAGTGTGTGGTGTCCAATAGCCCTTGTTATCCATTTTCCTTCATGAAGGATTATGGTATTATCAAATTTAAGTCCTAAAAATTTGCTTTTAAAAATCTGTTTTGAGAATAAAGAAAGGTTGGGAGAAAATGGTATTTGGAACCCAGCAGATCATACTTGGTTTTATGCTGGCTATGGCCTCATACCCAGATATCCCAGCTAGGCACTTACAGTCTTGAACAAGAAGTTTGAACCTTAGCTTTTAGATTTCAATAAAGGAAATGAAAGGCAATTATTTTACTCACAGAAAAAATCCATTGCAGTATAATAGTGAACCTAGACAAGCTGGATGAATGGGAAAGTATTTTTCAGGACAAGGCTTACTGAAACACTGTACAAACACACTTCACTTTGCAACAATTTGCCCATGATTTAAAATGGGATGCAAGCAAAAGTTGAAGGTGAAATTGTTTTCAGTTTCATACAAAGGGAAATAGAAATATAACTTAGTAGAAAATATGATTCAAAGGTAAAGACAGATTGAAAGATATGTAGAGATAAAATCTATCAATTGTTATAATCCATGATAACCTAAACAAAACAACCGTGTTCAGTTAGATTATTCGGACATCTCTGTAAAGAGCTGTTCTCTTCATTCCAACCTTATGAATTCTCAAATGTACTGTATTTGGTTGGTTGGCAGGTAGAAAGAAAATATAGATTTTAGTGGTTCTTTTAGGACTTCTGTTGGAACAAATGTATGGTGCACAGTTCACATGACTAGTTCCTCATAGCAGGTTTGGACATTACCAGAGAAGACATAATGTGGTCAATAGCTACTAGTTGTATGGTAAATTGATGAATGAAAAGAGAAGCAAGCTGCTATATAGAGCCTTTGAGTATTTATGACCTCAGAGATGAAGATCTTCTATAAGAGATAATGACCTTCTACTGAGTCTGTCACTGTACAGATTAATTTGTTAAATGTTATTCCTCTTTCTGGAGCAATCAGTTCTGAACTGATAACCATTCAAGTATTTCATTCTTATGTTAGTCTTTGCAATCTGTGACCAAATGAAAAAAGGTTACTGGAAGTGGCAATGCTTTACTATTGTGAAAAAATAATGCTTAGCAAGTGTTTTAAAATTTCTGTGATTAAATTAAGCATTCCTATGCCAAGTCAAGCCTAGTGACTTCAGCACATTTCTTTGGCACAAATACATTAAAACTGCAAACTGATTACTTAGCATAATAAAACATACTGTCTGATCTAATGTGACACCAGGTTTTATGTGGTTGCCACCAAGCAAATAAAAAGTGATGATTCCAGACTTAAGTTACAAAGCTGTGGTGTCTCAGAAGAGTTATGATACTGTATGCACTAATTATGGTCTGAGTCCAAATTGAATTAACATTGCTGAATTTGGCACCGAAAGTGCTTAATACAACCAGAAAGAATAATGTAGCAAAAAATTGCTGTGATTTGCCCAAGACATTATTATATGTATGTTACAGGGACTAAAATATTACATATCCCACATACTCTGTGGGTCTAAATCAGTGTTTCCCAACCTTTGGTTTTTGGACTTTTTCCAGAAGCCTAAGTCAATTCCCCAAAGCACTAAATGAGAATGTTGCTAGGACGTTATCCATGTTGAAAACTGTCCTGAAGGAGAGGGAAAGCATAATTACCCATACCTGTTGTTGTTGTTGTTGTTCAGTCACACAGTCAATTCCAACCCTTTGTGACCCCATGGACCACTGCATGCAAATATTGGTAATTGTGAAAGGTCTTATATGGTTTCCAAAATTACAAATTTACGACATTAGAAATAAAAGATGTGCTGTTTCTCAAGACCACTTACTGTTCACAGGATAAGATCATCATACTTCCTTGAAACAGATGACTACTTATGTAGCTTCAGTTATAGGCAACAGGTAAATTTGAAGCACACATACTTAAAAAACATGTAAATGCAAACGAGCCTCAGATATTATAGCAGTGTTCTCAGAAAAAGAGTATCCATAACAGGAGATAAGTATGATCTTGTGTTAGGGTGAATCTACATTGATTTAAAAATTCCACATCTGCATCATTTCCAGACTGAGTTAAAGATTGAGGCTTACATGTTACACAGCCAAAATCAATGTATTCATTTGAAAATGCTGGCTAGTTATGGTTTATTTTTTTACTCATACTTGTTTCGATTTGGACTATGTGCCCATTTCCATAATTATTTATCTGAGGTTTCCCAGATAAACTTGTGGTATAGTATATCTCACTAAATTATTTCCCAGTTCTTAGCTACCATTCATCTTGCCATTGTTGCTAAATTTGAAATTAACCAAAATTGAAATCGATTTTGAATTTTTGGTAGTTGGTTGTTAATTAAAGGGAAAGGTAATCGACCTGCAAAAGAAACAGTGCATTTTTTAAATGGATATGAGCTCTAAAACAAGTAAGGAGGGGGCAAAATAGTAGGATAGTACAGTATCTCTATTGTCTCATTGCAGTGAAGCATTAGATATATACAGTATACTGTATATGTTTACTTACTATTTGTTAATTTATTTGGTTGAGTATGATTAAGTTGTTAAGATTTATATTTTGGTAATATTTTTTGTTATGTTCCCTGTTTGTTAATTTTTTAATAAATAAAATTAAGTAAATTTCAAAAAATAAATCTGAAATTAAATCTTTGGTTTACCGGCCAGGATACTTAAGAGACTGCATCACCCCAAGAACATCTGTCCGTCCCACCAGAGCGGACCGGAGGGGCTCTCTAGTTGTCCCATCGGCCAGAGAGGCACATCTCTCTGGCACTAGAAGGAGGGCCTTCTCTGTGTCCGCTCCAGCCCTATGGAACCTCCTACCAACTGAGCTACGTCTTCAGATGGACTTGCTGTCTTTTAGGAAGAACTTAAAAACATGGTTGGCGGGACAGATATGGAGTCCTGGCAGTACCATGACCCCAGCTTGCTGGCTTGTTTGAGTTCCCTCTCCCCCCTGGTCTTTTAATCTTTTGTTTTTAACTTTTTAACTTTTTAATTCTTATTGAGACCTGTGAATTTTTATAAATTTTTAAAACTTTTTAAATTTTATAATTGTAATTTTGAAGTTTTTAACAATGGGTTTGGGTTGGGTTGTATTGTGCTTTTATGTAAACTGCCCTGGGTCGCCCTGGCGAGATGGGCGGTATAAAAATGTAAATAAATAAATAAATAAAAATTGCTGTTTTAGGGAATACTTCCAACTTAGTTATTTCATTTATTTTCTTAAAAACTAATTTCCAGAATACAGTATCAATATATTCTCTCATTCCTATCACATATGGAAATAAGTACCTATTTTTTGACATCCTCTCTCACATAACTTAGAATACTTGTTATCTATTTGATTTAATTTTACTGGTGCCAGATACCATCTCCAAATTAGCTAATACAATTTCCCCTTATTCTTACATACATAGATTACAATAGTCTGTCCCATATTTTCTTCTAGCTCATGATATTTATTTCTTCTCCCAAATCATATTTCCATAATGACTTAAGAGAATCTTGTTGATTCTTTGCTCTAATAATATTTTAGAAATTTTACTTGTTAAATCTTACATAGCTTCTACACTTTCCCTTTGTACTACCATTTTTTCAAAATGTGTAAACTCTCTACATTTACCATTTTTCTTACCCAATCCTTTGTCCACTGTTCTACTGTATAAGATTAAACAAAGATATTCTATTTATTCCTAATAACTATTTCATTTGTTCTTTATTTCACAATTTATTGATTATGTTTTGCCAGTCTTTTAACTCCTCTTCAGTTACCTTTATCAATAACATAATAAATTTTAAAAAATCATTGTAGCTTATTATTTATTTTACTTATTTTACTCATTTTACTGACCATTATTCTACCAAACCATGAAAGATCATTTTTTAAAAATCACCTACCTTATTATATATTTCCTGTTTCAATTTTAAAATTGTCATAATACTAGACAAGGATGCCCCTTTCTCTGATATTGCTTGCTTGAGTTATAAAATTGTTGGGTAATATTATTAGGGAAGACAAATTAATTTGTGGTATAGGGACTAAAGAATGAATTCCAAAGAATCTAGAAAAGTTAAAAGAGGTCTTATAACCTATTAAATAAACAGAATTGATTTTTCACTGCAAGACTTTTAACCACAGCATTTTCTGGCCAAGTTTTCTATATTTTCAAGCTTTAAAAGGTCTTGGCTAAAGCAGGGCTGAGAAAAGAATGGCTTGTTACATGTTTTGAAATACAACGTCCACAATTCCTTACCATTAGCCAAGTTGTGAATTGATGGCAGGGGTTATAATCTAAACATATAGAAGGCCAAGTGTTCCCCACCCTGGTGTAGGAAATCTACCTCCTCAGTGATGAGTTAGTTTAGTAAAGCTTGATTTTTCTGGCAGGGTGTTTCACAGTTATGGAACACACACCAAACACACATTTTTAATAACTATGAAGTACAAATGTGGGCAATTTTCTTAAGACAATACACTGGCCAAATTAATTTGCATGGCGTATGAAGGCTGTGGTTTTCCCTTCTTTGAAATTTGTAATGGAGAATAAATCAAGTTCTGAATTAGAAAGAATCCATCTTGAGATTGGCATTTTGGGAATGGAAACAAATGAAAACTTATATCTTAAAACACTTGGAAATTTGGAGCTGGTGGCCTGATGTAAATTTGCAGAAGCTATATTGAGTGCAGTTGAAAATGTGAAAGAGCAATCATATGCTTTTTGTTACTTTGACTTTTTTCTCTATTATCAAACTACAGTAAAAATGAGAAAGCCAAGCTCATTACTTAAAGATTTGGAATCATTCAGATTATCTTACTTTTTAAGTAGACCATAGATCACTTGGCTCAAGGAATAAGCTATCAGGGAAGCTGAGGTAATGAAAGCACCTTACTCATGCAGAGGGACTGTAATTGCTTTCACTTCATAGGGCTACCTATGGAGACACAAAATGCCATTCCTCTACTTCTGTTGGGAGATGTAATGATCAAACCAGAAGGGTTCACTATTCTTCTTGATTTTCAGTCCATGGAATTGGCACCAAGGACAGCTGCCAACAGTGATGACTAGACCAGTTACAACACATTATTATTATTATTATTATTATTATTATTATTATTATTATTATTATTATTATTATTATTATTATTATTATTATTATTATTATTATTATTATTATTTCACCTAAATTACTTATAGCAACTCTAGGCAGCTCACAATGAAACAATACAACACAATTATAATATCAAATAACAAAGCATCAAAAACAAGAACATTTCAAGGAATCCCCAATCAAAGTTAACAAAATGAGCAGGAGTCAATACTTTAATAAGTATTGTATCATATTTATTTCTGCAGAGATTGTCTTAACTGTTGCTACTTCAAGAAGAATCTGATCAATCATGAAAAAGAAAGCTAACTGGTTATGGGAGTCTGACGATCTTGCCTTAGTATACCTAGGCCTAAGAGAAACTTTTGTTAAATTCAGTTCCATTCAAGAAACACCTTTTAGTCAGAACAGTATTTCCGTTTTATACCCTTTGGATGGAAACAGTGATGAGTATACACCATGATTTCCCTAGGTATACCTCAGTCATTAAAGCTTAGGTTCCCAAGTTCTATGCAACTCTGTTTACTCAGGAAAGGTTTTTAATGACTACTTAACAATGTTATATGTTGTGCATTCATTTTGATTTCATGCCAAATATTAAAAGATATTCACATTGCTTTTTATCAGTACCAGTTCTTCTGTTCTTCAGGACTGGCTCTGGGGGCCATTTGAAAGGATTGTTAATTAAATACCCACCATTAAGATTTGCCAGTGAGTTGATTTGTGAAAAAACTGATTGATTTTCAGACTGTCCAGGTCTGACCCAGTGGCTCTACACAGGGAGCGTTGGTACCTAGCAACAGTCTTTCTAGGAAAGATCCAAATAGGGAGGTCTAAAGAGAAAGCCAAGGTCCATTTACCAGTTCAGTTCAGAGAGAATGTATAGTCCATTGGATGTCCAAGGGCATAGTCAGGGCCAAAAAAGATGCATTTAAAAATGTGTATTTACATATAATAGTAAATTGGCATAAATCACTAAATAAATTCATTGTATGTTTTGCAGGATACAGGAGAGCTTATATGTCTCTTATTTGTGGTTTACAGATCTTCTCTGTTATGAACAACACAGAATGTGTGAAGCTGCTACAGGAAATCAAATGTGCACACTGTTCTCCGAATGCTCAGAATCTGTTCCACACACCTGAGAAAGAAGCACTGGAAAGAGAACTATTCCTTCCTTTCCTTTGCAAGGATTATTGTAAAGAGTTCTATTACACTTGCAGAGGTCACATACAAGGTAAAATATTACAAAACAGTAATACATGGACATTATATATAGCTTTTATTGCTTTTTCAACTTGGAAAACATTGTATTTCTATCCTGATATGCTTTACCATGAAAACAATACTTAGGTTTATAGATTTGGATTGGAATAAATATATCTAGCACTGATTATATTAACTTAGTGCTATGGTGCACTAAATGAGAATGAACATTTAATGTTCTCTGGGTGGAGTTGTATATTCTCAGGTAACAGTATCTAGGGGACAGAGTTCAAATATAAATCCTGGAGACACAGACTGGATATGGGTTCAGTAGGACATGGATTGTTACCACAGAAAGCAGAGTCCATAGCTGAACTGACTTCTTATGTTCCTGAAATCTAATATTTTTAAAAATGGTACTTTGCCTTGAAATCTCATACTAACTTTTTTGATCTGGACCAATGTCACTCACTCCCAGGTCATGTTATGACAGATCTGAGATGCACTTGTGAGTTTGGAACTTGATAACTCATAACGTTCTTTAGTGAATTTTTGATAGTACTATCTCAGTGTTTCTTTTATTTATAGCTACAGTTTTCATTAACAGTGTAGATTCAAAGTAGCCCTTCATTTATAGAAGCAGTCATCTGCTGAGAAAAAGGCTATTTATACCATGCACTGCAATATAGAGTGTGAAGAAAGTGAAACTAAGTTTGAAGTCCAGCAACCTACTACATGAACAGGATCATGAGAACTGCTACAGAACTGACCCATTATAACATGCTTTGAAGCTTTAAGTCAGCGGGCCAGTCCTGCCCCTGATGCGCAGCTGTGGGGGCTGGAGGCAGGCTGCTTCCGCTGCTGACCGTTTTGATGGCAGTGGCGGTGGTGGTAATCGGCCTTCGCACCTGCTGGTCTGAGCAGCCTACACTCTGTGCCAGCGCTTCAGAAGCCTTTGGCAACATGGATCGCTGTATTGCAGAAATTTTCTGAGGTTTGCCATTTCAAAATCTGTGGCACTGGGAGAGTTCCTTGGTGCGCCAAGGCTGACATCAGCATGGCATGCCAGGTTTACCCTTCCAGCGCCACAGAGTTTGAAATGGAGAAGGCTCAGAAAATTTCTGCAAAAGCTGCTATCCACATTGCCAAAGACTTCTGAAATGCTGGGACCAAGCAGAGGCTGTTTGGACCAGCAGGAGCAAAACCCGATTGCTGCCACCACCGCTGTAAGTGACATATTGCTATGTCAGGTGGTGGGGGTGGGTAGGGGGCAGTCCAGAGAGGGCACAGGTTCTCAGCCTGGGCTGGATTAATGAGATGTGTTGGCCTAATTGAGCCTGCAAACTGTAGTTTGGGCACTGTTGCTTTAAGTGTTTACAGAAAACTGCTAGTGGCTGTTTCCAATCTGCTCCTGTTTTATTGGATAGAACCCTATATTCTAGATCACGGATTCTCAACTTGCAGCCTGCATGCTGGATATTGCCCACAGCACTATTTCATGTGACCCCCACTGGCTCCACCACACCAGGAAGTCCCATGTGGTGGAGGAAGGACAAAATGGCTGTCCGGCCCCCAAAGCTGTCTCAGGGAGAATGACCTGGCACCCAGCTTTAAAAGTTTCAGAACTCCTGTGAAGAATAAGGAGAAGGAAGAGGAGACAAATAGTAGTAGTAATATGAATATCATATGAACCTGAAGCTTGCAGCTTCCTACCAATTTTGTGAAACCAAAGATAGGAATGCATGTTAAGCATTGTTAAGCATACAAAATTTGGAGAACCCTGAAGTGGATTGGATTCGTACGTTTCAGTGGAAAAAAACCCCAACTTCAATCCACTCACACTTTTCTTCTTGTCCTTCTTTACTTCCTCTTTTACCTCTTTGGGTGTTGAGGTTAATACAAGGTTCTTGTTCTGGCACGTCAAACAGCCTCCACCACCATTATTTGGTGTTCTTGTAATATGTCTTTGATGTTATCTCTCCATCTTCCTCTGGGTCTGCCTCATGGTCTTTGTCCTTCTCCTCTTTCCACATATGCCTTGTAAGGTATGGAATTTCAAGACATTCTCTCCAAATGGGCAGACCACTTTATTTGTTGTCTCTGTGTGTAGTTTAAGATTCCAGTCTATTCTAATTCTTTCCCTTATAATCTCATTCCTGATTTTATCCCTTCTAGTCACTCCAGCAACCTTTCTCAGACATTTCATTTCCATGATGACCAAGTTCTGCTTATGTTTTATTGTAACTGTCCATGTTTGGCACTGGTAACATAAGGTGGAAATGAATATGCTTTGTATGAGGTATTTCTTTGTGGTGCTCGATACTGCTTTATGTTGTATAACTGTCCCAGAATTTGGTTTGCCTTACTAAACCGTATGTTAATCTCTTCATCAATTTTGCCATCTTTAGTAAATGTTGTTCCTAGATATTTGAACTATGCACTTGTTTTTAATTTATTGTCTCTCTTACAATATTTCCTTCTACTACAATGTTTCCTTCCAATTGTCATTATCTCAATTTTCTCTTTACTTTATCTTGCAGTCTTGGTTCATGGATGTGAAGTGTTCTTTAATTCCTTAGCTGTACTTGATATCAGTGCCTAATCATCTGCAAAAAGTAATCCATTGATATTGTTTCCATTCATGGGGCTAGCTTTTTTTGCTTTTGCTGTCTATGTAGGTGATAAATAATAATAATAATAGCATGCCTCCCTGTCTCACTCTAGATGTTACGAAGGGTTGTGATATTCCTTGATTCACTCTAACTACACTTCTGCAGTCACTTATTTCTGTTGGTATTCAATCTATTCCTGGTGCTTGTGTTTAGGTGATTATGTAACAACTCTTGCTCCCGATGCTTTGTGTTTAGGTAATTGTTTAACAACTCTTGCTATTTCTTCAATTAATATTTCTGGTTCTAGTGCAATAGTTTCATACTCTTGTGTTGTTTCACTGTGGCACTCTCCTAGGGGGTTGAAGGGTTCTTTAAAGTGTTCTCTCCACCTTTCTATAACTTCAGAGGGATCTTTTAGTGGTCTTCCATTCTTGTTGTTAACTATCTAAGTGGAGTTATAATTCTCCTCTCGTTTCTGTATATTTTTAATTACTTTGAAAAATGTTCATGGGGCTGTTCTCCTGTTATTCGTTAATGATTTTCCAAAGCATTTCCAGGATTCTTGTTTTTCTTTTGATTATCCTGTTGGTATCTCTATGTTGCAATCTATAGTTTATAGTATTGGAGTTCCTACCACCCCGTGAAGTAGTTGGTTCCACTGTTGTACTGCTCTAACTATTAAGAGTTTTTTCTGATATTCCGCCCATATCAGACTTCCTTTAATTTGAGCCTGTTTTTATGTGTCCTGCGCTCTATAATGATCAATAACAGATCCTGTCCTTCCTCTTTATGATTATCATTCAAGTATTTGAAGAGTGCTCTCATATCCCCTCTCAGTCTCATTTTCTCACTGCTAAATATGCCCAGTTCCTCCAGTCTTTCCTCACATGGCTTGGTTTCCAGTCCTCTGATCATCCTTGTTGCTCTTCTCTGTACCTGCTCTAGTTTGTTTGCATATTTCTCAAGGTGTCCAGAATTGGACACAATACTTTAGATGTGGTCTGACCAATGCTGAATAGAGGGAAAGTAGTATCTCACGGGTTTTGGAGACTATACTTCTATTAATGCAGTATCCAGTATCCTTTATTAACTGATTAGTCATCTGACCATATCAGGTTAAAATGTGATAAAATATAATTACAAAAGCAGAATGAAAATAGATTAAAAGTAGTTTGAAACAATCACAATCAAATGAGATATACTTATTTACTCAGTAAAATTCATCACCTCTGCATGTAGCATAAAACATCATTGGACATTTTTAGTGCCACATCACACTGTTGATTTATACTTAGCCTGTGATCTACAACAATTCCAAGATCCTTCTTGCTTGTAGTATTACTGAGCCAAGTATCCCCCATCTTGTAACTGTGCATCTGGTTCCGCACCACCATCACCAGGTGTAGAAATGTGTACCTATCCCTGCTAAATTTCATTCTGTTGGTTTCAGCCCATTGTTCAAGCCTATAAAGATCTTTTTGAATTCTGCTCCTGTTTTCCAAGATATTAGCAATTCCATCCAATTTTGTATCATCCATACATTTTATAAGTATTCTCTGTACTCCTTCATCCATGTCATTTATAAAAACGTTGAAGAGCACAGGACTGAGCCTTGTGGTACTCCACTTGTTATTCCCTTCCACCTTGAGAAGGAGCCATTAATAAGAACATAATAAAATGTTCAAACTCTGATAGATCTTTGAAGATATATAATTGTAAAGTTGTTTCTCTCTCCCCATTTTTGTTTCTTTACTTACTTTATAATTGCAAATAGTGCTGTTGCAGAAGAAAGTCAGATTAAAGTAATGGCCACATTCATATGCAACTAAATTCAGAAAGATTGGCATCATATAGTAAAGATAAATGTTTACCTTGCTCGAAAGCCAGTCGTATCTGACTCTAGGGTTTAGTGCTCATCTCTGTTTCAAAACCGAAGAGCCAGCGCTGGTCATGTGGCATGTGACTAGACTAGAATTAGGTGATGAATCATAGAATATTGAGTGCAGGGCTGAATCACATTGGATGGTCTGAGTGGAATGTGTTGGGAAGTAACAGTTAAAAGGAAGTTCATTTATTTGAGAACTCATGTTGTAAAAGTGCAGCTGAATTTGTTAGAGAACAGTAAGCGAATGTTAATAAGAGACTCTGTCCTATGATAAAAAGCTGAAAGCCATCTTGTTGATAGTGTGCTGTGTAGAGAATCTGTGAAAAATATTTATTCTGCATTTGAATATGTAAGAGTATATTTATAATTTATAATTTGTTTTACCATTTATTTTTGTTGGGTAATCTTTCCAGAATGGTTAAATTAGCATGTCCCCAAGGATTTAGGCTGAATATTTCGAAATACAATATCTCCTGAATTCTCCTTTTCTTTTTAGTTCAGTTATTGAACAAATGTTCAAGCACACCTATAACAAAAAAAAAATTATAACAAGTGATTAACAAGTGATGACTAGGTTTAAAATTAAGGTGCGAGAGACAGAGGCAAAGGCCTGCTCATATGATAATTAGTGGGAAGGGACACATTCCTGGGGGAAAGTGTCACAGTAAGCAACTGTGCTAACTGTAGACCAAAAACATCCAGAATGAGTGGGTACAACTATCCTGTCAAACATTATACTGCAAAAAAAATTATGTATGAAATATGTATAGCTATTTAAAGGTTGTATAAATAAAACTGCTGCACAAGAAACAATACAATGTGAAAGTTGTTTAGGACAACTTTTTAGAAATGATTATGTACAGAGTACTGTTGATTTCTTTGATCTTCTAGGGATGCAGAACTTTTTTGTAGTGTTCTCTGATTGACTTGAGAAAACATTTTGAAAAGAGTTGCTTTTTCACTTTGGTGTGGTTTAACATGTATCTAAACTCGTTCAAATATGAAAATATTATTATTGTCTTTGTAAACTACACAGACAGTTCTAAGGTTTTCTTAAACCAGCTGTTCTTTGCTCTTTATTGCATTTCCCAAAGCAAAGCAGAATATATAAGAATTGCCAAGACTGCCTGTTGAGCAGTGATAGCAGATTAGATTAAATGTTTGGCTCATCTTGGAGGCCCCCAGGAAGGGTTATTTTTTCTATTTTTTTAAATCTATATAAATAACATTTCAATCAGTCTATACGAAAAATCTATTCCGCTAAACATTAGCATGGATTCTTTCCCACCCTAAAAACAATCATTGCTCTTGGGGGGGGGGATGTTTTTTCATGCTGTGAAAAAGAATAAGATGTTAAAGGAAAAGGATGGAGGGAAGAAAAAGAAGGAAAGGGAGAAAGAATGGGCAATCTGAGCTATACAGGAGCTGGAGTCAAAAGAGCCTCACTGCCCAGATCAACATATTTGGTGACGAATGACAAATTTATTTTCCTACAGAGTTTGTGTATATGTAAAACTGCTGAAGTGCATCAAGATGTCAACTGCTCTTTGCGACCACCCAGGTTGCCTTGAAAGATAACCAGATGAAAACATAACTTTAAGCAGGAGACAGAATACTGAGTTTAGGAGGAAGCGGCTTGCGTGCTATAACATCAGCTAGAACAGAATTTGCCCTACATCAATCTTGTAGACTCATTCTGAAAATGGGCAACACTGACCAAAAAAAAAATTACATACCCATGTCAGTCCAAGTTAATTAATTTGTTTGACAGACAACCACTGACATGAGTATTAATGGTTCTTTAAAGAATATAAGGAATGGGAATAAAAAGATAAGGTGAGATTTGGTTCTTACTTCTAGAGACAACTATCTAGTGGCTATTCTCTGTAGAACTGTGACTGTTAGAAAGATACCTCCTGTATCTGCACACTTTTGTACCCTGTTTTGAAAATAACACTGCTTTTAAATTCAGCCATGTGTGTTCTCTCTCTCTCAAATGTTTAAAAGATGTCTCCCTGAAGCAGTTCAAGTGATGATAAGCACAACAGAAGTGGGGAAAAGTAAATCTATAAATATTCTTAGGCACAATTTTTGTGGCTTCATTCCTCAGTTCCTTTGGTTTGATCTGGTGTTAGAAAGATTAGCCAGCAAGAGTTTTGTTCCCAGGATACGCCTGATTGTATCCACAATCTTCAAGGAGGCTCGTTCTGTGTTCTGTGTGTCATCTGCCAGAAACATGGACCACTGATGACTTAAGTTTGACCAACAACAAAGCCAACAACACGGCTTCATTTTAGAAGTCCAAAGTTTGATCTGGACATGAAAGAAGAAGTACAAATCTTTTTGCCCCAGAATTTGGAACCCAAAAATATGTGCGTGAAAATTGTAGTTTCTCCAGCTGAAATCCAACACTGTACTTACCTCATTTCCTTATCCCTTGAGTTCTGGTGCTCCTTAGAAACTAATTCTGGATAAAGAAGCTCTCTGAAGCAGTCTTAAGGGTTATGTGTGATTGCATTGGGAAAGGAGAATTATTGCTCTTGATTCTGCACAAAAGCAGGCGCCCTGCTGAATGCAGGCCGTACCTTTTAAATTTTTCTGAGAGTCATAATAATTTCCCAAGGAAACTAAAGCTGGAGTCCTATGCCTACATATCTGGAGATTGTATAGACCTCCAATCAAGCCATGGTAGCTGTCTTGACTTCTTGAAGTTGCCCATCCTTCCAGGAGCCTTATGACAAACCTGTGATGTTAGGTCAGTTGTTGAGGCTTGCGGCTAAATTGTCGTCATTGACTGCAACTCATATCTGAGAATGCATTTTTTCCTGAAGCAGGGAAAATGTCATTGGCATGAATTTGTTTAAGGTGGATCCCAGCTTGCCATAAAGTGACCCACACACCATGAACTCGGACCCATCACCCATGGCACACATGAAATGAGACATGCAGGATTCAACACTGGGATTGCAATGGACTGCTGCAGCCTTGAGGATATTGACAAGATGCACCTTCACAGCCAGTCCACCTGGCATGGCCACCTCCGCCTCTATGACCATTGGAAATCAGAGTTCCTCCTCCACTCATTTTGCTGTTGGGCCCAATATGATGGTTTCCAGTGACATTTCCTCCACTGAGGGGGACCATCACCCCACCTAAAGGGCCTTATTCACCCGTAGCCATTGGCCCTTTTAGGGAGTCAGGTTAGTTAACCACCGCCTGACACTTGGTGTTGAGTCGCTGGCTGTACAGTCTACTCCATTACCGGAGCGGGATGTCCGGCAGGGATATACAAATTCCAACACTAAAAGCTAAACAAGAAAGAAATAGTTGAGAATATATTATTAAATTCTAGGAAATAGAGGTAGCCTCCCCCTCCATATCCATGGGGAAAATGTTCCAAGACTTTCTGTGGATACCTGATGTCATGGAAAACAGCAAACCACAAATTTAAGCACAAGTACTTAGAAGTGGGTTGTGCATGCAAATATGTCCAATTGTTCATGATTCTATTCAGCGTGGAAAGGAAAATGGCTGCCATAACAATCAGTTCCTTCTAACATTATATTATAGACCAGTGATGGTGAATCTTTTAGAGACCGAGTGCCCAAATTGCAACCCCAAACCTACTTATTTATTGCAAAGTGCCAAAACAGCAACAGGAAATGAAGGAAACACTTCCAATGGGCTGCTGGGTAGAGGGGCGGGGTGAATGTGCTGGGGTGAGGGAGGAAATGCTCCCATTCGGCTACTGGGCAGAGGGGCAGGGTGAAATCTGTGCTGGAGTGAGGGAGGAAGCTCTCCCATTGGGCTGCTGGGCAGAGGGGTGGGACAAACTCTGTCTTCGGGCGACTCCACAGGTGCCCGCAGAGAGGGCTCTGAGTGCCACTTCTGGCACATGTGCCATAGGTTCACAATCACTATTATAGACAGTGGCCTCTACTGGCCAGCTCTGGTAATATGCCATAAAATAATGTATAGTATGCATTTCAAGATTTTTTTAAAAATGTAATATTGTTAGATGTGTGGATAAGTGAAATTGTGGAAACAATATATTGGGGGTGGGAAACATGTATGAATAATAAGCCCTGTATTCCACTTATTTTTCCAAGAAACTAGTGAAAAGAAGAGTTCCTATATGGTTTTGATATTTAGATATTTAATCTAATGAAAACAAGAAACAGGACAGTTATTTTGCCATTATGTTTCTGTATCTTCAAGTTTGCTCTTATGTTTCCTGTTACTTTTCTATATCATCAGCTCTTTGGTTGTGTGGCCAGACATCTGTTTCATAAGACATGTGGCTTGGATTGCTGCCGTCTGCAGTGTTTGCTGCTGTTATGAGGTAGACTTGGTTTCATGGCTTTTGGATGTGAGGCATAAAATGTCTAGGTTTCATATACTTCCAATATAGTATCTTATACATACACATCACAAATCAACTTTCTGTTGTTTAAATACCTCAAGCCATTAGATATCTTTCTATCAGAAAATTAAGGCAAAGCTTGATAAATAATGTAGTAGATTTGCATATGCTGAGTTACAGGTCACTAGGAAAGGTCTGCGGATGCCATTGGCCAATCTGTAGTGAATCTAAAACTGACCAACCTGCTGCCTGTGCCATCTGATGGCCAAGTTTCAATGTTGCTTTGCAAGCAGGCTGTTCACACCTCTGGTAGGAATTATCAGTCTCTTGACAGGTGGCTTGTAGACCAGGAAAGAGGGTGGAAAGGGGGTAAGGAGGTGGTAACAGAGAAAGAGAGAGGTGGAAGATTTATCCATTTTGGCCTCTGCTTCTGCCTGATACAGGCTTTAGCCCTTGACAATGATATGCCTAGTGCAGTGGTGGCAGTGGTGGGTTGTTAAAATTTGTGCTACCCCACCGTGACATCATGGACGTCGTGGGCTTAGCTGACGTCAAGATGTTGTGGGCAGGGCAAAAAAAATAAAAAAATGTCTGCGCATGTGTCAAACTGAGGGGTTTTTTTTAGTGTGCAGGAGTCAAACCTCTATTTGATGCATGAACACTAAAAAATAGAACTGTGCATGCGTCAAACGGAGGTTTGATGCATGCGCAGTTCCGGGCAGCCATTTTGGCTACCCAGAAATACCTTTTTGGAGGGGGCCGGAGAGGCGATGGAACTGGTCACCCAGGGGTTTACCACCACCCTGGCAACCCCTCCTGATGGGGTGCTACCGGTTCAGGCGAATTGGTTTCGAACCAGTAACATCCCCTCACTGAGTGGTGGCGACTCTATGGAATGTGTGCCAGAGGTGGAACTTGGAGCCATCTCTGTGGGCAACTGTACAGTTACCCCAGCACAGAGTTCACCCAACTCTCTGCCCAGCAGCCCAAAGGGAGCACTTCCTCCCTCTCCTCAGCACAGAGTTTCCCCCGCCCCTCTGCCCAGTAGCCCAATGGGAGCACATCCTCCCTCCCCCCATGACATCAGGTTCACCTCGCCCCTATATCTAGCAGCCCAAGGGAGTGTTTCCTCCCTTCCTTGTTGTTGTGTTGGCACTTTGCGATAAATAAGTGGGTTTTGGGTTGCAGTTTGGGCACTCAGTCTCTAAAAGATTTGCCATCACTGGCCTAGTGGAATGTAGGACCACAGAGGGAAAAATTCACCAGTCCCTCTGGGGGACATAGAAGGAGCCTCCATGAAGAGTGAAAAGTATTGCAAGTATTCTCAGGCATCCCCTGAGCAATGGTGTGTAGCTGGCTAATTCTTCCTATCCGGAAGCATTGCATTGTAAATTTGCTAATAAGTGACACGATTAAATGGTCCTATTCAAGACCACAACTGCCAATAATTTCTATCAACATAGAGGACATCTCTTCATCTAAAGAGAAACTCTTTGCTTCACTTTGCCACAAATGGAAATGTGATGTTATTTGTGTCCAAGAAACTCACAGAGGAACTGAACAGTTTTGACCAAAAAAATTTAGGATGTGTCTAGTTGCTCACAGGCACAACAAACAGTACAAAAACCACTTGGATTCTTCCTGCTATGTATCCTCACTCTCCTCATTTTCACTTCTGTAAGCTAAACTTGAAGTTATATATACAAATGATTTATGGAATGTGTAAGAAAAATGAGTATATTCCATAGGTCAATTGTACTGTGAGACCACACTGGCTGTGACTTGTTTTTCATATTTAGAATTGACACTGCTATGAACCAGTATATATGGTCATAACAATAATACAATATTGGTAAATAAGGTGCCTGTGTGCAATAATCCTTTGAGGTTTCTGTGCAGATTCTATTATTAGTGTCAGGAACTACATATAATGTGCAATTTTTAAATTGTGGTTTATCTGAAAAACAGCTGTGGAACCACCATTCCACATATTCTCCCATTAAAACAGGATATGGAACAGTCCCCAGTCCTCAAGCTGACCAGCTCTGGGAAGCTTCCTGCCACTAGTAATAGAGCTAGGGTCTGGATGGTCTCATCTGCTTCTCATGCTGGAGAAAAGGTTGTTGCTGGAGATGTCCCACTCCCAGTACTGGCCTTGTTTGCCAACTGGTGGCTAGGAAACCTTCTCAATACTGGCCAGACTCTGGGTTAGCTTGAGGGCAGCTTCATTTTAGGCACATGTTGAGCCGTGACCCTGGTGGTCTCATCAGTTGCTGGGTGGGAATGAAGATCTATTATTTATGGTTTTAAAATGGCACCAATGTGCACTTGTTAAACCTGCACCAGATCTGTGTCATGTGAAACAACCAAGGTCACTGTAAAGTGACTTCAATCCTTCTTGCAAGTGTAGCTGCAGCCAAAAAACTAAGAGGGAAACATTCGTGGTTGGGTTGCTGTTTTTTTTTGGGGTGGTGGTGGTGGTGGTGGTGGTGGTTGTGGTTAATTCCCATTATTTTGATTTAATTAAATGTGTGAGGGAGGTAAGCCAGTAGAATATTTTTGTCTTATGTATCTATGTTAAAGACAAGATAGAGTATATTTAAAATTGAATCCTTTTTGTATATTCAGATACAGTACAAGATTTTTATATTAGTCAATGTGACACTTCCAGCATAAGACACTGTGGTAAGGTAGCAGATAAATAGACCAAAATAACCAAAATGGATGTGCTGAATGTTTCTTCCTATGCTTCTTAAGGTTTGCTTCAAACTACACCTGATGACTTTTGTTTCTACTATGCAAGAAAAGATGGTGGGTTATGCTTTCCAGATTTTCCAAGAAAACAAGTTCGAGGACCAGCGTCTAACTATTTGGACCAGATGGAAGAATATGGGAAAGGAGAAGATATCAGCAGGTCTATACTATTTAATGTTTTAAATCTTACACATTTTTGTAGTTTTGATAGTCAATTGAATCAACGTATGTTTTTTCTTCCAAACTGAATCATGGTTGTACTTACAGTTCAATTTGTGCTCATTCCAGTCAAAAATTCTAGATATCCTTTCCCATCCTCTGTCTATTCGAAACTAAAAATTTGTTTGCCTTTTTGCTCGTTGTCCCTCTACTGCCTGAAACCGTGTCATTGCAAGGTCTAATGTTAAGTGTCAGTAAAGAATCCCAGGAATTAGGGGACAATGTTTTTATTAATAATTCTCTTAAAGGAAATATCATTCATTATCCTAGATCAGTGATGGCAAACCTTGGGACTCCTGGTGTTCTGGAATTTTAATTCCCAGAAACCCTGATCAGTAGGAGTGCTGACTTGGGCTTCTGGTAATTAAGTCCAAGAACACATGGAGTGCCAAAGTTCACCATCACTGTCGTAGATCATAGGTTATCAAACTTGTCTCTCCAGGTGTTCTTGGACTTCACTTCCCAGAAGCCCAAGTCCGTAACCTGCTGTTCAGGGCTTCTGGGAATTGAAGTTCAATAATGTCTAGAGAGACAAGTTTGAGGACCTATGTTACCTAGATCAGTGTTTCTCAACCTTTGGTTTTTGGACTTCAATTCCCAGAAGCCAAAGTCAATTCCCCCAAAGCACTGATCAGCCAATGTACTGACTTAGGCTTCTGGAAACTGAAGTTCCCCTGTGGTGTGTGTGCATTGCACCTGAATTAGGACTACTTTATTTCAAAACTTGGATGGGCGGGGGCAGTCAGAATTTCTGCTACCGGTTCTGGCAAACTGGTGCAAACCTGCTGATGCCCATCACTGGGTGAGTGGCCTCACATTGGGAACATCTATCCTAGATGATTAGGTTATTAGGTCTGCTTGCCAAAAAAGATGGATAGCTAGCCACTGTAGCACCATGTTAGAATATTCCTGTCATTTGCTAACTATTGGATCTAAACTTCTTTTATTTTCATACCTAGGAATATTGTCTTTGCTTGCTTTACTGAAACTATGTGACTAATAGGATCTAGAGTTTTGATTTCCTGCTAACTTGTAACCATTGCAACTGAAAGAAAAATGTTTTTACTTATGCTTTTTAGGAAACATAAACACAACTGCTTTTGCATTCACGAAGTGATAAGTGGTTTGAGGCAACCTATTGGAGCAGTACACTCTGGAGATGGATCACAGCGCCTGTTCATTCTTGAGAAAGAAGGATATGTAAAGATTTTCACACCTGAAGGAGAACTACTCAAGGAACCATTTCTGGATGTCCATAAACTTGTACAAAGTGGAATAAAGGTTGGAATCTCTTTTTATTTATCAGTGATATCTCACTTTGTATTTAATCTAACTTTACAAAAAGGTTTGTATAGTTTCAAATGTTAACCCTAAACTATTAGTTTTAAAAAGAAAATAGAATGCAATTTGTTTTAACGTGCTCCAGCTAACTAAAGAGAGATATTTCCTTTTCCTCCTATGGTTTCAACCTGATGCCTGAAATCCTGTTGCACACGTCTGCACATGCAACACAAAGCAGCAGGACCTGTTCAGAAAATAGCGGCACAGCAGCCCTATTCACAAAGCACTTCTGTATGTGTGCTGTGCTATAGTCGTGAAGGAAACCACATAACTGAGAGTACAATCAAATCACACAGTCTTTGTTACTTGTTTGTTATTTTACATCACATGAAGACAAATGGGATTTCAGTCATAGAACGTTAGCCCTGCTTAACAAAATGAACATCCATGGCCAGCTGGTATCTTTATTAGCACATCTTTACTCCCTGCCTGTGGATTTTGATTTTGTTTTGTTTTCATGGACCAGTACAAATGGGTCAGCTAGCTCAACAGCCATGGTTCAATGGTAAAAGACATGCTTTGCATGACTAAGGTTTCTAGGTTCCGTTTTTAGTATCTACAGGTATAATAACACAAGAAAGATCAGTCTCTAAATATTCCTAGAGCTGCTTCCAGGTGGGTTAGTTATGATTCCCCTGGATAGTCTTGCAGTTTGCCTTATCTGCAGTGGCTATAGCTTAAATGGCATTGCAAGTATATAATTTGGATTCCATAAAGATGCTCATCTTGATAGATTATTTCTATGGATGCAATTTTGTTCCTCAGGTTTTTTATTTCTTCACACCTACTGGTGCCAGACATTCTGGTTGCTGAGTAAAAAACTGAAGCCTTCACTGCATCCACCACTGTTTACAACAGGGTTGCCCAAACTATGGCCCTCAGGCCAGATCTGCCCCTCCCCATGCAAATTCATCCAGCCCATACCGCCCTCATCATTCCCAGAAGCGGAAGTAATACACATTTTACTTCAGCTTCCGGAAGCGACGAGGGCAGCATGGCCTGGATGAATTGGCATCAGGGCCTGGATCTGGCCCATGAGCCATAGTTTGGGCATCCCTGGTTTAAGAGGATAGCTCTTAACTTGACCTTTTGATACGTGAGAAGACACTGCTCTATTTCCCTGTGTAAAGTGTATAATGTACATGTTCTCCCAGTGCAGAATGTACATTGTATGGTATACTTATGAGGGAATATACATATTGCATGATGAAAGATTAGGACATTTATCTGGCCAACAGAAACCTCATTATATGAGTGGAAGGAGTGATGTAACATTCTTATTCCATGGTATGCTGCTTCCAACACTGTACATTGCAAAATAAGCAAATCCAATTAAGAAGTAAGTAAAATGGTTCTTACAATGTCATCCTTAATTTTACTTTCCAAACAGATTGTTTTGCCCAGTTCAACTGATTCAACTGCCCAATCTTTAAATAAGTTTAGACAGAAAATGGCAACCATATTTATACGCATCTTTGTTAAAATTGGTCATTATCCTTTGAGAACATCTGGTTTTGTATAGCTCTAATATGAGAGAACAGAATCCAAACTACGGTACATACCATATATCTGAGTAAATGGGATTGATGAGGGATTCAACCATATTTGACATTAACTCATCCCATTTTGTTTATTTACATAGCAAACTATAGCAAAGGTTGATCTGCCACTTCCTAAGCCCATGAAGAGACTGCATCGGGCAGAAAAGGAGGCCACATGCCACTTTCCCACCTCTTTTCTCCTTCCCATTGATTCGTTTGGGAGATTGCTTAACTGCAGCAGCTTTAGAGCTAGGATAGACTCTTGCCCTGTTCTAAGGTCATGTCTAGAGAAGGAAGAGACTTTGGACATATTATGTCCAAGACCTTCCCCAACACATGCTCTTTTTGCCCTTATTATGGAGCATCATAGGAAAGAGCCATTGTGGTGGAGCAGGGGTTGGCAGCCTATGCCCTGTGGGTCAGACTTGGCCCATGGCACCAAATTATCTGGCCCACACTGCTGCCGCATTTATGGCAGCTGCTCACACATTTTACAGCAGTGTTTACAATGGGGGAAACCACCAGTCCAGCCCGCTCAACTATCTGAGGGAGCATGACCGACCCCTGACTTAGAAAGGTTGGCAACCCCTGCGGTGGAGCTTTCTACTGGAAGTTATGAAATGATTTCCCCAGCATACCTTTCTCTTCACCTGCAAATAGGATAATTCTCATCCAATAATTAGGATCAAATGAGCCATGGGACGCCTTCCTAGAGACTACAGCATCTCATCCTTTACCTTACTTACTTACTTACTTACTTACTTACTTACTTACTTACTTACTTACTTACTTACTTACTTACTTACTTACTTACTTACTTACTTACTTACTTACTTACTTACTTACTTACTTACTTACTTACTTACTTACTTACTTACTGTGATAATCAGTCTCTTTATCCCATGAAAAAACGTGAAAATTACTAACAGTGATTGAGAGACTACAGTGGTTCCCTAAGAGGAAAGGTTATAGCATTTACTCTCAGGTAACTGCTTAATAAATTAAGGCTAAAAAAAGAAGACAAGAGAGATGGAATTGAATTGTATAGCATTAAAACATGGTGCAGGAACATGGACAGGGAGATTCTTTTCTCCATCTGCTGTAATACTAGAACCCGAGATCATGCACTGAATTGAGTGGTAGGAGAGGCAGAACATTAAAAAAAAAAAAAGAACTTTCTCAGAGAGGGCATAAATACATTATGGCAGTCACTTTCACAAGAGGAAACTGTGGTTGGCATCCTGAACAACTGTAAGAGGCGATTTGATTCATGGATGTTATGACTACAAATCTAGGCAGGATATGCATACAACATCTTCAATATTGGAGGCAGTATGCTTCTGTATGACAGTAGCTGGGCAGCACAACTTAAATGGTGCTGCTACATTCATGTCCTGCTTTTGAGTGTTCCATAAGCAACTGGTTGTTCACTATACAAACCCTGGAGTAGATAGACTCCTAATCTGATCACCATGTGTTTCCTCATGAACATAACATTAAAAATAAAAATAGGCAGATCATTAAAATTTCATAAATTTGTGTCACATAGTTTGTCATAAAACTTAATTTCAACAGTACAAACAATCAAATCTTGGACATATTTCTATTTTAGCATCTATTTTATAAGTTCCTCAAATGTTTTCTGAAGTCATGAGATTTTAAAGAAATGTTTAGCGATTTAGTAGTTAGAGTTATTTCAAAGATATGCTTCCATATCTTTAGCAGTGTCTCCATATTAGTACTATCAACTGTGAATATGGTGAACTGCTGATCTGCAGCAACTTGCCTGAACTTTATGAAACTGAGGACTTATTTGAAGCAAATGGCAGAGCTATTCAAACTGTTAAATATTGGGAAAGTAGAATGTAAATATGTAGTTTATGTATGAGTAGATTTTTAGATGATTACTGTTTTTTTTAAATCATATTGGTTTTGAATTTTAGTGCTTTGGGCTCAGATAAATAAATAAAAACATCCTCAATGTATTTTAGGCTATAAAATTATGCAATTTATTTTAGCAGTAAGTACAGTTGCCAATTTTTCAGTGAAAATATTCAGGATTGCACATAAATTGCTCTTTATGGTACAAAAATGCCAACAACATAAATTTTGAGGACGGTATCTGGGCAGAAAAATGCATAATACTGTACATTGTTAGTGACCTGTTGTATCTTTCACATTACGGTATGTGTTAGGATATAACAATTTTAGGTTATATTATTATGGATACAGATATTTAGAAATGAAGGGAATAATGGAGATTTTATTTTCAGTGGTTCAAGACTGAAGACAGTGAAACACATCTTAAGAGGACAAAATTGTATTTTAAATTAGAATTTTCATACTTTTGTAATAAAATTGCTGTATTCTTTAATTTTTGTACACTGTTTGGTAAAAATTGTACAGTACAGTAGCATGGAAATCTAAGATCTGCAAAAGAAATGTTCTATAAAGATATCCTGCTTCTCCTTAGGCAATTTAAGCTGTAGGGTATAAAGCAAAGTGTGTGCCATGGAAACTTAGAAAGTTATTGTATCAACATTATATTGTGTTGAGATCAACCATTTAATAAATGATAGTAGAGTTTTAATAATAAATCTAATGAAAACAACATGATAAAAGCACAAAGCTTGTGAGGAGAATGAAAGAAACCCCCATGAAAGAGAAAACATATGTCAGGGAAATGAATGATACTGAAGATAGGCTGTTAAGAACATATGAGCTAGACTCCTTGACCTCACCACCTTCTGCTTGCCCCAGGTTATGAATTGTTTTTGCTTGTCACTATGGCTTAAGTTTTAATAGAAAGTTTCCTTAAATCTTGAACCACATCTACTTCTTTGTTTCTTTCTATAGTTAAATTCCACAGTGTGGCTGGTCATATGTGCTTCAGTGTTGTCATTTTTCCTTTTGGAAGAGTTACAATATTCATATACTGTATAATTATTTTTGTAAGAATGTTGTCAGCTCAAAGTTTGTCACTATGGCAGATATAAAGCATTGCAGCTTATTTTTGTAATCAGTCTCTTCTGAGCCTATGCTATTCATTTCTAAAGATTTCAAGCTACTTCTGATGCTTAGTGCAGTTCAGTGTAATATGTAAGGAAAACATAAAAAGGGATAGAAAAATATGTGTATATGTTCATGGTTCTATTGTATGGAGTGGAATTAAGGACTTTTAACATTGATAACTATTACAAAAGATAGAAATATTTGAAATATATTCATTTTGAAGTAAGAATGTGGCCAACAAAAGAGTGTTAAAACAAAAGACAAAGACACCAAATTGCAAAACATAAAGTTAGAAATCTCTGGCAATGTAACAAGAAACAACAAGTACAGATAGTTACAGTTGATCATCCAGAACAAATGAAAGTGGGAATGAAATGCATGGTGAAAATTAATCTGTTAGCTGAAAAACCTTAAAGAATGGTTTGAATGTAAGACAACATCATTGTTTATATGTACCACTCCTAAAGTCAGAATGAAAGAGGGAGAGTGTGCGCCCACAGCTGGCATAAGCGCAGAAGTGGGCACATTTACATCAGCCATAAATGCACCGCTTCCACTTCTGGGGGCCTGGTCCAGTCCGCCCAGCTGTTCCAGGGGCATGGTCAGGCCTGTGGTGCAAAAAGGTTGCCTACCTCTGATGTAAAATGTCATTTTACAGTTTAGGCAACAGATGTTTCCCATGTCCTTCTGCTTTGTCTGGTATTTAAAACAGTTAATGGTTCAGGTGGTAAAGAGACAGAACTGGCGAAAGTCCTGGTTCCAGGGCTATTCCTGCCAGTAACGCCACAAACATGTTGCATCTAAAAGAGGCTAATTGGCTGTAAAGTGGGACTAAGAGTAAACATGTTGGTGCCTTCTGCCTAGTGGTTATATGCAGTCTTCAGGTTTAGTGGCAATATGCTGTTGAATTCCAGTTGCTAAGGACCAACACTGCAGAATCTGTTGATCTCACATCATGATGCTCTATCATGGCTTTTCTGATCGAAAGCAAAATAGACTATTTTTCTCCATTCACATGGCTCCACACTGACTTTCTGATGTAGAGAGAGCAGAATTTAGATGGAATGTTAGTAGTGATTTGGATTGATGAGTAGCCATGTCTAAAATAAAAGCTAGTCATTTATAACATAAATAACAGTTTACATATGTGTTTTAAGCCTTCTTAGTCATAAATAAACAGGCATTCTACCCTTTGGATTTGATACTGTTCACATTTTGTGCATTATGAATATTTATTTAAACGGGGGTTATTGTGAATGTTTAATTCTGATGTAATGTAGCTTAAAAAAATAAAGGTACAAGAAGCAATAGCATAAGTGCCTGATCCATTTATCATTCATCTAAACAGTGAGGAAGGGAAACAGTGTCCATATCTCAGCCCAATTAAGTTTGGATAAGCTGAAAAATGTGATTTTATTAACTATCAGTATAATACACCCAAGTGCTATAGAGACCTATATATTTATACAAGATAATTCTAATGCATACTGGTGGTTATGGAATACTGTATTGCAATAATAATCCAAGTGGTCTGTACACTGAAAACATTTTAATCTATGTTGATTTTGGGCTTAGTATCCTACGTTAGAGGAACCTAGATAGTGAATGAAGATGGTATTTTATCATTTTACATACACATGTATAGATTTAATGTTCTGCGTTTCCTCAAGAGAAATCCCATGGTGCCAATTAACTGAACATGCTCCAAAGTAAATCTGTTTGAAAAGTATAGTTTTCATTGTGGGTGTTCCTTGAAATTGTATGCCTTATACCCTGTTATTATCGAGATGTGTGTAGTATGATGAAGACTGCCAGCTTCCTTTCTGAGCACTGTATGAATTAGAGTTGCATCCCACACACAGCGCTAGATAATCCATATTCGTTTTGTTTGGTGTACAACTTGTTTTGAGACATTCAGCAGTAATTTAATGCCAAAATAGGGCTGTGTACTTTCACTAAAGGCAATGGGTAGGTCGTGGAGGGACTGGCAGGTCTTTGTCAATAGGGATGGATTCGTTCTATATTAATAATTGATTCAATATCAGTGTGAAATCTGATGCTATGGTATGTCAGTTCAGTTCTTCAAGTCTTTGGTGTGCCTCTTGGAAGGCACTACAGATTGCATGCCTTTAAAAGCTAGCCAAGCCTTTTCTGTTTCTCCCTACATCCCAACCAAGATGTATAATGACTTCTAGAGGACTGAAAAGCTTCCTTTTAAATAATGTTTGTAAGTCTGGTTTTGGATTTTGATCATGAGCCAAAGTTGTGTTCCTTTTCTGTTTTTTTCTTACATGCTAACATTTTTTATTTAAAAAATTGAAAAGAAATTAAAACAAAATGAAATGTCATTTTCAGAATGTGATTCAAGTCTCTCTGTGTGAGTGTGTTTGAGAGAGAAATCTGAAAGTCACATCCTGAAGTCCTGCATCGAAAGTCAGCACAAACTACGGTATATTAAGAACAAAACTGTAGAGCCATGAGACATAGAAAACTAACTATAGAATTTCCTCAACATTTTGTGTTTGTGAGCTCAGTCATGTGACAGGAAGTCTGTTGGAGGGGCAAAAACACTTACACAGTAGATATTAGCAGTGGTGGGATTCAGCAGGTTCACCTCAGCTCGCCAGAATTGGTGGCAGAAATTCCTACTCTCCCCACCCATCCAAGTTTTGAAATAAAGTAGTCCTAATTCGGGTGCAACACAGGGGAAACCCTTGCCAAACCTACCATATCACTCCCACAGAGTGATATTAGACCATGCGGTTTTTCACCATCCTGCTGAAGAAATATGTGTTAGAGTTTTATTTACAACCTTGCATGCTGCCTGTATGGAGAGAAGTTTCTGGCCTGAAGCTGTTTTGTGATTTTCTCCACCTGTTTGTCCTCAATTCTTGCATCTGGGATATATACGGTGTCATTCCATGTGGTTGGGATTATTTTTGTTTTTAGTAATTGAATAAAAAAAATTAATTGATCTCTCTTAGACTGGAATATAATTAGAACCTGAGTTGCATTTCCCAATTATTCTAACTAATCATCAGTTATGCTCTAAATCAGTTGTACTGAATATCTTCAGTAAGACTAGGAGAGAGATATTTAGCCTTGCAATGAAGTTCTTCAGGATTAAAATAGTGGGAGATAGCAGCCAACATGCTACCACCAAGCAAGTCAATTGGCATATTCTCTTGGGGGGCCCAATGGTTAATGATCCTTTCTTTCTGCTATCTCCTTTAATTGGATTTTATCCTGAGCAAGTTTTATGTTAGCAGGATGGGCAAAGCTTGATTTACACATAAGCTATAACTTGACAGATCTCAACTATGTATACTTTCTAGGGTTATTTTTCTGTGTTTGCCAGAGAAAAATGACAACCATAAGAGAGTTATATAAAATATAATTTTGGTAGTGTCTTTTTGTGCCAAACAAGAAAGAAGAGGTGGAACTCTTTCTAAAAGATGGACTTCCAAAAGTAAAATAATTGACCATCTTCTTCTTCAAGCACCTTATCTATTCCGGATATTGGCTATCGTCATAGCAATAGTCTTCCATTCTTAACTCCTCAGAACAGTTCTTCTGAGGACATACCACACCAGTCTCTCAAGTTCTTCAGTCTTGACATCTGTCTACATCCAGGGTTTCTCTTCCCAGGACTCTTCCCTTGCAGAATGAGTTGGAGTATTCTATACTTCATGCCATTCCTCATGATATGGCCAAGGTATTGGAGCTTTCTTTGTTTAATGGTATTAAACAGTTCTTGTTCTTTATCCATCTGGTACAACACTTCTACATTAGTCACATGGTCAACTCTTGATATCTTTAGCAGTTGTCTGTAGATCCGCATTTCAAAAGCTTCTATTTTCTGTACTTTTAGGACCAAAGAAGTTTGTTATGATTGCACTGAGGCTTATCTAATCTAGGAATGTCAGATCTCCAAATTTACTTCCTTAGGTATTTATAATGTGCTAATGATCATAATACTGAACACACGTGTGTTTGCTTTTCCTTGCATGGGCTTTTGTACTTGGTATAATCATTTAGAAAAGTTTCTGCTTTGTGTGCCTGCTGTGCACTTTGGTGTATTTTCAAATGCACATTTTCAGCTATGCTCCGTAAGCGCTGTCATGGTGACAATCCTGTGTGTTTCAGCCATCTGAAGTACCATTAAAAATGAGGGTAATGCATCACCTTTCAGACTAAAAATCCCAGAATACTCCAGCCAGCATAGCCAATTTTTACAGGCTTTACATTTGCCTTAAGAAGCAATTATGTAGCTTGAAAAATATATGATATAGCTAGAAAACTGCCATTACATGTTTGTCTTATGCAAAACTTACTCAAGACAACAATGATACCGAAACAGAAGAGAATGTGCACTTATTATAACAGACCCCTAAAGAGAGGAGATTCCAGAAAAGCAATGAAAATGTGGCCACATACACAGGATTATTCCAGGCATATCAGAAAACACAATAAAAAACAGTAGCACTTTAAAGACTAACTGCTATATTTTTATTGTTAGGTTTTGTGGTTCAAGTCCACTTCTTCAGACAAGGAGTAAAACTTACAGGCATTATTTATATAAATCATATATATGAGCGAGTTGAGGATGGTGGAGGACAGAAGTGCCTGGCGGACAGTGGTCCATGGGGTTGCAAAGGGTTGAAATTGACTGTGCGACTGAACAACAACAACAACAACAAATAAATCATGCCTGTAAGTTTTACTCCTTGTTTGAAGAAGTGGACTTGATCTACGAAAGCTAACAATAAAAATATAGCAGTTAGTCTTTAAAGTGTTACAGTGTTTTGTTTTGTTTTGTTTTCTGATATGCCTGAACCACAGACTAACACGGCTACTATTCCAAAAAAATTCAAGGATTATTCCAGTTAGGCCAATGCATCCTCAAATATATTAGACAGCAAACAGGAGGTATTTCCAGGCATTACAACATGGTGTTGCATTTGGATGAAGAAAGAGAGTGGGATGTTAAAGTGCTGTCTTCCCCATTTCTCTACCATTTGCTATCATTCATGGGCCTAAATGCAGTTACCAGTCCCATGTAGAACAGACTCATTGAATTAGTTGCTGAATAATGAACCAACACTTGTGGATGTCCATTGATTTAAATGGGATACAGTAACTGGTATTAGGAATTAGATTCATGTCATGTTGGGTGGGGGTTTAAATGTCTCTAAAGAATTCTCCTTGTGACTGGAAATAATTGTCACATATGTGAGTCAGACTTCCTTTTACAGCTGTAAATGAGGGGAAGGCAAAAGGTGTGGTAATTCCCCTTGATACAAATAAAATCACATGGAAAAATTATTTAAAGCAACAACAATTTCCCTTTTATATGAATTCATTATTCCTATGAAATCTCTAAAATATTATTTCATTCAACCACATTCAGAAGGTTTAATGCTGATGTAACAAAATGGAGGTTCTTATTAACATTTTAGATGGTTCAGCACACACACAAGTTCAGTTATGACAGAGGAAATGAATCTTATCCAGACCAATATTCCATATTCAATTGACACGATTTGGGTTTGATCTTGGCATGCCCAGCTTCAAACTGTTTCTGTTCCTGCATGCCAGTACTTTAGAACTGAACCCAAAAGACAGTATGGGGGTATGTAATGCAGGTTTCTTCCTACAGCTAAGTGAGCTTGATCAATGTCCAGATGTGAGACCCACTTGGAGACTTCATGCATGCTGTTTTCACTTCCATGAAAGAAGAAAAAAAGATAATATAGTTTATAAATACAGTACAGTGGAACCTCAGTTAACAAACGGCTCAGTTAACATAAAAATTGCATAACAAAGGGAAATCCATAGAAAATAGTGGCTCGAATTAAGAATCTTTTTTCAGAATGGATTAATTTGTTTTCTATGCATTCCTATGGGAAACTGCCTTTTGGTTAACATATTTTGGTTTTCAGTGCATTCCTATGGGAAATTGCATGCAATTTCCCTATGAGAAATTTGGTTTAAGTAATTTTCACTTTAAGCAACCTCCTGGGCAACGCATTAATTATGTTAACTGATGTTTTACTGTACAAATGAAAATTTGGCACATGAATGTCTACGATGCTATTACTTCCCCTAAAATACAGTCACAAACCTTTGTGTTTATATACATTTATTGATTGTATTTCTATACAGTTAGATACAATATAATTGAAGTGGCATGTGTGACTCTGCCTGCCTTCTACCTCTTTATCTATTCATTTCTGTGAGATACATTAGGTGGAAGTGTATGACTAGCTGGAGGTCACCCAGAGAGTTTTGAGGCTGTTTAATTTCCATTGAGCATTGGAAGAGGGAACACAGGCCTTTCTATTTCCATGTTTACATTTCTTTTGGGCCCATTTCACTAGCGCAAGTTGATAGGAGAGACTATAAGGGTATTCTGAGAAGCCGAACAGAACAAGCCAGCTCTGTCTTATTCTCTGTATCTAATAGCTGAGCTTCTGTAGGAAAAGCACATTTCACAGTTTAAATGCTGTGGTACCTTAAAGACTAATTGCTACATTTTAATGTCAAGTCCACTACTTCTTATACTATGTTAGTTAGTCTTGAAGGTGCCCCAACACAGCTTAAGTCTTTTCCTCAAATTAGAGTCTTGTTTCCTAAGAGTGTGCTATGGCTTGTAATGTGTACAGTGAAAGGTATTATTAAAATACAGTGCAGTATATTGAAAACTATAAGATACAGTATATCAAAAGACTACTGGTATATATTATAGAGAAAACCAATAAGCTTGTGGTTAAAGGACAGTACCTAATTTTTTAAAAAAAATAACCTGCCTGCCTGCCTGCCTACCATGGTTAGGGCATAACATTCTGAATTTTTATTTTTTGTATATTGTATCCTCCTGTGTTCTTTTTTTATGTATACAAATTTTGCAAACATCTTGATAATGACAAATAAGTGGTTTTGCTTCAACAGGTTGAATATAGCATGTGAGATATAAGTTTTAAGAATGTCTGCATCTGAAGGAATTGTAAAGCTATCCTGCAGTAATTTGTCTGCTATCAGATATTGTTTAGAGATAAACTAGCTTACAGACTCAGTCTTGGACACTTTTAAAAGACCAGTAAAGGGGGGGGGGGTCTCTTAAATTATTCGGATTGACAGTAAGCTAATTTTGGGTAGCTTCTGTGGTCCAAGTTTGCTTCTGATCTGGGTCTTCGGTGTGTTTTTGGAGAAAGGCAATTTATGTTGTTGCAGTTTTTTAGCAGCTGCTCTCTTATAAACTTGACCTCTTTTCTAAAGTGTATGTGTAAACACGTCTTAAACTTCAAATGCAAGCCACCCAAGAGATTATACAAAAACATAAAAGATTGTTAACAATGTTATCATGAAACAACACAAAATTATGCCCAGTAGACAAACACATTCAAGGACCAATTCAAATGTCTGAGAAAGGATATGGAGTAGAAGGACTTAGGCTTGCAGCATCAGTATTCAATCTATTATCAGTGCTTGGGTACATTATTTGTTTATGTCATCTTCCAGAATTTCCCAGCCATCTTGTCCATGGCTGCGTGGAAAAGTTTTGGCATTGTAATCCAAATGTTCCCAATTATGATGCAACATCTTCTGTTCATGATCAACCATGCACACATCCTTAGTATTTTTCATCATTTGGGTAACCAAAATCATCAGTGCTTTCCATCTCCTTCCCTAGATGCTTTCAGTGTTTTCCACCATAACTCACACCGCCTTAGATCACTGACCAGGCTGTTTATAGATTATGTAAACTGTGTGACTGGACATTCTGCTACAGAAAGTAGAAACATCACATTGCAAACAAAAATTCATCTAGTCAAAGCAATGGTATTCCCAGTGGTAATGTATGGTTGTAAGAGCTGGACCATTAGGAAAGCTGAGCACAGAAGAATAGATGCCTTTGAGATGTGGTGCTGGAGGAGAGTTTTGAGAGTCCCCTGGGCAGTGAGGAGAACAAATAGGTCAATCTTAGAAGAAATCAACCCTGACTGCTCCCTTGAAGGTCAAATAGTAAAGATGAAGTGAAAGTACTTTGGACATCAAATGAGAAGAGAGGATTCACTTGAGAAAGCCTTGATGCTGGGAAAGGTGGAGGGCAAAAGAAAAAGGGGGCAGCCAAAAATGAGATGGCTAGATGGTATTGTAGAGACATTGGGCACAGAACTGAGCGTGTTGAGGATGGTGGAGGACAGAAGTGCCTGGCGGACAGTGGTCCATGGGGTCGCAAAGGGTCGGAATTGTCTGCGCGACTGAACAACAACAAATGGAGTGGACTGTATAGCCAGAAACTCAACACCGAGTTTGAACGATGGTAAATAACTTGTCTCCCTAAAGGGGCCAATGGTTATGCGTGATGGCTCCCTCAGTGGAGAAAATGTCACTATAAACCATTATATTGGGCCCAACGGCAAAATGAGTGGAGGATGAACCACTTCATTCTGATTCCCAATGATCATGGAAGCGGAAGAGGCTATGCCAGATGGACTGGCTGTGAAGGCACACCTTGTCAATATCCTCAAGGCTGCAGCAGTCCATTGCAGTCCCAGTGTTAAACCCTGCATGTCTTATTTTATATGTGCTGCAGGAGATGGCTATGTGATCATAGTGTGTGGGTCGCTTCACAGCAAGCTGGGATCCACCTTAAACAAATTCATGCCAACGGCATTTTTCCTGCATCTTGAAAAAATGCATTCTCGGATATGAGTTGCAGCCTACGATGAGATTGCTGGACATGGGTACAAGTTTGTTTTAAAAATCCACAAATAAAGGTGGCACCTTAAAAAAATAATTGCTACATCTTAATGTCAAATCCACCTCTTATGTAGCATATATTAGTTAGTCTTGAAGGTGTCACAATGTTTTGTCATTCTTTTTTCCACTATTTTATTTGCTGTCTGATATGCTTGCACAAACTAACATGGCTACCACTTCAAAATTATTTATGTACAAGCATCTATGATCCATCTATGGATCAAACAAATCCATCTATCCATCTTGAACCATCTATGGATCAAACAGATCCATCTATCCATCTATGATCCATCTATAGATCAAACAGATAAATGAAATGAAATTGTACATGGAGGTCAATAAGTAGAAACAACAGCACTATGCAAATATAGGACATTACTCTGACCGTAATACATATTGTTCCCATGAAACATAGTTTCTAACAAAATTTACTATCCCTTAAAAACCATCTTAAATTTGCCATATAATAAAAAGTGCAGCTAAATAAATAAGATGCTAGGCTAGAAATTAGATTTGACTTAAATATTTTATAATGTTATACATATCCTTTAAAGCTGGGGTTCTCAATTTACAACCCACAGAGCTAGATAATCCAGCCCCCGGCCCTTCTCCAGCTGCCACTGCCACTGCCGGAATCAGACGCAGACTCGTTTACTGCAACCGTAAATGGTGGGGAGACAGCCAGCCCAGCTCCCTCAACTGTTTGAAGGAGCGTGACCTGACCCCTGACTTGAAAGGGTCAATAACCCCTGCTTTAAACCATGCTTAAAAAATCTCTTTATGATCCAGATTCCATGTAAATTTTCCCAATGTTAATTTTTCTAAGCATACTAAACGAAAGTATCAAACTTTTAACTGAAACAACTTTTTATGTGAATAATTTGCATATAATTTGCATTGCAGACTCAAAGTGGTAATAACATTTCCAAATAGCTAAACTGATTTAATTCCTGAAATCCTATTGCCTAGAGTACATGTTGGCTAGACTAGGGCCATTGAATGAGTTAGGATTTGAGTGAGTCAACTGCTCCATAAATTCAAATTATTCAAATAAGCCTATGCTAAGCAACAGAATTTCAGCCATTAAATTGCAAAAATTCTATAACAAAAGGAAAGGAAAGGAAAGTTTATTACCGATAACAAATGAAATTCCACAACTCTTTTAATTATTAATAATAGATTACAACCAAAAGGAAAATGTGTGTCATAGTCCTAAATGTACATAGGGACAAATAGAAATACTGTATTACAGTAATCATTGCAAAGAAAATTCCCTGGTATAGTGATTAAGCTCCCAAACCTCTGTTCACAATGTGAGTTCAATTCTAACAGGACTCAAGACTGACTTCACCTTCCATCCTTCCAAGGTCAGTTAAAATGAGTACCCATCTTGTTGGGGACAAAATGCTAATGTAATTGTAAACTGCTCAGAGGATGCTTAAAGCACTATAGGGTTTTATATAAATGTACTGTAATTGCTATTGCTAAATTAAAAAGAAAATTTAAACCAAGATTAGGGATACTAAAAGGTCAACAAGGAAACATCTTATCTGAGCAGGATAAACTAGAGGGATGGAAACAATATATTAAATACAAAGCTGAAATGTAAGGATGAGAGATGCTTCCCAAGAAGAATTTTTTGACAAAGAAAGTGAAGCTAGGGAAGTGAATTGAAAGTTGCTCTTGGAGTAACTGGAAGAAATAAACAATCAGAAATATATAGGCTACCGGTACAAATATTTCACATTACAGAGACTAAATCTGTCCAAATCCCAACAGGAATGACATCTCTCTCTCTCTCTCTCTCTCTCTCTCTCTCTCTCTCTCTCTCACACACACACACACACACACACATTTAAAAACAACAGTCCACAGACTAGAAATATTCAATATGCATTTTAGTGCTAAAGAAGAAACACACTAAAAACCAAACAATCGGTACCTTTGTACCTGGTGTGTATAAATTGATGCCATGAAGCCTCATTCCCATGTCTGATGAAGTGGACTTGATCCACGAAAGCTCACATTGAAATATAACAGGTAGTCTTTAAAATGCTACAGCATTTTTGTTTTGTTTATTCTGTGATATGATTGAAATACAGACTAACATGGCTACTATTCCAAAAATACAAATAAGTATAGAACCATTGCATTAACTTCCCATGTAAGCAAAGTTATGTGCAAGATTTTACAGAAAAACTTTTACAATATATGTACTGAAAAATGTCAGATGTTCAAGCTGAATTCAGGAAAGGAAGAGACTTTAGATACTGATTGCAAATATATGTTAGCTACCAAAGAATTTCAGGGGGGAAATTCCTTTCCACTTCATACATTTTATCAAAGGCTTTGCCAAAAACCTACAGATCGTTCTTTTAAAAAATGGGTATGCCAAAACATTTGAGGACCCTGATTCACAATTTATATTCTAAAATCTAGATAAAAGAATGATGTAATGGCAGGTTATGAATGGATGCAAACAGTATGGTTTCTAATAAGCAAAGGTGTTGGGCAAGGGTGTATTTATTTGCTTGTTTGTTCAATCTGTATGCAGAACATATCATACAGAAAGCTGAATAATTTTCTATTTTAGCCAACGTAACATGTTGTGGTAGAAAAAATGCTCCATAATGTGTTTTCAGTGAACCATGATGGAGTGAAGCAAAAGTTATATGCTTTGTTTGTCAGTAGGTTGGTCTCATCTGGGATAAATCAATGTTTCTTTCCCTGAAAGAACAGGAATTTTCAGTGGGAATGTTAAACCCTAATCCTAACCACAACCCTTACTCTCATCCTCACTGAACTGGATTTTTCATTGGAGCCAGAAACAAAGATATTTTATCCTTGTGCATGGAGGCTAACCACATGGAACTGACCTTGTCTTCTTTCATTTTCAGTGGCAAGGAGTTGAATTAATGTTGTCGGTTTTTCAACAGACAGCTATTAAGAAAAAGATATAGAAAAGGAAGTATATTTCACACACTCCTTTAAAACAGGGAGGAAAACACCCAAGAGATGCAGTGTGAACTTGATTTTGAAGTTTAAAAGCAATGTTATATTATATGCCTTGGTGGTGGCATTTCCTTTCAAAATGTTTACCACAAATTAACACATTGCTCTGTTGTTTGGTCTACAAATACTCATCTCCCCCACCCGAAAATGCCAGTTACTATATATTGTACTCTCTCTCTCTCTCTCTCTCTCTCTCTCTCTCTCTCTCTCTCTCCCGATTTATTTGTTAAGTGAGGTTTTGGTTGGTTTTATTTGTTAAGCGAAGCGAACATTCAGAGAAAATTATTCTCTTTAAGCGAGTTATTCTTTAAGCGAGGCGCTCTTTATGCGAGGTTTGGCTGTATATATAAAAAGAACTTTCCATTTTTGTTTTCTAAGGTCAGGCAAATATAAATTTCCTAGATATTCTAAGCACCAAAAAAAGAAATGAACGCAGAAGTACTAGTTAAGGATTACTATAATCCTTATAATGTGAAAATATGAGTACGTGCAGGACAAGTACCAAGACTGTTGATTGTGTAACTGCTTCTGGTAAGTGTGGTTTTAGAAGACCTCCTGCAGAGTGTACCCTTACCTGTTTTTGCATAACAGTGTGGCATTATAATATACTTTATGTATTTGCTCAGCAGTAAATTCAATTAGTATAATGGGGCTAACTCCCAAGTAAATGAGCATAGGATTATAATTTGTGGTTTATACATATCTTTCTCCTTGCTTTTGGATTTAAAAAAGCATGCTTACTGATATAAGAAACAAGGCCAAAATCCAATTGCACAATTATGCAAAAGACATAACATTTGATTGTGAATTATCTTAAATTAAGAAATCTCCATAGGAATTATATGTAGCATACTGAGTCATTCAACTTGAGTGCAACAGATGATGCTCATCCAGATTTCTTATCCTACAGCAATTTACTACTAGAAGTTAAGCCTTTTGCGTAACTGCACAGCAGGATATTGGCCACTGTTATATGGTTATATAACATTCCACTCTTTTATGGCTATTCCAGTTTTCTAGCCCAATTACAAAAGTTGAAATTTTCTACCTCACTCAGTGCTTAAAATAGATTTGACCACATCAGTTTGAGACTGCACGATGGAGTGAGCTCCTGTCTCTGTCCCAATTCTTGCCAATCTAGCAGTTCGAAAGCAAGAAATTGCAAGTAGATAAATAGGTACTGCTTCGGTGGAGAAGGTAACAGCATTCTGTGCACTGCAGCATTTAGTCACATGACTATGGAAACATCTGCAAATGCAGAAACTGCTTGCTCTTTAGCGGTAAATGGAGATGAGCACCAAACCCTAAAGTCGGATACGACTGGCTTTTGAGCAAGGGAGATCTTTACATCCTGGAGCCAACATAACTTGGCTACCTTTCAGTTTCTTCTGTAACAGAGCCCAATCTTCAGCCCTAGTTTAATAAGTGCTTAACAACATTTTGGATTTTCTAATAGTCTTTTTCATTAACAGTGTAATGATCCTTCACAGGTCTCCTCAGTCCTACTGCACCCAAATACATTTATAACCAGGATCTTTTTTTTTCTTCCAAGGAAATGTATAGCAAAAAATGTTTTGCTTATTCTCAGAGCTAGTTCTGGAATATTCAAGCATTCAAGGAAAGCAATTGCTCTTGACTTCCCCACTAAAAAAAAGGAAAACATACATGTTTGATTGAGGAAATAAGTGTGGTTCAACCACTAGGTAGCAATGACCATAATGTAATTAAACTTGGCATCCTCCTATGGGGATTATACCATAAGGCAATAATTTTACAGCAAACTTCACTTTTTCATAGCATAAAAACCAAAAGTAGCCTAAAGGGGAGCATTGAGAAGTTAACATCGGTATGATCAGAGCAAAGATTACTTAAAATATGCCCATTAGGTATTGAAATTATTTAATACAAATAAAAAGGTGCTACAGCAAGGTAGAGGATATTCAGCTAGAAAACTTTGTCTCATGTGCATGTGCAATTCTGTGCTCATAATTTGGCTGTAAATGTACAGCAGAACATCACAACTGGATCAAACTTATTAAACTGGCTTGCAAAGCTGGGGGTATGGTGTATAATCGAATATCAATGGAATGTTTTTAGAATGTGTTAATTAAAAAGACTGGAAAATAGTCTTCTTGGGACCACTTTCTAGGTCCTCTTTTCATGAAGCATTGACAAAGAAGCATAGTGTGATATGTAGACTAGAGCAGGAGTGAGGACCTTCTACCCTCCAGCTGTTTTATTCTACAGTTCTCAGAAGCCCCAGACAGCATTGCCAATGGGAAAAGGCTTTCAGAGTTGTAGTTCAAAACAGCCAGGGGACAAGTCACACTCTCTCAGTCAGCTTCGAGGGCCAGACAACTATTTTGCTCTGCCTGCATGATGGGGGTGGTCATTTTGTCCCAACAGCTTCAAGAGGGCAGTCATTTTGTTTCTTGAGTGCCCTTGAAGGGGTGAGGGGCAACACAGAAGCTCAAATCCACAGTCAGCAGGGTGTGTGTGATGAGTAGAGTGGTAAGAACAAGGATATTTGGGTGACTAGAGAGTTATATTTGTGGGAAGTCCATGTCAGATCCATACTCATGGAAACTTTGTAGGAAATCAAGGTTCAAATCCATATAAGGGCTGAACTAAATGTTACCTATGTAATCCCACCCTCACCCGAAAATTAGAGCTCTAGATATTTTCTTAATATCAGTTCCAAAAAAAAAATCATGTGGATTCACAGAGACTTGGGCTTCTGGGAATTGAAGTCCAAGAACACCTGTAGAGCTGAGGTTCACCATCACTAGGCTAGGTTATACAGGTTTTTGAATATCTGGCAAACGTTTATTTTATTTATTTATTTATTTATATTTATTTATATTTCATACTTGCTAACCTGCCCCAATCGGGCAAGCCCGACTCTGGGCGGCTTACAACCCAAGTTAAAACACATCAATAAAAAATTTAAAAATTCATAGACTTAGCCCTCTATGCAAGAAATAAACACACCGTTCAGCTTCTTTGTTTCCCAAACAGGTATGAAATTGGATCAGTCATATATCCCATTGTTCTGAGCAAACAAAACAGGCATGCAGCTCAAAGTAGTAAGAACTTTGGACTAAAACAAATGAAAGGACACTTTTTTTCCAAATTAGTTATAAGCAAAGAATGTTTTTTGAACTGATATTAAGAAAAGACCACGTTTTCCAGCAACAGGTATTAATGAATGTGTACCATAAGATAGACTGCAGTGGCTTAGTGATTAAGATGCTATAATTGATGACTGGAAGATCGGCAGGTCAAGACCTGATTGCTACACAATGGAGTGAGTTCCCATCTCTGTCCCAGCTCCTGCCAACCTAGCAGTTTGAAAGTAAAAATTGCAAGTAAATAAATAGAGATTTTCAGTACTTATTCAGCAGTTCCTCAAAATTAGAAGTTCTCAGTTGTTTCAACACTAGCTTTCAAATAGGGTGCTCAGGGATTTTCATTCAATCTACATTTTAAGTGCGTATTTCCTATATTAATACATAGATCAAAATTCAGTTTTTCTTCATCTTCCATATTTTTCCACATTCTGCAATACCGTTTTAGTGTAAAAGGAAATAAACTTACAGAAATATACATTAAAATGCATATGTTGCTCAGGATGTTTTAAAAATACAAGTTTGAGGATAAAATGCATATAAAACATGCATTAAATGAGGAAAATCAAAATGATTTTCATACAATTAGAAATAACTGAAAATTGATATGTTACAATACATTGTGCCGCCAGGAAGGCTGGTTACATTAATATTTAGCAGTTACGCTCCTAATTTATGTTCAAATGCAGTGTAAGGGAAATTAAGTTTTGCCCATCAAAGTGTTGCATTTCCTAGGAAATGAGCTTCATTCATATTATCCGAGTCCTGTTTTCTTTCTGTAGCTATAGGTCACTTTAAAGCAGGATGGAGTCTTTAATTTGTAACACATGATTAAGTTTTGTAAATTGGATCTGTATCATTCCTGGTCTCATGTTTTAACAAAGATGGCTTAACTTAAGACAGATTTTTGTTAATGGAATCCATTCTACCCAGAAGGTGTTCTTTACAACAAACAGGAAACATTGGTAAATGTAATGCACAGTTTGAGCAATGGAAAGATATATTGATGATGTCACACATTACACATATTATTTGTACTTGCTAGTTTATTTCAAGGGAAATTAGGAGAATGACATCATTCAGGCCTTGGCCTTGGAATCTCTGGCAGTTGATTTGTAGGACTTCTTTAAATGACTGACTTTCTTCTTTTTCTTAAAGTTTTATGATGGTTGCGATTTATGATGTTATGATGTTGTGATTTATTTGTGATTTATACGATATTGTGATTTATATGATGTTGTGATCTATTTATTTTATGGCATTGTATTTCATTGTATTGTAATATGTATATTTTCTGATATGTATAATGAGTATTGGATACTCTATTGTTGTGTGAGCCACCCGGAGTCACATTGTCAAGTGAGCGGCATACAAATCCTGATGATGATGGTGGTGGTGGTGATGATGATGATGGCAGTGTTCTCTCCTTCTCTCTCCCTCTCTCTGAAACTCTAGCCTAGACCAGTGGTTCCCAATGTGGGACTTTAATTCCTAGAAGCCTAAGACAGTACATTGGCTGATCAGAGCTTTGGGGAACTGACTTAGGCTTCTGAAAATTGAAGTCCAAACACCAAAGTTTGGGAAACACTGCCGTAGAGTAATAACGAAGAAAATACGCATGAAATGCCTGTTTCTATTATATTTGTGAAGAAATTGTGCTGCATATTATTTAGACCCCCCCCCAAAAAAAGCAATACAATAATATCAGATACTGTTATCACTGGCTTCAATTCAACCTAAGCTTAGCATAACAACTACATAACATTTTATTAAAATAGGAAGAAATTCAAAGTAAGAAACTATCAAGACGAGGTGTTAAAAATAACTGAACGGTCTCCTGACACTAAACATTTTCATGTGCAAGTATCCTATGTCTATCCTCAGCTAGAGTAAGCTCATTGATTCCATGGGTTTTATATAAGTGTTAATTTGCCATTTAACAATTGATTAAACATACTATCTGGTCGAAATTAACAACAGGATACTATCGTAGAATGTTCCATCTTTTCACAAAACTGGAATCTTGAACAGAGTTCACTTGCCTTGCAAAAACACTAGTCATTAAAAGAGCTGTGCAAATGGAACATGGCAAGAAATTCCAAGAAAAACATGCCATAGCAGAAATACTGATTTCTCCCCTCATCTGTGCATTTCTGCTCTTCTTCATGGAAAGAACAAGGCAGCTAGTTTCAGAATTGCTTAGTTAATCGAGGCCAGTTTATCTACAGCAAATTGAGGCATAGCAATTAAGTTGTAGTTAATAGCTGCTGAAGTGCTATGGGTTGTCAATTACAGACAATCATACTCTGATTCCTGAGCTGTTCTCCAAAATAAATTAGTTGTAAATTTTAATTAATCTCTCCATAAATATCTCAGCATTTTGACATTACCAAGACTCTAAACATTGAGCTACAGTACAGTACTGTATAACTATTAATGCTCTATATGCCTGTATACCTCAACAGAATTTCTGTTACTTTTCTAATACCAGAAAACAAAATAAAATAAACAAAACAAAATAAAAAACACTGTAGCATTTTAAAGACTAACTGCTATACTTTTATTGTTAGTTTTCGTGGATCAAGTCCACTTCTTCAGACAAGGAGTGAAACTTACAGGCATGGTTTTTTTATTTATAAATGTCTCTCAATTTTGAAAGTGTTTTTTGTAAACCAGTTAATGTCCACATATCTGATCTCTCTGTGTGTATACTTATGTGTGTTGTACAGTATGGATGAGCTATCTAAGAATTCAAGCCTTATTATGTAAATCTTTGTTTCCATGTTATGAGTACTTCAGGTATCCACTACCTGCTAGGTGGAACCAATTGATTCCAATTATAATGTTTGGGCTCCACTGCTTGCTGAATATTTCAGGACTGTACACTGCCTATGTACTTTCAAGACACCAATTTGGGAAATACCAAGCATGAGCTGTTTGTCCTAGGGTAGTGATGGTCAACCTTGGCACTCCAGATGTTCTTGAACTTCAATTCCCAGAAACCCTGATCAGCATGAATGCTGAGTTGGGCTTCTGGTAATTGAAATCCAAGAACACCTGGAGTGCCAAGGTTGACCATCACTGCCCTAGGATCTCAAAGCCTGATAGACCTACCCGTTGCAGCCATTGTCAGACCTACCCATAGCAGCAATTGTTTTCAATGTCCTATGTTATAAATCAGTGGCCCATCCTGCTCATTCAAGAGAGATTCCCTTTTTAAAAAGATCCAAATAACATTTGTACTCTACCCTCAGGTGTACTGAGGAAGTTATACTGAAAATAAAGAAATAGATTCACAGTTTAATGTTTAACTTATAAACATGCGGGTGTTTTGCCAACAGTAAGTAACATAATTGAATCTGTCTTAAAATGTATGCATTTGTTTCAGTTCTGGCTTTCATAATTTGCATTGAATGAATTCTGCAATTTTTTTTCTGGGGAGGGTGTCAAAAATAACCCAATTTTTATGTTATTTTAATATCATATACCTTTTAAATTTGTTGATATGAACATTGTAAAAATAGAAACTCTATAAATCTCTGTAAAACGTCTCAATTTTCCCCTTCAGTAATGTATGACCTTTTAAGTCACAACAATATGTTGCATAACTCGGCAGGGGAAGTCACGTGGTGAAAACCTCATATTTCCTTAAATTTATGATTGTTTCTTGGTGGTCCGAAACACTTTTTTAAAAGTTCCCTTTCATAGTAGTAATCTTAGTAAATTGTTTAATGTTTGCTCTAATAAAGGTCAGCACAAGTTCTTATTTAGATTTACAATGGGAAATATATAATCCCAGATAGCAAAGAAACCTCAAACAATGAAGTCAGAGATTTCCAGTGTTATGTTTCATTCTAATGATGTGGAGATAATGCCGTTAGCTGCATGACCACCATATTAGCTACAGACCATAAAAAAATCTTTATGGAAACAAGAAGTCAGAACTCATATATTTCTTATTCTAGCCAAGCATTTTTGTCATTAACAATATTTTGTTTAGCACAGTCCCCCTCCTCCCCCAACATCCATTTCAGTACAATATTTCTATTGTATGTTTTACTAGCATCAAAAGATGAAGGTGAGTAACAACTAGAGAACAGTCATCCTCACATGGCTTTCTGAATAAACAAAAATACCTAACATTGTGGCTTGTAGCACCAAAACAGGTATCTAGGATGGAGAACAAAAAAGATACAGTACAGTAAAACCTCAGATAACACTAAAACCTGGTTCCACAAGTCTTGGTGTTATACGATTTTTAGTGTTATCCGATGCATGTTAAAATCCTATGGGATCCATAGAGATACATTGTAACCACACAGGCTTTAGCGGTTGTTATCTGATGCATCCCATAGGATCTTAATGTTATCCGATGCAATTCTTCCCCCCAGATTGCTTAATGTTATGCGATTTTTGTGTTATTCGATACTAATGTTATCTGAGGTATTACTGTATTCTCATATGATGTTACAAATTTGATATTGTAATTTCAATGCAGGAGTTTTTGTAGATATTGCAGGTTGATGTATTATGATTTGGCACAACTGTATCATACTGACTTCTTTTTCTTGTGCCGTATCCAATTCCAAATATTGGCAATCATCATGGCAATCAGCCATGAAGACTGTCCTACGAATATAATGCCATGGGCTTTCATCTGCCTTCTGCATCACAGCATGATACCCATACCACTGATCCAGCTCAGAGAGTTACTTTCTGATCCTGAACCCTTTTGGCATGAAAAGTCCTCCTCAGCCCCAGGCTAGGATTGATGAAGCTGCTGCCCTCCATTAAGATGGATTCAAGTGCGATTTAATCCACTTGAGGGCCATCACTCTTCCCTGTGTTGCTAGTCCTCAGGGTTGCTAGTCCTCAGGGTTGTCATGTTAGTTAACCACTGCCTGACTTTTATCGTTGAGTTGCTGGCAGTAGGGTCTACTCTATTACCATACCAGGATAATATGGTCAGACTTGAATCAATCATACTGACTAGACTGATTAATAGGACAGGACTGACAGTGGCCAGAATCCTGTTCAGTCAACTGCTATAGCCGGCAACAAGAAAAAGGCAAGTGTGATCAATTCCTAATTCAGCTCAGTCTTCTTCCCAAAAGGCAGTCTATGACCCTTCAAACAAATGTGAATCACAAAAGGAGGAACAAGACTGCATCTTGAGATTGATAAACAGTAGTAATAATTTTGTGTCAGAAAATATTCTGGGTTGGAAGGATTTTTGCTGGAGAAAGTCCACTCAGGGGATGCTCAAGTGAGGGTCCTTTCATGTCCCCAAGATTTTTTACCACCCAAATGGTCTCTGTTTATCTACTTGCAACTTCTTGATTTTGAACTGCAAGTGCTGGGACAGAGACGGGTGCTCAATCTGTCATGTAGTACCCGGGTCTTGAAATACTGACTTGCTGGCCGGATAACAAGGAAAGCTTCTTAACTACTGAGCCACTGCAGCCCCTAATAAACAGTCAGGGAATACCTTATGGCTGTAAAGGAGTTCAGATCCCCAGAACCTGATGAACTGAATCCAAGAATATTGAAGGAACTGGATGAAGAGATCTCAGAACTACTGTCTATAATTTTTTTGAAATCACACAGGCCAGTGGCAAAATAAATGAGAGCACTAGCAGTTCAGCACAACAATACCAGAAGAAGGAAGACTAAGCAAAAAGCATTCCTCACTGGGTTCCAAGCCTTTTGCAAACTCAGAATTCCTACCTACTGCTGGAAATTCTGAATAGCTGCTGACAGCACTTGCAGTTTTATTTGAAGAAAAAATTATCAGGTGATTTATAGATGTTAATTAATCAACAAATGAACACAAAATCTGAAGGGAGCTTTTTTTTTGTTTTGGGTCTTTTGTTAAAACATAAAAGGACCATCCCTAATTATGATCCAACATGGTTAAGTCTCAGTTTAACTTTCTCCCTAAGAAAAACTTTAATACACAATGAATTTCAAAGTCTTTCAGGTTGTATGTTTTTATACATAGCAACTTATTGTTTTCAATCATTTCAGCATATCTTTGTATTCTTTTCGTTGTTGTTCAGTAGTATAGTCAATTGCAACCCTTTGGGACCCCATTGACAATTGCTCGCCAGGCACCTCTGTCCTCCACCATCCTTCTCAACCTGCCCAACTCTGTGCCCATTGCATCAACAATGCCATCTCGCCATCTCATTTTCTGCCATCCCCTTCTTCTCTTGCCCTCAACCTCAACCATCAAGGCCTTCTCAAGTGAATCCTCTCTTCTCATTTGATGTCCAAAGTACTTTAGCTTCATCTTCACTATTTGACCTTTCAAGGAGCAGTCAGGGTTGATTTCTTTTAAGATTGACCTATTCATTCTCCTTGCTGTCCTGGGTACCCTCAAAACTCTCCTCCAACACCACATTTCAAAGGCGTCTATTCTTCTGTGCTCAGCTTTCCTTATGGTCCAACTCTCACAACCATACATTACTACCAGAAATACCATTGCTTTGACTATGCGGACTTTTGTTTGCAAGGTGATGTCTCTACTTTTAACTATGTTCCCCAGATTTCTCATAGCATGCCTCCCAAGAATTAGTCACTTTTTATTTCATGGCTGCAATCATCATCTGCAGTGATTTTGGATCCTACGAATGTAAAGTCTGTCATTACTTCTACCTCTTCCCCATCTATTTTCCAAAGACTGATAGGGCCTGTTGCCATTATCTTGGTTTTCTTAATGTTGAGTCTCAAGCTAGCTTTTGCACTCTTCTTTCATCCTAACCAGAAGTTTCTTTATGTCTTCCTCACTTTCTGCCATTAGGGTAGTATTATCTGCATATCTCAAATGGTTGATTTTTTCCCAGAATTTTAATTCCAATTTGTGGTTCATCCAACCCTGCATTTTACATTATGTGCTCTGTATATAAGTTAAATAAGCAGGGTGACGAAATGCAGCCTTGTTTTACTCCTTTTCCTCTTCCAAACCACTCCGTCATTCTGTATCCTGTCCTAACTGTTGCTTCTTGACTCTTGTACAGATTTCTCATGAGACCTATAAGGTGTTCTGGTATTCCTATCTCTGTATTCTAGTAAGATGTTTTAAAGTCTTTAAGTTTATTTTATTGCTTTTAACTATAATGGATTTTGTGGCGACATTTGATCACAACTACTGTACAGTACTTGGAAAGCTACTTTGTAATCATATGTCAGTAGATAATTCCTAACAATTTTGGTGATAAAGAAGCAGGGTTACTTTGGGCTGAACAAGTCACATGGTTAGGCTCAGTGTTTTATCAGGAATATAGCAAACCTGGAATGAATTTTGGGTGGGATCAAACTGAAGCAGTTACTCAGTTCATAAGATCAAATTATAGGAAAAGTTCAGGTCACATATAGAATGTTATAATGTGATATTTTTAGAGATGAGAGCATGGGGAGTCAAACTGACAAATTAAACCTATGTTTACCTCCCACTGACCAATCACAAATAAAATCTGCTGAAATGCAAGATAGAGAGCTGAGTAAAAGAACATGTAATGACAAACAAGTTTTTTTACCAGTTAAATAAGCCTCACTTCCAGCAGCAGGGCTCTCAAAGCAGCCTTTCATGGTCCAAGACAAGGTGTATTCAGAATTTGGTGGAATGTGAAGGTTATAGAGCTACTCTGAGACAGATATTCTTAATTAAGGTTCCCAAATAGTGACTTCTAAAGCACCAATGGAAGGAGAACATCAAGGTCAGAAAAGGGGGGCGGATGGAAGAATTTACATTCTGCTAATGATTTTTCAGATCGTAGCTGTTGAGGGGGATGGTGGAGGACAGGAGTGCCTGGTGGACGGTGGTCCATGGGGTCGCAGAGGGTCGGAATCGACTGTACGACTGAACAACAACAAAAGCTGTTGCTTTTAATATAAGCAGCAACTAATTCCTGATTTAGACTGTATCTGTGGTATAAAAAAAATAACCTCTTTTATTACAAAATCTGTGGTGTATTAATACGGCTAACTTCTTTGTAATGGCAATCAGCTGTGTTTTTTTTATCTGAAAGCAAGATAGTCACCAAATGTTCTTGGCTTAGATGGTAATCAACAAGCTCTGAGAGCATCAGATTTTAAAACAAAACACAGAGTACAGTCTGCCAAAAAGTTAGGCAGATAGAGGCCACCATAACTGATTTGATCTCCTATTTATAAAAAATAGTGTTGTTGAGCAAATCAGCAGCAGCATCTCACATATCTTTTAAAAAAAAACCTCTATAAGATCACCTTAAGTCGGAAGCAACTTTAAGGCATACAGAAATGAAAACTATTTAGTGTATGATCAGGTCTGGATTAAAGCCATGCTCTCTCTTTTCTATGTCCTAATTCTAATTACTAGTCCCAATTGGAGTACACACACTGAGTCAACTGCTGAATAGTTAATAAACAATTACTGTATGTCTTCTTCCATTTCTAGGCCAGATGTGAAACTGCCAAAATGAAGGCACTCAGCAACCTTGTGTTGCCAGCTAATTTTTCTCACACTAGGTCAGGGGAAGGGAACTGCAAAATGAACAATTATTTAATTCTCACTTATTCAATGGGTCTACTTAAGTTAGGTCTACTAATTGGACTCAGACCTAACTTGTTTTAAATTCCTTTAGGTGGAGGTGTGTTTTTTGTTTGTTTACATTAATGTTGATCTGACTGGAAACTGTACAAGAATCTGTTTAGGCTAGTCAATTTGGAGTGCTTCTTGCATTTCAGGGCTTTGAAATATCCTTCTTCCTTCCTTCCTTATTTTCATGGGGTGGGGGGCTCTTTTATGCATTATATTGCCAGCATTTGTAGTGTCATAAATAATAGAGAAAACATATTTAGCATTTTAAAAATAGTAATTAACCTTCATACTGTGGTTTAAATGTATCCTCATTAACAGTGTGGTGCACTGAAACTAGAAGCTGTATATTTCTTACAGAAGTTTCCATAGCAGGCAGGGGGTCTCTGGGAATTGTAGTCCATCCCATCTGAGATAACAGAGGCTCACATACAGTAGTAAACAAACAATTTAACCTTTTTTTCTAAACTTATTGCCAAGACAGCAGAAGTTGATACTGTGTTTTAGTCTTTGATATGTGGTTTTGCTGTAACTGCTGATTGTCAAGCTTTTTAAAAAACCATGTTCCTCATGCAAAAACCAGTTTACTAATACAGCAAAGAATTCTGTAACAGTATTTAAATTTGTCTTTATGACTGAAGAGATTCCAGAATTGCTCCCAAAAAGTAGTGTTAAGGAGGCTTGTGCAATGATAGCTGCACACAAAATAGTTGAACTTCTCCAGTTCTCAAGGAGCACCACCCCCAGGCCAATCCAGATGAAATGTTTTAGAATTATTTTTTGTGCTGTAGTAAGAAAAGGAAGAAAGGAACTGGATAAAGATTGCTTGGGGGGGGGGGCATGTCCCTCTTAAATACAATAAGGTACATAATTAACTTTACAATTCTTTGTGTTTTTCATTTGACTGCAGGGTGGAGATGAAAGAGGGCTTTTAAGCCTTGCATTCCATCCCAATTACCAAAAAAATGGAAAGCTGTATGTTTCCTATACCACCAACCAAGAGCGATGGGCCATTGGTCCACATGACCATATCCTTAGGGTTGTAGAGTACACAGTCTCCAGGTATGCATTTTATGTTTGACTTCTGTAGAAGCTCTCATTATACACTGTGCTTTGAAATACTTATCTCATTTGTTTGGTGTATTTCAAAGTCCCTGAATGCCTTGCCTTTTAACAAACGTCCTCTGATTTCTAGAGGTGATACTTATACATTTTAATCAATGCTGAGACCAGAGAATCAACCTGCTACATCTATGTCATGTGTGTGGCTGTTGTAAATGCACCCACTTCTGTGTTTATGATAGCTGTGGGCGCATGCACGTTTGTGCATGTATGGACAAGTTTTATGGCTGACATAAATGCATCTGCTTACACTTTCAGGTGTGTAGGAGGAGGAGATGGGCAAGATAGAATGGTGTTGTGGGCCAGGGTTGGCCCATGGGCCGTAGGTTGGGAACCCCTGTTCTATAGGGTAGATATTCTTCTTCTTCTTCTTGTGCTATATCCAAATCCAAATATTGATGATCCTCATGGTGATCAGCCATGAAAACTATCCTGAGAATATAACGTAGTGGCCTTTCATCTGCCTTCTGCATCACAGCGTGACACCCATACCACTGATCCAGCTCAGAGAATCACTTTCTGGTCCTGAGCCCTTTTGGCATGCAAAATCCTCATCACCCCAAGGCCATTATTGATGAAACTGCTGCCCTCCATCAAGATGGATTCAAGTGGGATTTAATCCACTTTGAGACCATCACCTTTCCCTGTGGACTTCAGCACCCAAGCCATTAATCCTCAGGACTGTCAGGTTAGTTAACTGCCACGTTAAGTCACTGGCAGTTGAGTCTATTCTATTGCCATAGCAGGATAACCTGGATAACAGATGCAAATCTTAATTTAACAATACTATGTCCAGACTCCAATGGAAAGAACAGGTCTTCAGCAAGAATCCTTCAGATTAAAAAAGAGAAAGATTATGGTAAGGTCTATATAACTATCTATAGGTAGATTTATAACGGTTAAAATAGAATCAGACTTTTATAACAGATACACCCTATATTTGACTATCTTAGGTCTGTGCAGAGGGATGGCTAACCCACAGATCAGGAGATATGAAAAAGAAACAGTCCCCTTACATAAAGTTTATTTTGTTGGAAACCACATTTCACAAACCTTCTGTCTCTACTGTTCTGAAGTAATACAAAAATATTTCTGGGTCATAAGTAAAAATATAGGAGCTATATAATTGCAATTAATTCTGCATTCTTTTCCTGTGATACAGAAAAAACCCACATCAGGTTGACATGAGAACAGCAAGAGGTTTTCTAGAAGTTGCAGAATTGCATCGAAAACATCTTGGAGGACAGTTGCTATTTGGCCCTGATGGATTTTTATACATATTTCTTGGTGATGGGATGATCACTATAGATGACATGGAGGAGATGGACGGTCTAAGGTACAGTCATCACCCATGGAAAAGTTATTATTTACTTCTCATTTATTTTCCCATTCCTTTCAAATATTTACTATTTAGTTGTCTGATAACTGAACCACAATTAATTTGTCTTTACTGAAACAAAATGGCACTGTTCACTATACCATTTATTTCGGATAAATTCAGAAATGAAAAATATAAATAAGAGATGGAGTTAAGCAATTGTTAATAAATGCCATTAATTTGTACCATTATTCTACCGCTCACTACCATGTTTTTTTACTGAAACATGTTCTTTAACAAAAATATACTTAATAATAACTGTGTGTGTGTGTGTGTGTGTGTGTGTGTGTGTGTGTGTGTGTGTGTGTGTGTGTGTGTGTGTGTGTGTGTGTGTGTGTGTGTGTGTGTGTGTGTGTGTGTAAAATAAATTTTTAAAAATCTCTTTTTTTAAATCATCTGAATAATCCTCCAACTTTCTCAGTGATTTTACAGGTTCTGTTTTGCGCCTTGATGTAGACACTGATTTCTGCCATGTGCCTTACTCCATACCACGGAATAATCCGCACTTTAACAGCACCAATCAGCCTCCAGAAATTTTTGCTCATGGACTCCATAATCCAGGCAGGTAAGCAGGTTTTACTTATTCTCATGAAATCTGTGCTTCTCTCCTAATGATAGTTGCAAAGCAAGATTTAATGTCATATGGAAAAATTCCTGCTACGACAATAAGACATTTGAAGCTTGAAAGAATTCCTTTACAACCCTAACTGGCAAAAAATACCGGTAAATAAAAATCCCACATATGTAGGGCAATCACATAGCAATTTTTCACCCCTGTTAGTCCCCCTTTGTACATTTGTGTGCATGAGTTCTTAATTACTGCAGCACAGGACACACACATACAAAAAGAACCTACTGGGGAAGGGAGAAAATATTAGACATAGGGCTTCTGGATTTTTAAAAAAACCAACAGCTCCAAGAATTTGACAGGAATTCCTCCACCCAAAATTCTGTAGCCAAAAAATCCAGTTCTTTAGTTTCAGAACACACATCTGTGCATCTGCAAGTCTCTCTCTCCCTCTCCCTCCCTCCCTCCCTCTCTGAAGCAATGGCCATTAGCCTGAAGAAGAGAGAAATTGATGGAATTAGCTTGTATTTTGCGAGGCATTCTATACAGACCCTAATGAGTACAGAGACTACCAACCTCTTAACTCCTTGGGGCTGCCATAGAAATTAGCCTTTCCAGCTATTTCCTCCTACTTCAGACTAATGGCTGTCACTCCAGAGAGAAATTAGCTTCTTCTTCCTCCTGTGTCTAGGGCAGAAGTGAAACTGCCAAAATGAAGACACCTTTTGGTGAGTTCATTCTGCAGTTCCTTTTGCCTGACCTAGTATGAGAAAGGGTACTCCCAGAGTATGCCTGACTGTGGTTCAAAATTACTACAATCTTTGAAGAAGCTCTTTCCGTGTACCCCAGAAACTAGCTGAGACATAGGTATATGTTCTGAAACTCATCTGGAGACTTCAATTTTTTAAAAAATTATAGTTTATCAGATTTTTGACTGGGGGAATTCCTGGTAAACTCTGGTAGCTGTAGTGAAAAAAATCTGAAAGTTTAATGTCTAGAAAATGCAATTATCTTTACATAATCGTATAAGCAAAGAGAATTCTGAGTAGTGTGTTTTGAATGACAAGTAATGACAAAATCAGTGCTATGAGAACAGGGGGGAAATAGTCTGCTGCAGAATGAAACAGTGTTCATGAATGGACACTAGTTATCCCAAATTACCTGTTTTACCTATTTGCTCCCAAACTTATACTTTCAATTTCCTGTGTTTTAAACAACATGTATAAGAAAGGGCATTGTTAAATTCCTGAACATCAGTAGGTTAGTACAGAAAACATAAATTTGTGATTATTGTGATAATAAAAATTGGGATAAAACAAAAGGTCTTTTTATTTCATCTTGCTTTTATTAACATACTGTTATTGCACAGGTGTGCTGTGGATCACCACCCAACAGATGTAAATCTTAATTTAACAATACTATGTCCAGACTCCAATGGAAAGAACAGGTCTTCAGCAAGAATCCTTCAGATTAAAAAAGGGAAAGATTATGGTAAGGTCTATATAACATGCAACATATACATCATACCCTTTGTGCGTAAAAACCCTGAAGACACTATCCTCACTTTATCAGGTGCTGAGCTAAAGCAGGGGAAGCAGCTGCAGCTATTTTGCAAGATTGTGGTTGCATGTCTGGTCACGCAACTGGTAATATGACAAGTACATGACAGTTGCGTCATCAAATAGCAACAGCAGCATCTGTGGCTTTAGCTCCATGTGATGTAAAGCTATAGAGGATATTAGTCTGAAGTTACAGGCATGTCATGTGTGAAAAGGAGCAAAAAAGCAAATTAAAAATATTTTTGTATGTTAATTAGGGCCATCAAGAGATTTAAAACATTTTGATCAACCAATTTTGTGAGTTTTAATAAATCAATAAATGAGACAATTCTACTGCCTGAATTTGCATATTAATACTGTATAAATATTTTTATGAAGGAAAGAAATTGTATGTTACCACAAGTTGTTAGAATAGCAAGATCTATAATAAAAGGTAAAGGTAATGGTTGCCCTTGTTCGAAAGCCAGTCATATCCGACTTATCTCTGTTTATAGCCAAAGAGCTGTCTGTGTCTGCAGACATTTCCATGGACATGTGGCAGGCATGACTAGACACCAGAGTGCATTGAATGTTATGTCCCTTCCCACCAAAGTGGTACCTATTTATCTACTTGCAATTTCTTGCCTTCAAACTGCTAGGTTGGCAGGAGCTGGGACAAAGGCAGGAGCTCACTCCATCAGGCAGCACTCAGGTCCCAAACTGCCAAACTGCCATCCTTCTAGTCACCAAATTTAGCATCTTAACCACAGCCCCCAAGGCCACTTCTATAATAAAAGCAACATACTGTATTAAAATTATTGATTTGTTTTTCAAATCTCCTGCCTTTCTCAGTTAATCAAAATATATTTAGGAACCAATAAAGTGATCTTTGGGAAAACATCTCAAGATCCATTTGGTATTATGGACCATATCCAGGGGGAGATCTCTAAACAGTAAATATTTTAATTATATTTCTAACGTATGAATGCTAGCCACATTTTTAGAAGTAATAAACTAATTAACTCCCAGGTTTTACCTATATACTTAGCAGATTAGATATTCATCATCTAAGAAACAGGAGAAATTTTGTTATGATTGACATTACTTTCTGAACAATTCCTTGAACATCTCTGATATTTTGAAAAACCTATTTTGGTAGCCGTAAATCAGAAGCAATTAGATGGCACATAACAGCAAAAAGAGAATTGAACTATTATTCATTCCAATACACTTACTACAAACAATAAAATCTCTCTGATAGTCCTCTGTAGAAGAGTGACAACTTTCTTGGAAATACTTTTGAGCTTTGAATTATCTTAACCGATCCTGAAATATGTTTAGATTTCATTATGCCTTTCTTGAATACTGTATCCAAGCTACTACTTGCCAAGCAAAACTTAAGAAGCTCATCTAAGTCAGGACTGGGTGATGCTACAGGACACCCACAATGCCATTCATTCATTCATTTTTCACATTTATACCCATCCATCTAGTAACAAGACCACTTGGCTGGCTTTACAACAGTTAAAAGCAACAAGATAAAACATCAACAGTGTATAAACATACACAAAATACAACAACAAAAAACCCGAGTGCCTTCATATAAAGGAAAGAGTGTAAACATGGCAAATAAATGCACATTTTGTTTTCTTCTCCCACTAGCTTAAATCATGTGGCCTTGCATGTTATTTTTTTAAGCTTTGACTACAGAACAACAGAAAAATTGTTGCCGTCTTTGTTTGCACTTATGTTTATTTCTTTTTGAAAACACTCGTGTGTACTTGCAAGCCTTAGCTTTTCATGCAGTGTGAAAAGCAAAATAAATGTCGTAGCTCCTTAAGACCTGTGCACTCCAAAACTGCTTCCAGATTCTTACTATACAAGATCCTTCTCTGGGGCTATGTATCTGTGCTCTGATTTTTGCATTCAGTTTTCCCTGTTCTTGAGACAGAATTATGACAAATCACAAGAGTACTCTAATATATTTTTAAAATAACATGAGCTTCAGTTAAAAGAATTGGCTCTGTATTATAACATACAGTAGCAAAGATATCCTAATTGCTGTTGTCTTCACTGAATAAAACATACTGTATCTTCAACAAATAAAATTGCAGTTCATCTAACACTGTGGTAGTTTCTTTTCAGAAAGTGACCCTTCACTTTTAGAATTCAAGCCATTCAGTAGTGGACCAATGGTTGGTGGATTTGTGTACAGAGGCTGCCAGTCTGAAAGACTATATGGAACTTATGTATTTGCTGACCGCAACGGGTAAATTTCTTTAAATTCACATTTTTTAAATTGTTATTTATTTATTTATTTTCTTAGATTTGTATCACCACCCCATCACCAGGGTGACTCTGGGTGGCTTACAACAAATATTACAAACCCAACATAAAAACAATCCCATAGTATAATCATTTACCCTAGAACTAGGGTAAAAGGCTAAAAACCCACCCTGGACAGCCCTTATATAAACCAACTGGGGGGGGCACTGCCACACCAATAGCACCCCACACCTGGTGGACTAACCATGTTTTTAGTCCCTTTCTAAAAGTCAATAGCTCTGTCTGGAGGCACAACTCGATTGGTAAGAGGTTCCACAGGGCTGGAGCAGATATTGAGAAAGCTCTCCTTCTAGTGCCAGAGAGACGTGCCTATCTGGCAAATGGAACCGTTAGGGAGCCCCTCCGATCTGCTCTAGTGGGATGGGCTAATGTCCATGGGGTGAGGCGGTCTCTTAAGTACCCTGGCCCACTACAATGTAGGGCTTTAAAGGTTATTACCAGCACCTTGAATTGCACCCGGAGGCACACTGACAGCCAAAGCAGCTCCCGCAATAGCGGAGAGGCGCATGTATAGATTATGTTTTATACACACATGCATATATCTGGCTTCCTGTGTTTGTGGAATTGGAAATTATATTAGATGCAGCCTGCTTCCCCCAACCACAAACACGTTCATTTAAAGAACCAAAGCCAACAGAATATTTTGCAATGAACTTTTTGGGACTCTCAGTGATAATTTTCCTGCATTATCCACAAAAATTTAATGCATGCCTGAAGAAGTGATCTGGAATCATGAAAGCTCTGTAATGTTTGATTATTATTTTTAATTTTCCAGTAAAGGTATCATATTTTTCCTGCATTATTATAGTTTAATTGCTTTTTAATTGTGTTTTCAATTTCATTTGTATTTGTTACCATTCACCAATATCATCAGCAACAATAAGATAAGTATTATAGTTTTGTCTGGCATGGTACTTTAGCTGATGAATGCAAAACAAACATATATTCCCAGTGGCCTTAAAATAACTGTATAGTATAATAGAAATTAATTAGAAATAATTAACTTCCCAGAAATATCTTAGATTAAAATTATTTCCCTAGGGTTTTTAGAGGGGAAGAGAAATTTACATATTTGAGAAGGGGACATATTGTTGCAGAGTTTTGAATTTTTGGTAAAATTCTTTTAGTTGTGCAATAGAAGTATGGAGACAGTTCTTTTAGTTGTGCAGAGAAGTAAAGGAACATGTTGCCCATGGTTCACCCTTTTCTCATTAACTGGCACTCACATTCTCAATAACTAACTCTGAGATGTTTATGGAAAAATGAATAGTTCTTGGTTTGATTCTTTTAAAGTTATAAAACATACTCCCATCATATGTTTACAGGAATTTTTTAACGCTGCAACAAAGTCCAATGTTCAAACAGTGGCAAGAGAAACCTTTATGTCTTGGCACAAGTGGTTCATGCAGAAGTTTCTTCTCAGGACATATCATGGGATTTGGCGAAGATGAATTAGGTAAGAAGAAAGCAACTACTTAGTATATTATGTCATAACAATCATTGGAATTTGGCTCAATTTAATTTAATTTAATTTAATTTTTAGACATGCATGCCGCCCCACTCGCAGAGCGACTCTGGGCGGCTAACAGAGTTACACAATATACAGTTACAGGTTCCACACTGTTATAATAAATATATCATAATACAGATTCCGCAGTCATAATAAACGTATCATTATCACAAATCATCACAGTTTCAACACTATCAATATCACAGTAGCAATCAAGAAATATCAATATCCCAGTAACAGAGTATTACAAAAAAAAGCAAAAACAAGGACCACATTTGCTAAATCCACAGCACTCGTATGAGAAGTCCCACAGAAAGTGGTCGAGAAAAAGTCCAAGGGAAGAGTCCGGTGGTGGTGGAAGTGGCAGTGGCGAGGTGGCATTTTTATGGCTGGCTGGCTGGCTGGCCGTACCGCTCAGCTGATCTCGATTCCCTCCTGCCGGCCAGAGCTGTTTCTTTGGCCACCTCGGAACCCCAGCGGCCCTTTTATCATCCTTCTCCAGCGATGGTGTGGCTGGAGGGGAAGAGGCATAGCACTCAGCTGTTTCTTCAGCCACCTCGGAACCCCAGCGACCCTTTTAGCCTCCTCCTCTGACAATGGCGTAGCCAGATGTGGTGGGTACAGAATGTGGTCGGTGTGTTGAGGTATTTCAAGGTTTCCGCAACCCTGCCTTGTGAATTTTCATTTGTTTTAATGAAAGTGCACACCTCTCTCAACTGTACTGTTATCAGTGCTTCTTTTTACAGCCCACCAACTAGCAAGCTACCATGGGTTGTGTACAATAAATAACTGAAACTTTAAAAAGCCATAAATAAAATAAACGACCACATAAAAATATACAAAACCCAAGGATAGCAATAGGTCAGACATAGTTTACAAACCAAGTACTGTATCAAGTAAAGTGAAATCAACATTTATGGGGTTCAGAGACAAACTGATTTGAAAATAAATCCCCAAAAGTTTCCCTAAGGGATCTATGGGGGGTGGGTGGGTTAAACATTGCAAAGCTGGATCCAACTGCATCTCAAGGGGAGGCCATTCCAAAGAGAGGGACCTACCACAGACAAAGCAGTATTTCTTGTCCTGCTTTTCTTGGCTTCATTAGGGATAAGAACCCTCAAGCCATATAATATTGTGTTAGACAGGCAGATTCACTCTGAAGAAGATGGTCTGAAAGGTAGCAAGATCCCAAATTGTATAGAGCTTTATAGGTCAAGACCAACAATTTGAACTTCACATGGTAAGGGATAAATGACAAGTGCAGAACAGTCAGGGTTAGGGAAACTTTGGAATATCTCAACACACCTGCCACATTCTGTCCACTACATCTGGTCACTGTATTCTGGATCCACTGAAGTTTCCATACCAGGTTCAAAGGAAGACCAACATGGAAAACATTACCATAGTCAACCTTCAAGATTACCAGTGCATGAATCAGTGTTGCTAGGAACCTGCTCCAAGGTAAAGCTGAGTGATATGCCAAAAATTGGGGGGGGGGGGAGCTGACCAAACCACACCAGCTAACTGAGAATCCATAGATAGTACTGGGTCCAGAGTAATTTCCAAAGTACTTCCCAATTCTTGATGGGAAACCCTCTGAGTTTTAAAGGGCTGCCCATTGAGCAGGCACATGGATCACCTAACAACAAGACCTCCTTCTTTTCTGGATTCAGCTTTGGCCTACTAAGCCTCAAATACAGTCAGGTAACATTCCACCTCGCCCGGGGATGGAACAAGCTGCCGCAGCTGTGGCCGGTGAGGCGTTTCCCCCCCCCCTCTGGGACCTCTTTCCACCTCGGCCCGGAGGCCGATAAAAGACTGGCAGGGGGGGGCGACGAGAGGACGCTCCCGCTTCTCCCCGGGTCTTTCCACCTCGCCCGGGGATGGAACAAGCTGCCGCAGCTGTGGCCGGTGAGGCGTTTCCCCCCTCCCTCCGGGACCTCTTTCCACCTCGGCCCGGAGGCCGATAAAAGACTGGCGGGGGGGGGGCGACGAGAGGACGCTCCCGCTTCTCCCCGGGTCTTTCCACCTCGCCCGGGGATGGAACAAGCTGCCGCAGCTGTGGCCGGTGAGGCGTTTCCCCCCTCCCTCTGGGACCTCTTTCCACCTTGGCCCAGAGGCCGATAAAAGACTGGCAGGGGGGGGCGACGAGAGGACGCTCCCGCTTCTCCCCGGGTCTTTCCACCTCGCCCGGGGATGGAACAAGCTGCCGTAGCTGTGGCCGGTGAGGCGTTTTCCCCCCCCCCGCCCTCCCTCCGGGACCTCTTTCCACCTCGGCCCGGAGGCCGATAAAAGACTGGCGGGGGGGGCGACGAGAGGACGCTCCCGCTTCTCCCCGGGTCTTTCCACCTCGCCCGGGGATGGAACAAGCTGCCGCAGCTGTGGCCGGTGAGGCGTTTCCCCTCCCCCCCCGCCCTCCCTCCGGGACCTCTTTCCATCTCGGCCCGGAGGCCGATAAAAGACTGGCGGCGGGGGTGAGGAGAGCTGATTAGGAACAGCTATTCCCCGACAGCTGATTAGGAACAGCTATTGGCGGGCGTACGTTATACTTGTGAAAGTTGATGATATTTGTATTTGTATTTGTGACTTGATATTTGTATTTATGACATTGAATCATATTTGTAATGGTGATTGGAATATTATCTTGCTATTATACTGTTACATTTTTTATATATTGTATGTTTCTGCCTTTATTGTTGGACTCTATTGATCGACTGTATATTAATTATGTTGTACACCGCCCTGAGTTGGTCACACCAAGTAGGGCGGTATAGAAATCCAAAAAATAAATAAATAAATAATAAATAACATTCAATTGTAGCCACATCCACAATTTCTAAAGACATATCAAAACTCCCAGAGAATTGATATCTATGACTGGGCTGTCTTTGAAATACATCAATGTACAGCAGTTTTGTATCTGTACTGCTTCCTTTTTTGGGGTTTTTAAAATAAATATATTCATGAAGTATTCACAAGCATTATCCTGCCAGCATTTAATACCTATTCACATTTTTAAATGAGTTATAGCAAAAAGGAAGAGATAAGTCATTATCATTAACAACATATGACTAACTGAAGCTTGTAGAAAGAATAAGTGCTGAGACTAAGAATATCTATTGAGACTGAAGAATATAACATGTATCAGCAAAAGTAATACAAATAGACATTTATCAGAGATTCCTGGGTTCAAATTCTGCATTTTGTTGTTGTTGTTTCGCCTCAGTTTCCATTTGCTATACTTAAAATGTCAATATAATCAACAAGATGAACCAGACCATAAAAGGGAATGTCATTTTAAGACCACTCTTTATTATATATTATATATAATGTATCATTATGATATATAAATATATTAATAATAATACAGTAATACCTCGGATAATGTTTGCATCAGATAATGCTAAAACCACATAACATTAAGCAATCTGGGGGGAATTGCATCGCATAACATTAAATCCTATGGGATGCATCAGATAATGTTTGCTAAAGCCTTTGTCAGTTACAATGTATCTCTATGGAGTTTTAACATCTGATGCATCCCATAGGATTTTAATGTTATCCGATGCATGCATCAGATAACGTTAACAATCAGATAACACTAAGACTTGTGGAACCAAGTTTTAGTGTTATCCGAGGTTTTACTGTAGTGTGCTGTGAAGTCAATTGCAATTTATAGCAACGTTTTCCAGTGTGTTCTATGTAGGGAATACACAGAAAGGTTTTACCATTGCCTTCTTCTGAGGCCACATTGGGATTGTCTCTTCTCCCAGGAGGAACAATGAGGAACTGAACTTCCAAACTCTGGCTCCACAGCCAGATACCTAAACTATTGAGCTATCCAGCCAGCTAAAAAGTACTTTACTGAGTCTAATATTAGTGTATAGTTGTACCTCCCTTAAAGAGCATAATGCGTTCCACAGGATTGCTCTTTAAGTGAGTTTGCTCTTTAAGCAAAACACCATTGTAAATGACCAAATGTGGGGGGAATTGTGAACCCTGATTTATTTGTTAAGCTAATTTTTGGTTGATTTTATTTGTTAAGCGAAGCAAACATTCAGAGAAAATTCTGCTCTTTATGCGAGGCGCTCTTTATGCAAGGTTTGACTGTATTTCTATGTATTTCATTAATAGGTGAGGTTTACATCTTAGCAAGCAGTAAAAGCATGACACAGTCTCACAACGGGAAGCTCTATAAGATTGTTGATCCCAAAAGGTAAGCAATTAAGCATAGTCTCTAATGGGGACATTATTTTGGTTTCTGGGCATATCAGAAGAATTGGTAATTTACGCTATGAACTTTGGCATCAAATTTGAAAACAAGTTCAATGATTTAAAAGTTCAATTATTTAAAAATAATGAATTTAGAATTGTTGTATTAGAATGTAAATCTGATTCCTTTCTGACCATCAGAGAATCAAATATACACACATAGAACCATTCATGGAACACATGATCTTTTAAATTTATAATTAGACATGAAAAATTAATATCTGTAGGAAGTTCTAATTACCTCATTTAATGCCACAGTAATCATCATTATCACCACCACCTAAGAAAAAACTGCCATTCAGATTAATAATATTGTTACATAAACTGAATAGAATGAATATATTCATCAGCATTTTTATTGGGAAGGGAAATTATACTGTGGAGAACTAGGTGGTAGGGCAGGTAATAATTTGGTGAATCCTTAACCTGTGGACTCCTGGGATGTTCACAAACTTATAAAATTGTAGGGAATTAGGTATCATAGCACTATTTTATTCACAGAGGGGTGGCAAATTCAGAATTTGAAACCAATTCATAAATATATGATACAGTAAGGTTCTAATGTTCAGTTGTAAAACTGCCACTGTCATGCAATCTTATTAACTAGGAAGCAGACTTTATAGCAGTCCATCTTGCATATTATATTAGCTTTATTTATGTTTTTGAATTGGAAGTATTTTTACAGAACAAATCTTGCTGACTTCATTTTGATTGTTTAGTCTGTTGCTGTGTGGACTTAGGTGAATTTTACACCTTTAATCCACTATTAGTATCTAATTACAAGTGGGTTACTTTGTTTGACCTTGGCTTTGTGCTGCTGTTGCCTCAGCGATTAGGGTGGTCTCAAAATGACATACCTGAAAGGCCAGACCTCCCAATGCAGAGTTCCTAGTTAGTTATTTGATATGTAGCAGGGTGTGATATATCTAGCTGGACTAAGACAAGAGAGAAAGATTACTGGACTAGTGACACCATCTACTGTGCAATGAATTTGAAATTAAATGTACAATGGAACAGTTATCAAAGTGCACTACAAGATTTTATAAACTTTCTGTTTCTGATCTTTTGACATGCATGCAATACTGCAGTACAAATATTGCCAACAAATTTAATGTAAATTTCAAGTGATTCAGCTCAGTTAAAAGCAAGACCAAGGCAATACCTTTACTAGACCACTAAAAAATCAAACATTATACATGCTCAGTTAAAAGCATGCACAAAGAAACAGTCTATACCACTAGTGTGACATTTACAGGCATGGTTTTTATACACCAAATTCAGGGGGTCAAAGGGAGATGGGTGTGGTCAAGCAAGATGACAGACAAGCAAGCACAACAATACATCTTCACACAGCCATTAGCAACAATAGATTATTCAGATTAGCTCTAAATGACTCCCTTTCAATCTCAAGGTTGCTGAGAAAGCCCATTCTGGTCTCTGATCAATTTTTGACCTGTATGTCAGAAAACAAACAAAAACACTGTACCTGGTTACTTTATGTTTTGCTAAACAGAATTGGCAGGAAAGTTGTAATATAATATATAAAATCATATAGCAATCTGTGTATCAAATTTGATAATGTCCCAGAAACCCTTCGCTAATATTTAGTCCCCTGCGATGGGTGTCCAACAGATGGATGTACAGTAAAACCTCATATAACACTAAAACCTGGTTCCACAAGTCTTGGTGTTATATGATTTTTAGTGTTATCTGATGCATGTTAAAATCCTATGGGATCCATAGAGATACATTGTAACCACACAGGCTTTAGCGGTTGTTATCTGAAGCATCCCATAGGATCTTAATGTTATCTGATGCAATTCTTCCCCCCAGATTCCTTAATGTTATGCGATTTTAGTGTTATTCGATACTAATGTTATATGAGGTATTACTGTATTTGATTTCTGCTTTCTCAGCAACCTTGAGATTGAAGGGGAGTCATTTAGAGCTAATCTGAATAATCTATTGTTGCTAATGGCTGTGTGAAGTTGTATTGTTGTTCTTGCTTGTCTGTCATATTACTTGACCACACCCATCTCCCTTTGACCCCCCTGAATATGGTGAATAAAAACCATGCCTGTAAGTTTCACTCTTTGTCTGAAGAAGTGGACTTGATCCACAAAAGCTAACAATAAAAATGAAAAGTTAGTCTTTAAAGTGCTACAGTGTTTTTTATTTTATTTTTATTTTATTTTGTTTATTTCATTTTGTTTTCTGATATGCCTGAACCACAGACTAACACGGCTACTATTCCAAAAAATTCTAGTGTGACATGGACATTTGCACCAAACCATTGATGATCAGTGACATAATGGGGCAGATATGGATGTTGCTTTGCATAAAATGGGATTCAGTCTAGAATTCTGTATAGGATCCCTTCATTATTTATGTGCAACAACATCTAACAGAAAGAACAACATATATATACTGTATAAGAGACACTTCCTTATCCTAATACCTCTCTCCATATTTATTTATTTATTTATTTATCTATTTGCATTTATATACCGCCCTCCTCACCGCCCTCCTCACCCGGGGCGGTTTACATCACATAAAACATAACCACATATCAATCGAAAAACATTCCTAAAACCTCAGATTTAAAATTACAGTAATACCTCGGATAACATTTACCTCGGATAACGCTAAAATCACATAATGTTAAGTATTCTGGGGAGGAGAATTGGATCGAATAACGTTAAGGTCCTATGGGATGCATTGGATAACAACCACTAAATCCTGTGCAGTTACAATGTATCTCTATGGAGCTTTAACGTTATCCAATCCATCCCATAGGATTTTAACATGCATCAGATAACACTAAAAATCGGATAACACCAAGAATTGTGGAACCAAGTTTTAGCGTTATCCGAGGTTTTACTGTATAAAAGTGTTTAATTCTTATAAAAATTTTAAAAAATCAATGAATTATAATAAATCAAACAATTAAAAGCTTGTACTTAAAAATGACAGAATTAAAAAGATTGAGGGAGAGAGGGGCTCAGATCAACCAATGAGCTGGGGTCACTGTACCATCAGGCCCCAATACCTGCCCTGCCAGCCATGTATTTATATTCTTCCTAAAGGACAGCAACTCCATCTGGAGACGTAGCTCAGTTGGCAAGAGGTTCCATAGGGCTGAAGCTGACACAGAGAAGGCCCTTCTTCTGGTGCCAGAGAGATGCCTCTCTGGTCCGCTCTGGTGGGATGGACAGATGTTCTTGGGGTTAAGCGGTCTCTTAAGTATCCTGGCCCACTACCATGTAGGGCTTTAAAAGTGATAACCAGCACCTTGAATTGCACCCAGAGACATACTGGCAACCAGTGCAGCTCCCAAAGCAGTGGCGAGGCATGTGCATACCGCCCATACCCCATCACCACCTGGGCATCCGCATTCTGTACCAGTTGAATGCTCTGAATGGTCATCAAAGGCAGCCCCATGTAGAGTGCATTACAATAATATAGTCTGGAGGTCACCAGAGCGTGTGTGAGCAAGGAGTCCCGATCTACATACAAGCAACAGCCCTGCAAAATCTAGCTTGTTGCTTGGACATAAAGCCTACACAAAAATAGGAACCTCTCCCTCTAATTGAACTTCCCATCCATGTTGCCGTTGCCAGAAAGTATGACACTGAATAGGGCTTGAATCACATTGACAAGCTACCCATGCTAGAATTCTCTCTGCTACACAGCTTTTAAAGATACAGGAAGCATGCACTTTTTATGTGGGCAAACTCCTAATTAATTGTGCTGGTGGCAGATCCATAAAAGATATGACTCAGAATAAGAATCCATTGCGACCAGTATGGTGTTCCTTGACTTGACCAACCAATTTCATTTAGGAAACCAGCAACTAGATCATAAAACAGACAATTTTTCCACCACTGTTTGTCCCAAACCATGTTGCATAGCAGAAAGTCTTTAGGCCATTGTTTCCCAACCTTTGGTTTTTGGACTTCAATTTCCAGAAACCTAAGTCAGTACATTGGCTGATCAGTGCTTTGGGGGATTGACTTAGGCTTCTGGGAAATGAAGTCCCAAAAACCAAAGGTTGGGAAACACTGCTCTAGGCCATTTTCAGAAATGCCATCCAATGCTTTGTGACCAGCTGAAAAAAAATTAGAACTGTGCTAAGTAATTCTGCCATAACATCATGCATGCTGGCTTGTCCTGATAGCTAATATCCATGTGTTCATCAGCATCTGGGAAGATATTACATATATACGATCATATATATAGACCAACAAGGCACAAAAGAAAACAGGGACCCCGTATTTTTAATTAATATACAGTATACAATTTCAAAAGACATGAAAACTAGACCTGCTGAACTCACCTTAACTGTGGAAGTCTTCAAGGTGTCTTTCTGCATTTGGACATCCAAGCTTTATGCAAGAAGATTTGTATGCCACCTAGAACTCCATTTGGATGAGTCAAAAAAAAGTAAGGATAAAAAAATGTGATGAAAGAAGATAAAGAAAAGAAAAATATCAATTGAATACAGTAGAACCCTGCATAATGAAAAAACTCCGTTCCACGGAGCTCTTTGCTATGTGGTTTTTTTCGTTATGCAGTTCTCTATGGGAGATACCACACATAACGGGGGGGGGGGATTCGTTAACTGGGGCTCCCATTAAGCGGGTATACACCGGTTACCAAAAACTCCACATAATGAACTTTTTTTCCATTATGCAGGATATTGCCTTTGCATAATGAACACTTTGTATGCAAATTTTTTGCTATGTGATGTGTTCATTATGCGAGGTACCACTGTATAATATTGTGCAAGGGTTTCTGAGACTCTGAGTGCATCTGCACAACCGCTTAGAGCACTGTGAGACCACTTCAACTTCCCATAGCTACATCCTACAGAAAACTATGAGAGCTGTAGTTAAGTAAAGAACTTATAATGTACCTCACCAGTCTTGGAATCCTGAGATTTCTAGATTGCTGATGTACTTTTTTTAACTTTGTAGTTAAAAATTGTATCAAGCCATTATGATTGGGTAGCGTGGATATACTCCTGGCCCACAGAACATGTAGCTACTCTTTTCACATTCCCAAGAGGATATGTTTTTTAAAAAAGTTTTGCCACAGATACTTCAAAGAATTAAACAGACCCACACCTGAGCAATTCTTCTTTCACCTTAATAACCATCTTAAAAACTGCATTGCCCTGAGGGAAGAAATGAAATAATTCTGAATGAGCTGACTCAAATTTAGCTCCCAGGATTTCAGCTAGGGAGGGCCCTTTCTTCCTCCTTCAATTGCCATCACAAAGCTGCTCAAAGACCATCTTGCCTTAAAGGGATGATAAATTTGGCTTTTAAAATGTTTTTCTCTTCTTCTCTAGCTCGCCTTTACTATTGTATTTCTCGTTGTATTTATTTTTTTAAAAATGTAAACCACTCTGTCAGTTTCTCCTTAAAATGATATACTGTACTGTACAAGTATCTTAAATACACAAAGATAGCTATTAGGCACCTTGAAATCTTGGTGAGTTGGCACATCTGAATTTAATTGCTTTTATAGCAATATTACCTAATTCAAAATTGTCTTTCATTTTAATATCACAATTTATTTGCAGAAAGCTCAAACCTTAACAAGTTCACAAATAACAACACAAAAATACCATCTAAAGATCTCTTCCCCCATCTTGGATGATATTTTTTAAAAATCTTATGTCATTATAGCCAGAAATATTAAAATGAACCAAAAACGCCTCACATCAATCTTCAAGACACAAGCTTAATATAATAAGCAGCAGAGGGATAATGATCAGTAGAATAACATGACTGTTGTTGGTATATAAGACATATATACTCTGTTATTGTTGTTTATGTGCTGTCAAGTCAGAACTGATGTCGTCATTGGCTGCAACTCATATCCAAGAATGTATTTTTCTCCTGAAACAGGAAAAATGCCATTGGTGTGAATTTGTTTAAGGTGGATCCCAGCTTGCCATAAAGTGATCCACACACTATGATCATGGAGCCATCTCCTGTCGCATGCATGAAATGAGACATCCAAGATTTAACACTTGGACTGCAATGGACTGCCGCAGCTTTGAGGATATTGACAAGGTGCGCCTTCACAGCCAGTCCATCTGGCATGGCCTCTTCTGCCTCTATGACCATTGGGAATCAGAGTTCCTCCTCTGCTCATTTGGCCGTTGGGCCCAATATGATGGTTTCCAGCGGCATTTCCTCCACCCCAACTAATGGGCCTCATCTGCCCGTAGCTATTGGCCCCTTTAGGGAGTTGCTGGATATATGGTCTACTCCCAAAACTGAAATATAATGACCCTAATAGGGCTTTCAAGGGAAGTAAGATATTTAAGGCATGATTCTTCCTATGGTTATTGAAATACACAGTATGAAATCTATTTGCCACAATTACCTTCTTACGCTTTATTGCTTCTAAATAATACTATGAAATTAAGCCAAGAAAAAGCTATTAGTCAACAGCAGTTGATCAAGAACCACCATCACCAATCAGTCCAATTCCTCTCATACCAGAATAAGTGATTAAACATAATATATTTTAGCTTTCAGTCCAATAATTGGTAAGTTCATTTGCTTATCCATATAGAGTTGAGTTTCCCAACATTAAAACTCTTTGAATTCATATACCTTAAGTTGTTAACAACAAATGTAAAAGGAGACATTTTAAAAAAACACCAAGCCAGATCTCAGTCCATACACAGTCCATTTCCATCCCCCACCCCTTTCGCCCCTCTCTTTTTTCTAACACTGACTATTATAGTCCACTCTGCATACTTCACTTTATAAGGCAAAAATACCTATTATGTTTACGCTTTTGCCTGTTTTTTCCCCCCATGCATGCAAAGAGACTGACTTCTCTGCTGGCATAAAGAATGTAATACATAATTGAGCAGCTTTAGCCCCATAAGCCTGTTCTTTCCTGATTCATCCGTCAAAGTGCTATGCAAGTGGCCCCCTAAATTGATAAATTCCCACAGTGCCTGTTGACCCAGCTGCCAAGGCCTCATACAGCAGGTGTTGTTTTCATGACCACCCTGACAGTAATACAAACTGTTTAGCAGTTGCATTGACCTCACAGCTATTAACACTGATACAGGCTCCGCTGGGGACTAGTTTTCAAATATGACAGAATTTCTAAAAGACTAGAGGTCATGAGCAAGTATACCATATAAGAATAAATTTGATATGCTGCTGAGTTTAAAAATCTGAACAGGGAGGGGGGTGTTCCCCCCTCACCACATCACTTTTCTGTAGTAAATCAAGTAATGAGCACTTGGCAGGCCTCCCAGTCCTAAAGCCAGTGTATTGAAAAAGATCATACCTGAAGGGATACTGTATTTATCTCAAGAAAGTAGACATATTATATATTGAGTTGGTGATCTGGTCCAAGGAAGAATTTATTAGAAAATGCTTGCAGTACTGTTCGTTAGGGATTGAAAAGTTTCTGTTCTTTTCTATGTTCTCTATCATCACATCTTACTTGGATAAAGATAATTTAATGCTACTAATATAAAGTTTCCTCTACCTTTGGGTGTATATTTTCAAAATTAGCTTTTTCATTGTGCATGTAATATTCAGCTGAATAAATCTATTTACTTTGATATTAATTAGACATGTCTCCTGCCCCCACCATGTCCAAATAAGGCTATCAAGCACAAATAAGGGTAAATAAAATAAATGTTATGGCCTCCTCTATCCTGTGCCATTTCAGGGACAGACCAACCCATGCTTTGTCCATGTTTGTGTCAGTTGCTGTGTATTTCAAAATCTCCATGAAAATCTCAATTCCTGCAAACTGAGAAACACAGAAAACCATGACTGGTGTTGGTTAATGGTGTAATTATACAATACCATAAGAGTTATTTCTAGCAGAATTATTTGCCCATCTCCAGCACAGAGAAGACACACAAAAGATGGCCACGAGATAGCGTCTACGAACTAGGGCAGTGATACCACCTAACAGCAAGAAAAGAGGAACCAAAGCTTCCTAAACTGAAGCAGAAAACAGTTGCTACAGCCTAGTGACCACACTCCATAATGCTTTAGCAGTTAGATTGTGCAGGAGGCATGTGAAGCATGTTTCGCTGTCAGTCTTGTTCCGCTTTGGATTTAGCTCAGATTTCCTGATACTGTGTGTTGTTGCAACTTCCACATGGTATATCATTTTTATTTTCCCCATTTTAACTCAAGAATGTTCGATTAAACATAAGTGATTCATGCTGGGAATCTCTCTACCACACTCAACGTTGTGGCTGTTACAGGACCACATTAGCCTGATTTTATCTGTATTTATACTTCTTTAAAAGGCCAATTCTAATAAGGAAAATTTTCAGTAGGGTGGCATAAGAATGCATCCTTGATAAAATTAATGTTTCCTTTAAAATACTGGATATGGATATGATACTTATTCTAAACGTGTATTTCATAATATTAAAACCTCTATAAGATAAAGTGTCCCACACTTCATTTTTAAAAAAATATGTTCTGTTTTAAATAGCATCCTATGAAAAGAAAATGAATTAGACCAGGGGTACGCAAACTTTTTGGGCTGTGGGCCAGTCACATGGTTCAGGGAGCTGGTCACTATGGCCTTGGGGCCAGAAGCAGCCTCTGAAGCCAATTCATCCGGCCCACGAAGCCTTCATTGCTCCTGGAAGCGGTAGTAAAACGGCCCACATGGGCGTGTTTTACTTCCGCTTCCAGGAGCAACAAGGGCTTCGTGGGGCAGATAAATTGGCATCAGGGGGCGGGGCTGGCCCCTGGACTGTAGTTTGGGCACCCCTGAATTAGACTATGTGTAAAAAGTTTCCCTTAAATACAACTGCATCTTTATGTATATTGCCTATATATTTTTCTACAGGCCTTTAATCCCAGAAGAATGCAAAAGGACTGCTCTTCCAGCCCAGATATTGACCTCTGAATGCTCAAGGCATTGCCGAAATGGGCACTGCACTCCCACCGGGATGTGCTGCTGTAATCCAGGCTGGGAAGGGGAGTTCTGCAGAATTGGCAAGTACTTATTGTCACAATCATTTGCAAAAATAACACACCTTGAGCAGCACCTGCTAAAGTATTGTAAATATGACCAAACAACTCATTTATGAGGCTTCTAAATGTAATCAATGTAGAGTTGACGAGAAAAAGAACACAGTAGGGAAGGCACAAGAAAAATCAACCTTGCTTTATGAAATCAGATATATTTTTTTTTGTTCGATCACTGTATGCATTTGATCCATAAAGAATTCTGGTTGTGGCACAGTGATGGGCAGCAACAGTTTTGCCCCAGTTCGCCAGTGTCGGGGACCTGCCCCAACAATAGGCGCGAAGGGAGACTGCAGTCTTGTATCCAATGCAATAGCCTTTATTAACCAGCTTGGCGTCCCAAGCAGGTCTGTTGTTCTGGTTGCGGTTGCTTAGCTAGGCTGAACTGATTCTGATAAGCAATGCACCGCATGGCATATTTATAGAGACACACACAGGAGGAGGTACATAATAGGGTGTTTACAGGGTGTTTGCAGGGTGTTACCCAAAAGGAGGAGGAGAAAGAAGGAGGAGGGTGTAAGAAAGGGTGGGATACGGGTGGATGATGGAAAACACCTCTATAATCTAATCATAAAAGCCACATTTATAATAGCCTCTCTGCCTTGAAGGAATATATATTTGCAAGCTATAATATACTGTGGGTCAAACTCCTTCCTCATGCAGTTTTACATCACCTTATAACATCTGCCTTTTGAGAGGCCTCTTTCTCTTTAGGCTGGAGCTGAATCCCTTATCTTTAACACAGGATGTTCAATGAACACATTTATCTATTTGCATCATACCGCTAGCTTCTGCTGTAACGAAGCCCTAACAATATGTTCTAAGCAAGCTGTCACACTTTACTAATATTCATCACACAGGTCTATGATCTATAACACAGGTATAATAACAATCAAATCTACAAAATGAATTCTCACACACCAGAACTGGTAGTAATGTTTCCTGGTGTCCTGGAGAACCGATAGCGGCTTTTGGGGGGAACCACCTCGCCTTACCTTTTCACTGGTTCCCCCACTGTGCATGCACGCCAAGCGATGGGTGTGCATGCGTGCCTATAGCGCTTGGCGCACATGCGCAGCCTCCTTGCTGTCCTCCCAAGAGGTGAGGAGAAAGAGAAGCTGCTAGCCTGAAGCTCCCTATAGCCTGCTCCCCAGGGTAAGTGACTCACCTTTGGGTGTAGGGTGTGTGTGTGTATTTTAATGTGTATTTATTTTAATGTGTATTTTTATGTGTTTTATGTGTATTTAATTTGTATTTTATGTGTTTTTATGTCTATTTAATGTGTATTTATTTTAATGTGTATTTTATGTGTATTTTTATGTCTATTACTATTTAATTTGTATTTTTATGTGTACTTATTTTTATGGGGTTTTATGTTGGCTCTGCCTACATCATTGGCTCCGCCCATGATGTCATGATGTTGGCTCCGCCCAAGACATCATGACATTTGCTCCACCCACACTGTGGGCTCCGCCCACAGTGTGGTAGTAAAACTTTTGGCTGCCCACCACTGTTTTGGCATATATTCTAGCACATACAGGATTCAGATACAGTATGCTAAAGCATATACAGGGTGCGGCAGCATAACTTCCTGTTTTCAAAACTTAATAAAACCCATTGTGTGAATCAGAAAATTTTTATTTGTTTTTTATAATGTAAACGCATACCTACAGTTTTGTTTTACAGTTTTGAAGATCAAATCAGGTAGGTGACGTCCCCCATTCTCCATACACTGAGTAAACCGATTTCTGGTATTTGTCATGACTCTTTCCAGCATAGCAGGCTGTATGCTGGGTTGCGATCACTGAACAACCGCTCAAAAAGTAGGCCTCAACGGCAAACAAACGTTCCACACTATTCCAACGCATGATGGTGACTGAACTGTGTCGGGACAAAACTTTATAGTCCCGCCTCTCGAACGAGACCACTAGCGCTCTGTTACGACATCAACCGACTGAATTGCGCGCATTTTAAAAAAGGAAGTTATGCTGCCGCACACTGTACTTGCCATTATTCAGATGCTTCTCAAAGCAAAACCTTTTGGGTAATTGCTTGGTATATGCTGAGATGATGGGCTACAAAAATAAAGGTGCTGGGTGCAAAAAGATGAAAGTAGGGATAATTGGAAAGAGGATGCTGGTGATATTAAGAAAGTGAGTGAGATAGGGGAAACTTCCCAGCCTGTGGCTTACCTGGAAAACTTCTACCACACTGTATCTTTGTCTGGAGCAGGGGTTCCCAACCTTTTCAAGCCGGGGGCTGGGTCGTGCTCTCTCAATCAGCTTCAAGGACCAGATGGCCATTTTGCCCTGCCTGCATGATGGGGGGGTGGCCATTTTGTCCCAACAGCTTCAAAGGGGATAGCCATTTTGTTTCTTAAATGCCCTTGGAGGAATGGGGGTCACATGAAATGGTGCTGTAGGCTGGATCCAGCCCGCAGGCCTTAGGTTGGGAACACCTGGTCTAGAGAGCCAGAGGGAATTCCCTGGGGTCATTTTACTTAGAGGAGAGACATCCTCACAGGACAGGATGCCAAGCTGTCAAAACATTTTATTGCTAGTTATTTTAAATTTAAAGTTCTTAAATGCAGTTTTTGATATCTCATTTTTAAAATTCAATTTTTAAAGGTGAAACTGTTAATAATAGTTGAAAATGCTTACAAGCCAATGATTTTTTAAAAAGTTAATTTAGAGATACTGTGTATAGTATGAAATCTATTAGATGGGATACAAAAAAATCCCAATGTTATCATTGCATAGATTGGTTGGTTGGTTGGTTGGTTGGAGAGAATTTTTCTAGCCAGTAATCCATCCCCCAAAATTGTATGGGCTAAATTGTATAGAATATTAAAAAAAAAAAGAGGTTACGTTGCAAAACAAAATTTAAAAGGAAGTTTTTAAGATGGTTGCTGTGTTAGTCTCTGTAGGCATATGAGACAAAACAAAGGAGACAAAAACATTGTGGCACCATAAAGACTTAACTGCTATATTTCAATGTGAGCTTTCATGGATCAAGTCCACTTCCTCACCAATAAGAGTAAATGACAATTATACTGTGAGACTACATGGCAATCAGGGAATCTCACTCTTATGTCTGAGGAAATGGACTGGATCTATGAAAACACACATTAAAACAGAGCAGTCTTCAAGATGCTACAAAAATTTTACCTCCCTTGTTTTTTTAAATTTCATTTCTTGTCTAAACAAAGAAGTGACTTCTGTTATCAACAAGCCTATAATCCTCTGAAAAAGTTTTTAATTAATATTTTTGTTTTTAATAGCAAAATGTGATCCGGCCTGTCGACATGGAGGTGTTTGCATACGACCAAACAAATGCTTGTGTAAAAAAGGATACCTTGGTGCACAGTGTGAACAAATGGATAGAAACATCCGAAGAGTGACAAGGGCAGGTATTCTTGATCAGATCATAGACATGACATCCTATTTGCTGGATCTAACCAGCTATATTGTATAGTCTCTGGGACTATTTGGATACCACATTTCCATGGGCATTTATTTTTGAATCTTTTATTTTCTTTAAAGAGAGAGAGACTCTTGCTTTGAAACGCCAGTGATTCCAGTGGACTTGTAGATATGTCTTTTACATTTTTCAGACAAGCATAAATGTACAATTCACGCACAAGCACCTGATTGCATAACTAGTGTTATATTAAAATTATATTTCTTCATGTGAAGTAGTTGACACAAAAATTCCACTGTTAGCCACAAAGAATTTTCAGTGATGTTACTATACATTCTTTGATGACCCACCCCTTCTATGTCTATAACTTCTTATCTGTAACAAACAGAGAGGAGTTCTGAAACTGCTTGACCTTATTAAAAACTTAATCTTTACCATAATGGGGGTGAAATATATATGTGTGTGTGTGTGAGTGTCAAACATTTTTCATCCTATCAAGAAAATAGCTTTACATGGCAATGGGTCATCTGAATCCACCCATATATATATAGTGCCTCCTAAAAGCTATTTCCTTAATAGGATGAAAAATGTTTGACATGATCAAATTGTCCAATTACAATATAGACAATATGGCCATGTGAATCCAGCTTCCAACTGTAAGACAAAACCTCAGAACCCCTAATTGCATTTTTACTTAATCCATTGTAAGGTTGTAACCTACACCTCTATCAATGTAACATAATGTTATGCACTTAATTACTTTACATGGCATAGATGCAAAAAATAATAATATGTCGCAGCTTAATTTCCACACTGTTTCATGTTTCTTAATAATTAAATTATATTTGCATATTTTAAATCGGTCATTCTAAAAGGTTTGTTTCTAATTGAATATCTTATTTAACAATGGGCACTGGGTTTGTGTTACATATTTATATTATTTTATTTTATTTTTTTATAATATAGACATCACCCTAGAGATGATCAGCTTTGCCATGTCCTGTAAAATACTAAAGTTACATTTTTCTCCAACTTAATTGGAATGACGGAATGAAAGAGCCAATGCACTCTTTCATGTGTTACAGACCTAATGTAGAAATGTATTTTTGTCTCAGCCTTTTTTCATGATCAACGGAGAAGCTACAGCAATCAACTAATCACTGTAAAGGGGGGGGGGGGATATTTCCTGTACGTCAGGCCTGTCCTGTCCCTATTCTATTAGAAGCTATTGCAGAATTCACACTGAATGGAACATCACTGGATGGAAGCTGACTTTAGCTCAAGTCTTGACTGTGTAAGAGGGTTCTTGTACAAAACATTAAAATTATGATTATTGCCAAATATGGTTAAAATGTAAATGATTCTTGGAAAATTGACGGAATGCTGTTTTCCTTTCTGTAAATGTATCAATAAATTTGGTGTACATGCTGTATTCAAAATCATTAAAGAATTAATATTTGAAGTATTATTACAGGGTCATCTTCAAAATTTAAAATGTTTATTTCTGCAAATACTTGTGAGACAGTCTGTGTGTCTGAGCTTGCAAAGCACACCGCTCTCTCTTTGTGCTATTGTTTTTTTATAGAGATTTCCCACACAGAGAGAAAGGAAAAGCAAGCGTGCCCTTCGTTCCACAGTTCACCAAACACCTGTTCCTATACTAATAGTGTGCAATCTTTTAAGCAATGTAGCCTGACATTTTAGCCAAACATTCCCAGACTGCTTGAGAATGGTCTCTGTGGGCAAAGGGAATGCCAACAAAGCAGAGGCTTCTGTCCCTAAACAAAATCATGTTACTTCTCACTATTTAGTATAGCCCTGGTGTGTAAGCCAACAGCAATAGTCAGTCCCTTCTTGTTCAAACATCTCTTCGAGAGGGAATAGAAGGAAACAGGATCTACATTTGGCATCCACCTATGATTATTCTTGGGCTTCAAGTGACCTCTTGACAAATGGAAATTGGTTGAGAAATCTTTGTCAAGTGCTTAGCAGACAATGGTCTGTATTAAAAAGTGCATACATAATTTTGCACAGTGTAGACCCAACTGACACTCTATTCAGAGAAGGTTCAAGATTAAATGAGCATGGAGACCAAATTACCCTCTTACGCCAGAAAAGGGTGGTCTCCCCCAGTCACTCCAGTGTCTCATTGGCTAAACAGTGTGACCAATCTTGCAATGAACCCTACAACAGCCTGCATCTGTAGGTTAATAGCAGCTCTTTGTTCCATCGCTTTGGCCCTATAGTCTTGTTACTGAATCACATCACAAAACATTTTACAATTAAGAAAAATATCCTGGCAACTATTTTTTGTACATTGATCTTACCATCTAATCTTCTGATATTGAACACAGGGGTGATATTAACAAAATGCGAGCTTCTATAAAATAAGGCAGCTATCAATTGGTGTCATCTTACTGCACATTACACTGCTTATAGCTTTGGCAAAATAAGAATAAAATTACTGAAACATCTACAAGTAACTCACATTTAGCTGTATCAAATAGCAGGTACAGTAAAACCTCATATAACACTAAAACCTGGTTCCACAAGTCTTCGTGTTATATGATTTTTAGTGTTATCTGATCCTCTATGGGATCCATAGAGATACATTGTAACCACACAGGCTTTCGCGGTTGTTATCTGAAGCATCCCATAGGATCTTAATGTTATCTGATGCAATTCTTCCCCCCAGATTCCTTGATGTTATGCGATTTTCGTGTTATTCGATACTAATGTTATATGAGGTATTACTGTACGTCCTTGCAGGTCAGGGAAGTAATCCAGATTGACAGAAGGAGAAATAAGTTACACATTAACACAACCACAGATTTTTCAAGCAAATACAGTATTTCAGTCTGGTTCTTGAGCAATTTCAGCAGTATGAAGGTAACTGCAGTAAAGAAAACCTCATTTTGTTAGAGGGCCAAAGTTTCAGAATGAGTACATGTCTCCTGCATGAAACATGTTGATTGAGCATAAGTATGAAAATACATATTACCAAAATAACTGGGCTTAAAACAAAAATAATGCAACTTAATGATATCAAGCTGCAGTCTCAGTTAATTCTCTGAGACACTGCCACAATGTCTGTTTTGTGATACTGAACCGGAGTAGCAATCAGTCAAGTCCAGTACTGTATTGAATTCAGATACAGTAATATGGAAAGTAACATACAGTATGTCTGAATATTACTGAAGATCTGTTATGTCACATGGAAACTGACCTCTCCATTCATTAATGTGAGAACTCTTCTATATAAATTAATTGTTCTAAAGCAAGTCACTGAAAATCTTAACTTCACACTTATGAAAAGGCCACCAATTACTGAAGGCTGTTGAGTAAATTTAATATTTGTTCCCCTTTGTCACTATTCTTTTGCGTCTGATTTCAATAGTTGAAGTAGCAATCCTGTGTCTCCAGTAAATCCCACCCCACTGAATTCAATGGTGGTTGCTGTTGATCAGGTCTTTATAGATTTGCACAATTAAGGGTGTATAGCAGTTCCCTTGAGTAAGAACATGCAAAACTTGTGGATTATTTCTGTGTCAATTTCACTGCTAATTAGGCTCAAATCTCAATAAAACTCTTAAGACTGAAGTGTACAATGAATCATATGCCTCTGTAAAACTGAAGTTGGTAGAACAACTAGTTGATAGGCTACCTCCACTCCAAAAATAACCACATATGGTTATTATTCAATTTTCTTTCATCACTCTCCTCCAACTTGTAGATCTAACAAGCTTATTATGAAATGTTGTCTTTGTTTCAATAGCAATGTTTACTTTGAGAAAGGGAGCAAAAGATGACTTTTTCTGTCAAGGATACCACAAGGAACACAAAAAATTGAACTAGCAGCAATAATTTATACATAATATTTTAACAATCCAAATAAGAACACGTTTATATGCCTCTCTTACAAAAAAGGCATAATAAAATAACTATAGAGAACATGCATTGATGTTATTCTCTAATACATGCCTTTGATTCCCATGCAATCAAAGCTGTAGTGATCACCTGTAGAAAAGGTAAGAGAAAGCAATAGAACTAGAGAGATTTGTGTTATAATGTCTTCCAGAATTAAAGAGTGAAGAAATTGCATGATTGAAATTTCTCTGCCATTGATTGAATTTACTTATGATGGTTCAAATGAATGACATACATAATCTATAACTGTTGTGCTGAACCATGCAGTATACAGGTCAGCAGCGTGCCAAAATTTCATTGCTTTAAATCTTGTTGTATAGCTCCATGTACACAATGATGAATAATAAAATGCTTCTTTGGGCAATTTTGCAACACATAGCTTTGTGTACTACAAAACTACATTGTGTACAAATCACATGAACTCTGAAATTGCCTGTAATCAATGTTGATTTGCCTTTAATTAGTGGAGATTTACTGCTGCTGCTATCACCTTTGTGTATATACAGCTGCACAATAGAATTTCAGCCAATGTTTAGGTGCCTAAGTTGGTACAGGATAGGGCAAGGCCTTATCCTAAAGCTGAGGGTAAGGTTTTTTCATAATGGTGGATTTGTGCATCATTCTATACGTTTCACTGAGCTTTACACCTTTTAATATCCTACAGTGCAATGATTAGACAGACACAGACAGACAGGTAGACAGGTAGACAGGTAGACAGATAGATAGATAGATAGATAGATAGATAGATAGATAGATAGATAGATAGATAGATAGATAGATAGATAGATAGATAGATAGATAGATAGATAGATGAGTAGAGTTTTAAAACACTGCTTTTTGGACTACAACTGCCAGAATTCTTCAACCATTACAAATGAATCATTCTGGAACTGCCATTCAAAAAAAAAAAGTAGATTTGCCGAAAGATATTCATGTTAGTAGTCTAAAAAAGTAAGTTTTCTAAGAGCTGACCTTCCATATATCTGGCAATATCAATCTGTTCCTTGAATAGCAGTTTTCTGACTCAATATGTAAAGGGATAGTGCGGGGAAGAACATAACAGAAGAAGAAACATATGTGACAGGTCTCACCTATTTTGCCTCTGATCCTTCCCTGTGCTGGTATGCAGCCTCTTACACAGGGGTTCTCAACCTATGTCCCATGGCACCATTCCATCCAGCCCATGCCCTCACTCCATTCCATCAAGCCCCCCATTGCCACTGCCATCCTTTTCACCTCTACCTGGCTTGGCATGTCCCTAATACCCTTACAACATCTGCCCTGCTACAGATCGGTGTTAGGGACACTTCAAACCAGGTGGAGGGGAAAAGGATGGAACCACAGGTGGCAGATGCACGTGGCCACATGTGGCCTTCCCAGGTGCCACTCTGGCCAAGCACAGGCAAGGACATGCAGGACCCCTCCTTCACCCACAGCAGGCCAGTAAGCAGGGAAGCAGTGGCATCACTGGACTGGTGGGAGGAGTGTTTGTGGTGGCAGCGGTAGTGTGTGGGGAGGTTTGGTGGTGGCGGTGGCATGGGGAAGTGTTGGCAGGCTGGACTGGTGGCATGTGGGGGAGTGCTTGTGGCACAGGGGAATGGCAGTGGGAGGACACCACTGAGGGGGTGTGATCTGGTCCCCAGCTTAAAAAGGTTGAGAAGCCCTACCCTAACAGCCTGTCCTAGAAAGAACTCAGTTCTCAAAGAAGAGAGAATGGGGGGATTTCACATCACCATATTATAATGGTGTACAGGGTGCAAGAATAATCCACACAACTTGAAAAATTAAAAAATAACAAAATTTTCAATTTCATTTTTTAGAAAATGGTCATATGATCAGGAAGGGGCCAGTATGGCCTCATGTGCAAATAATTGAAACGAAACACAGGCAACCAAGCTGACACTTCTCAGACAATAACATTAAAGAAAGCCCAGAATTTTCTGGGGTTCAGCTCTTTAGCATTCAAGGCAAAATCCTTAATCCTAAAAGTGGAACAGAGAATCAGTACTACATTTAAAACGTAGCATAGACACAACATGATACCTTCTATATACACATATATGTAACAGTTTAGATAATTGAGGTCTAAACAAATTAAGAAAGTGTTCATACATTCATTCTCACATCTCAGTGGAGTAGCAAGTAAGGACATTAGAGATTCATTCTGTACCAAATCTAAAATCTTTACTCTGCAGAATTCTTTTGTAACATGACATTCTACAAAACTACATTTACAAGAAGTAAAATAATGTTTTAATAGCTTTTTTTTACATAAGAGATTGTTTATTTTCCCAGCAAACCCAACTTTAATATTATTTTAAGATCACCCATTGTTATGGACATCTTCATTCTATACAGAATATATTGTCATTAAACTACTTCTGTATACAAACATAAATGTTTATAAGCTAAAATACAGGGTAAATTTGAAAAAAGAAGGAAGTGTGATATCCATTGTCTTATCTTTTGATGCTATCTGCTAAAAATCTACATATTGTTAATCAACATGCTTAACATACTATTTGTTTGTATTTCCATTGTTTCATTTCGTGCAATATCTACTTACTTATATACAGTACTGACAATAAAAATATGTTTGAATCTTTGGAACTATGTCTACTATATCCCTTCAAACACAAGAAAATGTATTTCTGTAGTTGCTTGTTAATTAAAGAGCTAGACTTCAGAGCTATCCAACATAACTGAGAAGATATTATTTTGTCCCATGCCAATAAAGCCCCAAAACGTTGTCGAACACAAAAAATGTTGCGACACCTTAAAGACTAACTACTGTACTATATTTTAATGTTAATTTTCGTGGACCAAGTCAACTTCATCAGACATAAAAGCAATACCTCGTGGCATTAGTTTATACATGGGACCATGATCAGGTGGAGACACAGAAGTATACAATGGGTGGTTAGTATAACAGATAAAGTTTCAAATCAGTGTGGCATTCTACATCTGGTAATGACATAAGATTCCTGATTGATATTCAGGTTTATTTCTGTGAAGGTTGGTTCTGTGAAGAAGTAAATGATTAGTAGATGCAAAATAATCATTGTGGCATTAAAGGTAAAGGTTGCCCTTGCTCGAAATCCAGTTGTATCAGACTCTAGGGTTCAGTGCTCTGTTTATAGCCCAAGAGGAAGTGCTGTATGCATTTGCAGATGTTTCCGTAGATATGTAGCAGGCATGACTAAACACCAAACACTGTTTACCTTCCCACTGAAGTGGTACCTATTTATCTACTTGCAATTTCTTGCTTTTAAACTGCAAGGTTGGCAGGAGCTGGGACAGAGACAGGAGCTCGCTCCATCATGCAATACTCAGGACTCAAACTCTGACCTTCCAGTCATCAAGTTCAGCATCTTAACCACTAAGTCACACCCATGTGCTAATGAGTTTACCTTTCAGACCTAGCATTTAAAATTTACTTACTATGCTGTTTGTATATTGACATTGGTGTGAGTGAAAGCTAACGTTAAAACATAGTAGTTAGTCTTTAAGGTGCCACAATTATTTTTCGGTCTTCTTTGGCTTTTCTGTTTTGTTTTATTTACTATCTGATATGCTTGCACAGACTAACACAACTACCACTTCAAAAAATTCCAAAATATTGTGTGCATGCAAGCTCCTTTACGCCACCCAGTGGTTATAAAAAGTTCCAAACATAAAAAGCTTTCAAAATCTAGAGGCCACTCTTCAGAACAGAGATCAGCAAACTACAGCCCACAGCGTGACACCCATACCACTGATCCAGTTCTACAAGTCACTTTCTGGTCCTGGGCCCTTTTGGCACACATAATCCTCCTCAGCCCCAGGCCAGTATTGATGAAGCTGCTGCCCTACATCAAGATGGATTTATTGTGGGATTTAATCCACTTGAGGACCATTACCATTCCCTGAGGACTTTCCCAAGGCCACTAGTCCTCAGGGTTGTCACGTTAGTAATCACCACCTGACGCTAGGTGTTGAGGTGCTGGCAGTATGGTCTACTCTATTACGAATAGCAGGACAACCTGGCCAGACTTGAGTCAAAACTTACCTGGGAATAACAGTTGGTAGATGTGTACAGCTTTGGATAGTAATAATGGGCCAAATTTGGCATTAATGATGACATCAGCACACTTTATTTGCCTCTTAAGGAAGTGTCACTTTGAATTACACACTGACCATTATCACACTCTTGCTGCTTGCACTCTACTCAAGCAAGCCTGAGTCTGCAGCCACTATTTTGAAGCTTGCTTTAAGCAAGCGTGTGACCATGAGTTTTGAAGGGTTGTTCTGCACCACCCCCAGCCTAATGAAGATGTGTGTGGTGTAGAAGGGTAGCATATCTATGCAATTTTTTATTAGCCAATGTATCACCTACCCTTCACTTGATATAGAAGCACCACATTGCTTATCTCCCCTCTTTTCAAGTTTTTTCTTCTTCTGTGTCTAGGCCAGATGTGAAACTGCCAAAACAAAGCCACTTTTGGTGAATTAATTCACCTGACCTAGTGTGAGAAAGATTAGCCAGCACAAGGTTGTCGTTGCCCGGAGTACACGCGATTGTGTTTCAGAAATACCACAGTCTTCTAAGAGGCTCTTTTCAAGTAATGATACAACGTGTTAAATGGTTTTACCCCTCCATATTTATTAGTGGCTCAAGTCACTAAGACGTTGACTGGGAGGCGGAAGGTCAGCAGTTCGATTCCCGAGTACTGCAGGATGGAATGAGCTCCCATCTCTGTCCCAGCTCCTGCCAACCTAGCAGTTCGAAAGCAAGAAATTGCAAGTAGATAAATAGGGACCACTTTGGTGGGAAGGTAACAGCGTTCCATGCGCTCCGGTGTCTAGTCATCCCTGCCACATGACCATGGAAACGTCTGCAGAAGCAGACAGCACTGGCTCTTCGGCTTAGAAACAGATGAGCACTGTTTCTAGAGTCGGATATGACTGGCTTTCGAGCAAGAGAAACCTTTACCTACTGATTTTATTTTATTTCTAGAAGTCACAGAGCATCTTGATCAAAATGGCAACCACAGGATCAATGCACTACGCCACTATATTCTTGAAAATCCCCTCCTCTTGATGCCAGGCATTCATTACTTCAGAGACACAATCCTGACTAGGTCTCCCATAAGGAGGGAGAGTCTTTAGTCTAGACCAGTGGTTCCCAACTTGGGGCCCATGCCCTACAGGGGGTTTCAATTCCCAGAAGCCTAAGTCAGTCCATTGGCTGATCAGTACTTTGGGGAATTGACTTAGGCTTCTAGAAATTGAAGTCCAAAAACCAAAAGCCTAGACTCAATCATGGTTGCTATGTAGAATTTTAAGAATGTGTTGGATATACAATTTTAGCCAAACTGGGTCTTGCAATAGTTGAGAACAGAGATGTCACAGCTTTGCAACTGGCCATCCCGCTTTAAGCATTCCAGGTATCATATTACATTCTTGATGGTCCATATTATTCAAGGTATTTTCTAAGAATGCCACTTGATAGGGTGATGCAACACTAACAAGCTTTTTAAAGTCTGACTGCAGCAAAATAGGAATATTTAAGGTCTTTCAAACACTTTACAATAAAGATGAGAAAAACTGAACCTGTTGAGATTTTCATTAGGGCACACTCCATCCCTCATGATCTATTATCATTGTATCGCAGCTCCCCAGGTGGCTTAGTCATTAAGACGTTGAGCTGGAGAATGGAAGGTCAGGTTTTGATACCCAAGAGCTGTACTTGGGGACATGAAAGGAGAAGAAGAAGAAGTCGACACTCTACTGAAACTCATATTTAACGTTCCAAATTTTTGCAGCCAATAATATTGCTGCTACTACTAAAGTCCATGCTAAGAGCTAAATGGGAAAATTATGGACTAATTATTTTCCTATACTTACTCCAGATTTGAACTAAGTTTCTTTAAAAGGCATTTTCTATCTATTAGTGGACTTGGTCCACTAATATATATATTCTTGATATTTTTTGTAAAAAATATGGGCTCAGAATTACCCTCTGTCTCTTGCAATTCCAAATCTGCCCATATTAAACTGTCAGGTGAGGTTAAAATATCTGGTATACATCTCAATTGGTTAATACTGTAGTTTTACATTCTGAAGCATAGCCCTCCCCTTTTTTGTGATTTATACCTAGGTTTTTAAAAAAAATAATTAACCCTAGCTTTTTAAATCACCATTACAAAACTTGTTAATCAGATTCTGCTATCTTTTTAACTCCTCCTTCCTCATCAATATTGGTAACATCCAAAATAAAACAAAACAAATCTTACATATAATTTTCATTCTACATAATGTAATTCTACCACACCATGATAATCTAATCTTCTTATACTCGTCTTAATTTATTTCTCGTTTTCCGTATCAATTTATCCATTAATCTTGTAGATTTTGAACAATATACCTAAATATTTAATAGCTTTTGCTATCTTAATATGATTTTTTCTTAGATCATCTTGTTTTCTTCCTTACTACAATTGAACATCATCTCAGATTCCCCCCCCCCATTTATATGCAACCTTGCAATTTTTCCAAGCTCTTATAAATGTAGTTTTGTTCAAGTAAATGTGTCATCTGCAAATAGATTGATCTCAATTTTATCTTTTTTTACCTATCCTCATTTTTAAATCATCTGCCCTAATGGTCTTCACTAATACTTCTCTACCTATGATGATATTAAACGTAAAGGTTTCCCTTGCTTGAAAGCCAGTCGTATCTGACTCTAGGGTTCAGTGCTCATCTCTGTTTCAAACCAAACTTCTTTTACTTCAGCCTAGGGAGGTTTGTTGTGGTATTCCATCATTCCCTGATACTGTAGCCAAATTTTCTGAATGTAATTGAGGAAACATACATCTAAATCTCTGTTCTGCATTATTTAATACTCTTTCTTGGTTGGTGGTGTCAGCTGTTTTGTTGTTGTTGACCTGTTCAGCTGGTTGCTAGAATGTATGCAATAGGGAAAGCAGCATATTTTTTTTGTTCAGTTGCACAGTCGATTCTGACCCTTTGTGACCCCATGGACCACTGACCACTAGGCACCTCTGTCCTCCACCATCTTCCTCAACTCGTTCAGCTCTGTGCTTATTTCATCTACAATACCATCTAGCCATCTCATTTTTGGCCGCCCCCTTCTTCTATTGCCCTCCACCTTTCTCAGCATCAAGGCTTTCTCAAGCGAATCCTCTCTTCTCATTTTATGTCCAAAGTACTTTAGCTTCATCTTTACTATTTGACCTTCTAAGGAGCAGTCAGGGTTGATTTCTTCTAAGATTGACCTATTTGTTCTCCTCACTGTCAAGGGGACTCTCAAAACCCTTCTCCAACACCACATCTCAAAGGCATCTATTCTTCTGCGCTCAGCTTTCCTTATGGTCCAGCTCTCACAACCATACATTGCCACCGGGAATACCATTGCTTTGACTATACAAATTTTTGTTTGCAATGTGATGTCTCTACTTTGCACTATGTTCTTGAGGTTTCTCATCGCTTGCCTCCCAAGAATCATTCGCCTTTTTATTTCATGGCTGCAATCACCATCTGCAGTGAGCTTTGATCCTAGGAAAGTAAAATCTGTCACTGCTTCTACTTCTTGCACATCTGAAATTCCAAATAACTGTAAGTAAAGAATTTTTTAAATTATTTCTACCACAAATGTCACAGAGTGAGTTACTGAGACTGTGAGTGCTAGTTAAAGGGAATACCAGAGAAAGCGATGGATTCTGGAAGACTTGTACTTATTCTCCTCTGTGAGTCTCTAGTATTTCTACTATGCAGCTAAAGGGAAATCGACCAGAAATCTAAAACTTTACAACATAAACTGTCTCCCAAGGAAGAACAAAAGGCTTGTATTAAATAGCACTTCTTACACAGAAAAGCACATTGTAAGGCTCAGTAACTAATTACTGGGCATATGGTCCTGCCATCATGAGCTGCCTTTGCGTACTAGTGTGATTTATTAAGAAGTTACCCAAAGCTACTGACATATTTATATGCCTTGCAATTAGTAAGCACCTGACCTTTCATTTTTGTTTTGAACAAAGCGTACACAGAGGTTTGGCCTTGAGCCCTGGGAATGTTCAACTGGCCTCTATCCTGCAAAACCACTGGCTTTAAAGTAATCTTGCAAAAGGGAGAGACGTGCCAGTATGCGATTTCAAGACAGTGTTGGTTCGGACAACGAAGCTTTCATTCCCTTGATGACTCGAAACAACATCTGGCTCCCCACCCAGCCTGCCTTTCCCCCCACCCCTGTTCAACTGCATTAAAGATGAATTCTGTCACACAGGACAGGTATATTGTTTTCTCTCTGCCCTTTGGGCACTCAAGCCAACTATGAGGAAGGGTGGAGTCCCCTGACTGGCTTAACATCAAAGCATCTCCATCTGGGACTCCCACCTCTTCACCCTATTATAACCACCTTGCCTTTCCCCATATTATGAACCAAGAGGTGGAAAGCACACCTGTTAGGAAACATAATATTGTTGCTGCAGCTGCAGTTTATAATGGCCACAGAAGGCTTCAACCCCTCCTTTGCTAAGGAATCAATGAGGACTGAAGGAAGTGGGGGGTTAAAAAAATAAATTGAATGTATAAGTAAGCCGATGTTTAACATGTTGCCTATATATTCAATAAAGTTTGAATTGCAAAAGTGATGGAAACCTAGCCTGGCACACCGAGGCTTCTGCGTCCCTTGAATGTGGGCAGATCAGTGTAATTTCAGATGTACTCAGTGAGCTGTTTGTCATCACACAGTTCCAAAACTTTGTACAGTTCCAAAACACCAACTGCTTATCCTGGCTGTGACCACAAAGGCTTTGGGACCAGTGATGTTCCAGTGAAGTAGCCAGGATTCTAACAGCACAAGTCCACATTAAGAACTCAGGAGAGGAAGCCCAACAGCATAGTGACCATTTATGGGTGTGTACTTTCTCTCTCTCTCTCTCACTCACTCACTCTCTCTGTGTGTGTACACATACCACAACCTCTAGCTAACACTAACATTCATCCCATCAATTGTATTATTATGACAGTTACTAAGTTAAATGCCCTCCTCTTCCCTGATTTAAAGATTTAGGAAATCCACTTGCTGCTCCCACTTCCCCTGTTTATTTCTTCCTGCCCTACCATTAAGGAGAATAACGCAGCTGCCTCGGGCATTAGATTTGGGGTGCTGGAGGGGTGTGTGCAGCAAATTGCTGGCTTTTTAATGTGCTAGTATGTTCTTACAAGGGGAAATGAAGAAAGATGTTTGAGGGAGTTTCTCCTTCCTGTGCCAAAATAACCTGCCTGGTTTGGAATACTATATGTTTGAACTGGTGGGTGGGGATACACTCCTTCAGACAACAACATAAGCTCCATTCCTGTGGCTTTATAACTGTCCACTTTAAGTTTAAAACTGATATTTATCTATATGACTTACAAAACTCTGTAATGTTGATTTATGTTTATATTCATAATGATCCCATGCAGATATATTTTACGCATTCTCTTACTTCCAGAGACAAACCCTCTTAGGAGACACATCGAAGAGGGAGAGAGAATTTAAAGAATTCTGGGAAATCAGAAAATGAGGGAGATGGATATGACCTTTGGGGGACCTTTGAGATCCAGATGGAGACCAGGAAGGACAGCCTCAGGAACCAAGTTCCTCTGGACCAAGACTAATGGTGGACCTGACCCTTCCTATGAACAGTGCTGATACAAATTCTGCTGCCAGGTATGTATTATACCAGGTTGAACCTGAGTGGAGAACTTCTTTTCCATGGGCTACCATAACGGAATGTATCTAGGATCACACAGTACAAAGCCAACTATAATTGGGATAACATGAAACATGTCATATCATGGGAGCTTAAGGCCAGATCCAAAGTAGCACTGTAAAATAAGATTCTACTTTTAGTAAAGGTAAACGCTGCCCTTACTTGAAAGCAAGTCATATCTGACTCTAGGGTTCAGTGCTCATCTCTCTTTATAGACAAAGAGCCAGCGCTGTCTGCATCTGCAGACCTTTCCATGGACATGTGGTAGGATGCATCAACACCATAGTGCACAGAATGCTGTTTACCTTCCCACCCAAGTGGTACCTATTTATCTGCTTGCAATTTCTTGCTTTTGAATTGCTAGGTTGGCAGGAGTTGGGACAGATGGGAGCTCACTCCCTCATGCAGAACCCAGGAATTGAAATCCAACCTTCCAGTCAGCAAGTTCAGCATCTTAACCACTTGAGTCACCACAGTCCCTTTTACAGTAGTAGCATTTAAATTAATATGTCTCAATGGTGTTATGGTAAATTCTGAAGTGTAGGGATCCATTATGACAGGAAAGCAAAAAAAGGCAACCCTATTGATGAAACCATTAGTCTTAACTATAAATAAAAAGAGAAAAAACTGAAAAAGTTGCAGGACCCTTGGCACATGGAGGAGGGGTTACTCTTTCCGTCCCCACCCCCCAATTCAAAAGCATGAGCATTTTACTTTTTTAGGTATACTTCAGCTTACATAACTAGTCAACTCTTCCAAGAGATCTTATATCTCATCTACAAACAAATCTTTTACAAAGTGAATGGATTTTAATTGCCTGTTCCGGATAAAGCAAGCCCAAAACAATTTTTTTATTTTTTGATAACAGAGATAGCTCACCACAATAAATATGTACCTACCCAGCTATTGTGATGACTGTGGCCATTTTCAGAGCAAACAGGGAAGTATGAGTGGCAGATGGAACGCGTTGAGTCTCCAATAGTCATGTTGGTTATGGCTGGTGAAAGTTGTGGTCTAACAACTTGGGAATTTAAGTATCTTGCCCCACTTTAAGATATGCTTCATACAGCTACGAAGGTAGCAGTTGACTTACCTACTTACTGATTTCTAACCCACCCTACACCAACAGGTCTCAGGGAGAATACAATCAATAAAATCATATAAGATATACTGTAATGTTTAAAATACTGTACTGTCAAACCATTGAAACATACTAGGAGATTTGAAAACAGTTTCTGTCTTGCATTCCACAGACCAATGCTTTCTAGAGGCTAGAAAGATGAAAGTTCAGGCGTTACACTCCATTAACAATGACAATGTCAACAACAATGACAACAATGACAATAACTTTACTACGAATTGCCTATACACATAAACATTACTTTAACAGTTCTTAGGTTCTTGGTTAGGTCTTGGACTGTTAATTTTATACCAATCTTCAACTGTGAGTCTAATGGTAGAGTTTTTATTTTATAACATTGATGCTGATGTTGACGATGATGAAGACGATGGTGTATGGCTGTAATATGGGAAATATCAATGCACCAATTTGCTTAGCACTGTTAACAAATGTAAGGCCTAAACCTATGCAAAGAGGGGTCATACTAAACTTTGTGTCATTACTTTTCACAGGGATAAACAGCAAAATAGCATTCCATTGTCTGTACAATTTGTCTTCTAATGCCTTATCTCCTAATATTTTATTTCTTAGTACTCATCTTTTACTATTTCATGCTTACTCTTAACAGAAAAGATTATTTATTTATTTTATTTGGTTAAATTTATATTGCTGCCCAACTTGGCACATGACTCCGAGCAGCTCACAACATATTTCATACATAAAATTATTTATTTATTTATTTATTTATTTATTTATTTTTATTTGTTTATTGCCCTCTTCCCCAAAGGGACCCAGGGCGATTTCCAACAATTTTAAAAACACTTAAAAAATTAAAAACTTTAAAAAGCTTAAAAACTTACTTAAAAGCTAGGTATTATAACTTGGAAGTACTGGTGGGGGGTCAAACCATCCAACTGGCTGGGGAAATTGAACCATCCACTCCCCAGACCAGACCTGCCAGCCAGGTTTTCACTCCTTTCCTAAAGGACAGCAACTCTGTCTGCAGGCATAGCTCTATCGGGAGGAGGTTCCACAGGGCCGGAGCAGACACTGAGAAGGCCCTCCTTCTAGTGCCAGAGAGATGCGCCTCTCTGGCTGATGGCACATCCAGAGAGCCTCTCCGGTCCGCTCTGGTGGGCCAGGTAGCTGTCCTTGGGACAACGCGGTCTCTCAAGTAACCTGGACCACTACGATAAAGGGCTTTAAAAGTAATAACCAGTGCAGCTCCCTCAGCAGCGGTGAGGCACGAGCATAACGCCCGCATCCCAACACCACTCGTGCAGCTGCATTCTGGACCAGCTGAAGCCTCTGAATGGTTACCAAGGGCAGCCCCATGTAGAGTGCATTACAATAATCAAGTCTGGAGGTGACCAAGGCATGTGTGACCATGAGCAAGGAGTCTCGGTCTAGGAACAGCCGTAACTGGTGAATCACACAAAGTTGTGCAAAGCCCCTCCTGGCCATGACTGCCACCTGCTTTTTGAGCAGTAGTCGCAAGTCTAGGAGGACCCCCAAGTTACGTACCGGGTCTGTTTGGGGCAGGACTGCACCATCCAGAACCAAAGATGGTAGTTCTCGAGATAACACAGGACCCCCAACCCACAGCCACTCAGTCTTGCCAGGATTCAGTTGTAGCCCTAAAACCCTAAAAACTTTAAAAACCCTAACCCTAAAAACGTTAAAACCCAGTAATAAACCTTTAAAAATACACACCACACCCCTGCCAATTAAAACATAGCTAAAAGTGTGATCAGCCTTTGTTATATCATCCAGCAAGAGGGTGGGGGTGTTACCACGTTGCCAGTGCCCCACACCTGCTTCACCAGCCAGGTGTTTAGCTCTTTCCTGAAGCTCTGTCTGGTGATGAAACTTGGTTGGCAGGAGGTTCCACAGGGCCAGAGCAGAGCCCGAAAAGGCCCTCTTTCTGGTGCTAGAGAGGTGATCCTCTCTAGCTGATGGTACTTTCAAGGAACCCCTCTAGTCTGCTCTAGTGGGACGAACAGATGTCCTTGGGGCAACACAGTTATTTAGGTACCCTGGAACACTACCATGTAGAGCTTTAAAGGTCATCACTAGAACCTTGAATTGCACCCAGAGGCATAAGTTTCTTCCCTCTGTTTGACTTGTCAACCTGCTTTGTACTGTTCCTGGGGGCGGGGGGGGGGGGATGAGTTAGCAGCGAAGTGAATAAATGTTGCTTTTAGAAATATCAGATGCTTCTGGGGCATGGAAATGGAACATATTTTCTCATTAGGCTAATTAACAACTCTGCCTGGGTGGCATAATTGGGTATAAATTTCCTCTAGTTCTGTATCATACCGAAAAAGGATCTTATTTTTGTTATGTTTTCTGGTGTCTTTAAATTTTTATGGCTTCAACTCTGTTTAGTCTGCGTGTAATCCTTGAGAGAGAGAGAAAACACCTAATGTTAAAATAATAATAATAAGAGTTCTTTTTTCCAGACTGGCCCTGATTCTATTTTACAGGGCTTTCTAAGTTCTGTCTCTCTCTCTCTCTTTCTTCTTAGAACTTCCATGCAAATCCTTAATGTGTAGTCCACAAATCAGGGAATTTATGATTACATCGTCAAAGTAAACTGAACCAGAGTGATATATTAAAGTTGACAAGATGCTGTTCATTAATCTTTGAAATACAGCCAGGTGTGAAGTATTACGAAAGACTTCCAAGCGAGAAAGTTTAACACAGCACCCTCTGGCTTAGCTGTACAGAGGGTTCCCTTACCTCATCCATCCAGCACTGCCTGGGTGGGGACTTGAGACTGGACGTCACTTCAGAAAAATTTAATGGGGGGGGGGGGAGAGTAATTTCCCCCCACCCCTCCATGTGCCAAGTGTCTTGCAACTTTTTCATTTTCTTCTCTTTTCATTTCTAGTTAAGACTGATAGGGTTAAGTTGACAGAGTGGTGGCCTTAGAGTTGCTTTGTGTTCCCTTGGCAACTTTTCCAGCTTAGTACCTTATCTATGTGCATGAAAATAACAGCCATGCCCAAAGATTGGTGTAAGAGCTTTACGTCTATTCTGTGTAAGAAATAAAAAACAGAGATGGGCCATGTTACTTTTCTGGGTTACCTAACTGGTAGGCCTCTCTTGCTTGATAGCCAGTCATGTCCGATTCTACGGGGTGGCCTTCCATTTGCCTTCCACATCACAACATCACACCCATACCATTGATCCAGTTCCACAAGTCACTTTCTGGTCCTGAGCCCTTTTGGCACACAATGACCTCCTCAGCCCCAGACCAGTACTGATGAAGCTACTCTCCTCCATCAAGATGAATTCAAGTGGGATTTAATCCACTTGGGGACCATTGCCCTTTCCTGTGGACATTGCCACCCAAGGCTGTTAGCCCTCAGGGTGGTTAGGTAAGTTAACCGCCTCGTTGAGTTGCTGGCAGTATAGTCTACTCTATTGCCATAGCCAGATAACCTGGCCAGACTTGAACTTCAACTCTCACTGCACATTTTTGTTCATAGTATAAGTTGCCAATTTTATTAATACCTCCTGAAGCAAGCTGTTTATTTACCAAAAATGCTAGCAACATCTCATGTTGGACTTTGCAAAAACATTCTCAAAATCATTAAAGAAATATACATATCCACGTTTATATCATAAGCTCACTGGTTTATATGTCTAGCTGTACAGCCAGAGGTCGGGAATTCTACTTCCATGTGGCTCCTAAGAGAAAATCCAACCTGTGTAGCCATAGGCAAGGCACACAGTCCTTGTAGTAAACCACCTTGTAGAATAGTAAACCACCTCTGAGTATTGTCTACCTAGGAAACCTTGGAAAGCTTGTCATAAATCAGAATTGATTTGACCATGCACAATTAACTTGCTGAATCATTTGCTAACTTTATTACATCGATCTGTGGAGCTAGAGACTGGGACTTCGATTCACCACTCAGGGCTCCAGTGGCTAGGAAAGCAGCTCTGATAAAGTTGTGGAAGCCCTGATGAGCTCCACCTAAAACCTATATCTTCTGCTTCTTTTGCCATATCCAAATTCAAATATAGGTGATCATCATGGCGATTAGCCATGAAGACTGTCCTGAGAATATAATGCTGTGGCCTTTCATCTGCCTTCCACATCACAGTGTGACCTTCAGTCCCACGAGTCACTTTCTGGTCCTGAGTCCTTTAGGCACACAAAGTCCTCAGGCCAGGATGGATGAAGCTGCTGCCCTCCCTTGAGAGGGATTCAAATGGGATTTAATCCACTTGGGGACTGTTAGATATTTGAATGTCCAGCGGCGGGAAAACCGCCGCTTCCTATTGGTCAGTGGGCTGGGTCAAGCAGGGTATTTAATCCCCTGCTTGCCCAGCCGTTGTTGTTGTTGACTCATCATGTTCACAATAAACTATTGTGTCTTTGGTTCACCAATAATGACGTCCGTGTCCTCACTCCCGCGCTCGGATCTCCAGATCTAACACTGGCGACGAAGGTGGGATCTTGAGGAACGGACCAGAACCAACGAGACTCCCTGAGCCATCTAAAAAAACGGTACCACGCCATGGCTACTTATACTCCGCCGGCCCCCTTCCAACCGAAGGACGAAAAATGGGGAAGCTACTTGGACCGGTTCGAGTTCTCCCTCATAGCTGGGAGAAATCTCCACGGAACGGAAAAAGGCGTTCTTCCTTACCCACTGTGGTCCCAAGGTATACGAGGTGGCTCAGTCCCTAGTGGCCCCAACGCCTATAATGGAGGTCTCTTGGGAGGCCCTACAAAGGGCTCTCAGAGACCACTTCTCGCCGGACCCTTCCAAGTTCGTTTTTCGCATTCACTTCAGGGATCGCTACCAGATGGCCAGAGAGCCCATCAGCGAATTCGTGGCCGCCCTGAGGACAGAAGCTATCCCGGCCGCATTCGGGTCTTCTCTCAAGGACGCCCTGATTGAACAAATCATCCGAGGGGTCCGAGACAACAAGCTCCGGAAGCGGCTCCTGGCCAGAAGAGATCTGACCCTGGCCACAGTGATAGACGAGGCGAGAGCATACGAAGTCTCAACATCAGCCGCGATCTCTATCAACCGGGCCCCGTCGGCACAGCATCAGGCCACCGCACATCACCAAGACATCGGCCCTGACGAGGAGGACGATGAAGAGGCGGAGGTGTGTGCAGCCGACGGGGCGAACCCAGGGAGAAGTGGCCAGCGCTGCGCCAGCTGCGGAGGACCACACCAGAGGGCACATTGCCGCTTCAGAGAAGCAATCTGCCGTTACTGCGACAAGCGGGGACACATCGGAAAGGTATGCCGGGCAAAGCAAGCTGGAAATCAGGCTGACCGGCACATTCAAAATTTCCCACCGGGCAAGATGGCCGCCAACCACCGATCAAATCATAAGCGCCAGGGAAACCACGGCGCCAAATTCAAAGATGCGGAAACCCACACAATCACGATCAGCAACGCCACCACAGAGAAGGGAGAGAAGTTTTACACAACGGTCCAGATCGACGGAGCAGAGTGCCCGATGGAGGTCGATTCTGGGGCCGCCGTATCCCTGATTTCCTGGAGGTGGATGAAGCGAGCCTTTCCATCCCTCAGGGAATCGGACCTTCAAGTCCAACGGATCCGGGTCAAGGACTGCCAGGGCAGATTCCTCCCCGTCGCAGGCCAGAAGTGGGTCCGAGTCAAGTACGGACGGAGAGAAGAGTCCCTGCCGCTTACCATCGTCCGCGGCAACATTCCGACACTCCTGGGGACCAATTGGTTCCCAGCCCTGGGGCTGTCCATCGCGGGCATCCACTGTTCCTCCATCGACCAGCCCGGAGACACCTCGCTACGGGACGACCTGATGGCAGAGTTCCAGGACGTTTTCGGGGAAGGACTGGGCAGGTACGTGGGGTCACCCATCTCCTTCTCTTTAAACCCGAATGTTGCCCCGATCCGCCTTAAGGCCCGGAGAGTTCCACTGGCCCTCAAGCCCAGGGTCGAGAAGGAACTAGACAAGCTAGTAGCCCAAGGAATCCTTGTCCCCGTCGACCACGCTCGGTGGGAGATCCCCATAGTAACCCCCATAAAACCGGATGGGTCAGTGCGCATCTGTGCAGATTACAAATGCACAATAAACAAGGCGTTAGAGCCGAGTGCATACCCGGTTCCCGTGATTGACCACCTCCTACACTCATTAGGCCAGGGAAGATCTTTGCCAAGCTGGACCTGGCCCAGGCCTACCAACAGCTGCCGGTGGACGACGCCACGGCCGAGGCGCAGACCATAGTCACGCACCGTGGCGCGTTCAAGTGTACCCGGTTACAGTTTGGGGTCAGCATTGCGCCGGGACTCTTCCAGAGCACCATGGAGCGACTCCTCCACAGCCTTCCAGGGGTGGTGCCCTATTTCGATGACGTCCTGATCATCGCGGGAGACCCTGGGCAGCTCAAGGACAGGGTCACAGCCGTCCTCGCCAAGTTTAGGGCCGCTGGGCTAAGGGTGAAGCGAGACAAATGCCTGCTTGGGGTTCCCTCCGTGGAGTTTTTGGGGTTCCGGATTGACTCAAAGGGCATCCACCCGACCAAGAGCAAGGTGGAAGCAATTCGGAACGCTCCGACCCCTAAGAACAAGCAGGAATTGCAGGCATTCCTGGAGCTCTTAAACTTCTATGCGGCATTCCTGAAGGGAAAAGCCACTGCCGCTGAGCCATTGCACAGACTGCTAGCGGCCAAGTCGGGATGGGTGTGGGGCCCAGAGCAAGAGTCGGCTTTTGAAGCAGTAAAAAATCTCCTATCACAGGACAGTTTCCTGATCCAATACAACGCCACCCTGCCACTGGTCCTCGCCTGCAACGCGTCTCCCTACGGCGTCGGCGCGGTCCTTGCCCACCGGCTCCCCAACGGTCTCGAGGCACCCATCGCCTACTACTCCAGAACGATGTCACCTACGGAGCAGAACTACGGGCAAATCGATAAGGAGGCGCTGGCGGCAGTGGCAGGGGTAAGGAAATTCCATGACTACCTGTATGGCCGGGACTTTGAATTGGTGACTGACCACAAACCCCTGTTGGGGCTCTTGGCCGGCGACCGCCCCACACCTTCGGCCTTGTCCCCCTCGGATGCAGCGCTGGGCCCTATCTTTGTCCGGGTACTCTTACACTATGGTCTATCGACCCGGGAAACACATGGGGAATGCGGACTCTTTGAGCAGGTGCCCCCTCCCGGATCAGGACGGGGCAGAGAGGGGGGAGGCATCGTGCTCGCCCTGGACGTTCTGGACTCTGCTCCCACCACCTCGGCTGAAGTTGCTAAGGCCACGGCGAAGGACGCCGAACTCCGGACTGTCTCCAGCTGGGTCCAACGGGGTTGGCCGGACAAGGGGGAAGGGGAGTTCAAAACGTTTTTTGATAAGCGAAACAAACTGTGTTGTGCGGGGGGTTGTTTGCTGTGGGGAGACCGGGTGGTAATTCCCAGGAAACTTCGCCCGACAGTCCTAGAAACGCTTCACACCAGCCATCCGGGGGTAGTGAAGATGAAAGGGTTGGCCAGGAGTTATGTGTGGTGGCCCGGAATTGACAAGGATATCGAGGCGTGGGTAGGCAAATGCACACCTTGCCAATCATCCCGGCCCAATCCTCCAGCAGCCCCAGTCAGGGAGTGGGAACAACCTGCGGGTCCGTGGCAGAGGCTCCACATCGACCTAGCCGGCCCGTTCCACGGCCAAGTATTCCTAATTGTAGTGGATGCTTACTCCAAGTGGCTGGAGGTCTGACTCCTGAGTAGCACCACCGCCAGGGCAATTATTCGGGAGCTGAGGCAACTGTTTGCCACACACGGCATTCCGGACACCCTGGTCTCCGATAACGGCCCGCAGTTCACAGCTACAGAGTTCGAGCAGTACCTGGCGTCCTTAGGGACCAGGCACGCTCTCACCTCTCCGTTCAGGGCGCAAGGTAATGGACAAGCCGAGAGATTCGTGCACAGCACGAAAGAAGCCTTGGGGAGGTTGGGGCCTGGAGACTGGCAGGAACGTACTGATACGTTCCTATTGGCACAACATAACCTCCCCTGTGCTGCCACGGGGAAAGCCCCTCCGGAGTTGCTGATGGGCAGGAGACTCTGCTGCCAACTGGATCAGCTGCACCCACAGTACTCCCCGGACAAGTACCGGGAAGGACAGTCGCGGGGCCGCACACTTCCCATAGACTCCCCCGTTTTTGCACGGAACTATGCACCTGGCCCACAGTGGGAAGAAGGGGTCGTCAGCGACATGCTAGGCCCCTACACATACAAGGTTCACCTCACTGATGGTCGAGTATGGAAACGCCATATCGACCAGCTCAGGAGGCGGACGAGTTCCGACACGGAAAGCGACTTAACCCTCGGAGCACAGACCACCCCAGAGCCAGACATATACCCAATGGCCGAACCGGTCACCGACCCGGTTCAGCCAGAGAACTTCCCCACACGAACGGCCCTGTCACCAGAGAACTTACCGTGCGAAGCAGGTTCACCCCCGGTCGCCGCAGAACCCGTCGCTCGTCCTCCAGAGCAGGCCCCGGCCCAGCCAGGGCAGAGCGAGAGCGACAGGTCCGCTCTGCTCGATGCCCCGACGCCAACTGAACTGCGCAGGTCTGGCAGAGCACGGACATGCCCCCGTCACCTGGATGACTACGTATGTAAATAGGGAAGTAGTGCATTCTGGGGGGAAGGGGTGTTAGATAGAGTCAGGTTCGCCTGATTGGGGCGGGATAATAAATCTAAATAAATAAATAAATAAATAAATATTTGAATGTCCAGCGGCGGGAAAACCGCCGTTTCCTATTGGTCAGTGGGCTGGGTCAAGCAGGGTATTTAATCCCCTGCTTGCCCAGCCGTTGTTGTTGTTGACTCATCGTGTTCACAATAAACTATTGTGTCTTTGGTTCACCAATAATGGCGTCCGTGTCCTCACTCCCGCGCTCGGATCTCCGGATCTAACAGGGACTATCACCCTTCTCTGTCAACTTCAGTTCCCAAGGCTGTTTGTCCTAAGGACGGTTAGGTTAGTTAACCACCACCTGACACTTGATGTTGAGTCACTGGCAGTATGGTCTATTCCAGTGGTTCCCAACAAGGGGTACACAGCCCACTAGTGGACTTCAATTCCCAGAAGCTTAAGTCAGTACATTGGCTAATCAGTGCTTTGGGGAAATGACTTAGGCTTCTGGGAATTGAAGTCCAAAAACCAGCATTTGGGAAACACTGGTCTATTCTATTACCATAGAAGGATAACCTGGCCAGATAGACATTTTCTTGTATATTTCTTGTATAATTCTCTGTATCTACACAGAGTTTTTATGTAAATACATTTGTTTCTCTTCTATTAAGCCACATATTGCTTCTGTCATCTACTCTCTATTTTTTAAAATTTATTTTTCTACTGTTACACCTATGGATCACAGGGTTGTTTAGCTTCTCAACTTGTTCTGGATTTTTGCATTTTCTTTAATTTCGGTCAAACAGTGGATTATTAGCAATGAAAGAATTATGATCTGAATTTGTATTAACTACATAATGAGTTTTTACTGATGTAACAACATTGTTTCAGTACCTCTAATTAATTAGGATATTATCTGTTTGATTCCATGCAATAATACAGTTAGTGCCACCTTGCAGTGATTTTCATGAATAAAGTCTCTGGAGAAGAAGTGAATGCGAAAGCACTTCTGGCCATCATCTACCTTTAAAAAACCCTTGAAAGGTTCATTATAAATTGGAATTGACTTGATGACACATGGGTATTATTAATGATAATTTGAAATTTATGTTGGAGAATGGACGATTGCCTTCACAAAGTTGTGTCATTTTTTTCACTATATTCAGTCCATGTTCCTTGTCCATATTTTCCAGCAAAATCTCTACCGATCTATTTGCTAAAATGTGGTCTTATGAAATTAGATGCTGCTTTTTGTATGTTTTATAACAACTCTTGTGTTCTTCATGTACATTTCTTAACTTTTATCAGTATTAAGACTGTGGTGTCAGTGATGTTTTCTTTAGTTGGGTAAGAACAATCCAATCTGGAAAGGAAATAAAATTTGTCAAAAGCTGCACTTACTTCTTTTGATACTTCCACGGCAATTCCATAACAGTACTGTAGGTGTTTCAAATTAAATTTTGTTTCTAAAAATTAACAGATCATCACAGTCTTTCAGTACAGTTTGGGAGCACAGTTGTGTGGTTGCAGGGTGTGGCAGTTATTTTTTACTTTTAACAAAATACATCGCATACCTTGGTTCTTTACCATTTCACATCAAGTTAAATGTGATGTCCCAGGTGAATTGAACACTTTTTCTGAGCAGCTGTGGACATTCGTCATACTTCTGCCCACAAACCATTCCCCTACTAAGAAAGCCAAAAACTGTCATGTTGTTTTGAAAAATTAGTTTCTACTGAAACTGAATCCCTGTCTAAACAAAGAGGTTAACAATATATCCCTCTTTCTGCAGCCAAGTGCTTTGATTTTTATCTCAAATATTAATTTTTGTTAAGACCACCCATTCACTTCTGTAAAGCAACTTAACCTTGAAATCTTTCATCAACATCTACATCTAAAGACACATCCAACTTCCCATGTAGACTGATAACATATTTCATTGGTCGGCATTTTTCCAACTGTCAGATCTTTGCCTCTGACTGATAAATATCCTGTTGTTACCTGAAGCCCATTGTGTGCTCATAAACGTTCTGGTTACATGTAATGCTGAAAAATCACTTCAGGAACTTATTTTCTTTTCAGATACGTTTATCTTCGTATTGTTAAACATTATTATTAGCAGCATTTAAAGTAACAATGTGGCGTGTATGAGGTTAAACTCTGAGAGAGGCACAATGTTTATTTCTTCTCTGAGCTGCAAAAGAATACTGCAGAGTCCTTCAGCCATTCAGCGGTTCACCCTAACTTCTCTCCTCTTTGGTTTGGGGCTTTGCTTTTGTTTGGGTTTTTTAATTAAAAGAACCAAATAGGAATTCTGAGGCACTCCTCCTCTAGCAAGGGACTGCAGTGGCTCAAGTGGTTAAGACTCTGAACTTGATGATGAGAAAGTCAGCAGGTCAGCAGTTTGAGACCCTATGGAATGAGTTCCCTTCACTGTCCCAGCGCTTGCCAACCTAGCAGTTTGCATGCAAGAAATTGTTAGCAGTTTGCATGCAAGAAATTGTAAGAAGATAAATAGGTACCACTTCGGTGGGAATGTAAACAGCGTTCCATGCACTCCAGTGTCTAGACATGCCTGCCACATGTCCACGGAAATGTCTGCAGACACAGACAGCACTGGCTCTTTGGCTGTAAACAGAGATAAGCACTGAACCCTAGAGTCAGATACAACTCACTTTTGATCTTTACCTTTACCTTACTCCTCTAGCAGTTGAGTTATCTTGTCACAACAAAGTTACAGCTTTGCCACACTACCTTTTTTTAATTCATCATTAAAATATCATTAAAATATCATTAAAATATTTCTATCTCCCTTCCCCTTTCCATATAACAATAGGAACAACCAGACAATAATCAGAAATAAGTGAAATTACAAACTCCTTTTCAAATGTAAGATTCCATGCTCTGATTAATCATCATTACCTTATTTGCCAGCATATAAGACACACTCCCCCCTTAAAATACACAAGAAAAAAACAGTGTGCATCTTATACATGGGTAACAGAACACACCCACCCCAGGTGCAGCGGCAAGAGAGGATCAACAGCTGAAGACAGGAAAGGACTATTTGTAAAAATGCCTACACCACCACCACCCTGGTGCAGTTGGCGGCCACTGCTGACCGCTTGGAGCCGGGTGAAGGGCAGGTTCCAAAGGAGCTATTTTGTCCAGCTGATCTCACCCTCCCCACCTCCTGATGGCCATTGTTCTTCCCCCACCCCACTCTCCCCAGTGTGTGTGTGTGGGAGGATTCAAAGAATCCTTCCCCCCTCCATGCCACTGTCCTCGGCTAGTGGCAGGATGGTGGGGAAACACACTTCAAAGGAGTCCCCCCCCCAAAAAAAAAAAAAATCCCACTCTCCTTGGCTCCAGGAGTTAATTTTGGAAATTCATGAAAAAATATCAAATATTATTTTTCCCTTTAAAATGTGTAAAAAATGGGGTTTGTCTTATATTCCAATGCATCTTAAACACCAGCAAATATGGTATATGGAACAATAGTGCAATTTCCTACTGTATCTTGAAGTAGAAGAGCTGAAACTGTGTAGCCTTGTGCAAGCTACAGGGTAGTAAACTACTTTTGAGTGTGCTGTTTCTGGGAAATCCTGGAAAGGGTCTTCATAAGTCAGAATTGACTAAGTAGCTGATAATGATACTAGGGCACACATGTTCATCTGCTTTGCTAATAGTAATAATTGTAAATGCTACTCGTGTCTGAGTATACATTTTTTTCCTGAATACAGGGGAAATTCCATTAGTGTGAATTTGTTTAAGATGGATCCCATCTTGCCATGAAGTGACCTGCACACTATAATCATGGAGCCATCTCCTGCAGCACATATGAAATGAGACATGCAGGATGTGATGCCAGGACTGCAATGGACCACCACAGTCTTGAGGATACTGACAAGGTGCACCTTTACAGCCAGTCCATCTGGCATGGCCTCTTCTGTCTCCATGACCGTTGGGAATCAGAACAGTAAAGTGGTTCCTCCTCCGCTCAGTTTGCCATTGGGCCCAATCTGGAAATATAATATTGCAGTATGTTTACACTCATTGAGTAAATTATGCAGCCAATGGGATCCAAAGGGTTCAGTGAGCCCAATTCCTTCTCCTTCACACACTCTTACACTGGTGAGCTTCTGTTCTCTCTCCCTCTTGCTCTAAAAAATAGATTCTATTCCTTTTTTTTTAATTACAGTTTTGTCACTGTTTTCTCCATTATTTAATTTTATTGTTAAAAATTGGGGAATTGGGGAATTGTTAAAAATTAAAAATAATGTAGAAATGTCTTGGTTAATTAATAAATATTATAAAGGCACTGTGTGTGCTCACTCTTGCTGGGCTATTTTGGAGTGGGATTATTTTTTGCCCCCTACAGTGGCTCAAGTTACTAAGACGCTGACTGGGAGGCGGAAGGTCAGCAGTTCGATTCCTGAGTACTGCAGGATGGAATGAGCTCCCATCTCTGTCCCAGCTCCTGCCAACCTAGCAGTTCGAAAGCAAGAAATTGCAAGTAGATAAATAGGGACCACTTCGGTGGGAAGGTAACAGCATTCCGTGCTCTCCGGTGTCTAGTCATGCCTGCCACATGACCATGGAAATGTCTGCAGAAGCAGACAGTGCTGGCTCTTCGGCTTAGAAACAGAGATGAGCACTGAACCCTAGAGTCGGATAGGACTGGCTTTCGAGCAAGGGAAACCTTTACCTTTACCTTACAGTTTAAAAAAATGTACTTCTGCATCTTTTGAGGTTAACCCAGAATGCTAAAAGCCCTCCTCTATTTCTCAGCAGCAGTTTTTCAGTTCAAATAATATTGGTACCTGAGCTTACAAAAGATTACATTGCTTCAGACTCATGTTGCCATTCTTGTTTCTTTATACATCTGAAAAAAGAAAAAAAGAAAAGAGAACTCATATCCTGAACAGGGACATAATGAAAGAAATTAATACTAATAAATTAACTGACCATCTTACCCTGGGATTTTTTATATAGCATGCCTGAATGTTTTGGATCATTATAATGTCTATTGGGGGGGGGGGGGGGGAGAGAGATTCAATGAAAACTAAAAAATCATTATGCTCTGGGGTGATTAACAATAGAGGTTATATATTGTACTGTGTTTCAGACTAGACTGAAGAGACTGTTGCAACTTCGTGATTTTTTGGGTTCTAACAGACCAAAAATGGTTTGAAGGAACTGATGTTAAAATTATTATCTTAGGTCTGTGAAGAAAGAAAAAAAAAGAAAGAAAGATTCTCATTTAACTGTAATACATTTTCATTCTCCACCTAATCCATCTTTATGTAGTATTCCTTTTAGTATATTTCATGAGTACTATCACTTTGCCCCCAAAGAAAACATTCTTGTGTTATTTGATTTAACACGATCATAACAATACTTTTATTTCTGCAATACTTTGAAATCATGCCACCTAGTGGTTGCATTATTAAGTTGCATTTTAATACTACTTGCTATTACAAACACAAAACAAAAATACAATTATTGTGACACCTTTAAGACAAGTTTGATGCAACCTTTCTTGAGAGTAACCCAATCTTCAGATTATACATACAGTATAAAGAATTGGATTGTTTCCCACAAAAGCTCACACTAAAATGAAGTTGTCATCTAAAAGGTATCATCATACTGTACTTCTATTTTTTTTAACTTTTGGTCATTTTTGAAAAAGACAACTTGGCCTCCATTCTCACAACTATTTTCTATAAAACTATTCTTCTCATATCCTTTCTCTGTACTCTTTAATCAGTGGTGGGATGTCAAAAATTTTACTACCCCACCGTGACGTCATCACAGTCTGGGTGGAGCTAACGTCATGATGTCATGACATGGGCGGAGCCAAAGAAAAATAATAATAAAATAAAATAAAAATAAGCACACACTCACACACCTCAACCCACCCACCCACCCACAACACAAGGACAGCAAGGAGGACAGCAAGGAGGCCATGCATGCACACCAAGCACTGTAGGCATGCATGCACACCAAGTGAAAAGGTAAGCTCCGAAGGTGGTTCCTCCCAAAAGCTGCTACCGGTTCTCCGGGACACTGGGAAAAGTTACTACAGGTTCTGGCGAACTGGTGAGAACCTGTTACATCCCATCACTGTCTTTAATACACATGTTAGGAGCAAAGGCATTCAAAACCTCAGCATGTAGAGAGTGTGACGCAGATTTCTTTTTCTCCCCAATCCATTCTCACTTGGAAAGGTCAATCAATATCATTAATAACATGGATAGGACAATACAGAAAGATGTACAGTGGTACACCACATAAAGAGCATAATGCATTCCACTGGATTGCTCTTTAAGTGAGTTTGCTCTTTAAGCAAAACACCATTGTAAGTGACCGATAGAAAGGGGAACTGGGGAGGAAAAAATGCCATAGTTAGTGAAGTATTCAAAATCTGTTCTAGTTTTATCCTCAAGTGCTCTCAGATTTCTTTACAGGTGGCATATGGAATATCTTGCTGAGCCGTGGGCGGAAAACTCCCACTCTTCAAGACTAGAATTTGGGGCCTCCCAAACTGAAAGGCATCCTATCTGGGCTGAGACACTTGCCTGACCAGCACAGTTTTTCTGGCATGTTTCTATGAGTTCCTTCACTCTAACATCTGGTTTGTTCCTCAGCTTTGGTGCCATGACTCATCTCTTGGCTTCTGGTTCTTAGCTCACCTTTTAACAGCTGCCCTGACAGCTTCCCTCTCTCTCTCCTTACTTAATAAAAACCTAGCTGATAGAGCCCTAATGATTTTGAACAAAGAAGACTTTGTGAATGGCATACACTTCTTTCAATATGGAACAAGTCTACAGTATGAGCTGCCACACCCCCTGCATCCATTTCACACCATTCTCCTAGTCAAGGAGTTCTCAACCTTTTAAAGCTGGGGGCCGGGTCATGTTCCCTCAGACAGCTTCAGGGGCCAGACAGCCATTTTGCCCTTTCTCCACCACATGACACTTCCTGGTGTGGTTGAGGTGGTGGTGGTGGGTCACATGAAATGGTGCTGCAGGCCCCATCTGGCCCACGGGCCACAGGTTGAGAATTCATGTTCTAGTCCTTCCCACAAAGCAAGCTGGAGAGTTGACACGAGAAAGTCAGGAATGAAGGATTTGATTTATAATGATAACTTAAAAATTAATATGATATAGAGAAAAGCCAACAAAAGGAGAGAGGGGAGAGAAGAGAACCTAAACAGAATGAGCCAGCCCACACAGCACCTTTGTAGAATACAAACAGAATCTGTTAAACCAATTACAAAAGTTACTGCCTGTTGTAACTCAAGTGGCTTTGCGCCAAACCTGGTTGGTAAATGAAGAATACACATTTTTACTGTGCTTAGCCTAGCATTCAAGTTTGAACAAAAAGTTGTTTTTATTTATTTATTTATTTGTCTTATTTATTTATTTGTCTAATTGTTATCAGGGCCATAGCCAGGATTGTAGTTGTGGGTGGGCACATATTTTTTCAGGATAGGCAACAATGCCATATATACTCCCAGCTGCTTATAACTATATCTGTATCTGTATCTAGATCTAGAGAGAGGGGAGAGAGAGAAAGATACAATTGTACCTCGCTTAAAGAGCATAAAGCGTTCCACAGGATTGCTCTTTAAGCAAGTTTGCTCTTTAAGCGAAACACCATTGTAAGTGACCAATTGTGACTTCTGGCGGGGAGATTGCAAACACTGATTTATTTGTTAAGCAAGTTTTGGTTTGGTTTTAGTTATTAAGCAATGCAAACATTCAGAGAAAATTCTACGGGTCAGACATCCCCTATGGAAACGCTCACATAATGAGCGTTTCTGTGGGGGAAAACTCGCATAACAAAAAAAAAATTGCTATGCGAGTCGGACTTTCCCTAGAGAAAACTGGCATAACGAGCGTTTCTATGGGGAAAACTTGCATACTGAAACAAATTCGCTATGCGAGTTTTTCCCCTGACTTGCATAGCAAAAAACTCGCATAGCAAGAAGCATCAGAGAATGAATTAAATTTGTTATGCGAGGTATTACTGTATAGATAAAGAGAGATAAAAAGAGAGAGAGAGATAAATATAGATACAAGTATCTAACAAACAGGACCATAGTCATGCCTGTCACTTGTCCATGAAAATGTAAGCCGACACAGACAGTGCTGACTCTTTGGCTATAAACAGAGATGAACACTGAACCCTAGAGTCAGATACGACTGGCTTTAGAGCAAAGGCAACCTTTAGCTTTACTATATGCAGACTAATCAGATTAACTGGCTTTCAAAAGCAGTTCAGGCGACATGATATCCGAATGGCTTCTTAAAAAGCATGCAGATGGACTTGATTTCCCAGATCCATTTGCATGTGTGGAATGTTGTTACAGAGATGTCTACCAATGCGTGGACTCCTCGCTGAATAACGACTCCAAGGTATCCAATTAATAAATATGAGCCAGCATGCCAAATTCTGAAATTCTTCTTGCTCTTTCTGTAGCCGTTATAGTCAGTGGTGGGATGTCTAATATTTTACTACCCCACTGTGATGTCATCACAGTGTGGGTGGAGCTGACACTGTGACATCATGGGCGGAACCAACATCATGAGGTCATGACGTTGAGGGTGGGGCCAAAGAAAAAATAAAAATAAAATAAATAAATAAAATAAAAATAAGCACACAGACACACCCCTCAACCCACCCACCCATCCACAACACAAACCCATAAAATAAATAAATAAATAAAATACAAAATATATTAAAATACACCACCCACCCATCCCAAACACAAATCAACCAGAGCTTTTAAACCAGAGCTTAAAGCTTATTCTGGTTAATCTTTCTCACACTAGGTCAGATGGAAGGAACTACAGAATGAACTCAACACAAGATGGCTTCATTTTGGCACTTTTCAACAGTTAAAGAAGTTAGGTACTAAGTCTTTGCCTAACCAGTTCTCTAGGATAATATACCTTAATGTAAATGTAAAACAGCTGTACCTCCTTAAGGGTTCTCCAATTGGAACAGCAATTAGAACAGCACAGGTGTAGCTTATTGATGAAGTAATTCCAAGACTTTGCTTAAAAACCCCAAGCCAGGCCACCAGGCCTGCCAGCTGCCAGGCCTTTTTAGGAACTGTGGTGGTATGTCAATATAGGTAAAGGTATTAAATACACATTAAAATACACAGACACACCACATTCAAAGGTGAGTCACTTACCCTGGGGAGCAGGCTATAGGGAGCTTCAGGCTAGCAGCTTCTCTTCCTCCTCCCCGCTTGGGAGGACAGCAAGGAGGCCGTGCATACACGCTAAGCACTGTAGGCATGCGTGCACATGAAGTGCTTGGCGCACATGTGCAGTGCAGTGAAAAGATAAGCCCTGAAGGGTGGTTCCCCCCTAAAGCTGCTACCGGTGCTCCAGGACACTGGAAAAAGTTACTACCAGTTCTGGCGGACTGGTGAGAACCTGTTACATCCCATCACTGGTTATAGTTTTACAGGGATGAGTTGCTAGCCAATCTTCATCATTTCTCATGTGGGCTTGCAACTGGCAACGGAGACCTAGATTTCGCTGATGACATTGTTTTGCTAGTGGAAGATGAGCTGAAACTACAACAGGCAACAACTGCCCTTGCTGATCTTGGCTGGCCTCATTCTTAGAAGGTACAAAGGGAATTTAAACTCCTGGACTCTAAGGTGCTCCAATCCACTAGCTACATCGGCTCATAACTAATCTACTCACACAACATATATAGGCTGCTTTTCAACAGGAAAATTACATTCATAAATCAAGTTACAATTGGTCGGTCATTCATTCATTCCACCTGTCTCCCCATATGAGACATAGGTAGCTCATAAACAAGTAAAGCTATAAAAAAAAATCACTGTTGGTGGGGAAAACATGATTATAAGCAACCTTTTAAATGTTTTTAAATTAATAATACTGGGTCAACAGAGGCTGTGCTGAATTCAAACCCCTCCAGCCTGCATATGTTATAAATTACTTAGGATTACCTTGCTTCTGGCCTAACTCTGTGCCAGCATAGCAGCTGTGTGTCTGAGCTGAGGGTTTTTTGGATCTCCCATGACTAGGCTCCTCCCCTGCCCCTCCACTTTTTTGGTTATTTTGGCCAATGTTTTGGCTCTTTGCTGCCTGATCTCAGACAATACAGCAGTTGTGCTGGCAAATATGAGATCAGCCATCACAAGGGGGTTGTGCTGGCAAAAAAAGTTCTTCCCCTTCCAAATCTATGACATCTAGAGCAAGGCTGCACAAACTTTTTGGGCCTGGGCCGGTCATGTGGTTCAGTAGGCCGATCATGTGGTTCCTCCCCCCAGAAGTGGAAGTAAAATACACCTTTCAATCTGTTTTGCAACAGGATAAGGTAGATTTTTAAGCTCCCATTTTCTCTGCTTAAACCAGGGATGCCCAAACTACAGTCCACAGGCCAGAACCCTCCCCTGATGCCAATTCATCCAGCCTGCGCCACCCCCGTCGCTCCCAGAAGTGGAAGTAAAACATGCCCATTGCATTTTACTTCCACTTCTGGGAGCGACAAGGGCGGCACGGGTTGGATGAATTGGCACCAGGGGCCAGATCTGGGCTGCGGGCTGTAGTTTGGGCACCCCTGATCTTGAGTATCTTTTAGTGTACATTGTATGTCATTCTACTCCATAGAAACCCACCTTTTCTGATGATAACAGGGTTGCAGAAGACCACTACTTCTCTGGATTTTTAAAATACTTATAGTGCCCTCACACACTAAATCAGCGGTTCCCAGTTTTGGACTACAGCTTCCAGAAATCTTGATCAGCAGAGCCAGTGGTGAAGAATTCTGGGTATTTTAGCCCAAGAAAATCTGGGGACTTATGGTTGAGAATCACTGCACTAAATGATCCCTTATAACAGTTGTGAGGAAGTGGCAGCAAAATATCTACGCAATTAGGCTTTTAAAATACTCCTGCTAAAGCAACTGAGTATTTTTTTTAAACTTACTGTGGCACAGGTTGACAATTGGGGGTCACAAAGTGGAAGGAAGGAGCTGGCCACATACGGTACTACAACTGTTTTGGAAATGAAGGGAACAATTAGGCTTCAATATCTTCCCATTGGCTTTAACAGTATTGGGCAATTTTGGTTACTCCTTTTTGGTTAGCAGAAATATGAGGTAGAAAATAATAACATAAAACAAAAGGTTGAGAGATTACCCATTGTCATTATTGCCCATTTGCTTTCCCTAACAGAAACTAATCGCTTGTATAATAAAATCACTCCAGAAGCATTTAAAGTAGAAAAAAGATATTTTTACTTTCCAATCATCTTTAGTTATAGTCAGAAGAAGAAAAATGGAAAATGGAATCTGCAGTAAGTGGAGAACACCCATGCTTGTTGTTTGGCTGGAGTCAGAGAAAGAGGGACTATCAATGAGAATAGAAGCAAGAAAAAAACAGGAAGAAAGAATGGGAACTTGCTTCTAATGCCATAAACAATAAAATAACATTGCCAATTAAGTTAGTGGCAAGGGACAATCATATTAAACTATAAACCCCATTCCTACTGATATCCGGAGTTATTGCATGTAGGATGGCTTTTATCCCAACAATCCTTCTAAGGCTTGCATGCAAGAACCCTCAAGTCCCATCTTGTTTATTAGGTTCTTGAAACAATTTCTTGGTCATGATACAGTTGTACCTTGCTTAAAGAGCATAATGCGTTCCATGGGATTGCTCTTTAAGCGAGTTTGCTCTTTAAGCGAAACACCATTGTAAATGACCAATTGTAGGGGGGATTACAAACCCCGATTTATTTGTTAAGCGAGTTTTTGGTTGGTTTTATTTGTTAAGAGAAGCGAACATTCAGAGAAAATTCTGCTCTTTAAGCGAGATGCTCTTTATGGGAGGTTTGACTGTATCTGCAGTCGCCTCTGCAATGGGACATTTGATCATGTGGATGGCCCCTTTCTTGGTCAGGTCATGCACCTCATTGTACCTCACACCAAGATATTTAGTCCATGCATTCATCTTCTCACTCTGTGACACTTTGATTCAGCTCTGGCTATCTTCCATTATCCAGACTGCCATCTTGTTAGACATCGGCCATCTCATCGTAAGGGCTCCTCCCCTAAGTTCCTGAGACACCTTGTCCCATTCCTGGAACTCTCACCCTTACCTTCCACCTTTGAGAGAGCTGAGCTGGGAAGAAAGGAACTCTTACTATGCTCAGGCAATAGAGCAAAACAAGGGAGGATTCTGGTAGCATAGCTTGTGTGTGTGCCAATAAAAGAAGAACAATCTTCAGAGAGAAACAACTGCTTTATTCTTCAGGTTCATGTAGTAAAGTCCATGGAAAACGTAGATATAAAGGTCAAAACAAAGAATCAGTCCAATACACAGACAAGGTACATTAGGTAATCATTTTGAGAAGAAAAGAATAATCCCACACCATAGCCAGGGTCTTATACCATTGAAATCCAGAAACGAACTAACTAACTTCTCTGCAAAACGGAGATTCTGCAGTCAGGTGGGTAACCCTTGGCCAATCAGGGAACAGAAGAAAACATTCTCAAAACAATAATTGTTTACACACGTGCACAGTCAATGAAGTCAAAACATGAAGCTAGAGAGATAACAGCACAGGAACACTGGCTAAAAACAAACTGTCTCGTGATATGAGTCTATGAGACAAAGAGGGAACAGAGGATTTCTATGAGGCCTAGCTAAAAAACTACAACCTCAAGCCTCGGGAAACATGAGGAAATATGTCGTTTCCTGACACATCTTTTCATCTATTCCAAAGTCTTTCAGCAGCTGCTGTAACTATAGTAGTTCTCATTATGGTTCTGCTACCACAATGAAGTCTGATTCTGTGGAAGGCAAAGCTATAACATTTTGTTTATGACTAGCCCATTATTGTACATAAACTGAAACCCACTGATGGTCTGTGCTATCCTCTGCCCAGCCTGCATATAAACAGAGATGAGCACTGCCTCTTAAGAGTCAGACATGACTGGCTTTCCAACAAGGGAGACCTTTAGTTTTATCTTTAATGAGCTCCCCTGGTGGCTCAATGGTTAAGGCGCTGAGCCTGGATGGAGTTCGATTCCCTGAGAGCTGCACAATGGGGGGCATGAAAGGAACCTCATTTGGGCATTCCCTGCAAAAATCCTTTCAACCCAGAGTAATCTCTGACATGAAACACACACACACATAGAATAATTCGCATTTTGACAGGATAAAGTGTGCTTCACATGCTTGCCATGTATTCTTTATTTTTAAAATCAATTTCAAAGCTGGCAAAACCAACACAAATGTAGTTCTTTTTGCTAAACAAGATGTATTCTTAGTTACAAAGTGTTGACATGCCCCTAGGGGAGTGTAGTTATTTGTCCCAGGCAGATCTGTAGGAAAAAGCCAGCTGAAATGCAGGCACTAACATTAGGAACCTCAGAGTTAGAACAATGTAATTGGTACAGCACTAGACCAGGACTGAATGAGTCAGGTCCAAAACCCCATCCATTCTTGCAGTACTTAAACTATTTCACAGGATTGTTGAGAGGATAAAATGAGGACAAAGTGAAACCACGTGTACTACGTTTCTAGGAGGGCATGAAAATAAATAAGTCATAGATGTCAACGATGTTCTGTTTCACTTTTCTGTCAAGGCTTAATGTGGGTTTAAAATACTTCTGCTTACTCTATTTCCCCAAATCCACAGTCATACAACATCTTTATATGTTCAATCCCATCCAGGGCAATCCTGCTCTGAAGGTTTGTTCTGTCATTGACCATTAACGAAACAAAATAAATGTGAAGTAAGTAAGGTAAGCCAAGTGGAAACCACAAATCAGGAAGGCCACTGGCTAAGGTTGCCTTCGCTGCCAAGGTCTAATTTGATCTATAATGGAAGGATAATAAGAGGCTTGAGTTGGTTTTATGGAGCTTCATATTAATTTTGGCAATGCAGAAGGGCTGGGCTGATCTTCTTGATCCTTAAACAAACAGCTGATGCAATTGGTGAAACCTTTTTCTCTCTCATCACAATGATATGCTCTCTTCTACCCCCTGATGACCTAAGAATCTTTACCCCAGGGTAGGGTATGTTGAGAACCTTCTTGTTCATTTACTGCCTGCTTGTCTGCTTCCACCCACAACAGCATTTGGAGATGCCGAAGGAGATCTCTCAAGAGGTGGTCCTGAGAGGAAAGTGTTCTGTACTGACAGTATATTAATTGGCTCACCAGCCCTCCCTGTGTTTATTTTTCATAGCACTAATGGGAGGTCAAGGTGAAAAAGTGACTCACACAATGGCATGTCCAAGTTGAAAGTTAATACCAATCCACACCCCCACAACTGAGAATCAGAGCTGGATCGGGCCAAAGGACTACATTTCCCTCCAAGTGAAAAGTTGTGGCTGAAGGGATGGGCAAGCTCAAGGGATACACAGCTCAGTTGCTATCTCCAAATACACAAAGGCCGAAACCCTGCAAGTTTCTTGCCAACTGTTTTCCAGAAATACTATCTTTCATTCATGTCTGTCAAATAAATTAACCCTGATGCTTTTAACAAATGGCTGAGGGCTTTGAACATCTTTCAGGTGATTTGAAGGGATGGGGGAGGAATTATGTAAAAGAAAACCACCAATGTGGCCAGACATTGATTCCACTAATTTCAGAATGGAAATCTCATTTGTCATTTATTATTTTGACAGCTTACCACTCAGTAAGCAACAAAAGAAGGACGGAGCTGACTTGGCCCTGGGCATGTAAACAATTGTCAGTGTTTTACCCGTTTTGAAAATATTTATTCCTGCAATTTGATTGCAATGGGTATCAACCTATAAGGAATTTCCAACTGCCACCTACCTGGCCTGTAAACATCAGACAAAATTTATTTCTCATCTTGACTTGGTACAGGATAGATCCAATTAAAGAACAGCTCTGGGAAGGAAGAATGAAGAGCTTTGTGTGTTTAATGTAAAGCACTGCAAAGGAGCCTATAAGCACTTTCAGCTGAGTACACTTACCAGCTCCCTTGCAGACTTTCACGGTAAGCAAGCAAAGGCCTTGCTGAATTCTTGCTGGAAAAAGGAAGATGAGAGTTCCACTTACACACATGCCCTTAGCCTTGCCATCCATTTAGTGCTCCACAGTTTCAGATATCATCTTCTTTTTTCTTTTGTGTCCTGATCAGACCGTGGACTCCCAAAATGAAGCTACCTTCTTCACTTTGTGGTTACTGGGGATTCCCTCACCCCTCCTCCATTCAGAGTGGTATCACTGTGAATGAAGAAGGAGTGAGGAGCACGCTGGGGATTCCCTCACCCCTCCTCCATTCACAGCGATTCTGATCCATCTCTTGGGGGTGTGTGGACTGGGTAGATGTTCTACCCAATCCACCCCACCACTCCTGACCATTTCCTCGAATAATGCTAAAGAATCGTTATCCAATGCAAGTTTTTTTCCAAAAAACTTGCATCGTTATCCGAGTCTAGCGTTATCCAATGCAATCGTTATCCGGGGTATTACTATATACATAAATAGAAATCTATGTATAGTACTTATATGTACTTACTGTTCATATAAGCTTATGGTCCATAAAAGAAAATCCATCCCTTATTTATCTCATAATATCCTGCTGACTGGAAACAGCATAACAATCATCAGCCAATCTGTTGTGATCCAGCCCTCTTCCGACTCCAAAGAGGACCTGGATCAGGGGCCACTCCCTATGTCCAGCCCAGTTCTGCCTGCACAAAGGCCAAGGGTCCCATGAGCCGGGGATCTCAGCCTGCGCCTGGCCCAAGTCTGTTTTCCCCAGCAGCTGACCTGTCAGATCAGGAGTCTGGCTCTGGCAGTGATCAGCCCTAGGTCAGGCAGAGGTCCAGGAAACAGCTACACCTGAGATGCAGGCAGGCTACAGTGAAGCACCAAAGAAGGCTCCCAGCTGATACTGATTAGCTGGGAGGCTTTCATTTAGTTAGTTAGTTAGTTAGTTCGACTTTTATCACAGCCCTCTCGCTGAGATGACTCCGGGTGGCTTACAGTGTAACCAATAAGAATACTAAAATATAGAAACATCCCCACAATACACACCCACTGGAACAGCCAAGTTTTGAGGCCTTTTCTAAAGGCTAATAACTCTGACAGGAGGTGTAGTTCAGTCAGCAAGAGGTTCCATAGAGCCGGAGTGGATACTGAAAAGGCCCTCCTTCTAGTGCTACAGAGGTGAGCCTCTCTAGCCATTAGTACCATTAGGGAGCCCCTCTGCTCTGGTGGGATGGACAGATATCCTTGGGGTGACACAATCTCTTAAGTAACCTGATCAACTACCATGTAGGGCTTTAAAGGTAATAACCAGTACCTTGAATTGCACCTGGAGGCACACCGGCAGCCAATGTGGCTCTCACAACAAGGGTGAGGCATGGACATAACGCCCTCACCCCATCACCACATGGGCCACCACATTTTGAACCAGTTGCAGCCTCCAAATAGTCATCAAGGGCAGCCCCATGTACAGCACATTACAATAATCTAGTCTGGAGGTGACCAGTACATGAGTGACCATAAGCAAAGAGTCCTGGTCCAGGAACAGGTGTGATTGGTGAATCACTTGAAGTAAGCTTCTTGCAGCCTGCCAGCGTTGGTTCAACTCTTATACAAAGATTGACTTCCTGCTTGACTCCAGGCTGCCTGTCTAGACCTTGACCTGCCTCCTGTGACCCTCACTTCTCTGCCAACCCCGACGACACCCCAGACCCCCTTTAGATTAGACTACTCACTTGGACTCAGTGGTGGGCTGTCAAAAATTTTACTACCACATTGTGGGCAGAGCCGACGTCGTGGGTGGAGCCAACGTCATGACATCATGGGTGGAGCCAAAATAAAAAATAAATAAAAATACAGTACACATAAAAATAGAAATAAAAAACACATTAAAATACAAATTAAAATAGATATCAAATTAAAATAGATATCAAATACACATGCATAAAACACACCCACATCTCAACTCACCCACCCCAAACACAAACCCGTCACTTACCCTGGGGTTGGGGAGCAGCAGGCAGGCAGGCGGTGCAAATCGGCGCAGCGGTGCGGCGGAGTGGCAGCGCAGCCTAGCCTGGCATGGCCCAGCCTGGCAGCACAGTGCAGCCTAGCCCAGCAGCATGACCTGGCCCAGCCCAGCAGTGTGCAAAGGAAAGGCCGCTGCTGCCGCTGCCACTCCTCCAGCCACTGCGCCCTTTCTGGGCAGCCCAAAATGGCTGCTCGGAAGTGCGCATGCATCAAAACTGTATTTGACACATGCACACTTCTATTTTTCAGACCTGAGCACTGCATAACAGAGTGAGCTCCCATCTCTGCCCCAGCGCCTGCCAACCTAGCAGTTTGAAAGTGACAAATTGCAAGTACAGTAAAACACCAGATAACGATTGGATTAGATAACGCTAAAATCGCATAACGTTAAGTAATCTGGGGAGGAGAATTGGATCGAATAATGTTAAGGTCCTATGGGATGGATCGGATAACAACCGCTAAAGCCTGCACGGTTACAATGTATCTCTATGGAGCTTTAACATTATCTGATCCATCCCATAGGATTTTAACATGGATCGGGTAACACTAAAAATTGGTTAACACCAAGACTTGTGGAACCAAGTTTTAGCGTTATCCGATGTTTTACTGTAGATAAATAGGTACTGCTTTGGTGGGAAGGTAAACAGCGTTCAGTGCGCTTCGGTGTTTAGGCATGCCTGCCACAAGTCCATGGAAACATATGCAGGCACAGACAGTGCTGGCCCTTTGGCTGTAAACAGAGATGAATACTGAACCCTAGAGTCGGATACGACTGGCTTTCAAGCAAGGACGACTTATACCTTTACCCTTCCTTCCTTCCTAGCTTATGGTCCTATCTATAACCACTCTAAAATCAAGATATAGGAGAATGGTGATAGCAGTGTATCTTGTGTAAAATCCCATGGATGCCGAATAGCTGGTTTTAAAATTGTGACCAGGTGGGCATCAGCCAAGAGTTGGAGCTTTATTGCAGGGCAATAAAAATGTTTGTAAAATATTTAAACAAATGCCTACAGCTGCGGAGGGATGGTTATTATGCAACACTGCAGAAAAGTTTTTACTCATTTTGATTTTGCAGCAGGCACGTCTGTGGTGTGCTCAAAACTTTCTTTCCAAGCTTCAGTGGAAAATTCTGTCTTGGGGAATGTGCTGGGCAATACTGAGATTCTCTTTTGCTGAGAACTATCCAGTAAAAGTGGATCTGGCTCTGATTTTCACATCTCACATAGTTTATCTGAGAGGAGCAATAGCCTAGTCTTATATTTCAAGTACAGCAGGGGTTCCCAAACTACGGCCTGTGGGCCAGATCCACCCCGATGCCAATTCATCCGGCCCATGCCGCCCTCGTCGCTCCTGGAAGCAGAGAAAATGTTGCAAAACAAATTGCAAGGCATGTTTTACTTCCGCTTCAGGTTGGAGGAACCACATGACTGGCCCGCTGAACCATGTGACCAGCTTGTGGCCTGAAAAGTTTGGGCACCGCTGATGTACAGTCTAGCAGTGGCTTTAACTATCTTATCATGTGCAGAAAGAGGTTTGGTGTGCATATTATAGCTCTTTATTGGGTTTCTCCATTGATGATTTTCATCACAGTTTTGAAGGCAAAATTAAGGATTTTCATTAAGACCAATGCCTAAGTCATAGCTACTTTGCATGCGTGTATTCCTGGATTCAGCCTTCAACCTCAAATTCCAGTGTCAAGTAGAAGGGAAGACTAGAGTATGAGGTTGTCACTAAAAAGTGTTTAGAGACAGGTTCAGAATCTTGCTGCCAGGCCAGTTATGGTGGGACTATGATTCCTTGCTGCAACAGATTTAATGACAGCTAGTACATTTTAAAGTCCAACTCTTAGTGTCAGTTATTCCAGAAAACCCCAAATAGTTTATAATCAAGGTTGCACCCAGACCTTATCATCTATTACAGAATAAGCCTGCCTAGTTTACAAAGATTTATAAGGGTCAAGAAGTCAACATTTTCTATCCATGAACTTGTCATGTTTTCCCATTGCATCTCATGCCTTCATTCTTACCATGAAGAATTTGTTGAGGAACAAAAAGAAACACTGTAGTTAAACAATGTGTTTTGATTGGTAGCACTTGAAGACATCATTCTGTGAGGTTTGAAGAACATGGGAAGAAAACTTTCTTTTTACATATCAATGAACCATGCTCAGAATGGACTTGAGAAAGGGCCTTGGTAGACTTCTCATGGTCTCACACTCTTTCTTCTTTTCTTTACTTATTTCAGGAATACAGTACTGCTGGCTTCTCAAGTGGTGGATTAATCAATTGGCAAGAATTTGATCTAGATGCCCCTTGAAATCCCTTCAATTCTACATTTTATCTGCTGTTATTGTTTTAACATTTGACTTTTCAAGATTACTTCCCACCACATTCACCAGGCATTGTAAGAAAAGATAGAACCCCTGATAACTCACTACAGCAGTAGTGCCCAACCTAGGGCCCGGGGGCCAGGTGCGGCCCCTGATGCCAATTCATCCAGCCTGCAAAGCCCTTATCACTCCTGGAAGCGGAAGTAAAACACGCCTGTATGGGCGTGTTTTACTTCCACTTCCAGGAGCGACGAGTGCTTCATGGGCCGGATGAATTGGCATCAGGAGCCGCACCTGGCCCCCGGGCCTTAGTGACCGTCTTCCTGAACCACATGATTGGGCCACGACACCAAAAGTTTGGGCACCCCTGCACTACAGAGAAGCGAGAAGTAAAATGATTGTTTATTTTTAAATCTTAGTTCTCTTAGTTCTCTTAGTTCTGTTAGACTTACAGACTGAGTATACAGCCATCTTTGTGTGTGATGTGTGGTGTTGTTTTTTGCATTGTCAACCAAATGAGAAACCAAATGAGAAATGAGAAATGCAAGATTGTATCCATATTGCTATTTAATGAGTAATCGCAGCCGATGTCTCTCTCTCTCTTTTTTTTGAATAGTAGCCGTGTTAGTCTGTGGTTCAGGCATCTCAGAAAACAAAACAAAACAAAATAAACAAAATAAAATAAAAAAACACAGTAGCACTTTAAAGACTAACTGCTATAATTTTATTGTTAGCTTTCGTGGATCAAGTCCACTTCATCAGACTAAGAATGAAACTTACAGGCATGTTCTTTATATACCAAATTCAGGGGCTCGACAGGAGAAGGGATGTGGTCAAGCAAGATGACAGACAATCTTGTGCTCACTTGTCTGTCATCTTGCTTGACCACACCCCTTCTCCTGTCGAGCCCCTGAATTTGGTATATAAAGAACATGCCTGTAAGTTTCATTCTTTGTCTGATGAAGTGGACTTGATCTACGAAAGCTAACAATAAAAATATAGCAGTTAGTCTTTAAAGAGCTACTGTGTTTTTTTATTTTGTTTTGTTTTGTTTTCTGAGAAGCCTATGTTTTTGTTTTCCTTAAGGTAAGACAAACATGGCATGAATTAGAAATCATTTTTCATATACAGTATCTTGCTCTGTAATCCATTCTTTTTCTTAGGGACATCTTCTTGGCTTCAGTCACAAAATGATGTTTCATTTAGAACAGAGTGACCTGATGGGGAACTCTGAAAGTAGTTCATTCGGGTTCTCTGGCACACTGCTATGCTTTTCCCTTATTTAATCACTCAGAATGAGAGGTGATTTCTTCATAATTCACACAGCAGCATACCTAAAATGAATCTATGTGGTGCTGTTGTGGGAGTGTCAGATTTTGACATGGAAAACTTAGGTCCACTCTGTAATGCAGTGGGTGGTCTTGTTCTGTCAACTTACCCTTCCACGTGATTTTTTAAAGATATTTTCAAAAGAGGCAACATAACACTTTGTCTTAGATATTTCTTGGCTTCCTTGAAAAGTATATGAGAGTGTAGCTGTAAGCTAACACTATGCCAATTTTTGTAATATGAAAAAAATGAAAAAAGGGAATTTCAAGTGGCCTGAATGTTCTCCCAAAGTCCCCATACAGCACTATTTTTCATGCTGAGATGAATTAGTTGCTGCTTCAGTGCTATTTGTTGATCCACATTGACTTGTTTCTTCCAAGACACAGAGAAATTGCTGGGTAGCCATTCAAATCTAGCTACACAACAATGTTACTGAAGGAAAACAAAACTACAGTGGTACCTCACTTAACGAGCATAAGGCATTCCATGGGATTGTTCTTTAGGCGAGTTTGCTCTTTAAGTGAAACACCATTGTAAGTGACCAATTGTGACTTCTGATGGGGGGGGGGAAATTGTGACCCCTGATTTAGTTGTTAAGCGAGTTTTTGGTTGGTTTTAGTTGTTAAGAGAGGCGACCACTCGGAGAAAATTCTGCTCTTTAAACGAATTAGTCTCTAAGCGAGGCGCTACTGTAATTCAAACAATGGAATTGATTACAGCATTTTTATTCCGAGGTATAAATTTAATGTGACATCACAGTGGGACCAAGCAAGGAGCCACTTAGAGGTATAAAAAGCTCATTCTGAAATACCATTGCAGTTCTAAGTTTAGAGAGCAAAATGCTGAAAAAGTGAAAAGGAATTTGTGGGCAAACCTTTTCATATGAATGGATAAATATGAAAGTCTGGGGTAACAAGGAGTTGATTTTTTGTATTAATGGATTGTGAGTTCAGTTCAGTGCCCGCTCACAAAACAAATTTCAGCTCCTGCATGTAAAACTGAATTCTAAAATTATAAGTCTAACTTGTTTATCTCCTTTTCTTCTTTTGTGTCTGGGTCAGACTCTAAACTGCCAAAATGAAGCCGCCTTGTGGTATGCATTCCTAGGTTACTTCCACCAGACTTAGTGTGAGACACAAGGTTGTAGTTACCTGGGGGAAGCCCAGTTGTGGTTCAAAAATACCACAATCTTTGAGGAAGCTTTTTCTGTGAACCCCACTCTTTTATCCCTGATTCTATTTGATGAATCTCAAGGTTCTAATTAAAAACAAGATAGATCCCACAAGGCTGAAGTCTAATCATCTCTGGTTTAAAGGAAGTAGGGATGAGGAACATTTGTTGAATTGCTACTCACATCACCATCCATTAATGGCTTACACTTGTTAGAGCTGATGGGGGTTGCAATTGAATAACATCTGGAGCCTGGAGGCCAAAGGCTTACTCACACCTCATCTGGAGAGAACTCTTGAGTTCGTGTCGCAAAGACACACTTGCCTACTAATCTCAGGAGTGACAGCTGGATCTCTAGCAATATTCTGAGATTCATATTTTTTGAGTATTTGTGGACAGCAAGTCCTGACATTGAGCTAACAGGTCCAAAAAATCACAAGACACAAACATTAAAAACCATAAGCAGAAGCAGGCCACTCATGTGTAGCAAGCTTGAATATTTAGTCCATAAAAGCTTCCAGGAATAGTTCACAAATAGTTGATTATAACCAGGCACCTACTTGTCTATTAACACATGCATGAGAACATGGCTCTCCTTTAAAGAAATTTGCTGAATGCCATCATAAAGAAACCTTTCTTCATCTCTGTTTGAACTGTTTCTTTGCAGTGAATAAGGTACAAATCATTTACTACTCAAATGTGTTCATAGGCACTGATTTTTAACAAATATTTATCAACAAAATTTGATTCCCCCCCCCCCCTCAACTGGAAAAGAGCAGCAGGACCGAGATGCAAAACCCAGAAAAGAAAGTGCAGCTCACTCTTTCATGTTCCCACAGTGTGCAATGCAACGTGTGTGTTCAAAATATATAAATAGTGTTTGCTGACTTGTTTATCTTAAGATTCACCAATGTTACTCTGAAGTTGGTCATGGAACATTTTCTGCCCAGTCAGAGGAAACTTAACAGGGCAACCTGACATCAAATATTAAAATAACAAATCCATGGATATTTAAATGAAATATGTCTTGCTAACTGACATATAATCTTCAGTCTTCTAACCTTATGTATCACTTCAAAAAGTGTTGTTATGGTGCCAAGTTAGTTTTATGTACCAGATAGGAAATTACGGGTTATTAGACAAAATCCCAGTCCAACTGGCTATCCTTGGCTTTTAAAAATAAAATACGGTACTTTTGCTTATAACATAGGTATTGAATGGTGAAGGCATTCTCCTAACTCATCTTACTATATAGTTAAACATTATTATAACCGTTTTTTTAAAAATAGCAGACACCATGTCTAGTTGGATACTACTCAACATGGATTATATAGAGCGTGATGGTACATGATCACAGGAATTACTATCTAGTATATTATATATTGGTTGCAGAAGGAGGGAAATGATTCAAATTATTGATGAAGTTTTTTTGCTTTGACATTCTGTCCATTAAATGAATGCATCATGTACTGTATGTACCTATATCTTCTGGTATTCACACTACTAGTATGCCAAGTTATTTATCTCCCACTCTTCTCTCTTAACACTTAAACAATTCTGCAGCAATAAAACACAAAGTTCATTAGTCCACATCATAGGAGGACTGAAGTCTATGATGATTCACTGCCATTGCAATCAAAGCAAGTTGATCCATTTCCCTTCAAATCACAGCCAATGTTTTTCATGTTTACCAATAGAAATCCTATTTTTACAACTTCATCAATCCCCTAGATTTACGATGTGTTTAAGGATAATAGGTCTGTAAACAGAAGTAAAGATACATAGCCTTCAAAGTGTTATCTGTTACAGGCTTCCACATATTTATTTAGGGTGATAGATTGGTAGGCTAGAACACTTGTTTTGAATAGCTTCAGTTCAGTACACTCTATATGGTTTTCTTCATAACATTCTTTCAGTATCTATTAAACATATTTAACAAGGATGCTAAACTTTACCACCTGCTTTCCATAGTATTCAAGTAGCATTTTAAGCAAAGTGAATTCATTTGTCCTCATTCTTGTCCACTTTGGGCCAAAAAAACAATTGTAGCCCATTGATAATTTTATTAGTTCTGTAATGGAAAGGAGTTGGCTTATTTTAGTAATCTTAACACATCAGCATTGTCAGTCTATGTATAGCAAGTGTAGCTGTAGTTCCTTCTTGAAAAGTAACAAATGATATTTTAGGAAGGGGAATGTTCCTATATTTGGCTGACAAGAGCCAGGATACAGAACATCAGCAGCTCAACAACCACAGAAGGAAGTCATGGTATTCAATAATGGCAGTACGCTAGGAGTACTGAGAATATGATCGTTTCCCGTAGTCATGCTAAACTAGTTGGCCAGAATGGTAAATGAAAGGGCATTCCAAATAATATAGTTACAACAATAGTTATAACTATAGTTATAGTTTATTCTTTTTTATAGGAGCTCCGAAGTATACTAATGAGAGATAGTTGCAAAATGGTGGCTTAGAGTAGAGTTGCCATAATTATCTCCTACAAAACTGGGACAGAAGTATACTTGACATAAATGGGCAGATTATCTACAAAATAACCTTTTTAAAAAACAAACATAATATAATGACAGCTATAAAACACTTTCACACTAACTATATCAATACATAAATAAATTTATTTACAACAGTTAATTCTTACTGTAAGATGATCTGTTTTACTTCAGAGAAGTTGCATTTGTCTCCAGGTATACTCCAACTCCAATGTGGCAGGAAATCGCTCATTTGATGGCGAGAGTTTGAATTCATTTTAATGGTGTGTTCGAATACACAGTCAGTATTTTTTTTTAAATCCAGGACTTGAGCATGATTTTTAGCTAACTGGCCAGGACAATTTTCTCGACCTTGAATCCAGGACAATACCGGTTTTCCAGAACGTATGGCAACCCTAGCTTAGAGGCAGAGCCAATACCTACTGGATTCCACAGTGACCCACTTGATTAAAATATAAATATACTACTGATTTATTACAGAGGGGGGATTCCTTTATAATTTAAAAAGAGTGGGAGATATTGAATCTAGGAGGGGGGAAATGGTTATTGCCATTCTTAAACAAATGGGAGAGACATCCTTGCTGATATTTTGCAAATAATCTAACAATCTACTTGTAGGCTCTATAATAGCTGTACAGTAAAACATCGGATAACGCTATGACTTGGTTCCACAAGTCTTGGTGTTATCTGATTTTTAGTGTTATCCGATCCATGTTAAAATCCTATGGGATGGATCGAATAACGTTAAAGCTCCATAGAGCTACATTGTAACCGCACAGGCTTTAGCGGTTGTTATCCGATCCATCCCATAGAACCTTAACGTTATTCGATCTAATTCTCCTCCCCAGATTACTTAACGTTATGCGAATTTAGCGTTATCCGATCCAATCGTTATCCGGTGTTTTACTGTATTTCCATCACTGATTGGCAGATAGCTTTGTAATGACTAAATAAATGTGTTATACTCAAACACATGTTAACTGAATACATTCCTACTCCCTTTCCTGCCCCTAGTATATACAGATCTTTGTTACAAACTTGTGGTCAGTGACTTGTAAGCCAACTCTTTCATGAGAGTATTACCTGTGAGATTTTGTGAAAAGTTCACTTTAATTTTGTGAAACTCTGAACCTTGCCAATATAAACAGGTCCGTTTCTAATGCAGAATTACCCAAACTTGCTTGCCACTTGGTCCCTGTCCCTACTAGGCAACAACATTTCACATGCTCTATAAAGCAATTCTATGCATCTTTGCTCCAAAGTAAAGCCTACTGCCTTCAATAGGATTTATTCCAAAAGGGGATTAAAAATGCAGTGGTGGGGTTCTTTTTTTTTACTACCTACTCTGTGGGTGTGGTATGTTGGGTGTGGCCAGGAGGAAAGGACTACTTTATTTCAAAACTTGGATGGGTGGGGACAGCCAGAATTTCTGCTACTGGTTCTGGCAAACTGGTGTGAACCTGCTGAATCCCACCACTGTCTTAATCCAATTTCTGTCATATTTTCACAAATTCATTGTGCTCTTGGTTATGCCTGGGCATTTTCCTCAAACACTGCATCACAATGGCAGCCCACACTTCTTAGTAACTTGGAGATTTCCTGCTTATTAAAAACTCTCATACTATTTCACTGCTTACTCTGTTTATTTCTGCTTTTCAGATTCTGCATAGTCGGAAAAATAATACTTAGTGGATGTTTTCCAAACGAGATTTACCACATGATCTCATTTATTTCAATGGGGGATTTATTTGTGTCCTTAAATCATTCCCACTGACATCAAGGGAACTTAAGTAAACATAATTGTGTCCACCAAGTTTAACATGCCAAAAATGTACACATATTCTTGTGCTGAAATGTTCCTAGATACCCCACATGTTATTTCTTACTGCTATAGGGCTTAATACTCCCACCACTAAAAGCATGTAGATAATGTTAATAACCATGTGGATATTTCTCTCAGTTTGGGAGCATGCATGAAAAAGGGGGTTGGGGAATGTTTGGTCCTCCAGATATTGCTAGACTACAATTTCCATCAACCCTAACCATTGATTATTCTGGTTTAGGGATCATGGAAATTTCAGTCCAACAACCTCACCAAAAACCATGAATAAACCACAAGTGCTAAGAAAAAGATTGGGAATAGTGTTACAAATAAAACTGCCCCACCCTATACCACCCTATACCACCAAGGTTAGTATTCCCTTCAGGTATTGAATTATACAATTGCAGCAGGCAGATGGCTATCGAGGCCTTTTCTGGCTTTTTAAAAATTGAATCAACACATGATTCAAAAGGAGGGTTCCCACTGACAGCAGCATATGAAGTTACAGATGTTTGACAGTCACACACTTTCACGTGGATATAAACACCCAATAAATCATCAACCATAACTTAGCCACATGTCTACCAATTTCCCCAGTGGAAACCTTAACTTTAATCTGAAGCCCAAATTATTTCATCTCTTTAAAGTATCTCCAGGTAGTACCTGATCACATGCTCTAACAATTGTTCAAGCAAATATGCTCTGTATTATATGGGTAGGATTTCTTTGCTTATTCTCAAAGGCGTGTACCTACCGGTGTACCTACCAGTTAGTTGGCCAGAAGTGCCAACTAACGTTAGTACTAATGCCCACAGATGGGTGTGCCAACGTCTATGAGAGCCATGAGTTTTTCTTTAAGCTCAGATCTCCTGGCTTATTGTCAGTAAAGTCCATGCCAGCTGTACCAGCCAATGAAAGCTTATAGGAAAAATAAATTTGTCATAGGAAAACTACAGAAATGTGATTGCTTTCATGCAAAACTACAGTAAGGAGATTGTTAGACTAGAAGTTGTTAATTCTGGGAGGGGGAGGGGGGAGAAAATAGAAAAACTTTACCAAATTGAATTTTGGTAAATTCAATTAAGAGTCCCTGAAATTTCTCAACAAGGAGCAGTGCAATTTTTTTAATAAATAAAGAGATTGATTAATTATGTGTTTACATTAAATGCAGGCATGGCAAAATCATTTTGCGCCTTAATCCCGCTAAGGTGTAAAGATTGGCCAGAGAAGAAACCTCCATGAAGGTTTCTCCTCTTGGTTGGAAAGAACTGTATTCCAGCTGACAGCTGCTCTCTGGCCATAAAAGTGCGGGTAAGGACACTGTGGATTCTGCCACCAGCATGTAAAAAATGGACCATCTGAAGTAGAATGCTATGAACATCTGTCAGATGTACATCCCATTGAGTTCCTCCCAAACAAGTCGCTGTAGGATTTCAAGATCTAAGTAGCTAATAAAAACAACCTTCTGCAGAGTGACTTCTATGATATCTTTAGACACCAGGGGAATGTCATTGTATTGCAGAGTATGAAAATGCCCCATGTCCCTGAATTTTTGTTACTGTAGATGAAAGAACATTGTACAATACTCAAATACATAGTGCCACAAAACATATGTCCACATGAAATAGAATTTTGTTTCAAATGGCTTATAGTCCTTCTCTTTCCACCCCAACAAAACATGGATCCTGGGGTACTAGAATGTATCTATCTAAAAGCATGAGGCTGAAGCAGCTATGAAGGCAACTTGATTGAATGCTGACAGAGCAACTCTTTCAAATAAACAGCAATGCTCAGACATCTTTGGAAGGTTGCAATTTGCCAATTATAGTTAAGAATAAAATGGAAGTTACTCTTGAACTTAAGATAAGTGCTTAATCCTTAATAAAATTCTGCTGACATAGTTTATTTAATTTATTTATTACATTTATCCCACACCTTTCCAGAAAGAAAAAAAAGCACTCAAGGTGGCTTGTCTTAAAAAATTTTTAAAAAACAGGTAAAACCACATTTAATTTTTAAAAATCATAAAACAGTAAACTATCCTCACCATAAAAACATTAAAATTAAATAAATACATCAAAACCATTAAAATCAACAAGGATGTCATTAAAAACAACCAAGTAAGACAGGCTAACCTTCATATGTCAATCTAAAAGATGTATTTTTACTTCCTCCCTAAAATTAGTCAGAGTGGAAACAGAGTGTAACTTTGAAGGGAATGCATTGAACAGTCTAGGAGCCAGACAGGAGAAGGCAACAAACTCTAGATGTAAACACAAATATCCTTGCCTTTACTCTAATTCCATCTCTGCCCATCTGGTTCACAGCAAACCATAGTCTTCTATTGCATCTGAGCTGGATTAACAAAGGATTGTGGAAAAGACAGGTTTCACTTACCAGTAACTGTCGTTCTCCGAGTATGTTGTTTGGGGATTCACACTAATGGGTTCTGTGCTTGCGCTGAATCCGAGCGGAACTGAAAAGCTGATTGGATAAAAGTTTTGAAGTTAGGACCGCCCACCATTCCCAACCGCTTCTGGCGCCATTTTGCGCTCTTCCCTCAGTTCAATACTAGAGCTGCCTGCGAAGCATAGGGCCATCTCAGGCCGGCAGCATCGAGGGGAGGTCGGGTTGGGTCGTGTGAATCCCCAAACAACATACTCGGAGAACGACAGTTACTGGTAAGTGAAACCTGTCTTTTTCCTTCGTGTTGTTTGGGGATGCACACTAATGGGTGACTAGCAAGCTCACTTACCTGGATGGTGGGCAGCCGGCGTCCTGAGATGCAGGAGAGCGTGTTGACATCAGGGATGGGCGGTCATCACCGAAGAGGATCGGAGACCAGCCGTCAGGATGGACCTGCCACATCTGACATCAGCAGCAGACCTCGTATCAACCCGGTAGTGGGAGATGAAGGTGGAGGACCTGGACCAGGTAGCAGCCTTACAGATGTCCTCCATAGGAATGCCTTCCAGAAAGGCAGTAGACGAAGCCAATGTCCTGGTGGAATGGGCCTGGACATGAGGCGGAGGTGGCAGTGATGACATCTCATAGGCCAGCTAAATGGTACCTGAGATCCATTTAGATAGTCTCTGGGCAGACAGAGGCTGTCCCTTTGACTTGCCACCATAAGCAATGAAAAGGTGCTTCGCTCTCCTGAAGGACACAGTCCTTTGGGTGTAAAACAGCAAGGCCCTCCTGACATCCAACAAATGCCACACTCTCTCTTGTGCAGATGAAGGATTCAGGAAGAACGCTGGCAGTGTGATGGACTGGGCCAAGTGAAAGTCAGTGAGGACCTTTGGCAGGAATGCAAGGTCCGGATGCAACACTACCCTGTCAGGGTAGATCTTGAGGAAAGGAGGGTCAGACCTCAGGGCTGCAAGTTCACCTGCCCTTCGGGCAGAGGTAATGGCTACAAGAAAGGCAGTTTTGTAAGACACAAACTTAATGTCTACTGTAGCCATGGGCTCAAAGGGCGCCTTAGTGAGCGCAGTGAGCACAGCAGTGAGGGACCACTGGGGAGGTGGTACTTTGACAGGTGGATAGGCATTGCGCAGTCCCTGAAGGAAACGTTTAACAGTCTTGTCCCTGAAGGCAGAGGACAGCACAGAGGAAGGTGGAGCATTGGCAACCATCGCAGCCATATGGACTTTCAAGGAGGAATGCGCGGATCCTGACTCAGCCAGATGCAGGAGGTAGGACATGACATCCTGCAGGGATGCGGAGTCCACGGTATGGTCGTTGGATGTTAAAAAGTCAAGGAAACTATGGTACTTGGCTTCGTAGGATGGCTTATGAGAGAGTTCAAGGATCTGCGCTAGGTCAGGTGGATAAGCCAGGCCATCAGATGAAGGCTCGGCAAGTCTGAATGTAGGATCCGTCCGCCCCCCATGTGGAGGAGGTTCGGATCGGTGGGCAGGCGAAGGAAGTCGCAAGCCAGAGACTGAAGCAGTGGGAACCACGGCTGATGCGGCCAGGACGGACCAATTAATATCGTCCATGCACTCTCCGCACTGATCCGTACGAGGACCCGTTGGATGAGAGGGATCGGTGGGAACATGTATAGGAAGTCCTGATGCCATGGAACCATGATGGCATCCCCTTCCGATCTGCGACCGATCCCCGTTCGGGAGCAGTAACGGTGACACTTGGCATTGGCTTGTGTCGCAAACAAGTCCAGGACCGGCGTGCCCCACCGGCGGCGCAACCGGTTGAACACCAATCCGTCCAGCTCCCATTCGTGCATTGCCATCCCTTTGCTGCTCAGAAAGTCCGCATCCGTGTTCAGGGTGCCCTAGATGTGGACACTGATCGGGAAGACGTGCACCTTCAGGCACCATTCCCAGACCATCACAGCAAGATGAAGGAGGGAGAGAGACTTCGTCCCTCCTTGCTTGTTGAGATAGGCCAGGGTCGTGGTGTTGTCCGAGGCGACCTGCACCATGCGGCCCGCTATTGAGAGTCTGAAGGACCGCATCGCCTTCCACACTGCCAAGAGTTCGAGGAAGTTGATGTGGTGCCCGGCTTCCGCAGGAGTCCAGACCCTGTGGATCCGTAGACTGCCGCAGCACGCTCCCCATCTGTGTGTGCTCGCATTGGTGGTGATCTGCATGGTCGGCGCAGGAAGAGTGAAGAGTTTCCCCATGGCCACGTTGCGGTCCATCACCCACCAGTTCAGTTGGTCCTGCAGTTCAGGAGTTGGTGTGAGCCACTTCCCGAGGTGGTCATTGACGATGTTGAACGAGGCGAGGAACCAAGACTGGAGGGACCGCATCTTGAGCTTTGCGTGCGAGATCACCACCATGGTCAACGCCATGAGTCCCAACAGACGGAGGGCATCCCTTGCACGGATGCGACGCCTGCCCTGCATCCGTGCCACCACTGCACGGATGTCGAGCAGACGTTTGGGCGGAGTGTAGGCTCTCAGAGCCAGAGAGTCCAGTACCGCTCCGATGTAGTCTATGCGTTGAGTTGGGGTCAACTGGGACTTTTTGTAGTTGACCCTCAGACCGAGACTCTCCATGAGGGCCAGGCAATAAGAAACATCATCCATGGCCCTCTGTTTGGTCGGGGAGCAGACCAACCAGTCGTCGATGTATGGGAACACCTGGATCCCCTGCAGCCGAAGATGGGCGGCCACCGGCGCCATGCACTTCGTGAATACTCTCGGAGCGGAGAGGCCGAAGAGTAGACACTTGTACTGGTAGACGTCGCTGCCCACCTGGAAGCGGAGGAAGCGGCGATGTTCCCTCCTGATGGATACGTGGAAGTACGCATCCTTCAGGTCGATGACTGCGAACCAGTCCCCATGGTTGATCAGTGGGAGGATGGACTGAAGGGTTACCATCCACAACTTCCTCACGTCGATGCGCTTGTTGAGAAGGCGGAGGTCCAAGATGGGGCGGGACTCTCCGTCCTTCTTGTCCACGAGGAAGTAGCGGGAGAAGAACCCATCATGAGACTCCGACACTGCGACCGGCTCTATGGCTCCCTTCTCCAGGAGAGCTGACAGTTCCTCCTGGAGCGATGGAGACGGATCGGTGACACGGACCCGTCCGACAGTAGGGCATCTCTTGAACATGATCACGTAGCCAGAGTCTAAGATGGTTAAAACCCACTTGTCTGTGGTGATGGTGGACCACACCGACAGATAGTTCACAAGGGGACAGTAAGGAAGAGGGATGAGAGTCTCGGTCACGGAGGAGTAAAACCCGTTGCTTGCTCCTCCGATCGGTCCACTTACCAGTCTGTTGGCACTGCTGGTAACGCGGCCATGATGCTTGCTGCCTCAGTCGGTAGAACTGGTGCCAAGGGTAGTCCTCCTGCTTCTGTTGTTGGCGAGGCTGGTAGGACGGACCTTGAGACGAGGTCTGGGGCTGGTCCGACTGGTACCGACCCGACCCTCGGCATGGAGGACGGAACTTATTGATCGTCGTCATATCGTTCTTAAGCTCCCCCAAAGAGACATCCGTCTCTTTAGCAAACAAACCCTCGCTGTCGAAGGGCAGTTCCTCAACCAGTTTCTTGACCTCATCCTGGAGGTCGGCCGAGTGCAGCCAGGAGTGCCAGCGTATCTGGATGGCAGAGGCCAAGTTCTTAGCCTCCGACTCCATGATATGCCTCCCAGTTCGGATCTGTTGGAGGGCCAGCTGGTTACCCTCCTGGCAGATGGACCCGAACTCAGCCTGGAACTCCGGCGGCAGATTGGACTTGAAGGCCTCAGCCTTCTCCCATAGGTGACAGTTGTAGCCGCCCATGGCCGTTGCATAGTTCACTGCACGGAAGGACAGGGAGGCGTTGGCATAAACCTTCCTGCCCAGAGAGTCCAACTTCTTCCCCTCCTGTGATGAAGGGAGGGGAGTGCTGCTTGCCGGAGTCTGATGCAGGGCGCCCTTCACGACCCGCGATTTGGGCGCCGGGTGGACATGTAGGAAGGTGGCATCATCTCCAAGAAGTCTATACATCCCGTCCACTCGTGTTGACACCGAGTGGGACGAGACGGGCTTCTGCCACACAGCCTTGGCGATCTTCAGGAGAAGGCCCAGGTGGACAGGGACCAACTCCTTCTTATCGGCCACGGCGCAGACAACGTCCTCGCACTCCTCTGGAGGGGCCTCCACCTTGATCCCGAGCGTGGATCCCAGGCAGGTGATCAGCGCCGTGAAGGTCCATTGGTCCTCTGGCTGGGAACCGTGGACGGAGCTGATGTTGTCGTCTGGCAACATTTTGGCGGCAACCGGTGGCGGCTGATCCTCCTCCTCGACCGACGATCCGTCGGAGCCTTCTGACCGCTCCGAGATGCTGGGCGGTAGAAAGAAGGCCTCGGGGTCCGAGTCCGACCAGTACGGCCTGGCGGTCCTCGGATTGCTCCCTGGGAAAGGCGACTGGTGCAGAGGGAGAGAGACCTCCGACCGTACCTGCTCCGTGCGTCGCCTCTTCGCTGGAGCCGGGCTCTCCTCATGGAGTGGTGCTGCCTCCGGAGCTAGTTCACGGAGCAGTGGTGCCTCCGGAACAGCTGACGGTGGTGGGTGAGGGACCCGGAACTGCTTGGCCATCTTCTGCACCATCGCCTCCAGGAACGGGGCAACGAGGCTCAGCTGTATGGACGGCTTGGGAGCCGGAGCCACAGAAGGGGCCGACAGAGATGCAGTCCTCTGCGGTGGCAGTGGCAGAGGAGTCTCCGGTAGAGGCGGCAGACTTGGGACCTTCTCCGGGGAGATGATGACCGGAGAGGTCGACGACGAGCTGCCCGGCGAGATTGCGGCCATAACGGCAACGGAGGCCAGCGATCGAGATGGCGACGGGCGCATCGCGCACGGAGTTGGAGGGAGAGAAGTCGAAGAAGTCCAGTGGTGTTTCTTCTTCTCCTTCTTCTCCTCCTCCTTCTTCTTTTTCTCCTGCTCCTTCTTCCTCTTAAACAGTTCTGCGGCGGACGGCCGCGAAGAAGAAGCGGAGGTAGATGCAGTGGGTGCCTCCTTTGAAGGAGGAGGCGGTGGTGCCAGAGCGGCCTCCATTAAAAATGCTTTGAGGCGGTATTGGCGTTTTTTAAGGGCGGCCTTTGAGAAGCCCTTGCAGACCGCACACGTCTGGACGGGGTGATTTTCTCCCAGACAACGAAGGCACCGCACGTGTCCGTCCGAGCTTGGAAATTTCACGTTGCAGGACGGACACTGCGTAAATGCTGCGGAGGCCATCCACCGGAGTAGATGGCCTAGTAGAAATAATTGTCCCGGCCGGGAGGCCCCGACACGAGATTTTCTGAGGTAAAATTTACCTCAAAGAGTCTTTTTTTTTTTACCAGTGGCTGAGGGAAATCCCCCAGCCGCACGAGGACCAAGGGATTGCGAGTCCCCTGGTCCGAGAAAAATTGTAAGTGCTAGAAAAAAATTTGTAGGTTTTCTGAGGCAATCTCAGACTGAAACACACAACTCTTTTTCCAGGCTCCTGCTCAAGCAGCAGAAAAAAGAGAACTGAGGTGGTTGGGGATGGTGGGCGGTCCTAACTTCAAAACTTTTATCCAATCAGCTTTTCAGCTCTGCTCGGATTCAGCGCAGGCGCAGAACCCATTAGTGTGCATCCCCAAACAACACGAAGGAGAACCATAGTTTCTCTGCAGATCATGTAGTGGAAACTACATATAAAATACAAGAAAACAGCATTTGCCTTTTTTAAAGGCGTTCAGTTTTAAACTGTGATAACATGTATGAGGAGAGGATACTGACGTAGAAACCGGCAAACCAACGTCAGGAATTTTGCCAAGAGAACCCAATGGACCAAAACAAAAGGCAAAACAAATGGGGCAATTTAGATGAAACAGGATGCTTAGATGAAACAGGATGGTCTTGGAACACAGAATGAAGCAGGCCAAAGACTGATAGAGTTCTGCCAAGATAACGCACTGGTCATAGCAAACACTCTCTTCCAGCAACACAAGAGGAGACTTTACACATGGACATCACCAGATGGCCAACATCGAAACCAGATTGATTACATACTCTGCAGTCAAAGATGGAGAACTTCCATACAGTCAGCAAAAACAAGACCAGGAGCAGACTGTGGCTCAGATCACAACCTATTGATTGCAAAATTCAGGCTTAGACTAAAGAAAATAGGGAAAACAACTAGGCCAGACAGATATGACCTAGAAAACATTCCTTGGGAATACTCAGTGGAGGTGTGGAACAGATTTAATGGCTTGGACCAGATAGACAGAGTGCCAGAAGAATTATGGACAGAGATGCGGGACATCATGCAGGAGGCAGCAAGGAAAACCATACCAAAAGAAAAGAAGCGTAAGAAAGCTAAGTGGTTGACCGATGAGGCTCTTAAAATAGCAGAGGACAGAAGGAATGCAAAATGCCAAGGAGAAAAGGAAAAATACAATCACTTGAATACAGAATTTCAAAGGAAAGCAAGGAGAGATAAGGAAACCTACCTGAACAAACAGTGCAAAGAAATAGAGGAAAACAATATTAGGGGTAGGACTAGAGATCTTTTCAAAAAAATTGGGGAACTCAAGGGAACATTTAAAGCAAAAATGACCATGATAAAAGACAAAGATGGCAGGGAGTTAGCTGATGCAGAAGAGATTAAGAAAAGATGGAAAGAGTACACAGAGGCACTCTACAAAAAGGACCTCAACACACCTGATAATCACAATGAGGAGAACACTGAACATGAGCCAGACATTCTAGAGAGTGAAGTCAGAAAGGCCCTAAAAAACACTGCAAACAACAAAGCCAGTGGAGTTGATGGTATCCAAGTTGAACTTTTCAAAGCCCTACAAGATGATGGAATCAAATTATTGCACTCTGTATGCCAGCAGATTTGGAAAACAAAACAATGGCCACAGGATTGGAAAAGATCTGTATACGTTCCACTCCCCAAAAAGGGTAATGCTAAAGAATGTTCAAATTATCGAACAATTGCGCTCATCCCTCACGCTAGCAAGGTGATGCTCAAGATAATACAGGATAGACTGCAACAGTATGTGGAGAGAGAATTACCAGAAGTGCAGGCGGGTTTCAGAAGAGGCAGGGGGACTAGAGATCACATCGCCAACATAAGATGGATCATGGAAAAAACAAAGGAATATCAGAAACAAGTCTACTTCTGTTTCATTGATTACACGAAGGCTTTTGATTGTGTTGACCACAACAAGATGTGGCAAGTAATTAAAGAGATGGGAATACCGGAACACCTTATAGGCCTCATGAGAAATCTGTACATGAATCAAGAGGCAACAGTTAGGACAGAAAATGGAATGACGGAGTGGTTTGGAATAGGAAAAGGAGTAAGACAAGGCTGCATTTTGTCACCATGCTTATTCAATTTATACACAGAACACATAATGCGCAATGCAGGGATGGAGGAATCACAATTTGGGATCAAAATTGCTGGAAGAAATATCAACAATTTGAGATATGCAGATGATACCACCCTAATGGCAGAAAGTGAGGAGGACCTAAAGAAGCTCCTGATTAGGTTGAAAGAAGAAAGTGAAAAAGCTGGCTTGAGACTCAATATCAAAAAAACCAAGATAATGGCAACAAGCCCTATCAGTCCCTGGAAAATAGATGGGGAAGAAGTAGAAGCAGTGACAGACTTTACTTTCTTAGGATCAAAGCTCACTGCAGATGGTGATTGCAGCCATGAAATAAAAAGGCGACTGATTCTTGGGAGGCAAGCAATGAGAAACCTGGGGAACATAGTGAAAAGTAGAGACATCACATTGAAAACAAAAATTCGCATAGTCAAAGCAATGGTATTCCCTGTGGCAATGTATGGTTGTGAGAGCTGGACTATTAGGAAAGCTGAACGCAGAAGAATAGACGCCTTTGAGATGTGGTGTTGGAGGAGAGTTTTGAGAGTCCCATGGACAGCGAGGAGAACAAATAGGTCAATCTTAGAAGAAATCATCCCTGACTGCTCATTAGAAGGTCAAATAATAAAGATGAAGCTAAAGTACTTTGGACATCAAATGAGAAGAGAGGATTCACTTGAGAAAGCTTTGATGCTTGGAAGGGTCGAGGGCAAAAGAGGAAGGGGAAGGCCCAGGATGAGATGGCTAGATGGTGTTGTGGAGACGGTGGGCGCAGAGCTGAGCGAGTTGAGGGGGATGATGGAGGACAGGAGTGCCTGGCGGGCGGTGGTCCATGGGGTCGCAGAGGGTCGGAATCGACTGTGCGACTGAACAACAACAAAAAGGCGTTCAGTAGCTGGAGAAACCCATGAGCTCTTCTTTCAGTACACGGCTTATCTGCAAAATATTGTATCAATAGAGATACCACAGACTTTCTAAGAAAACTTCAATACACACATAATCTCCCAGACAACACCATCTTAGCCACAATGGATGTAGAGGTGACCTACACCAACATCCACACAAAGATAGACAACAAGCCATCAGGAATACCATTCAAAATAAGGATGAAACTCGCATAGTCACCATCCTCTTCAATTTTGTACTCATACAACTACTTCAGCTTTGACCGTAACATCTACCTCCAGATCAATGGAACTCGCATGGCTCCACAATATGCTAATATATTAATGGCTGATCTTGAACATTTTCTTTACTATGCCCAAAAACCACTTCCCTATTTGAGGTACATTGATGACATATTTTTGATCTGGGTCCATGGAAAGGAAACCTTACAGAAATTCCAACAGGATTTCAATAACATTCATCCAAATATCAACCTCAGCTTGGACTAGTCGGCATAACAAGTAAATTTCCTAAACACCACTGTGAAGCTACAACATGGACATCTCAATACCACAGTATATCACAAGATGATACCTCTAGTTTCCATCCAGAACACACATCAAAATCAATTGTCTTCAGCCAAGCTCTTAGGAACAACCACTTTTGCTTACACCCGCAAGACAGAAATTTCAAGCTCAATGATCTTCTTCTATTTGCCATATCTGAATCTGAATATAGGCAATCATCATGGTGATCAGCCATGAAGACTGTCCTGAGAATATAATGCAGTGGCCTTTCATCTGCCTTCCGCATTGCAGCATGACCCCCGTACCACTGATCCAGTTCAAGTCACTTTCTGGTCCTGAGCCCTTTTGGTACATAAAGGACTATAAGCTATCCCCCCCCCCTCCCCCCGAATCTACAAAATGCATTTCTCAGACTATAATTCCCACATATCAACCAGGCAAGACGAATATCCAGAAGCAACCTACTGCAAGACAAGTTAGGAAGAAAAAGCAACCGAACACTGCTAGTTGTCACTTTCAAACCCACAACTGATAATAATAAAAAGTCTTCAACCCATACTTGACAAGAATATTGCACTCTCTAAAGTTCTAGGTGGCAGATCTTTATTTGCTTACAAACCCAAGCTCTATAGTACTAAGAAAAGATAAGATGGGAAGGTAGGAAAATGAAGAAAACACAGCAGGGACCTAAAATCACATGATATGTAACCCTTCTGAAAGTGCAAGAGCTAGTGCAGTGGTGGCGACCCTATGGCACGTGTGCCAGAGGTGGCACTCAGAGCTCTCTGTGTGGGCACCCGTGCAGTTGCCCAGCACAGAGTTTGTTCTGCCCTTCTGCCCAGCAGCCTAATGGGAGCACTTCCTCCCTCACACCAGCAATTTGCCCCGCCTCTGTGTCCAGCAGTCCAATGGGACAGCTTCCTCCCTCCTCCCCCCTGCACAGAGTTTGCCCTGCTCCTCTGCCCAGTAGCCTAATGGAAGCATTTTGTCTCTCCCCTGTTGCTGTGTTGGCACTTTGTGATAAATAAGTGGGTTTGGGGTTGCAGTTTGTGCACTTAGTCTCTAAAAGGTTTGCCATCACTGAGCCAGTGTAAATGTTCCATTTGCTTTGCCTGAGAGATGAGATTTTGAACATCTGCTAATCTTCAGCAACTTGCCTGAACTATATATTGAGGATTTGTTTGAATGACAGGGCTATTCAAACTGCTGAATATTGGAAAAGTAGAGTAGTGTCAATATGTTGTTTATGTATGCATACATTTTAGATGATTAGTGTTTTTGCTAAATTATGTTGGTTTTAAACTTCAGCACTTTGGACTCAGATAAATAAATTTTGCTTTGTCTCAGAGCTATCCTGCAATATAAGCAGGTCTTTTTGCCTGAAAATATTCTCTCTCTTACATTCTAATTACTGTACCTGAGATTTGGCTTCTAAATATCAATAACCCATTACTTGAAAAGCCAGACTCACTAGAATTACATGCAAAAGTGTACCACTTCTGTTACTTGCTGAGTAAAGATAGATCACTGTCACAAACAGCAGGATCCTGAACTAAGGTCCTTCCTGAATGAATAGGAATGAGCTTTATAATTCAAGTGTGGGTTACCATCTATTTAGTAATGTGCAAGAGTTATCATCAAATAGTCCCATTTAACTTATCCAACTGAGATGTGTGAAAGGCTTAATAAATTTTGAAGCAAAGGAGGATTAAGAGAGGCAGAATAAAGTAAGAATTAAACAACATAAACCACATTAGAGTGAACTGCATTACCTCCTATTGTCTTCCTGTCTTGTCCCATTCATTGGTGAGGGCCACACTGAACTCCTAAAGAATTTACAAAGGAAAACGAGCAATAATAGGGTCATATATTGTGACAGCGTTAAAGCAATGAGGTTGTTTTACTTCTCCATGAATATGCTACTTGGGTGGCAGGAGATACTTAGCTTCCTTAAAAAACCTGATGCATTAGCTGCTTTGTAAAACAGTATCTTAATGCCATATTTACTAAGACACTTAATCTACTTTCAAGAGGTGAAGAGATCAAGTGAATGTCTGTTAAATCTATCAAACATGCTCACCAAGAAGTACAAAACGACATTGGTTCTTGGGAGATTGATTAAAAAAAGAAAAAGAAATTGAAGCACAAGCAAAGCCAAGTGCTATCGTTCAAAGATATTGAAAACAAATTTCTGTATTTTAAGTCAAAGGTTTTTCATATAGGCTTCTTTTGAAGTAACAGTGCAGTAAATTTTAGTGCAACATTACCATGGGAAGGGTAAGCAATATTTGACCAACAAAATAAATTTAATGCCGAACATGCCATGCAGTATTGCTCTTGCTAGTTTTGCAGCATCTGAAATTGCTCTGAAACTCACCTATTGTTTCAACTGAGGTGACCAAGTAGTGGCTGAAATCCTGTTGTTTAGTATAATAAGCCACAATCAGAGTAGACCTATTGAATATGTGGGGATTTGGGGAGTAAAATTCTCTGTAAGCCCCATTAGATCAAATGAGACTGCTATAGTTGTGATTTACTTTAGTATACACATAGAGGGCACTGTAATGGTTGGGGGTACATTTCAAGATCTTCCAAATATATCCAAAAGCAGGGAATGCTGTGAACCCTGCATTACAGCACACATATCTGAATCATACAAGCAGTGTTGCAAATACCTCCACCAATCTTTCACATGCACTCATGAAATGATCCCTCTGAAAACACAATCCATCCCTTCTCAACATTATAGATACCGCCCTCTATTGTCCAGTTCTGGTAATGCACCTTGGAAATGCATGTGTATTTCTAGAATATTTTTTACTGAATATTTTTGGACCTATGGATAACTGAACCTGTGGATATGGGAGGCAAGATGTAATAGGTCATAAATACGGTGGATCAATAGAATTTAAAGAGGAGTTGACTCAAATCCCCACTGATTCAATGGGCTTACTCTAGTGTGTTATACTATGCTGAGCAACTAGATTTTAGCAGGTAAGTAAACTGAATTGAAAATCAGCCCCTAGCACAGGTCACACCTGGCCCAAAAACAGTAAAAAGGCAGACAAATAAACAAATAAAATCAAAATTACAAGTATTCAAATTCCACTTCTGATTTTGACTTTCCATTTGAAAGAATCCCCCACACACACACACACACACACACCAGAAAGAAGGAAGGGACTCTCCCCAATGTTGGTTTGTCTAGGTGTCTCAAGGGCTGAATTATGCCCCTTAATTCCCCCCCAACCTAGTTGTTGGTGGCCTAAGCCTTTTGCGCAGTGCTATAGCAGATACTCTTCCATTCTCTTTCATCTATGTTTGCACACAAAAAAACATATTACTTGATATATCCACCCATCCACAAAATATATAGCAATTCATACATTCCAACCCCAAATTCTCCCTGCTTGACAATCAGGATTTTAAACAACTTCAATACCTTTAAAAGCCTTTTCAAACATCTAATTACACCACTGGGGTGGAATTTTTTTAAAGTAAAAATTTATGCTTGAAATCTGGAACCCTTGTCTCTTGTGGTAGTAGTGCTTTTGGAAAGATTCTCCTCCACCAAGCATTCTGAGTCTAGAGAAAAAGGGTATTTACCCTGATTTGCCTTCATAAATGCAGGGTTTATTGCACACCCAAATCTACAGTGAATATCAGAATTAGATTCAGATTACTTCTGTACTGTTAACTGTGCCTAGAAACCCAGACATCAAAATATTTAAATTGGTACTCCCGCCAATGGAAAGACCACTGAAAATGGTACAAAGCAGAGACACAGGACAAATCTCCCCTTTCCCCTTTTTCAACTGATGGAACAGCTAGAATGTATACCAAAACATCTACAAATATCAGATTAACTTAGCTAGAATGTATACCAAAACATCTACAAATATCAGATTAACTTCTAACAAATTTGGGAATTGACACAGTCAGAAAATACAGGAAGAGCAGGGCTGCATAAAAATAGTTTACATCCATTTAGTATAATGATAATTCCTAGAATTATTATTTCATTGTCATTGAAGCTACCCTTGATATATTCTGACTTACCTGCTGTGGTTGATACAGATTTTGTGAGTGTAACTCTGACGCCTGCTTGCTGTGTTGATGGATTTGTTCCAATTAGTGAACCCCAAGAATCTGGACAGAATACTTAGAAAGGCAAGACTAAACATATGCATGATGGGTCCTTGCCCTTCATGGGATTCAATTCATATTAAATGGGGTTAATTCACCTGTCAACTCAGGTATGCAATGTGGGTATATTCTTGAAATGTTCCGAGCTTTCATACCCAAGTTTCAGTAATGCCTAAGAGAACATTTGCAGTTAAAGCTGGCACATCAAAGTTCAGGGAAGAATTGAAGAATACACCCAAATGCACTGATCAGCCAATGTGCTGACTTAGCTTTTTCAAAACACTGCAGTCGGAATGCTGACTTGAACCAGTTATAGGGATCAAACCAATCCCGTTACAACAGCTTCATTGATTGCCAGTCCATTTCTGGACCACATTCAAAATGCTGGTTATGACCTATATAGCTTTATATGCTTGGGACTATACTCCCTGGTCTCTGAGACTGCTGGACTTTCTGTTCCACTGCCTCGTGTTTGGTGAGGGCTTGAAAAAGACCATTTTCAGTGGATGTCTCCAGTTTAGTCAAATCCCTCCTATACAAACTTAAGTGAAAACTATCCAGACAGGTGAAAACTGTCCTGTTTGTACTGGCTTTTGATTTGTGAATGGCCTGGCAGGACTGCAGGTTTTAGAGGAGATGCAGCATATTTTATTGTGTTTTGAATTTTTTCAAAGTTATTTGAAATAACGCATATTATAAAAACTATTATAGACAAAGGTAGCTCTTTGGCTATAAACAGAGATTAGCACTGAACCCTATAGTCAGATATGACTAGCTTTCAAGCAAGGGAGACCCTTCGTATTCTAATTTACTGTGATTTTAAACATATGTACATTTTAGCTGTTGTACACTACCTTTAGTCCCTTTATTGGGAGAAAAAGTAGGAGATATATAGAATTAAATAAATATTCTTCCTTACACCACAGAAATATTGCCCATCTTCATCTGTCCAAGGTATCTGCAGGAGTGTTCTGTGAATAACCGTGCTTTTGTGCAAGATAATGTTTTGGGTTGAGTTAAATCTTTTAATTATATAGCATTTATCTGAAAATGATGGTTTATCCCATTGGTGTTCCTACCTATGTGGCAAAGACAATGACATGAAAATGTATAATTTTAATAAGTGGTAAAAATGGTTTCACAATTTCTGGAAAGTGGGAACAGAAAACAGCTGCTTTTTGTTATTTGCATAGAGCAAGACTACTCTAAAAAGATTCAGGTGTTTGTTTCTTTTCCATCACCATTGCTTTGGAAAAATGGACAAATGTGACAGCTTCACATTCTGGAAGGTGAAGCTTAATTAGGCACACTATGGGCTCTCTTAATGGTACGGAAACGGCCTTGAATCTTCTTCAGTGTACCTTGTAAAGCAGGAATTCCCGTGCTAAGAGTTACTTTGTCCAATCTCATCACATTCGAGAGCATGGTGGAAAACATGTGGCCCTCCCAATGTTGTTGTGTTGTAATTCCCAATAACTTTATCCCATAAGACAGAATTTGAGGAATGGTGGAATCTGCAGCCCAATATTGTGAGGGCAGAGGAGAGCTACCCTTGCTCTGTAGGACTGGATTTTGTACACAAAGTATTCGGCAAATTGCTTTTAGGAAGAACTTGGCAGAACAGTGACTCCAAGAAATGCCCAGCCCTTGATAGCCATGCAGGTGACGGGTTTCTGGCAGATGACATCTAAGAAAGCAACTCTTTGTAGCCTTTTGGGTGGCACAACCTAACAATGGAATTAATGCAACAAAGTACATTAACAGAGAATTCTGAACATAAGCAACATGTGAGAAAGTTTACCTCCTATTTTTTCTTAGAAAGAAAAAGCAAGAAATTAATCTTAATACAATAAATAGTAGCAAAAATAAGAACAGTAGAGTACAGTACAAGAATCAGGTTTGTAGATTTTATTTTAAATTACACAAAAACAGAGTAGCATAGTTAAAATACAAAAGCTGCTTGTTCATCTTATTGAACGACACATCATGAAATCAATTGTTGTACATCTGGGAAATTTACCTATAGAACTTTCTTCCACTGGCGTATATACCTTGATTTGTCGCATATGAGTATCTCTTCCATTTTGGTGATTGGCTAAAACAGCAATCTGAATCATAAAAGTGCGGATAGGTTTCTTGTGTGCATCAGTTAAGGGAACGTGGATCCAACCACTTGGTTCCACTAATTCAAGTTGCTGGAAATGAAAAAAGAAAAGGTAGTTAGAATCAGATGATCACTTTATGAAAGCAACTGACTTATCTTAGATATATAACAGAAAATGGATAAAGATGGAAAACAGAACTCTAAGTAGCATGGACTATTTCTCAATTGGCTGGAATTTAACAGAAGAATATATGGCAGCAAAAATCTTGAGAAATAAAGGACATTTCTTAAGACAGATATCAACTATTCATAGAAGGACAGTCTCCTTCTATGTCTCCTCCTCCCCAACATGTGCGGCTTGGGGATTGTAAACAAAAAATTTGCAGTCTTTTACATATACAGTTCACTGATGTAGAAGCTATTGATACTGCAAAAGTATTACCAAATTTATACACAATATATAGTATACGCGTGAGCTATGTATACTAGACTTCAATGCACTCCTCTACCACATGTCAAAAACCTGACATAATGGCTGAAATTCCATAGCAATTGGAACAATGTAAAGTGACACTTGCTAAAATTCACAAGGTATTGCATCTAGGCCAAGGGCTCCCAACCCCTGGCCCGTGGGCCTAATCTGGCCCACACATATAATTAATCCAGCCCACAGTGGCCACCTGGGCACCGCTAGGACCACACCCACCATTGGAAGTCATGCTACATCACATACTTCAGTGGTGGTGGGAATCATGTGACTTTTGCCACTTCGTGCACAGCCTCTGCTGCTTCCCAGGGTGGTGGGAGGCTTTTCAGAGTAATTTCGTGCCGGTTTTGTAATTTTCCAACACTCCTCTGCTGCTCTTCGGAAGCTAGAGTGGTCCAGTGAACTACTTCCAGTGCCAGGCGTAGTCAATGTCAGCCCCTAGGATCACAGTGTGCAAACAGGAAGTAATTCACCAGACCGCTCTAGCTGCTAAAGAGCAGCGGAGCATTGGAAAATTGCAAAACTGGTGCAAAATTGCTCCGAAAACCTTGCCGCTGCCCTGGGAAGCGGTGGAGGCTATGCACAAAGCAGCAAAAGCTCCATGATTCCCACCACCGCTGCCACCGATGACGACAAAAACATAAGTTGTGGGCACAGGCACCTCTGCCCCCACAGCTGAGCATGGTGGCAGGAACTGGTGTGAAAACGTTGGGAACCCCGATCTAGGCAGTCCACATAGCTGAAAATATAATGAATCTTGCTCTGACTGCACAACTGCAGCTGAAGAACTGCTCCATGGTTAAGACTTTGTGTTGTGGTAAATTCTGCAATGCTATCCACAGCTTCAATTTATGCAGACACCAGCTACAAAACCTCCCCTGTGTCACTTGGAAGTCTCTGAATAGGCTGAGGGTCAGAGTCCCTAAATGTAAGATCAACACACTCAAGTGGGAGGTGCTGACGGACAACAACACGCAGTGTGAATGTGGAGAGATACAGAGTCCAGCTCATGTACTAGTATGTTGATTACTGCCAGAAACATGCACTGACGAGGACTTAAGTTTGGCCAATGACAAAGCCAAGAGAGTGGCTTCATTTTGGCAGTCCAGGGTTTGATCGGGACATGAAAGAAGAAAAAGCTACACAACAGTATTTCAGTCACCATGAAGCTAGATTTGTCTATTTTGATTCCATGTGGAGCTCCATAACAGTGACATGACACACAAAATCATTTAAAAATCCCTTTAATTGCATAGATTTCAAAATCTAGTTGCCTACAATATTGTACTTGAACAGTACAGTATCTGGCACATTTTTGATGTGGTATGATTAGCACAATTTGATTATGTTAGAAGAGGACTGTCAAAATGTTGTGTGGAGTAGAGAGCAGACTTAAAAAATTTAAAAAGGTACAATCCTATGGTTTTAACACATAAAACCCCAAATCAGATATTTCATAAGGTCGAAATGATTTTGACATTTAAACTGGTTTTTGAAATATTAAATATTATTTTTAAAACAACGCTGTTTAAAATCCAAACATCACAGTATAATACCTGTATTAAGGCCAAGAAAAATGTGAGAACATGCTGAGATACGTAACTACTTACAATTAGTTTGTGTTTGAATTTAAAAGTATATCTGACTATAATAGTTGCTATGTTCCATACCAATCTAAGATAAGCTGGTTTAAGGAGCTATAGGAAAGTTTCTTTGCTCCCTCTTCTTTTTTTTCTTTTTTTCTTTTTGAAGCATGTATTAAGGCAGGGGTGGAGATTCTCTTGAACAATGTGAACTGGAGAATGAGATGGGATTACAGTGAAGGGAGATATAAGATCAAATAAGGTAACACCCCACCTAATTTTGAGCAGTTTTCACCTTGTCTCCAAGTCTACTTTATGTTTTTTAGGAGAAACTCCCAGTTCTCCAGATATTTGTCAAGAGCTGCTTGCGAGAGGGGCAATTAAAAAATCTGAAACTTTCTATTAATTTTGTTAACTTATCCTCCTCAACCTCCTTCTTGTGCCACATCCAATTCTGCACATTGGCTATCACCATGGTAATCAGCCATGAAGATTGTCCTGGGAACAATATAATGCAATGAAATTCCATTTGCCTTCTGCATCGCTGCATGACACACCAGTTCTGTGTGTCACTTTCTGGTCTTGAGCCTTTTTGGCACACAAAGTCCTCCTCAGCCACAGCCCAGTATTGATGAAGCTGCTGTCCTTCATCAAGATGGATTCAAGTAGGATTTAATCAATTTTGGACCATCACCCTTCCCTGTGGACTTTGCCACTCAAGGCTGTTAATTCTCAGGGTTGTCAGATTAGTAAATTGCCACCTGATAATCGGCGCTGAGCTACTGGCAGTATGGTCTATTCTATTAACATAGAAGGATAACCTGGCCAGACAGGGTAATTTATACTAGGATGCACAATCAGAGTTATATAGACCCTTTATTTCTACACACTTTCCCCAATACAGTATACTGCGCTCAAAGCAAACCAGAATAACAAATAAATATAATAGTTATTATTATAGCAACACAATGTAACCTTCATGCATAATATCACATCAGGTCTTAACACACATACTATGAATGACATATAATATTACACAATACAAACAAATCAGACGTGATCTATATACAAAACAAATGGAGGAGAAGAAGGCAATGCTGTTTTTGGATCACTAAATTAAAAAAAATCATTGTGAGCTTCTGTGTTTCAAGATCACTTCCTCAGGCATGAAAGGTAGGGAAATCATCAATGAAAGTCCAATTTTTCATGGCATGTTGGTGTTTGCCAAACTCTGTTCTTAGAAAAAAATGTGAAATAGCAGTCCATTTTATATTTATTTAGTGATCCAAAAAAGGTATTGCCTTCTTTTTCTACATCTAATATTACAATTCATGAAAAAGATTTCAAACGTTTCAAGAAAAACGCTATGTACCCATAGACTAGCTTTAGACTTGGTGTATTAGACATTTACTGAACTGTGTAAATATAATATAATGCTGGTTAATGTGATACCAGAGACAGAAGTGGTTTAGTGGTTAAGACGCTGAATTTGATGACAGGAAGGTTGGCAGGTCAGCAGTTCGAAACCTGAGTGCTGCACAAGAGAGTGAGCTCCCATCTCAGTCCCAGCTCCTGCCAACCTAGCAGTTCGGAAGCAAGAAATTGCAAGTAGGTAAATCAGTAATAACATTCCATGTGTTCCATTCTCTTCTAATCAATTACAGTTTTTAACACAAAATTTATGCAGCTGAGATTTTTAAAAACAAGTTTCTACTCAAATTCTTACCAGTGCTTTATTTATGAGATAGTTATCCAAGTACATTACCTCCAAATGTTGTATTGAAGGGCCCTATCTAAAGACAATCATGTCAATTTGCTTATCAATGCAACATACTATAGCAAACTGCAAAACAAAGTATGCTTCCCAGCACTGTTCTGGTACAATTCTCCCTTGGAGCTCTTCATAATAGCTTTAAGGAAAGAATAACCTCAGCCTGAATTTTACAACCCTTCCCCATAATTCCCATAATACAGTAATAATAATTTTGTGTCAGAAATTATTCTGGGTTGAAAGGATTTTTGCAGAAGAAACTCCACTCAGGGAATGCCCAAATGAGGCTCCTTTCATGTCCCCAAGACCTGGGACTCCCATGCATCACAACATAACTACAAAGACCAAATTTCAACAAGCTGCGATGTATTTCCAAAACTGGAACTGTCAACACATGAAGTAGCAAATCTTGGGTGCCTGCCATCTCTTTGCTTAGGAAGGAAGAGAACAAGTTAATAGCAATGATGCACCAGTTCCAGCTAGAAAGTGAACCATATCCAAGAGAAACTTTAGAAATTCCAAATGAGTCAAAAGGAGGGACACCACAAGAGAAGCTTTACAAGAAATGCAGAAGTAAGTTCAGTCAAAGAACTCACTGTGGAAAGGCAGACTCCTTTGCCCTACTGAAGGAACGACCACCTAGGGAGGTGACTGTGTGGCCACCATCAGTCACCCTCTATAAATGGTAAAGACATGGCCTACTTCAGTCCATTAGGTCAGAAGAGCTTTCTATTCACTCAAGAAGCTAAAACAGACATTCCTAAAGAGTCTACAGGAACACAACACAACTACAAATAAATTCCAACTATGAAGAATAGATCACAACAAGAAAATCAGAAAGAGGAAACCTACAGAAAAGGAAAGACAACCAGGAGGAAAATGAAAAGATAATTGTAGAAAAACACTTCCAATTTCTAACCACATTTTAGAGACAGCCATGCTTTGTACATAGTGATTTTCAGACAGAGATATATACTTTAAGTAGTCTACATCAAGGATCAGCAAACTTGGCTCTCCACATGTTCTTGGAGCTCAATTCCCAGAAGCCCTGATCAGCAGGTGTGCTAACCTGGGCTTATGATAACTGAAGTCCAAGAACACCTGGAGAGCCAAGTTTGCTGACCATGGTCTAGATCATCAGGTGAAAAAATCAGAACGGAAGCAAGAAAAATGAAAAAGTGTTAGGTTCAGACCTTTCTGTCTCCAATTTCCCAGGTTGTGAAATTATCCCCACTCATAGCAGCCACTTCAGCCACCTCCCTAAATGTTACACAGAGGCACAGGGCACCTTGATAAAAAAGAACAGGCTGTAGGATGGAAGGAATGGTCCCTCAAAACTGGGGGAAGAAAACTGGGCCTCATTTGGGGTTGCCAACTAAGACTAACCCAGTCTGATGAGCTTTAGGTTCTTTTTAGGATCTCAAGAGACAAAATAAGCATTCAGTGGGCAAGCAGCAAAGTTTTATTCTAGACAATTTCTAAGTTAAACCTAGCACAGCATCTTAGAGGCACACAGAGAGAGCAAGTGATACAAGGAACAGAAATACAAAAAGGCTTGCATATTTACCTATCCTGGGTTGGGTTCCCACTGTCCCATTTATTCATGATCCCTAGGAGCTCTCGCTAGGTAGTAAGGGAGTAAAAATATCTATAATAATAACTCCTAATATTTTGAGTCCAATGTACTCTTATGGATTAGAAAGCAAAAGATTAGGTTTCTGCTTGCTTGAGAAAGGAATGAAAGCAAAGCCTATTTCTCAAGCATCCTACAGTGATTTCTTGAGAAATTAAATATAAATTCCTCAGATACTCAGGCACTCTGGTAGCAGGGGCAGAGAACTCAATATCTCCTGATTGGGGTTGCTATCGGTTTCCGAAGGGCAGGGGCTATGGTGACAGCAAAATCTATAAATGATGTCTGTGCACCAATGAACAGTTGGAAGCAGGCACAGACTCCAAAGAGTATTTTTCACATTGGTTCTTTCTAACTGAAAGTTTGGCATAGTTGCTTATAAATCAACTTAGCATTTGCTGCTAGGAATATCTTTCTGGTGCAAGCATGCACTGATTGCCTGCCTTGGAATAGGGAGAGAATGAAGACACAAAACACATAACCTGTTAAAACACATAACCTATTAAAACACAGAACTGATGCTCTACATCTCCATGCAAAAGTATTGGCTACCCCACCAAGGTGCACTAGATGCTTTATGAAAATCAGTACCTCCCCAGACCTGGGCTGACAAGCACGCAGACTTGCATATACCAAACTTCTTTGTGGGACAGGGAAAAAGCAGAGTGTGTGTCTCTATGTGCATGTGTACATATTCCATCTTTATGTGAGAAATATTGAGTAGCTCAGCTTCGGCAGTAATCTTTCTCTTGTGTGGTCTGCCCAGCAACTCCCTTCAGAATAAGGAAGCATCATCATCATCATCATCATTATTGGTACAATATTACCCTTCACAGTCAATACCAACTCTTACTTTGGAATCCATGGGCAGGTATATCCACTGCTTTGCATTGAGCATCTGTTGGTTGTTAAATTGGGATGGGGCTCGAGGTCAAGACAAGGCATTTCCTGTTTTATGGAGCTACTTTCCTGCTTCAGGGTAAGGGCTGTTCAGCCTCGGCCTGGCCTCAGACTGTGTAACAGACATAAATTGGAATTGCTAACTCAAAGTAATCCTAGTGTAAACTAATCAAAATAGTAAACATGGGGCATATTCCAACACCCTGCTGGAGTGTTGCAAAGCAAATGTGGTGGGCAAGAGAAACTTCTTACCAATGGATTACATCAGGAATTCTCAACCTTTTTAAGCCGGGGGCTGGCTCACGCTTCCTCAGACAGCTTCGGGGGCCGGATGGCCATTTTGCCCTTCCACCACCACATGGCACTTCCTGGGGCGGTGGACCTAAACTCTTTCTGACGTCCCGCAGCTCCTTCAGGCAAAGATAATTTCTTATTTCCAATCTAATGCTGATTGGAAATAAGAACATACTCGTGTGAAGCTCAGACTCCCTTTCTTAGTACATATGCAAAAATTGCTTTAGCCCTCCAGTCTCTCTTCGGCATAGATCAGGTGGTCTGACGGAAAGGCTGTGAAATCATGAATTTGTTATTGTTGTTGTTCAGTCGGACAGTCAATTCCAAACCCTCTGCGACCCTATGGACCATTGACAGCCAGGTACCTCTGTCCTCCACCATCCTCCTCAGCCCACCCAGATCTGTGCCCATTGTGTCTACAATACCACCTAGCCATCTCATTTTGGCTGCCCCCTTCTTCTTTTGCCCCCTTCTACCTTTCCCAGCATCAAGGCTTTCTCAAGTGAATCCTCTCTTCTCATTTGATGTCCAAAATACTTTAACTTCATCTTTACTATTTAACTTTCTAAGGAGCCGTCAGGGTTGATTTCTTCTAAGATTACCCTATTTGTTATCCTCGCTGTCCAGGGTACTCTCAAAACTCTCCTTCAACACCACATTTCAAAGGCATCTATTCTTCTGCGCTCAGCTTTCCTTATGGTCCAGCTCTCACAACCATACATTACCACCAGGAATACCATTGGTTTGACTATGCAAATGTTTGCAAGGTGATGTCTCTACTTTTAACTACGTTTCCCAGGTTTCTGATAGCTTGTCTCCCAAGAATCAGTCGCCTTTTTATTTCATGGCTGCAATCACCATCTGCAGTGATCTTTGATCCCAAAAAAGTGTGTGTATGAATTTGCTGCATGGATGGGAATGGAGCATGTATGAATGTGAGTAAATTATGAGAAAGAAGAATTACATCTACACTGCACACCCAATCACATCCACTGCTAATGTGCAGGCCCCAAGAAGATTCCCAGACAGCAATCTGGTTCTCAATTTCTCCACACTTGAGTTATAGCATTAGAAATCAAAGCAACACAATGAAGCAGCTCAACTCAGGTACTCTTAGGAGTGCAAAATAAGATAATACAATATTGAATGTAATGGTTCAGGAGCCGATCAACGTATACATGAAGCACACAATAAAAATGGCTAAATATTAGACAGTACCTCATACAATGATTTAATTTATTTACTCTCCGGATTCTAAATTGCGGTAAATGATTGTCACATTGGATTGGTTTAAGAATGACAACATAGCCAGTCTACTGTTTTTCTCTTTCAGCTAAGGAATGCAGACAAATTGTTCCATGTAGACAACAGAATCAACTAAACAAGAGGGTTTTTAATAGCTTACAGCTTTCTTGGAACATTGGTTTTCAATTAACAGGTCAGGATCAGTGGGTTACACCATGGGCATCACTGTAATTTCTTATTTAGCAAAAGAAAGAGAGAGATATTGAGATTTTGGTAGGTGTAGATTATCTGCCTAGGACCAGATTAAATGAAGATATGCCTCTCAATATCTTCTACGCAGCTATTAAAGAGATAAAGAAGAGACAGATAGGTGGAAAGGATTAAAAAAAGGTCCCAGTGTTGCAACTTTGGAATCCCAAGTCTTGAGCCAGAAAAGACAGAAACAGACAAGCATAAACCATTTTACTCATCTTCTCCTCTAAATGCTTGTTAAAATTAACAGGTACCATCATCTCATTCTCTGTTTGTTTTACAGGTCACATATTAACATAAACTGCAACTGATGTCACTGTGGTCACATCAATGCTGGCCACCTGGCATGTTAACACAGATACATCTATCTACAGAACTGGGAAGTCTTTGTGATGTTTCTTAACTTTGTAAACTGCTTTCAAGTTTGGTTTTCCCAGATTTTCTCCTCCCAGTGTAGGCCCCACCACACTTCCCAGGCATTTCCTGAAGGTACCCCAATCTGCAGAGTAGGGTTTTTTCTAGCACAGAGGCTGCTGTGGGAAAGAGGATCCATGGAATTCCCTCTTTCTGAGCATCCTTGCATAAGCTTGATACAAGTAGCACCATCTGCACATTATAGATGTCAACATCTTCAGAGAAATAGGGCAATTCCTAATCCTCTGCATCATTTTCCATTCAGAAGGCTTCGCAAAGACTAATGGAAAATAATTTCAATGCAGTTCTACTCTCTGCTAATTCAATTTGTCCTTTAAAAAAGCATATATATAATGGAACGAGACTATGAACGTGCAAAAAGAAAACTCACAATTTTGTTTCAAAATTGTTTGTTATGTCTAGACAGATTTCCTGAATATGAATAAAATAAGCAAAGGTAAAAATATATAAACTAAACCGTAATATTAAAGTATTTTTGCATCTGTAAAACTGACTGGAAGTATGTTAATGTTACAGCAGATGAGAAGACCACCACAATATACAGTACCTCTATCAATTGTAGTGTAAGCAAAGAGCAAATTTAGAATGCCAGGCAGAATACCCCACGGAGAGTTATAAATCTTTACAGTTCATATGAAGGTGAAATGCATACCAAACAAACTACACTTGATCTTAGCAAAAGGCTGAGAAGTGATTTGATTTGATTTGATTTACTAAAAAAAACTACATGTTTCTAATGTTTGGGAGAGGCGCCATCGAGATTCACCAATAAATTGAGGAGGAAAGTGTATCAACAGATAGGCTGTTGGAAGTAATTTGCTATTTTTTGCTCTTTGAAACTGCATTATAACGTTTCTATCATTTACTTTCCCACAGAATACCTTTTCAGTTTTCCTACACAAAGAATGGAGGGGTTTTTTAAAATCAAGGATATGAAGAATATTCAATTCTATTCTACAGAAAAAATAAGGGAGTTGCAAATCATGTGGTAAAAACCCATGTAAATGTTAAGGTCAAGAAATCTGTTGGTAATTTGCATATGTATAAGTTAAATAGTGTAACTCATCATAGTGAATTCCACTAACTAATCAGCTCCAGTCACATTACAAGCCATGCACCTGATTATGGAGTAAGGTGCCTTGTACCTTGTTAGTTACCAAGAATTCATGCTGTTGAGTTACATAGTTTAATTTATGCAGAGATAAACCATAACCAAGATTCTGGCCAATGCAGTATTATATTTCACTAGTACAAACAAAGCTTTCAAGGGTTGTGTAACTATATCTGGGGAACAGAAAGCTGCCATCAGGAATAATATATTTAGGAAATTGGCTCGCTCAGAATGTGGGTGCACATCCACGGAGAGAACAGCTTTGTTCCTACGCTAATCCACAGCAGAATATGCTAGTGCCCTATGATATAAATCAGGAGTTTGCAACCCTTTAAAGCTGGGAGCCAGGTCGTGCTCCCTCAGACAACTTCGGGGGCTGGACGGTCATTTTGCCCCCCTCCACCACATGGCACTTCTGGGTGTGGTGTGGGGTCACATGAAATTGCATCACATCCCACCTGTGGGCCTCAGATTGAGAATCCCTGGTATAAATCAGCACCTGCCAAAGAAATAGATGTAGCAGCTCTTAATGAATCATGCAGGATTATAACTGGCTGCCTGAAACCACTGAAAAAACTTATTATTTGGCTGCTATTCCCTTCCGGAAGACCAATGAGAAGTGCTAGCAAATAACAATAATGGAATATCAGAAATATGTGCTTCTTGGACACCAACCCCTTAAAGGTATAGAACACCATTCCTTGAAAGCCAGTCATATCTGACTCTAGAGTTCAGTGCTCATTTCTGTTTATAGCTAAAGAGCCAGCATTGTCTGTTTCAGCACATGTTTCCGTGGACATGTGGCAAGCATGACTAAATGGAACGCTGTACGGAATGCTGGTTACCTTCCTACTAAAGTGGCACCTATTTATCTACTTGCAATGTCTTGCTTTTGAACTACTAGGTTGGCAAAGCTGGGACAGAGATGGGAGCTCACTCCATCCTGCAGTACTCGGGTCTTGAACTGCTGACCTTCGAATCATCAAGTTCAGCATCTTAATCACTAATCCATGTTGACAGTTAAAATCGAGGAAACATTTTCTACACACCACTTAAACTCTAAGTATTAAATCAGAAAAAGCTAAGCTAAACCGATGGAGAACAAAAAAGAATACATCTTGCTCAATGGAGAAATGCCAAAGAGTGTCTCTGACCAGGACAAGATTACAATTTAAGCATCTGGAAATCATTTAACAGACTTTGAAGCAAAGTAGGAAGATTAAAGAATATTCAAGTAAATTGTGTCTATCCAGATATTTTTTGTTGTTCAGTTGCACAGTCGATTCTGACCCTTCACAAACCCATGGACCACCGCCCTCCAGGCACCTCTGTCCTCCACCATCCTTCTCAACCCACCCAGATCTGTGCCAATTGCATCTACAATACCATCTAGCCATCTCATTTTCTGTCGCCCCCTTCTTTTGCCCTCCACCTTTCCCAGCATCAAGGCTTTCTCAAGTGGATTCTCTCTTCTCATTTGATATACAAAGTACTTTAGCTTCATTTTTACTATTTGACCTTCTAAGGAGCAGTCAGGGTTGATTTCTTCTAAGATTGGCTTATTTATTCTCCTTGCTGTCCACGGGACTCTCAAAATTCTCCTCCAACACCACATCTCAAAGGCATCTATTCTTCTGCGCTCAGCTTTCCTTATGGTCCAGCTCTCACAACCATACATTACCACTGGGAATACCATTGCTTTCACTATGCAAATTTTGGTTTGCAAGGTGATGTCTCTACTTTTAACTATGTTTCCCAGGTTTCTCATAGTTTGCCTCCCAAGAATCAGTCGCCTTTTTATTTCATATACGGGACAAAATTTCTGGAATGTGGAAAAATTCAATCAATGCAACATTTTTGTATCTGCAATTTATGCCCGACATGGCTTAGACAACATCAGTAAATGGCTTAGACAACATCAGCTTCTGTTCAAACATATCACATGTAAGTTTTGTGATACAATATGCTAGGGGTTCACAACTTATGGCCCATGGGCCAGCCCCGGCCCCCGATGCTGTTCCATCCAACCCATGGCAGCGACCCCAAAAGTGGACTCACCTGCGCATGCACAAATGTGGCCACCACCATTGCATCCAGCCCACCCAGCTGTCTGAGGGTGAGTAATCTGGCCCATGGCACGAAAACCTTGAGAACCCTTGCAATATGTGCTTTCAGTGGTGAGACAACACTATTTTTGTGCTGACAATATTCAAACAATAATGTGAAAGACTCCTTTCGGCAACCATGACCAAATACTAGTTACAGTGCAGGGTCCTATCATTTTGTTTAAAAGTATCGTGGAGCCAAATTATCCATTCCAAATCAATCCAGTATTGATTTCTCATCGCTTTTAGCCAAAGTATACTCCATTTAAAATATATCTCAAGTATAAAATATTTAAGACCTACGTGTTAGTATTAAAATCAACCATTTTCTCTGCTTCCACACACACTTTAATTTTTTCCCTTAATGACAAAAATAAAAAGGATAAAAGCTCATCTGGGTTCAGTATTTTTATTTATTGTTAATTTTCTGATGCAACAGATATTTACTTTACCTCACCTCTTCAGTTCCATTGGCTTCTTTCCCTTTTTTTTTTTTTTGATCTTTTAATAGTTGTCTGTGAAATACTTTTAATGAGCCTACCAAAGCAAATTTAAGAAAATGCAGTACACCCTTTAAAACACAAGAGTCAAAAAAGAAAGAAGAAGAAGAAAGAAGGGAAACCTGTCTCAGTACACTCTCCAATATCCCAAAGAGAACTTTGAAGGGGAGGGGAGAATTGTGTGTGAACAGCAGACACTGATGTTCACACAAGCACACCGCATATAACTCAGCAGGCGGTTTTTCTGTTTTTATTGGATTAAGCCCTGGCACAATGGAGTTTCAATGCCACAACTGCTTATTTCACTGTGTGCCAGGCTTGAAAACAACAGGTAAAGAGAAAATAAAGCCAAGTACATAAACAGAGAAAGCTGTACCCTGTCTACTACTTTAAAAAAGAAAGAGAGAGAGAGTCCCAAAATACAATGTTCTTAATTCTTCATTTCAAACTATATAATTTATAACCATGACACTAATAGGGAAGAAGCACAAAGGGGAAAATACAGAAACATAACGTTCCCAAGGTTCAGTTTACAAGGACCTCACACAACGTTTCTTTTTCTTTGCTCACAACTCTTGCTAGAAACAGTATTATTTGCTAAAAAGGCAAGAGCTGCCAAAAGCTATGGTCCATCGAAAGCAAAGATGTTTCAGATGAAAATGGAGACAGTCAGTGCTGAAGAAAAGCTGAATAGAGTATAGAAGATTTCTCTTAAGGATGTCAGAGAGGTTTCCCTACAGCACTGGCAAAGTAGGGGGGGGGGATAGCAAACGTAACTGCAAACAGTTTGCATTCATAAACTGATTATTCAAATATTTTTTAAAAAATTGTTAAAAAGCAAGAAAAGTTATCACATTACAAATCTTGTAATTAAGCTATTTCTCCCACCACCACCACCACCACCACCAAGTTATTGGGAATTCAATGCTAGTCTTGGTTCACATGCTAGAACAATGGGAAAATTTTCCGAATGGTTGAACGCTAACCCTGACAAGTGTGGAGCGCCAACTACAATACATTATATGGTAGCATAACCTGCCACCCACGATGCTGAGAGAACAGCTTTCAAACACATGCACTGAGCTGTAAAACCACAAAATCCCTTATTACACATTGTCTCTTTTACTTTAGGTGAAACATGCCATCATCTCCCCCCCCCCTTGTTACAAATCTAAGGGACATTTTTTTAAAAAAGAATGATCTATAAGCTAACTTTCGAGTGAACTAATTTACCAATTTAAGATTTCAGATGCAATTTTGATTTCTTCTTACCAGAAGGAAACAAACACTTCTCTGAGTCATAGAAGGACTCCAATGTGTACCATCTTATCAGGTTCTCAGAATGCTATCATTTTTTTCAACTATAATTAATTTATTTTAAAATAGTTGCGACCCACGGTTCTTTTCCACGTGAGAGTTTATGTTGTCAAAGAGACAAAATAATGAATGCACTGGGAAAATGCCCCTTTTGGGAAAGGTTGATTTAAATCAGGGGTGCTCAAACTACAGCCAGTGGGCTGCATCTGGACCCCAACACCAATTCATCTGGCTCACGCTGCCCTTGTCACTCCTGTACAGGCGCATTTTACTTTGGCTTCCAGGAGCGATGAAGGCGGTGTGGGCTGAATGAAATGGCGCCGGGGGCCGGATCCAAACCACAGGCTGGATCTAGCCCACGGGCCGTAGTTTGAGCACCCCTGATTTAAGCAGAGAAAATGGCAGCTCAAAATCTATCTCATCCTGTAGCAAAACATATTGCAAGGCGCGTTTTACTTCCGCCTCCTGTGGGAGGAACCACGTGGCTGGCCCACTGAACCATGTGACCAGCTCATGGCCCAAAAAGTTTGGGCACCCCTGATTTAAATGTACTTTGTAGGAAGAAACATGCTGTGCTTACTTTCTCCCCATAGTTTAAACACAATTATATCTTCATTGCCACTATAACAGTTTTAAATGGCAGATCATTATGCCATTTCAATATTGTAAATACAAAGGAACCGATTTATTGTGGCTGCTCTCTAACAGTACACATCACTGAAAGACTCACAGGAATATATGCCTGAATATCCAGATGTACTGCTCTGGATACTGGCTCACTAAAAATCAGGCATCACTACAGAATGACAAACATACTCCACCCTCATTACAACACAGTGTGATTATCAGCCAAACATTCTTGCCTTTTTTCATCAGGAAATCAGTACATTGTAATGAAGACAAGGAAGGAGACAAATAAACTAAAGTAAATGAAGACCCGAGTATATTAGCCAACTCGACAAGTATATGGAAATTCAATTCCAACTGGGAAAAGTAAACTTTTTAGAAAATGTTTAAAACACACACCAGCTTATCAAAACAGCAAAACCCATTCAAACATTGAGTACATGCACATTCAGTACATGATCTTCTAACCCTCTCCAATGACTGAATCATAGCATTCCAAGGTTCTTAGAGGATACTCCAATTTCTTATGGAATTTTTCACATGCAATTTTGTTGGCAGGAAAAAAATTTTGTTTGCAAGTGTTTCTATTATACAGTGAAAAGGTCAATTAGTCTAGCGACCTACTGGTCATTCTGCCCAGCAGCTCAGCAGGTTGTTTGACTGCACACATTCAGAATACATGACAAAGTACAGCTCCCTTTACTGCAGGGGCGCCCAAACTACAGCCCATGGGCCGGATCCAGCCCCCGACGCCAATTCATTTAGCCCACAATGCCCTTGTCTCTCTTGGAAGTGGAAGTAAAACAGAAGTAAAAGGGCCCAAGATGAGGGTGTCGTGGGTCAGATGAATTGGCATCATGGCTGGATCCGGCCCACAGGCCATGGTGACCGCCCCCCTGAACCACTTGACCAGCCTGTGGCCTGAAAAGTTTGGGCACCCCTGCTTTACTGGATAGAGACTTCTGGCTGATATTAATAATTTGAATTACGAGCAGCCAGCCTCTGAACTTGTATCACAACTTGGTTCCAGCCCGATACTGTTGTGGCTTGTAGACTGTGAACACAACCTGACAGGAACCACTTGTGCAAACTTGAAATTACTAGCGTGAGCTGCACAAGAGAACTGCAAAATACATTATATCCAATGATTACAACTTAAGGCAGGTAAGCCAGTGACTTTAAAGGGATTCAAACAGCTTGAAACTATCTACACAAATGGACCTGCACGTGTGCAGAGAAGAGCAAACAGTCTATGTGCACAGCATGTTCACATACTGGCTTATTAAAAAGAAATACGCCCATCTGAACAGATTCTGTATAGGCATTTTGACAGACGACAGCTACTAAGATGTATATTATTTCAATTTAATAAGCTAAGGTATAGGTAAGATATTAGCCCTCCCCAAAACCCTTGCTTTCCCCTTCACACACAATACAATTAAACCAGGAAGTTCTTAATTAACCTTATTTCTTGGTTCATCTGAACTGTTAAATGGTTGCCAAGTCTGGCACAAATCATGACTTTCAACCACAGCTTAACATCCTGATTTATTCCAACATAGGTAGCCTGGCCTAAATGATAATTACTCATGTTTTGGTTTATTTATTTTACACTCTGTAGGGTAAAGGTAAAGACTGTGCTTGCTCGAAAACCAGTCGTATCCGACTCTAGGGTTCAGTGCTCATCTTTGTTTATAGCCAAAGAGCCAGCGCTGTCTGCGTCTGCAGAAGTTTCTGTGGACATCTGGCAGGCATGACTAAATACCAGAGTGTATGGAATGCACTACAAGTGATACCTATTTATCTACTTGCAATGTCTTGCTTTTAGACCCCTGACCTGGGGTAAACAGAGAGCTTTGGCTGTAACTGCTTGCACCCAGGCAAATCTCAGCAGGCGGGTCCTCATCCCAGGGGGGTGGGCACTGTCACTATGGTAGTGACTAAATTCTGCTGGGGACCGAACATAGGTAGTATAACCCTAATAAATGCAGATCCTGAGGAAACAAGAGCAGTGGTGGGATTTGATTTTTTTTACTACGTATTCTGTGGGCGTGGTATGGTGGGCGTGGCCAGGATAAAGCCCTGCATTGCACCTGAATTAGGACTACTTTATTTCAAAACTTGGATGGGTGGGGCAAGCCAGAATTTCTGCTACTGGTTCGGGGGGGGCGGGGCGGCGAACCTGCTGAATCCCACCACAGAGGCAAGAGTTTTTGTCTCAGGAAGGAAGGAGCATGAAGATCAGTGCACTTGAAACAGCAGCGGAACTTTGCGGAAGTGACCTGAGGCAAGCCATGGAGTGGCCTGAGGAGTAATCCCAATGGAGATCCTTTGCAGAATCCTTTACACCATAAGGTAGAAGAGAAGGCGATTAAGTAAGTAACAAAGTAATGTCTTGCTTTCGAACTGCTAGGTTTTATTTACTTATTATTTATTTATTTATATTTGTTTATTGCCCTCCTCCCCGAAGGGACCCAGGGCGATTTCCAACAATTTTAAAAACACTTAAAAATTAAAAACTTTAAAAAGCTTAAAAACTTAATTAAAAGCTAGGTATTATAACTTGGACATACTGGGGGTCAAACTGGATATTCTGGTGTGTGCCTTTGAGCTGGTGTGTAAGTAACAGACACATCCCTGTTGCTGAGGTACTGAGACATCAGCCAGTCATTTGCCTGCTTTGAAGGACCTATGAATTCATCAGGAGGTCCCAAAAAGTTATCATCCTTCACCAAGCTCATAAGAAAGTTGTGGGCTCGCCAAGGATCCAAATATAGCTTCCAATTGAGAGCAATCAAATTCTATGTGGATCTTTGCATGTATACTTTCTGTTTCTACTAAAAGGCAAAACTAAACAGAGCTGTGAGAACTAGACCATAAGGAAGGCTGAGCGCAAAGAAAATACTGTGGTGCTGGAGAAGACTCTTGAGAATCCCCTGGACTGCAAGGAGATCAAATCAGTCAATCCTGAAGGAAATCAACCCTGACTGTTCCTTGAAAGGACAAATGCTGAAGCTGAAGCTCAAGTACTTTGGCCACCAAGTGAGAAGACAGGACTCACTGGAGAATGCCCTGATAGTGGGAAAGATCAAAGGCAAAAGGAGAAGGGGGTGGCAGAGGATGAGACAGTGGGCGTAGATCTGGGCAGACTAGAGAGGATGACAGAGGACAGATGGGGTCGCACTCGACTATGCGACTGAACAACAACAGAGTTGTAGCTCCTGTGTGTTTTTCAGCCTCACATGTAAGATTTAATGCTTCCAAAGAACAGGTCTGTGTCAGGAAATGTTTCTAGGAAGGGGTAATAGAGATAAAAGGCACTTCCAGTCAACTGAGTTTTCAAATGAAGGTATGGGTTCAGGAATCTTCATAGATCATGTCACTAGATATGTAATGTAAAGTGTGGCCTCCAGTCTCATACATAAATCAAAACTACTATCACTGCCTGGTTTAATTTGAATTCAGGTTCAGTTTCATGGTCAGTTAGAGCTGAAGAGAAATAGAGCCTAACTAATTGTTTAGAGAAGACTTAAAAAATGATAGTTCCTCCATGTATGGCGCCACGACTTTCTAATTCAGGGTTTCTCAACCTTGGTCCCCAAGATAGTCTTGGACTTCAATTCCCAGAAGCCTCAATCAGCAGGTGTACTGACTTGGGCTTTTGGGAACTGAAGTCCAAAAACATCAATTGTCAATCATAGGCCATGTGGATATCACACAGAAACAACAAGAAAACACATTAAAGAAACTTTCCAAAAAATCACAGTGCTCAATGTTCCCATTTTACTTCATAGTAGAGGTGGATATAACAGAGACCTTAATTTAGCTACCTTCTGTATACCCCTGAAGCTGATAGGACCTCATTCACATTTCATTACATTGCAGCTAAATTAGGACTTGGTTGAATGGGGCAGACTGGCAGGGGGAAGGAAGCTAAGTTGGAAAGGGAAAGTATAGTTTTTTATATATGGATAAACATATACTGCCATCGTTAAATTAATCACAGCTGCCTTCAATCTTTAGTATAAGCCAATATAATTAAAAGCTGAAAGGAGCTCCACTAAATAACAACACTTCATGCTTGTGGGATTTCTTGAGCACGTGTTCCAAAGAATTTAGGTTCAATTGGGCCTGAATTATGGTACAGGTTGCCTCTCCCCACCCACACCCACCCCATCTGTAGGAGATACATTCCAAGAGCCTACACAAGTACTTGAAATGGCAGAAAGCAGAGAATCTCATCTTCTAGACAACATATTAGAGTCATGCAAGCGAAGGAGGATCTCCATGATCTTTCAGGTCCATTAAGGACACGATTTAATTGAAAACAATCTGTCCTCCTCAACATTATATTGTAACTATGGCCTCTAGTGACCAGTTCTGTTAATACACCTTGGAAACACCATGTATACAATATTATATACTGTACAGTAAAATCTCACATAAAGAGCGCTTCGCTTAAAGAGCAGAATTTTCTCTGCATGTTCGCTTTGCTTAACAAATAAAACCAACCAAAAACTCGCTTAACAAATAAATTGGGATTCGCAATCCCCCCCACAATTGGTCATTTACAGTGGTGTTTCGCTTAAAGAGCAAACTCGCTTATAGAGCAAACTTGCTTAAAGAGCAATCCTGTGGAACGCATTATGCTCTTTAAGCAAGGTACAACTGTCTTATAAAAAACACTACGTATTGTATACAATATTATTTATTATATTTATATTTGTATACAATACACTAGTACCTCAGATAACGCTAAGACTTAGTTCCACAAGTCTTAGTGTTATCTGGTTTTTAACATTGTGCGATGCATTGATCACACAATGTTAAAAAAAAAGCCCTGTTCCCTTTCCAAAGAAGGGAACAGGGGGTCGAAGGAGCTGATCTCTCCCAAAATACCCCCGCAGTCCCAGCCTCAATCCCACTGGGCTGTTCTGTGCCTGTTGAGGCTGGGATCTCTGCCAGTAATGTACCCTTGCTTTTGCAAGGCTTGTCTCGCAAAAGCAAAGGTACAGAGATCCCAGCCTCAACAGGCAGAGAACAGCCCAGTGGAATTGAGGCTTAGATCTCCACCATAAATGTACCCTTGCTTTTGCGAGGCTTGTCTTGCAAAAGCAAAGGTACATTACCGGCAAAGACTGCAGCCTCAATCCCACTGGGCTTTTCTCTGCCTGTTGAGGCTGGGATCTCCGCTGGTAATGTAACTTTGCTTTTGCAAGGGGACTCCCTGGTCGGCTTTCCACCCACACCTCTGCAAGCTGGTCTCTAGCCCTACAGGCTTTGGGGCAGAGATCAACATCAGGGAAATTGAGGCAGACATTTGCATTGCACAACGTTATCTTAATGTTATGCGATGCAAATGTTTGCCTCAATTTCCCCGATGTTATCCAATTTTAGCATTATCCAAGGCAAACGTTATCCGAGGTACCACTGTACAGTGTTATGTGTTTTAGGAATTTTTCACTGAATATTTTTGGACCCATGGATAACTGAAACCGTGGATATTGAACCCACAGATACAAGAGGTGACCTGTATATAAGAAAAGATCTCATAATAGTGGCAGGTTGAGGTGGCTACTATTCAGGTCACATTTTGATCATCCAACTTTAACTCCATTTTATGAAGTACAGTTGTACCTCACTTAAAGAGCATAATGTGTTCCACAGGACTGCTCTTTAAGCGAGTTTGCTCTTTAAGTGAAACACCATTGTAAGTGACCGATTATGACTTCTGGTGGAGGGGATTGGGAACCCTGATGTATTTGTTAAGCGAATTTTGGGTTGGTTTTATTTGTTAAGTCCATTTACAAAGGTAAAAAAGAAACCTGGCAAAATCAATATAGAAACTTTATGATCCAATTAAGTTCACTGATCATTTCATTTAAAACATCAAGCAACCTTTTAAACTCCACTAATGAAGATTTGCATTCCTTACAGTAAACAACAGGACAATATGATGAGAAAGCAATTTATCATGATGAATTTTTTGTATCTTTGCATTGTTTTTAGTACCAAAAGGCTGCTAGATTTGTAGCAACAGAGACAACGGATGTAAGACAAGTATTGTTTGAAAAGACAATCCTTTGTCTAAAGAAGGTTAATGCTCAGAGCAAATCTCCTTTTCTGCTATATACAACTTAAAGAACAAAAACATTTCGCTAATACATTTCCTCAACAAATGATCTTATGCTTTTCCACTACACATTTTCAACTAGGAATGTTGAAATTAACTAAAGATGAGTTGTCTTTGTCAAAACTTCCAGTTATTCCCACTCCTATTATAATAAGATTACCAGGAAGAACCACTAGAAAGAGATAAAAGGGCCTGCAGTCTTCTAGATTTTGGTTGACTCAAACCTCCATCAATCTTAGTTGGCCAGTGATCAAGAATGATGGGAGCTGTAATACAATATAATCTGAAAAGTGAGCTTCTTCCTGCATTAGAAACAAAACAAAATAAAAAACACTGTAACATTTTAAAGACTAACAGCTATATGTTTATTGTTAGCTTTCGTGGATCAAGTCCACTTCTTCAGATAGGGAGTGAAACTTACAGGCATGGTTTTTATACACCAAATTCAGGGGTCAAAGGAAGCAAAATGTGTTCAAGCAAAATGACAGACAAGAAGCAAGCACAACACTACAGCTTCCAGCTTCTTGTCTGTCATTTTGCTTTAGCACACCCTGCTCCCTTTTGACCCCTGAATTTGGTGTATAGAAACCATGCCTGTAAGTTTCACCCCTTGTCTGAAGAAGTGGACTTGATCCACGAAAGCTAACAATAAGAATATAGCAGTTAGTCTTTAAAATAGTACAGTGGTTTTTATTTTGTTGTTTATTTTGTTTTCTGATATGCCTGAACCACAGACTAACACAGCTACTATTCCAAAAAATTCCTGCATTAGAAAATGTATAATATACAATTGGCAACCTCAGGCTTGAAACCTATACTGTACACATTAAACTTAAGTAATTAAGTCTTACTTAATGGAGAGAGGCTATTGTCTAGACCAGTGGTGGTGAACCTATGGCATGCAAAGGCCTCTCTGTGGGCATGCATGCCATCACAGGCAAGCCCTGCCCCACTGGCGCTAATGTGTGTGTGTGTGCATGCCCCCACCCCCTGGGTGTGATTTCAGCCTCACTCAATTAGGAGGGAAAGAGGCTTGGCACTGCAACCCAAGGCTTGTCCAGAGCTTGGTCCGAGGCTTGCTGAGGTATGGCACACTACACATGACCTTGTCCAGAGGGCGGCAGCGGTGCGGGACCTGGTGCAGCTCTGTGTGTGGCTTGTCCAGGGGGCAGCATGAAGCTTGGTCGTGCGGGGGTGGTGTGCATGCACATCTTGAAGCGTGCTGATGACATCACGTAGGTGCACCCACGTGATGTCACTGGCACGCATGATGCCTGATGCCCATCTTCCTCTCACCTCTTTGGGCACTTGCTCTCTAAAAGGTTCACCATCATTGGACCAGACATTTATAAGCAAACACTGTTAACCTACACAGCCATTAAGAAAAAACTTTTTTTCATCTTCCTTCTGAGCCTACACTGAAGTGCTGAAAAGGCAACAAGCACACAAGGTACATCTTACTAAGCTGCCATTACTTTCCAAACAGATTCTCAAGTGATGATCTCCAAACTTTGAAAACTGTAATTCAAGTACAATTTCCAACTTTAGAGAAATTCTAAGAAGACAAACGTATTTGGGCTCCAAGAATCAAATCTTCAGGGTAGCTGCTTCAAGGGAAATGCAAATGCACATTCCATATTAGGTGCAAAATCTCAGCTGACATAAAAAAACTTTTATAATTCATCAGTTGTAAATAGAGAATGAAAAACTACATCAAAGGATTTTCACCACACACCATGAGCTGGGCACTCATCCATGGAAAAATATACTAAAAAAAGCTCTAGTTGGATTTTCCATCCAGTTAATCAACGTAAAACCAAGAGTATCATTGTTTAATGAATGGACTTTACTGAAAATATATTATAATTACATTGGGCTGGCTCTGATGTAACATTAAACTATAGTTTTGTGTTACAATAACAAACAGTGAGAAGTATCAAGTCCTCTCTGTCCTGAAGCCACCAAAAGTTGGAATCTGGAACTGTTCTGCTTCATTCTGCTTTAAATACATGCCCTCCGTACTTAGGCAAAGTGCAAACTTTTTTATGCTAAACTTTTTGTTCTACAAAAGACGATAAAGAAAAAAAACTCTAAATAAATATAACTTATTAAACGAGGAAGGATCCAGGCAATCAATATAAACATGTACGATCCTTTGCTGCAAGACAGAAATGATAATAGTAAATCGTTTTTGCCATAAACATAATTCCATAATGTGGTATGAAAGTCTGGTATTGTATAAGGAACATGGTCACAAGGACACCATATATTAAAACAGCTAGCCTAGTTGAATATTTATGCTGGCGTAACATGGAGTGGTGAATAGCCTCTAACTGTTGTTCTTTATCACCTGCCAAGTCACCTCAACTGGACTCATGCTATTTCGCGCCATCTGTGGATTTCTTACTTTCCAAAATCTTCATGTTAAATTTCCCATAAAGACCTATAGTTAACAATGTTTGGTTGAAATAAGCCTATTGCAAACAATAACTTATACAGCTGACTGGTTTTTAAGTAACCATAGTTAAAATTAAGCATCGTTTGGAGTTTTGTCACAAACCTGTAAATTTATTTATTAATTTATTATGTTTCTATTCTGCCCATCTGAGATATTTTCTCACTCTAGGCAGTGTACATCAATTCAAAAGAGTAGACATACAATTAACATCTAAAACAACAATAACCAATAACAACTGATAGAGTTTTAACCTGAAATAAAAGCAGACGTTTATGATCTTCTCATAGCTCAGTGGTCAAGAAGCTCGCATTGTTAGCTGGAAGGCTGGCAAGTCAGCAGTTTGAGACCTAGCTACTGCATGATGGATTAAGCACCCATCTCTATCTCATCTCTTGGAAACATGAAAGCAACCACTTTTGGGCGTTCCCTCAGCGGAGTTTCTCCCGCAAAAATCCTTTCAACCCAGAATAATTTCTGACACAAAATTATTATTCTCATAGCAGTACATAAACACAAGGCTCACTCAGGCTCATTTTTTATAATGTTAAGGCATGGTTTAGATGAGTTACACCCAATGTAGTGATATCCTTTAATTGTTTTAGTCTTCAGTTCAAAATCCTTCACACTTTCTTCATGTTTCAAGTAAATGTTTAGAAATGCATGATAGATAGATAGATAGATAGATAGATAGATAGATAGATAGATAGATAGATAGATAGATAGATAGATAGATAGATAGATAGATAGATAGATATTTTTAGGACTTGTGGAATGTTTTCTTTTTGAAGATATTTAGCAAGATAAGAGGAAACTCTCTAGGTACAAATCAAACTTTCCCCATGAATTTTTAAAAAGCATATTACTGTAAAATACTGAAAGGAGACAATTATAGCAACTCCAACCCAGCTTTGTAAAATAGCTGAGGAAGATAACCTACTTTATAATTTGTATTTATAAAAGCTTGTGTCAACTCTAAAATTGTCCACAGAAACATATTTAAAACTTTTTCTCAATCTCTCTCTCTCTCTCTCTCTCTCTAACACGCACAAATACATATATACACATGTGCACACCCCAAGTATGGCATGAAGAGTAGATTTTTCCCTCCCCTCTCAATTACTCTACTAAGATTTCAGGCAAAAAAAAAAGACATACTACTGTAAAACTATCATCATTTCTTACTTGCAGAATAAGTGGAGGGGTTGGGCATGCATCCAAAGGGTGGTATTTAAAGCCAACAACGACATCTAGTGGACATGGTATAAGATAGGTTACACTAAATATTTTCTCTTTGTTTTGAGTTGGGAAGTACTGTACTGCAATACCTCCAGGAGTATGACAGAAACATCCCAGTCACAAATAAAGCCTATTAAATGTGACAATATTCATTTTATTTTATAATGTTCTACTGCTCATTTTTTATCATATGCTGCAACTTTCGTGCCACCTTTCCTCCCAACTGCTGTGACTTCTTCCTGAATTACCCTGGAAACATCCCAGCCAATTTCAGGGCATCTGAGTTTAAGCTAATTTAGTTTAGTGACAGTGGAAGGAAACTCTGTATTAACATAGAATAAGATGGGGAAAAGTTTATATTCTGAAGACCCTAGTTAATGCTCCACTTCCACTGTACATTTAATTAGCATCGAAAAGGTCAGAACAGTATATAAAATAAGTGGTAGCCTCACTGTCCTCTTGAATGGCAATCAAATTCATGTTGCATGAAAAATGCAGAACAAAACACTGATCAGAAGGGATGAAAAGGCAAAGCATCTCTTTAAAAATGATGGTTTCACACCTCATGAAGCACAACTTTAAATGTGCAGTACTAATCTGGGATCCTCCAGATTTTCTCGGCATAATTGTCAAGTTCTTTAATTTTTTAAAGTTTAGTGTTTACATTTCATTCTCCATATTTAAATGACAGAATCTCCTCTATCCTCTAACATGGGAATTCTCAACCTGCGGCCTGTGGGCTGGATGCGGCCTGTGCCACCATTTCATGTGGCTCGCCCCATGTGCTGGAGGAAGGGCAAAATGGCCATCTGGCCCTGAAGCTGTCTGCGGGAACATGACCCATCCCCTGGCTAAAAAAGGTTGAGAACTCCTGCTCTAACACCAAGTTCTACCTTTCTATTTGGTATTGTCTTAACAGTTTTGAAAACTGTTTTTCCCCTCCTAAGCTTGCAAGACATGTATGAAGTTTCTTTTTGATCAGAATGAACCCCTCATGAATTCAGTGGGACTTATTTTCAGGTACGTATGTTACCATAGCCAAGACCCCCAGAGGCCTTCTTCAGCTTTAGAGATAGATGTATTATATGTTGTAAATTTTCCATTTTAAAAAACCAGGAAATTTAATCCTTCAAAACCCTCAAATTTGTGAATATGGGCTATTGCTTCTTTGCCCTAATTGAGGAAATGTGACCTCCTAATCTAGATCAGTCTCACCCAAAGGTTTATGTAAAACAGGAGCTCTCAGCATTTTTCATCCATGGGCTGGACCATGCCGCCTCAGACAGCTGAGCGGGCCACACTGGTGGTTACCCTTCTGTAAATGCTGCCATAAAACGCATCCACAGCTGTCGTCAATGACGACACCTGCAGACTGATTTACGGCTGTAGTAAATAAGTTTGTGTTTCCATAGACTCATTTACAGCTGTCGTAAATGCATTTACGACAGCCGTAAATGAGTATGCGGCCAATTCTAGTGGTGATGGCAGTGGCTGGAGGAAAGTAGGGAGCTGGATTATTTGGTGTCATCGGCTGCATCTAGACAGGAGCACACTCTGTCGCGAAGCACTCAGGTCTTGAAATGCTGACCTGCTAACCTTCCAATCATGAAGTTCGTTATCTTAACCACTAATCCACCACAATCCTTGGCAATAGTAAGCCACTCCTTAGACAATTTACATACTTCAAAAACCTTACTATAGTCACTATACATAGGAAGTTAGTTGATGCTACATAAAAGTAACACAAATATAGGAAAGGGACTTGTCTAAGACTTTGTCCTAAATGCTGATGCCAGGGAATGCCATGCACAGTACAAGGGGCAGAGGGAAAACCTCAAAGCTCAAAAGGCAAGTACTCCAATGCACACACACACACACACACACACAAATGAAAGTCACACTTTCCCCAGACATTCAGATTTCTTTGTCTCCAAGGCAATTAATACCTGCCAAAAATTAGCAATTCCAGTTGCTTTGTATTTAAAGGAGAAGCTGCTAGCTGATGAAAACAGTAATCAAGTTCTGTGATTTTCCTTTGCTTGTTGTCTGTATGTGAGTGGCAGTGAACATAAGAAAGAACCTTGTAAACCATCTTGACTGCTGGCACTGGTGTCATCAACATTCAAGCTGTTATTTCCTATGCAGACCATGGCATCCTTTTTGCTTCTGGCAATGTGAGCATGATACTGTAAGGTAATGCAGGAACATTTACTGCTGCCTCAAATCACATAAGCCAGTGATGGCAAACCTATGGCATGTGTGCCAGAGGTGGCACTCAGTGCCCTCTCTGTGGACACCCGTGCAGTCATCCCTGCACAGAATTCACCCTGCCCCTCTGCCCAGCAGCCCAATGGGTGCATTTGCTCCCTCCTCCAGTAAAGAGTTTACCCCACCCCTCTGCCCAGCAGCCCAACAGGAACACTTCCTTCCTCCCCCAGCACAAAGTTCGCCATGGCCCTCTGCCTAGCAGCCCAATGAGAGCCTTTCCTTCCTCCCCTGTTGCTGTGTTGCCACTTTGCAATAAATAAGGGGTTTGGGGTTGCAGTTTGGGCACTCGGTCTCTAAAAGGTTCACTATCACTGACATAAGCAATAACCCACATTCATTAATCAGAAGGGGGATTTTTTTTTTTTTGGGGGGGGGGGGATGGCATTTTTAAAAGTACACAATTCCAGTCAGGCCAAAGTAAGTTCCTTGCATATATCTGGTTATCAATTTGAATTTCAAGCATTTGCTGGTACAATTTTAATTCCAAGCATTTGTTTCTGAAATGGTGCACAACTGCCTTTTATTTCCAATTTTGTACTTCACACATCTGAAGCTCCATAAGCAAACATTAGGATAGGCCAGTAATGGCAAACATGCCAGAGGGGGCACTCAGAACCCTCTTTGTTGGCACGTGCACCATCGCCCCAGCACAGTTTGCCCCTTCCCTCTGCATAGCAGCCCAATGGGAGCACTTCCTCCCTCTCCCCAACACAGAGTTCACCCTGCCCTTCTGCCCAGCAGCCCAATGGGAGGACTTCCTCCCTCCCCTGTCTGGGGTAAGGAGGGTGGGCTCACATGTGGCATCAGGGTGTGGCACAGACGAAAGCCCATTGGTTCTGTCATGAAGGTGAGTTGGGGCACTCAGTCTCTAAAAAGTTCACCATCCCTGGGGTATGCAATTTGTATTCTCTACCTTGAATTAGCTTGTCTGAAATAATGTTTTAACAAGTAATCGGTACCTACCCGGATTTCTTGCAGGTTGTGAAAGTTGTTGCCTACTCTCACAGAGATTTTGCTTGGAGTGTAGCTTTCATCAGATTTATAATCTGCGTAAATGCACAGGGTCTTCACTGTTGTTTTTCTTCTAGAAACAAAATTGAAACCTTAGAATAGGGGTGCCCAAACGTTTTGGGCCACGGGCCAGTCACATGGTTCAGGGGGCTGGTCACTATGGCCCAGGGGTTGGATCTGGGCCTGACACCAATTCATCCACCCCACAAAGCCCTTGTCACTCCCGGAAGCAAAATGCACCCATATAGGAGCGACAAAGGCTTCGTGGGGCGGATGAATTGGCATCGGGGACCGGATCCGGGCCCTGGGCCATAGTTTGGGCACCTCTGCCTTAGAATATGAAACTGCCCATGCTAATTTTTTTACTGACTATGGTTTATGACTTACTGTTTTTAGACTTTGATTGAATATTTTATTTTTTGTACTTTACTTTGAAAATTTTGCAAGCTGCCCAAGGAAGTCATTTGACTATTAGATTAAAATGCCTACAACAAACAAAAAACCATGGCAAGAATTCATTTTAAAACACCTTTGATATTGCTCATTAATAACACTACACAATATTTTATAATTTTATCTGTAATACAGAGATAGACAAACTGCAGCTTGTGGGCTGCATGCAGACTGACACAGGGCCCATGGCTTCTCCTTAACACTCTCCAAAACCCAAATCCCTTCTTTTTTTGCCTCATAAATGCAAAGGATGCTACTCAGAAAATGCACATACAGTCAAACCTCACATAAAGAGTGTTTCGCTTAAAGAGTAACTCGCTTAAAGAGCAGGATTTTCTCTGAATGTTCGCTTTGCTTAAAAAATAAAACCAACCAAAAACTCGCTTAACAAATAAATTGGGGTTCGCAGGGCCCCCCACAATTGGTCACTTACAATGGTGTTTCGCTTAAAGAGCAAACTCGCTTAAAGAGCAATCCTGTGGAACCAGTGGTGGGATGTCAAAAATTTTACTACCCCACCGTGATGTCATCACAGTGTGGGTGGAGCTAATGTCATGACATCATGACATGGGTGGAGCCAACATCATGGGCAGGGCCAAAGAAAAAATATAAATAAATAATAATAATAAAATAAAATAAAAATAAGCACGTGTGCACACACACACACCCCTGGGGAGCAGGCTATAGGGAGCTTCAGGCTAGCAGCTTCTCTTCCTCGTGCCCACTTGGGAGAACACCAAGGAGGCCGTGCATACGCGCCAAGCACTGTAGGCATGCATGCACACCAAGTGCTTGGCTCACATGCGCAGTAGGGGAACCAGTGAAAAGGTAAGCCCCGAAGGTGGTTCCCCTCAAAAGCTGCTACCGGTTCTCCGGAACACTGGGGAAAGTTACTACCGGTTCTGGAAAACTGGTGAGAACCTGTTACATGCCATCACTGTGTGGAACGCATTATGCTCTTTAAGCGAGGTACAGACAGCGATATACAGTGGTACATATTGGAGCATTCTTTGTTTAATGATTTGAAACAGTTCTTGTTCAATAACACATCGACACTGCACAACACATCGACATTAGTCACATGGTCAACCCATGATATCCTTAGCAGCTGTCTGTATATCCACAAAAAAGCTTCACATTTCTTTTCAGATGCTTTAGTCCAGGAGTTCTCAACCTTTTAAACCCAGGGGCCGGGTCACACTCCCTCAGACAGCTTCGTGGGCCGCATTGCCATTTTGCCCTTCCTCCACCACATGGTACTTCCTGGTGTAGTGGAGGCAGTGGGGGACCACATGAAATGGTGCCATGGGATGCATCTGCTTTAGTCAATGTCCAAGCTTTAACTCAATACAGCAACACTGGGAAAATTATCCATAATGCTTACTGTAATTGATTGACATCAGACATTTGCCTGATATAGCCACTGATTTTCCCATACATTTACAGTTATACCTATAGATTCTGGATCTATACTTGTAGATCCATAGTTTGGAACTATGGCATCCATCTGATACCAATCAATCCAAACTATGGATCTGCAGGAATGAAGGCACAGGAAATGGTGGCTGCTTCAGCAACATTTGGATACCAAACATATGCTAGTATACAATAGCTGAGCAGGGCTGATGTGAACAGGACATTTGAGAGATTACTCATTCATAGGGTCACCATAAGTCATGGACAATTTGACAGCATGGAACAGCAACATAGGCTGTGTCTTCAAGCTGTGTTCCGATTCCATTTATAGTATGGTAACAGATAAGTCTAAACAGTTGAGATGAATGTAGCCATAACAAACAATGTATATTCCAACTGCAAAGTATGTGCATTTTCTCAGGGAAGAATGAGTTTTTTTAAATGGACAGACAAGATCCTAATTTTACAAAAATAAAAGGCTTCTAAAAGCCTAAGAAAGGTCCCAGAGGAGATGAAATTAAGTACAGTATATAATACAAATCATACACTCTAGAGCAGTGATTGTCAACCTTATTTTGGCCATGCCCCACCTAAACATCTCTAAAATCCTGATGCCCCCCATGACATATAATTCTTATTATTCAAAAAGTGAACTCCCATTCACATGGAGGAAGCCTAAAAGGCCATTCACTGTTAATAACTCATTCTCAAATTGCTCCCCCCTCCACCGATGTGTGGCCCATGTTGGGAACCATGGCTCTAGAGCAGGGGTGGGCAACTTACGGACTACAGCACCAAATCATCCAGCCCACACCACCACCACGGACACATTTTACAGCAGCGTTTACAGCTGGGGTAACCACCAGTCCAGCTGGCTCAACTGTCTGAGGGAGCCTGACCCAGCCCACAGCTTTAAAAGGTTGAGAACCCCCTGCTCTAGAGTTTCCAAGGATCACAATTTGCATTTGAGAGGCAAACAAGGTGTTTTGAGGGAAGAGAGGATAATTTCAATGGGAGAGCAAAAAGAGCCCACAGGGCCTAGTCCTGAATAATGGGACACATATAGGTCATTCTCTGTGCTGGCATGATAATTTATTTTAAAACTACATCAAAAGACTGTTTTCATTTTTGTTTAGTTTTAATGCTGTAATGCTGCCTCCTTTCCAACAAAATGGTTTCCAACTTGAGAAACACACCAAAGTGATCTTTCCTCATTCAATGAAGCTAAAACCAAAAGTGTTTACATTTACCATATATAAACCCTTACCTATTATGTGGAATTTATGTGCAAACATACTGTAGGCAGAGTGTTATTACAAAAACTCTATCATTTGTATTGGTTTGGAGCATGCATACCCAGGGCAGAATAATGAATACCTTCCGCAGCCTTTCTTTCTCTAATTCTCCACAACAAATAATAATCACAATTGCATAAAAGTCCAATACATTATGTATATATAAAAGCATTGAATACCTGAACTGGATATTCACTAAATGAGGCTGTGATCCATCAGACTGCCAGTAAGTTTCCAAATTATCATCTCGTAGCTGGTCCACACCAAATCCTACAGGGAATAACAAAAATACATCCTTAGCACCATATTTCTATACTAGAGAAGCCACAAATATTTATTTATTTATTTATTATTTATTAGTTCAAATTTATATTGCCGCCCACTCGCCGTGGGCGAGTTATATTATCTGTGCTGGAATACAAGTCTTGCAACTGTTCGTGCTTAGAAATATACGTGTAGCACTGAAACAATGATTATTTAGAAAATTCTTGCTCTAGGCTTTTTGGAATTCCTAGTTGACTTACTAAACCATAAATATAAAGCTCAAAACCAGGTACACATATAGGATAATTGTTTAAATACATGCACCAGGACAAAATATTTCAGTCCCACAAAGGTCATGCTTTATAGCAGAATCTGTATATGGCTGTATCTACAACGAGGGCATTCTTCAACACTAAGGAGTAGTAAATAATGTCTCTAAGTTTAAGCTACTATTGACATACAATAATTGAGCATTTTTTTCTGTTGGTTTTTTTAGACAAAAATTGTCCAACAAATGTGTCATTATTATTATTTTGCATTTTTATTTGCTTATTTTTCTTTCAGCCATTAATGCTGTTGGGACAAAAACTATTCCATGCAGACTGTGATGATACATACAATGGTGTCAGAAAATAATCTAAAACCCACTCAGTGCAGCTTCTCCAGGTTAAGTTATCTTAGAAAACCAATTTCCATAAACAGCAGGTGGGAAATTCACTAAGGATGTGTTCAGTTGACTCCACATGCTATCAATACGAATTTACCTGGTTTACATGAGGAAAGTGACCAAACAGCTTGTGATCCTATTTCTCGAACAGTTCCAGTCCTTTCCAGTTGCTTCGGATCTGCACCAGGAGGAGTCTTGTTAGCAGTGGTCATTTCTCACTAAAAACAACAACAAAAAAGGAATAATATATTAAAATAGTGTGTATTCATAATAACAGGAATTATATTAATATTTATGGAGGAAAGCCTACAATAAATGTAACATCTTTGATGGTAAGGTAAAGTCTCCTTTGCTTGAAAGCCAGTCATATCCAACTCTAGGGGTCATCTCTGTTTACAACTAAAGAGTCAGCGCTGTATGCGTCTGCAGATGTTTCCGTGGTCATGTGGCAAGCATGACTAGGTGCACAGAACACTGTTACCTTTCCCACTAAAATGGTACCTATTTATCTACTTGTAATTTCTTGCTTTAGAACTGCTAGGTTGGCAGAAACTGGGGCAGCACTCGTGTCTCGATCTGCTGACCTGCCAACCTTCCAGTTGTCAAGTTCAGCATCTTAATCACTAAGAAAGCCATCATAGTCCCTTCTTTGATTGTAACAAACATAATAAGCTACAAATGCCAAGGGCAGATTAAAAAACACAAAATATATCCCATCATTTTATGTTTAAAACAAAGAGAAAGGAAACAGAGAATGTAATTAAGTCATTCTTACAATTATATTCGGAAAAAGTCTACTTGCCAACTGAATGGGAATGACTTCTAAGTATACATACCTAGATTAACACTGTTATGTGAAATCTAAGATTAAAGAACAGAAGACAGCTCACACCCCTGACCTTTCCTCTCTCCTATATCTGCCCCAAAATATCAGGAGAGCTTAATCAGCAATGCATGGGCCCAAGGGACACCGGATATAGTCCCAAATCATGCAGACAAATCTTGCATCCCTTATGTAATGTTCCCACTTTCAGCAATCCCCTCTTCCTGCTGGAAATTTAACCATTCCCTTCTCCTGAGGGCATTCTGGTATTATCCAGCTTGCCCATGCCAACACAGGCTGGCTCTTTTCCCTGGAGGCACTGTGGGAAATCAAACTCCCAAATTCCTAGCTCCTTAACCAGATATCTGTACATTACTTCAAGTTTTACAAATACTGTAATAACAAGTTTCAGAAGTATTGGAAAGGGCAGAAGACAACAGGAAATTCCCTTAAACTTACAAATATAATTTCAACCCTCTTTCTTTTGATTTCTTGCTAACCTGAACAACAAAGAGTCTTACAGCATCCAAAAAACTAACATGTTCCATTTTGTGTAAGATTTCAGTAGTCTAAATCCCACTTGATCTGCTAAAAAATGAAAGACATAAGCCATGGGTAAAGTAATTACCTGTATCAGCTTTTTAAAAACAAAACATTGCCTGTTTTAAACTGGTTGGCAGGTGTGCTACATAAATCTGCATGTAGCATTAGGAGGTAGTAGGTGGTGATAAAGGACCACCAAGCATAGACAATTTTTTGACAAGTGAAGCCCAGATGGAGTTCCTTTCATCAGCCTTTCAGCCAATCTGGCAGCACTGTGGGAAACAGTTCCTCATTTCCCCCGAGACTATTTAAGATTGCTATACTTTTAGAAAGGAAAAAAAAGAAGCTCACACAAACTTATTATAGACTTTCAATTTGCCTAAGAGAACGTTGCTGATAATTTTGGTTCAGATTTTTCCCTTGGAGCCATGATAGAAATTCACTTTAAATAAAGGGCTGCAATGTGATGCAAGTGCCTGTGGGAAGCAGTAAAACAGGAAATCAAGGCTTCACCTAACCTGCCAAGTGTAGATTTATCCAGTTCACAAAATATATGAGATATGCTCTTTTCAGATACACTCGGTTAAGGTGAAAGAGCAGCAAGCCAGATACCCAGACATGGCCAACATGTTGTACTCACAAACAGAGACACTTTCACCCTTAGTCACAATCAAAAACTTCCTTATATGTACCTAGGAAGGGCTCTTCCTCTCTCCCCCCCCCCCCCATTTACTCACTGCTTTTTCCTTCCTCTGCACTCCACTCCCTCATTCTTCAGTTCCTCTGTTACAATTATTGGTTCTCCAGGAGGTATCTTTTTCACATTAGAGATCTGCAAAGATCCAGATACTAAGATGCTACATATTCCCAGTGTTTCTATATGGAGTCAAAGCTTGGAAACTGACTAAAGCATCTGAAAAGGAAAATTGAAGCTTTTGAAATGTGTATCTACTTACAGCTGCTAAGGACATCATAGGTAGACCATGTGACTAACGTAGAAGCATAGATGGACAAAGAACAAGAACTGCTAAAGATGTTTAAACAAAGAAAGCTCCAATACCGTGGCCATAGCATGAGGAACGACATGAAGTATAGAATACTCCAACTCATTCTGCAAGGAGAGATTCCTGGGAAGAGAATCTCTGGACGTAGATGGACTTCATGGCTAAAGAACCTGAGAGAGTCCTGTGGAAGGTCCTTGGAAGAATTGTTCCAAGGAGTTAACAGGAAGAAGATTTTTGTCATGATGACAACCAATACAGTATTCGGAACAGATATGCCACTTGAAGGTGTCTTTTTAAAAAAATCTTCTGTTTAGCGGAGAAGGGCTAGTGGTGTGTTGATGGCTATCTCAGTTGGAGTCACTGGGTTCTCTTCTCCTGCCTCTTAATAATGTTAATGCTAGGCTCGCCTAATTGGTGGGAAGAAAGAGCATATTAATAATTATTCTTTTTATAGTGCCCCATATCAGGGCCATGGTGGCTTAGTGGTTAAGATGCTGAGCTTGAATCTCAGCAGTTCAAGACTCAAATATTGCATGATGGAGTGAGCTCCCATTGCCTCTCCCAGGTCCTGCCAACCTAGCAGTTCGAAAGCAGGAAATTGCAAGTAGATAAATAGGTACTGCATTGGTGGGAAAGGTAACAGTGTTCCTTGTGTCTAGTCATGCCTGTCACATGACTGCAGAAATGTATGTAGATAAAGACAGCACTGGCTGTTTGGCTATAAACAAAGATGAGCAGTGCACCCTAGAGTCGGACATGACAGGCTTTCGAGAAAGGGACTCTGGTACAGTGCTCATCTCCATTTACAAAGCCAGCGCTGTCTGCGTCTGTGGACATTTCCATGGTCATGTGGCAGGCATAACTAGAACCCGGAGTGCACGGAATGTGGTTACCTTTCCCGACCAAGTGTTACCATATATACTCGAGTATAAGCTGGGTCTTTTTAGTCCAAAAAAGAGGACATGGCTTATATTCGGGTCAATAACCATGAGGGACCCAAGATCATGCCAGATTGAGATGCACCGATAATTTAATTAATTTTACCTTGTTTTCATGTATTTTGATTATTGAAAGTCACAAGGAGCTGCTGCATTTCCCACCCTCAGCTTATACTGTACTTGCGTTAATCTATTTTCCTGGGTTTTCAGGTCAAAATTAGGTACAGTTGTACCTCGCTTAAAGAGCATAATGCGTTCCACAGGATTGCTCTTTATGCAAGTTTGCTCTTTAAGTGAAACACCATTGGAAGTGACCAATTGGGGGGGGGGGATTGTGAACCCCAATTTATTTGTTAAGTGAGTTTTTGGTTGGTTTTATTTGTTAAGCGAAGCAAACATTCAGAGAAAATTCTGCTCTTTAAGCGAGTTACTCTTTAAGCTAGAAGCTCTTTATGCAAGGTTTGACTGTGCAGTACCTTGGTTTATATTTGGATCAGTTTATACTCGAGTACAGTATATACCGTACCTACTATTTATCTACTTGCGATTCCTTGCTTTCTAACTGCTAGGTTGGCAGGAGCTGGGACAGACTCCATCATATACAGCCCTCGGGTCTTGACCTGCTCATTTGCCAACCTTCATATCATCCACCTCAGTGTCTTAACCCCTAAGCCACCATAGTCCCAAAAAAACGGAGATGCAAAGGAAGTAGCATCGCGAGCCCCCAAAGGCGTAGTAGGATGATTTGGGACTGCAGGTGCTAAAGCGCCGAACTTGACGCCTAGAAGGTGGGAGTTTGAGACCCGAGTCCTGCACGGTGGAGTGAGCTCCCGTCTCTGTCCCAGCTCCTGGTCAACCTAGCTGTTCGAAAGCAAGAAACCGCAAGTAGATAAATAGGGACCGTTTGGGTGGGGAGGTGAACAGCGTGTCTAGAGGCGTGCCTGCCACATATCCACGGGAACGTCTGTAAACGCAGACAGCGCTGGCTCTTTGGCCATGAACAGAGATGAGCACCGGACCCTAGAGTCGGATTCGAGTGGCTTTCGAGCCAAGGCGACCTTTGTCCTTGACTAGGACGACTTACTCTCTTTTTCGCCACCGAGACCCGCCGCCGCCCGCTCTTTGCCACTCCGGGCCGATCCGTCAATCACCGCTTCGCCCCGCCCCCCCGCCCCCGTTTGATCCACAGCCAGCCGTCGCTATGCGATGACGTCACACAGCGCCGCCTCCGCGCCCTCTTGCACTTCCGTCGCGGGCGCCTCTCTAGGGGCGCTTCGTCATTCATAAGGGCTTCATCTCTACGGTGAGCGACGCCGGCTCCTCCTTTTAAGGGCGGCGGCCATTTTGGCCGGGGTGGCAGCCGGAGCACGTTGTCTGCCTGCCCAGCTGTGCGTGGCGCCACGGGAGGCGCTTCCTCCTTCACCTGCTTCAACTCTCCCGTAAGTAGAACCCGGGGAGAAGGGAAGAGACTTAATCTTGGTGGCCCCTCTTGCTTGCCTTCAATCAAGTGGGGCTGCTTGAGTGGCTGTAAATAAGGCGTTTCTCTCCCCGTTGACTGGGGAAGGGGAGGGGGGGGATGGAGCTTTGCATCTCCAGTTTTACAGGTAAAGCAATAGCAACCACATTAATCCATTTATTGCATTTTTTTTATACCGCCGGTTTGGGAAATTTCCATACACTACAACTACAGCTCGAGGGCCGGATCCGGCCCCCTGATGCCAATTCATCCGGCCCGCAAAGCCCTCGTCACTCCTGGAAGTGGAAGTAAAATGCGCCGGTATGGGCATGTTTTACATCCGCTTCCAGGAGCGACGAGGGCCTCGTGGGCCGGATGAATTGGTGTGGGGGGGGGGGCAGATCCGGGGCCCCCCCCGTCATAGTGACCCGAAAAGTTTGGGCAACCCAGCCATACAGATATAAAAATAACAATAAAAACACAACGAATTAAAAATAAACCAACCAAATAAATGCATCCTAAAATAATGTATACAAGTTGGCAGTTCGAGACTGCATGATGGATTGAGCGCCGGTTTTTGTCCCAGCTCCAGCCAACCAAGCATATCAAAAGCAAGAAATTGCAAGTAATTTCTTGCAAGTAATTGCAAGAAATTGTTGTTCAGTCACATAATTGAGCCCGATCCTTTGTGACCCCCCATGGACCATTGCATGCCAGGCACCCCCTTTCCTCCACCATCCTCCTCAACCCGCCTAGTTCTGTGCCCATTGCGTCAACAAGTAAATAAATAGGGACCACTTGTGTGGGAAAAGATCTTGGGGACATGAAAGGAACTTCTTTCTGGCATCCTCTGAGCGGAGTTTCTCCAGCAAAAATCAATTCAACCCCAAATAATTTCTGACATGAAATTATTATTATTATTTATACACTGCCCCATAGCGCTTAATGTACTCTGGGTAGTTCACAAGTTAATTAGCATTTTGCCCCCAACATACTGGGTACTTAATTTACCAACGTCTGATGGATGGAAGGCTGAATCAATCTTGATGACTGGTCAGGATCAAACTCACAATCTTTTGGTTGCAGGACAGCAGCTTAACCACTGTGGCACCAGGGCGCAAACGTCTTGTGGAAATAATTCACTGTGACAAAAGATGACACATTTCTCTTCCTTTCCTCTCCATAAAGAGAAAAAGAAATCCCACCATGAAGCTACAAGAGTACTGTATAAATAATGGTTAACACTTCTTATCACATTTATTGTTTTCATTTCACTAAGAAAAAGACAAAAACATGGTGGCATCTTAAAGACTAACTGCTGTATTTTATCTCTGTTTAGAACCTCTGTACCTGATACGTATAAATTGATGCCATGAAGTCTCACTCACTCCTATGTCTGACGAAGTGGACTTGATCTGTGAAAGCTCACAGTAAAATATAGGAGTTAGTCTTGTTTGTTTTGTTTACTTTCAGTTATGCTATATTTTAATTTTTGAAGTGGTAGTCTGTGCAAGAATATCATAGTAAACAAAATAACAACAAAAAGAAAAAACATTGGGGCACTATAAAAACTAACTCCTATATTTTATCAGAGAGTAAACAAAGCAAAACAGCAAAAAAAAAAAAGAGAGAGAGAGAGAAATGCTTTGACTCCTTAAAAGACAAACTCTTGTATTTAAATGTGAGCTTTGATGGACAAAATCCACTTCATCAGACATAAGAGTGAGGTCTCATGGCATCAATTTATACACATCAGGTACACAGGCACACAATGTATTCTAATGTGAGCTTTCGTGGATCAAGCCCACTTCATCAGACATAAGGATGAGGCTTCATGGTATTCTCTCAGTGTTGTGAGAATTGTCTCTTTCACTTGGTTAGGTTTGCTTTAAAAAGTCACTGTTTTAAAATGATGCAGTTAAAGAGAAAGCCTTAAGGAGTAACAAGTTTGTTGTGACCTGGGCATTGCTAACTTTAGCCTTTATAAAACATCTTCATTGAAAAATCTTCTTTCAGCCATTGAAGCAGTTCTAAAGGATATTTGTTGTTTCTTCTAAAAACAATAGAATCATTTTGTCTGGGAAAATGTATGAAAATAAAAACTGCAGCTGGGTGCTATGGACAAGACTGTATAGAGTTGGAGTTCTACTTGTGTCAGCAGGTCTTTTTGCCAGAGAAACAAGCAGCTTCTTACTTTGCTTCAGTGATTAATAAGTAGCTGAGTTTTGGCTGCTTATTTCAACTCTTTTATGTGAGTTAGCTTCTATATTTCCTAGTCCTCATGAAAAGGATCTTTAAAAGAAAAAGGGACAAGGATGTTCTGATTGGTTAGAAAGACAAAGATATTTACATTTGTACAAGATGGTGTCTTACTGATCAAATACAATATGAGAGTCATATTATAAACCATTTCTTGTTTACAAGTAGATAATAGCATCTTGGGTGACAGAATTGTTACAAGCAGAAAATAGGATTCTTTGAGCAAGTGTTCTTCGAGCAAGCATCCTAACCTTTGAAGACAAATTGCCTCACTATATAACTGCAGACATCTGTTGGGCATCAAATTGGTATGCAACAGATAATATCTGTGGCGATTTGTCAACTAGAGACACAGCATTTACCAATGAGGATTCACATTTGGCCATCGACAAAGCCAAGAAGGTGGCTTCATTTTGGCAGTTTAAACTGTTACCTGGTCATGACAGAAAAAGAACTAGAGGAAGCCTGCATTACAGCAGTGTAACTATATGATAGGATTTTGGTCTTTGTTTTATGGACAAATGTGTTATTCATGTAGTGTACAGAGGATGACCAACTTTAGTACTCTGAGGAACTGTTCCAATTTTCTATACTGCAGTTCAAAAACTGGAGTAAGCTGTACAGCAAAGTTGGCTGTTTTATATAGGATCAACTTTAGTACTGTTACGCCAATTTTTGATGGGCTATGGAATATTTCAGGTCCATGCTCTGGCAAGGAAGAGACAAATAACACCAGCTGTCACAAATTTGATTTATTGATCCTCTTGAAAAAATACAGCTGGGATCCACTCCTTCTAAATGTGAGCAGATGAGCACATCCCAGATAAAAGGAACATGATTTTATAACATGGAGGGGGGGGAGGAAAACAGACATGTCAAATGAAATACTTGTTACAGAGTTCCAAGCAAAACAGCCAGACTTTGTGGTCTGGTATTTCAGCTTTTAGTTATTGCATCCCTAGAACCTGCTAAGCAAGCCCTTTCATGACTAAATTGTCTTACAATTTTGCCTTTTGCAGTTTTTCCAACTTGTAAGTTATTCTACATTTTCCTGTCCCTGAGTGTAGCCTAGCTTCGCCTTTTCCCTCTCTGTTCCAAGTAACAGTAGAGTCTTATTATCTAGCATTAACAGCTTTCTAGATACAGAGAGTATACATCGGGATATAGTGTTCTGTAACAATAGTACACTGAATTGTTACTTAGAAGATCCAAAAGAAGCTAAGTCATTGTTCTATCTGCAATGTAAACAGCTGGTTTAAAATGTCAGCCAAACCTCTTACCATATCTTGATGTTTAATTCTAAGGATTTTTCTTTCAGCTCTTCGATTGCAGCATTCTCTCCTATCCTTTTTTAAATGAAATGTTCACCCTTTTTAAAACCTTTATTTCCTTTTTCTGTTTTCCCAACTACTGAAATATGGATTGTATATATCTTATTACAAAGACCATTCATTTCATGACATCTATTTTATGGCTGAAACATAGATGACGTCGCACGACAAAGAACTGAAGCAGTGCTTCTCAACCTTTGGTTTTGGGACTTTTTTTCCCCAAAGCACTGATCAGCCAGTGTACTGACTTAAGCTTCTGGGAACTGAAATCCAAAAATATTCTGGGAATTGAAGTCCTTCTGTGGGGTGTGTGCCCCACGTTGAGGACCACTGGCCAAAAGGTATTGTTAGTTCTGCACAGAGTAGACTTATGGAACTAAAGGAGTTACTCATAATTTATTTTAAATCCCACCAATTTTAATGGACTCACTGTAGGGAGAACTAGTACAGTAGAACCCCGCATAACGGAAAAATTCCATTTCACGGAGCTCTTCACTATGCACTTTTTTTTGTTATGTAGTTCCCTATGGGAGATATCCTGCATAACAAAAAAAGTTTGTTAACCAGAGTTCCCATTAAGCGGGTATACCCCAGTTACCAAAAACTTGCATAACGGGGGGGGGGGGAATTCCCCCGTTATGTGGGGTATCACCATTGCATAATGAATGCTTTGTTGTGTGATATATATTTTTTTGCTATACAATGCATTTGTTATGCGATGTACCACTATCTATTTTAGATGAGAATTATTAAGTTATCTTCGTTGTCAGTGTGGTGTAAAGTATATACTGTAACTCGATTTGAAGTTATCGATTGATTGAGAAGTGAGATTTAATGCTTGAAGACATGAGAAAAGAAAAACATTTGGATGTCTTGATATGTGGTGTGGTAGACAAGTTGCCAAGTACATCCTAGCTTCAGGAAAGACTCGGGTATAAGTAGTGTTCTAAATGGACAAAGAAACTTATCAGGAAACAACAGATTATGAGAAGTTTCTGTAAGGAAAGGTCTGCACAGTTTGTGATATGTCAGAGTGGATAAAACTGTTCAGTGCTTGACAAGCCTTTAGCTTTTACAGTCATTACAAATCGACAACTTTATTGGGCCCTTGTCTATGATTTGGTCAGTTGCAGTTGTCCAAGGCTTTTGGTGTTTGTGTGAGAGAAATCGTGCTGCCCAAAAGGGATAGTATTCTTACTTTTTAAAAAATCTCTACATGTTTGAAATCCCATCTTTTTTTCAGTGTGTCAGTACTTACTATTTGATAGGTATAGCTGCCCACGCAGGGTTGAAATTTCAATGAGTTTGAAAATATTTTCAAAGGTAAGGAATACCAGTAACTTTAACATAGAGTATTCTCCTTCGTTTATTCTTGTAATTCCTGCTTTTCATGGTAGTGCACTTTCACTCAAAGGCATGACCAAAGAGTTGTCATTAGAAGCAGACTATTGTTTGGTTCACCTTATTATTTTGTATCGTTCACTTTTAATAATCACAGTGAGGCAAAAAGCGTTTTAGTCAGAGGCAATTATGTGATTTTACAAGCAACCAAAGCATGATCTCCATAGGTGGTAATTCTCATTTTCTAGGTACAGTAAAACCTCATATAACACTAAAACTTGGTTCCATAAGTCTTGGTGTTATATGATTTTTAGTGTTATCTGATGCATGTTAAAATCCTATGGGATCCATAGAGATACATTGTAACCACACGGGCTTTAGTGGTTGTTATCTGAAGCATCCCATAGGATCTTAATGTTATCTGATGCAATTCTTCCCCCCAGATTCTTTAATGTTATGCGATTTTAGTGTTATTCGATACTAATGTTATATGAGGTATTACTGTAATACTAATCATTACTTCTGTACCTCTTGTAAGTTGGATCCTTCTTTACTAATACAGTACTGGTCTTTCAAAAATTGCCTGAGGAAATCCATAGTAAAGAGGCTATATTCATGGCTCTTTTATATTCTGATAAACCAGAATTCACATTTGTGGATTAGCTCATTGTATATACATTTATTCTGCATTTTGTGTAGCTTGGTTAGGATATTCTAGGTAAAGTAACAGCACCACACATAGTTCATGTGACAACCTATACTTGGCTTTACTTTCATTTACCTTAAAAGCCCCATTAGAGTTACTATAAGTCAATTCTGACTTATTGCATGCAACTAACAAATATTTGCACTCTGTATCCTACTCTTCTGTTATGGAAATTAATACAATGGGCTGACAGACTCCTTTGCCCAGTTTCAAGTTGTCAGTTACCTCACATGTCCTCATACCATACCTTGGGGTCAGTTCTAGTGCACTGTTTATAGGCAGCTACCTGTAACGCTGATTATATCCATACTTCAAATTAGATAAGACATTGAATATGGACAAGTAGTCTGAATGGGGGCTATTTAAAATCTGGTGTGGTAGGGGCTTCTCTGTTTTTGGTCAACTATTTTCCTGGAGATACTAATCCAGTGGTGCCCAAACTAAGGGCCAGGGGAGGGGTGCAGCCCCCTGACGCCAACTCATCCGGCCCGCGAAGCCCTCGTCGCTCCTGGAAGTGGAAGTAAAATGTGCCCGTACGGGCACCTTTTACTTCTGCTTCCAGGAGCAACGAAGGCTTCGCGGGCCGGATGAGTTGGCGTTGGGGCCACACCCAGGCCCTAGTGACCGGCTTCCTGAACCACATGATCAGCCCACGGCCCAAAAAGTTTGGGCACTCCTGTACTAATTGAAACAGCTTATAACAGTCACACTCAAAACAACATTAGAAATATATACTGGTATATAGTATCCAATTCATATCATCAAATGCACTAATTAGTCTTCTAATATTACATTTGATTGTCGATTTGTCAGATACAACTTTTACTGCCCAAAATTATTCTCGTACACAACGAAATATTAAAAGCGTCACCAGATAACCCCTGTGTTTAGAACATAAATTTTTGGAACATGTGGGTGCGCTTTATTTTTTTTTCCTTTTACAGTATTCTATATACCGTTGTTTTTTCTCTCTGACAGTCTCTTCTGCTGGCTTTTTAAAAAATGGACCTTGGTGAACAGGAATACATATTGTTACAAAAACATCACTATCAATTTTTCTCTCTGATTGTGAGCACAGATTATCTGAATGATGACACAGTCTAGTACAGGGGTGCCCAAAATTTTCAGGCCACAGCCTTAGTCACGTGGTTCCTCCCACCAGAATGCTGCCAGATTCCTGGATGGATGAATTTGTGTCAGAGGCCGGATCTGGCCCATGGGCCATAATTTGGGCACCCATGGTCTAATTATTAGACTAGGAGTTAGGCCAGTGATGGCAAATCGTTTAGAGACTCAGTGCCCAAATTGCAACCCAAACTCACTTATTTATTGCAAAATGCCAACACAGCAACAGGAGAGGAAGGAAACGCTCCCATTGGGCTGCTGGGCAGATGGGCAGGGTGAACTCTGTGCTGGGGTGACTGCATGAGTACCCACAGAGAGGGCTCCAAAGTTCCATCTCTGGCACGTGTGCCATAGGTTCGCCACTACTGAGTTAGGATGAGTCTTTCTTGGAGGTGGGGAGTATCTATATCTCATAGAGGAGTTGAGAAAAGTTAAGTAGGGGATTAGTGGCAGAATTTATATTTAAAAAATTAAAAGAAGAATAACTGGGAATGGCTACATTTGTTTGTTTTTTATTTTTGAAGCAACATAAAGGTTAAGCCTGACAGTTCTTGAATGGTTGATAGGTAGGCTCAACTAGGCTTCCTCAAACTGGTTTCCCAATGAGACACTTGCAATACAATTGTCAGATGTCACTGTTTGAAGTCTTGTCCTGAAAAACATAACATTAAAAAAAAAAACCTCTTTCTGGGGTCAATATTATAACTGATCTAGGCATTACCCTTAAATACTAGGAGCTGAAATGAGAATTTGCATTTGAATATACTGGATGTGCTAGTTCTTTGAGTGTACTTCTTTGTAATATTTAGCATTATCTAGTACAGTATGCACTTACTATTTTATTATTTTTGTTTTTTAATTTAGATCTTGAACTGTTCATCTCCATCATTTTTAAACCTTTGTTCCATGTAAATACGTAGTTCTGCATAATTCCTCAGAATGGCTGATAAGTTAACAAGAATTGCTATTGTAAGCCATGACAAGTGTAAGCCAAAGAAATGTCGCCAGGAATGCAAGAAGAGCTGTCCTGTGGTTCGAATGGGTAAGGAATTCAGGGTTGCCTATACCAGAGTATGTTTATTTTTATTTTATTAATTTGTTTAAAATGTTTATCCCCTGTCTCCTGAAAAGGACTCAAAGTGGCTTGTAGTGTTGAAAACAAACAGTAAAGAGCTTTAAGGACAATAAATTATTAAAAATATTTTTAAATTACTAAGTTATAAGCACTGATAGGTAAAAACAGTTCTAAAAACATGAAAAATTAAAAAAAACCACCTCATTTTAAGAAAATCCTTCTTACCCATTGATTATAGTATATGTCTTTGTGGTTTTCAATGGTCCACTTCATCAGATGAATGAAATTTAGAATTTGGGTACACCTGTATACTTTTACTGGTGCATGGATCAGTCTAGAAAATAACTGAAGTCCAGTGGAAATTAAATCCAAAAAAAAAGAGCTATGGGTGATGATTAATTGATAGTGACAATTCTCAAAATAATGTTGATGATAATACAGTAATACCCCGGATAACATTATGACTTGGTTCCACAAGTCATGACGTTATCCGATTTTTAGTGTTGTCCGATACATGCATCGAACAACGCTAAAAAAAAAAGCCCTGACTTCAAGGACAAACCGCTTTAAAGGCAGGCAGGGAAATAACTTTTCCTCCCTGCCTTTAAAGCCACCCCCACCCACAGTGGTTAAATTTAAACTACAGGAAGAGAGAGGGTTGTGTTTTTTTCTTCCCCTCCCTGTATTTAAAAGACAAGCCTCTCTCTTCCTGTAGTTTAAATACAGGGAGGAAAAAAGACGCGATTGCACCATTGCCTCTTTTTTCCTCCCTGTATTTAAACTACAGGGAGAGAGAGGCTTAATACAGGGAGGAAAAAAGAACTGCTTCCGTCTTTCTCTCCCTCCCTTTCCCTCCCTGTATTTAAACTACAGGGAGGGGAAAGAGAAAGATGTGATTGGTTCTCTAGAGAACCAATCACATCTCTCTCGTTCCCCCTTCCCTGTAGTTTAAATACAGGGAGGGAAAGAGACAAGGAGGCTTTGCGACTGCAGTAGGGTCGGGGAAAGGCGGATGCTTTTCCCCAACCCTACTGCAGTGGCAGAGACCACTGTGGGTGGGGGGTGGATTGGGTAGTTCTACCCAAACCACCCCACACCCGCAGACCATTGCATCGAACAACGCTAAAAGAATCGTTATCCCATGCAAGTTTTTTCCAAAAAACTTGCATCGTTATCCGATTCTAGCGTTATCCGATGCAATCGTTATCCGGGGTATTGTTGTAGTACAAACATACACTAGGTAAGTTATAATGTAGTGTGATAAGAAAATATTGTGCTGATTCAATTCTAAAAATAGACTGGAACCATTTGATGAGTTTTAACATTTTTATTACTCTCATCTCCCTTTCAAGTTTCTTTGTTCCACAATAGCCAGCTTAAAATCTGTGACAGTATCTAGAGATGTGCTCTGATAGTTCCCCTGCTGTTTTGTTTAGTGTTGGTATTGGTGATTCCATCTTTGTGAGTAGGCATGGAATGGCTCATTTCACCTACACAGAGTGATAATACGCCATCTTCTGTTAGCATTGCTCTTATGCTTTCAGGATAAGGAATATACAATGGAATCCCATATAACAAAACCAGTTCATTCTACGGGACTTTTTGCTGTGCGATTTTTTCATTGATTTTTTCCTATGCTAACAAAAATCCCTATGGGAAAAATCATACAACAAAAATCCCTATGGGGAAAAATCATGCAATGAAAAAAATTTCGCTATGCAATTTTTCCCATAGATATTTTCATTGTATGATTTTTCTCAGAGGGATGCTGTATTGCATAGCAAAAATTTTCATTGACTGAGGCACCATGTTTTTTCATTTTTGTTGTGCAATTTTTTTTGCTGTAGGGGACATTCATTATATGGGGTTCCACTGTATGCCATCTTTACTATAACTCTCTCATTTCATGCATAGGTATTCAATTTAAGAGCTTTTTGAGATCTCAGTCATATTTTTTCTATTGCATAAATTTAAGTGCTATTTTCTGTATTCATATCAAACTATAAGCCAAGAGCATAGTATATCTTATCCTTTACTGTTCTTTCTTACTAGGAAAACTGTGCATAGAAGTAACACCACAGTGTAAAATAGTATGGATTTCCGAGACGCTATGTATTGGTTGTGGCATTTGCATTAAGGTAAGGATCTTTCCAGTGATAATAAAAGAAATCTGTTTCAAATGCATATAACATTAGCCTTGTTTGTAACTGGGTGCTGCTTGTGGTTAGATCTTTGAATTTGTGTAATTTTCCCCCTGCTGCTTCCCTTCTCAGTATCCAAACTACAGGCCTTCACTGAACCACCTCCATTAGTTTTACTGTTCTAGAATCTAATGATGGAGATTATGGTGTTTTTTTCCTGCAACCTTTCAATAATGATTGTTAATAAATTATGCTCTTATTTTCTGAAATGGTCTGTCATAGCCTCTGAGCAGCCTTATTCTATGTGTCCAGAAGAGATTGGAAAAAATAACATTTTGCTCCTGAATGTAGAATAATTTTAGTCAAGTAAAGCTACTGCAGCATGAATTCTGTTATGATAACTGTCTTGCATTTGGTTGCTTTGCTTTATTCAATCTGAATTTAAGATCTTCCTTCCAGTTCCTGCCAACCTAGTAGTTTAAAAACAAGAAATTGCAAGTGGATAAATAGGTACTGCTTCAGTGAGAAGGTAACAGCATTCTGTGCACTCCAGCATCTAGTCATGCCTGCTACATGCCCACAGAAACGTTTGGAGACACAGACAGCGCTGGTTCTTTGGCTGTAAACGGAGATAAGCACTGACTCCTAGAGTCAGACACGACTGCAGTGATGGGATGTAACAGGTTCTCACCAGTTCGCCAGAACCGGTAGTAACTTTTTCCAGGGTCCCGGAGAACCGGTAGCAGCTTTTGGGGGGAACCACCTTCTGTTTAAAAGCTCTGGTTGATTTGTGTTTGGGGTGGGTGGGTGTATTTTAATGTATTTTTATTTTATTTATTTAATTTAATTTATTTACGGGTTTGTGTTGTGGGTGGGTAGCTGGATGGGTGTGTGGGTTGAGGTGTGTGTGTGTGTGCTTATTTTAATTTTATTATTTTTTATTTATTTATATTTTTTATTTGGCCTCGCCCATGTTATGATGTTGGCTCCACCCACATAATGATGTCATTACATTAGCTCCGCCCACACTGTGATGACATCATGGTGGGGTAGTAAAAATTTTGACATCCCACCACTGCACGACTGGCTTTCTAGCAAGGGAGACCTTTTCCTTTTTACATACAGTGGAACCCCGACATATGAATGGATCTACTTACGAAAAAATTGACATACGAATAAAAATCCTGGCTTGAAAAAAATTGACATAACACATTTTAATAGGAAAAATTTGACATACGAAAAAAAATATGGTGACATCTAGTGGCCTCTTCTGGTAATGCAATGTGTTTTTGACGAAGTTTGACTGTACATTTTTTTTTTGACATACAAATAACCTCATGGAACAGAAAAAAATGTATGTAGAGGTTTTACTGTATGCTATTCCTGATTTCCACAATTATTTTGAGTAGAATAATACAATAATTACATGCCATCACATCAGTTTTGTTTTATAGGGACCATCCAAATGGTTTTAAGTACAAAGTGGTTACAAGTAGTTTGCCTTGCACTTGATGTTTTTCTGGGGCTATACACCATGCCTAAGGCTGGCTGGCTGGTTCACTCCACTCCTGGGAAACATACTGCAGAATCAAGCTCCCAAACTCCAGCTCTGCTGACAGGAGCTCTAACCCAATGAGCTTACCAACAGTGGTGTCTCTTAATTGTTTTATAGATTACGTTTTCCATAATCGTAGGCAACCAGTTGTCCATATATTTATGTTAAATACTTAGAAGACACAGAAGAGGCTGTGACCATCCGGATTTATTTGGGGCATATTTCTCTCTCTCTCTCTCTCTCTCTCTCTCTCTCTCTCTCTCTCTCTCTCTCTCTCACACACACACACACACACACACACACACACACACACACACACACACACACACACACACACACACACACACACACACACACACACGTTTTGAGAGGAACTTGAGAAATTTACTGATTCTACATACTATTGGTGAAGTATTGTAGTAGGATTATAGTAGAATTTTTCATAATATTTGTATGTACAAAGACATATAAGCCAAAACATTGTTATTCCAGAAATACAATTGATTCCTAGTTTTGGTATAATTTAATGAACTCTCTTCTTTTACAGAAATGTCCTTTTGGAGCCTTGTCAATTGTTAACTTACCTAGCAACCTGGAGAAAGAAACAACACACAGATATTGTGCCAATGCCTTCAAGCTTCACAGGTATATCTACCTCTCACAATCTCCCCCCCCCCCCAGTTATTTTCAATTGAATGTAATGGTAAGCAATCTAGATGGTTTTGGGAGCAAGTGTATAATTTATTTAAGCTTTTCTTTGTAATTTCAAACAACATGCTCTTGCTTTGGGCGAAATCCAGTATTGTGTGAAGAGAAATCTGCTCATGTGTCAGGACTGTCTTGTTTTTGAAGCAGCCTCTTATATTCCAAAAATCTGCTGTGGGGGGAGGGGGGTCTCCATCCTCCAGAGGGATTACAGGAGATATCCATCCCCATTTCTATGCTAGAAATATTTCTGTAAGTGGAAGGGTTTAATTGGACTCAACTAATTTGCATCATGGATCATAATTTGGAATGGTTCACTAATTATTCTGGTTGTAATATACAGTGACTCTAGCTATCTTATAGTTATAATTGGTGAAAGGTAAAGCAAAGCAATCACACTTATATAACACCCCATAGCACTTAGTGCACTTTCTGGGCGGTTCACAAGTTAATTAGCACTTTGCCCCAACATGCTGGGTACTCATTTTACTGACTTCGGAAGGATGGATCAGGATTGAACTCACAACCTTTTGGTTGCAGTAAGGTAAAGGTCGCCCTTGCTCGAAAGCCAGTCTTATCTTGCTCTCAGGTGCTCATCTCTGTTTATAGCCAAAGAGCTGCCGACATTTCTGTGGACATGTAGCAGGCATGCCTCAACACTGGAGTGCACAGAACACTGTTTTACCATCCCACCAAAGTGTTCCCTTTTTATCTACTTGCAATTTCTTGCTTTCAAACTGGTAGGTTGGCAGGAGCTGTGACAGAGACGGGAGCTCACTCTGTCATGCAGTATGCGGGAATCGAACTCCGACCTTCCAGTCACTTGAGCCACTGCATTGCAGCAGTTTTAACCACTGCACCTCCTAACCCTAACATTGTCATTGTAGAAACTAGTGATGGAGAGTATTGTATTCCTGTTTCTTTCCTGCAACATTTTAAAAGCAGCTTCCATTAAATTATGTTCTTCTGAAATTTTGCAATTTCTATTTATCTTTTTACCCAAGTAGAGTGGCAATAAGGGGTAAATTTAGGAGTTTTATCCCCAGCTTTGAGTATGACTAGCTTTTTTGTGGAACATGTCTGATTCTAGAAGGTGTTGTCTAGGGCAGTGTTTCCCAAATGCTGGTGTTTGGACTTCAGTTCCCAGAAGCCTAAGCCAGTATATTGACTGATCAATGCTTTGGGGAATTGACTTAAGCTTCTGGGAATTGAAGTCCAAACACCAGCATTTGGGAAACACTGATCTAGGGGAAAGCTTTGAGCAGTTTACCACTTGCTTGTGGTGGAGAAAAATGTGTTGACTGTGTTTTTAAGGGAAAGGCCGAATGAGAACTCTTCTAGTAGGTATTGTTTCTTTAAAGATCCATGCAGGTGGGAGAGATACATTGATGAGTCAAAATGATTTGTTATTGGATGTTTTGTTAATTAAAGTGGCAGCCTTAAATAAAGGCTCTTACCATAAATTGACCTGTTTAAGATTAGACTTTCCCCATCTTTGATGTATGTATGAAGGAACAACATAGAATCTTAAAATATGCATTGCTTTACTGTTGGTTATAATGATACAGTACATGCATTTACTATGAATTGGAAGTACAGTATATAGAATAAGTTTTGATTTATGTTTTAACCATCTTGCCTTATGATGTGCTGTGTTCATTAATATTTCTCTCCCAAATACTTTATGAAGGTTGCCTATTCCACGTCCTGGCGAAGTACTTGGGTTGGTTGGAACAAATGGCATTGGAAAATCAACTGCCTTGAAAATCTTAGCAGGAAAACAAAAGCCAAACCTTGGGAAATATGACGTATGTATTGCAAATCAATACTGTATCTGATAATTGAATACTATGTTAAACTTCGTGTTTTAACTTCTCGCACAAAGGAAAACTAAAGCATATACAGTAAAACGCCAATTTACGAATGCCTCTTATTTACAAATAATTTGACTTACGAATTGGTTCTGCAATGAAATCCATGCCTCAAGTTACAAGCATGCCCCGATTTACGAATTACTTCTTTTTCCTCTGTGTTGGCTCAACTGAAGCAAAAAACACCATTTCCCCTATGGGTTTATATTTTATACACATGCAGCCTTTTAGAGCCCTGTAGGTGGTGCTTAGAGATGAGTTCTTTGTCTGGAGTTTCGGCACCAAAATGGCTGCCGGTTGCAGTTTCTAGCTGTATTTTTCTGAGTTTTCTGTACATTTTCAAAACTTTTTTAAAGTAAGGAATAGCGTTTTTAATTATGCATGCTTTCCTTTCAACACTGCTGTTGTTTTTGGGAGGTTTGACTGATTTTTGGTGGGTGGGGTGGGGGCTTTTTCTTTACCCCTATGGCGATACGTCGACTTACGAACAAATTCAACTAACAAACAATGCCATGGAACTGATTTTATTCGTAACTCGAGGTTTTACTGTATTACTATGATTAACAAAAGTCCTATTAATAGCAGATTATTTAATTTAACTGTTCCTAAGACTGGATTCTATCCATTGATTGGCCTGTAATATTTAATATACAAGAATGAGTTAAAGAAAAGCATGAAAATGGCACCTTGAAAATAAAACAATACAAACTTTTTTTAATGTATAGGTGTCTAGTAAGACATCAGTAAAAAAAACCCAAAGAAAACAAAAACACTGCGGCACTTTAAAGACTAACTGCTATATTTTTACTGTGAGCTTTTGTGGATTAAGTCCACTTTTTCAGACATAGTGAAATTTCCAGGCATAGCTTTTGTTTTGTTTTCTGATATACACTGAACCACGGACTAACACGGCTACTATTCCAAAAAATGTCTAGTAAGAGGAATTATACTCAAGCCAAGAATTAAAGTACATGAACGGGTTGTATAGATTATAAATATTATAGCAAAGATTCATAAGTCGCAAAGCATAAATGGATAGCATAAATAACTAGCTAATAATAGACAGTCGCTTCAGAAGGAAGGAATGTTACTCATAAGATAAGACTGAGTGGATATGAGTATATAAGCCGTTATAAGCTTCAGAAAGCCAGATTCAGATTTCAGGAAATGGTAGGGTTAAAGTCTAAGCAGTTAAGGCTTCTGAAGTTGCTAAAGAAGGTTAAAAAGTGCATTTCAAAAGAAAGAATAATAAAGATAGTAATCTAAACCATACACCCGATGGAGAAAGAGATGCTATTGTTCAGGAAAAAAATGATATACAGTGATTTTTGCCCAGGTTCTTGCTGAAATGTTGCTCGGGATCATTGTATTTCTAGTTTTAACAATGGCAAAGAAGCGTTGAATGTAGCAGAAATCTCAAAGAGCAGACTGACTAAGTTCTTCTGGGGTATAGTCTTCAAGGAAGAAGACAAATGACATTTTTGGACTTAAATCCAGAATGTTGGGAATCTCAAAGACTTTATGCTTCAGTGATTTTAGTGTAAATTGGGCCAATGGTTTCAGCATTGTTTCCACAGGAGGTATCCAGGAGCTAAAACCAGGGAATATTTGGCACAGATGTGGAAGCAGCAAATGGGTCCAGGTTCCAAAATGTTCTGCCTCTAGAATTCAGGATTTTTCATATAGTGTGAGGGCAGGAATATTTAAGTAGTGTCTTTGTTTCCTTCCCAGAGATTTCTGCTGAAATTCTGGATTTTACCTTGGTGAATAATCTGTCCAGATGGTTCACCCCAGAGTTTACACAAGTTCCAAAGAAGAAGAGAATGACTGCAGCTCATTTGGTTGAAGAGGGAGACATAGTCATAATTTCACTTAGTAAAAGGAAGTATTCACTTCCTTCCATTCTCTTCAACGATTCCATGTTTTCCAGCTGTGTATTGAGTAATGTGAACGCTCCTGTAAAAGGCTCAATAGCCTAGTTTTCTAGGAGTGGGAAAATATGTGTCTTTGGTCTAGAAACTCTAGACTTACAGACATTAGCCTAACTGAAGTTAAAGGTATAAGATTTTTAATAAATAATTTTCCAGCAGGAAGTTGCAGAATAATTTATGCTAGTTCTCTTCTGTACAAGATAGATGGGCTAATTTTAGTGCCTTGAAGGTACATTTTTGCACAGAACTACCTTCCTAAAACACCACATGTTCTTCGACCTAAAAATACTATGGAGGAACTGGTTCTTAGCTGCAGCTGATGCTTTATCAAGGATTTAGTATAGATTGATGAAGCCCTTGCCCCTTTGCTAGCATTTGATTTTAAAAGTGCCATTTGATGTATTTTCCTGAGGCATGTTCCTGCATCTCTCAATCACTTATTTAAAATGTTTCATATTTAGGATCCACCTGATTGGCAAGAAATCCTGACTTACTTTAGAGGATCTGAGTTGCAGAACTATTTCACAAAGATCCTGGAAGATGATCTCAAGGCCATCATTAAACCCCAGTATGTGGACCAGATTCCTAAAGCTGCTAGGGTGAGTAAAGTTATTATCTACAAGCAGTGGTGGCGAACCTATGGCATGCCCGCCCTTCTGCTCAGCAGCCCAATGGGAGCAGTTACTCCCTCCCCCCAGCACAGAGTTCGCTCTACCCAGCAGCCCAATGGGAGCACTTCCTGCTTCCTCCCACCACAGAGTTTGCCCCGCCCCTCTGCGATGCAGATGACAACCTATGAAGTTTGGGCACTCCGTCTCAAAGGTTTGCCATCACTGATCTACAGGAAGAGAATGGAGGAAACAGGAAAGCTTGTAAATGGTTCAAAGAAGCTATTGGGGAGAATTATTGTTGTTGTCGTTTTGTATCCCCATTTTTGCTCCAGTCTGGTTGGCATTTAGCTAACTGCAGTTTTAGTATAATATCTCATTTGCAATATAAACAAAGGTCTTATTTATCGTCTTCATACAACAGGGAACGGTGGGCTCCATATTGGATCGGAAGGATGAAACTGGCACACAAACTATTGTATGTCAGCAACTTGGTAAGTGATTATGCAGTAGGGAAATCTAAGATTATTTTACTATTTTTAAATATCTTGATAGTTTTAAAACAATTACAGATTATATAGTGCAAAATAATGTAATTAGCTATGAGCTTGATAATACTTTGAGGTATTTACCCAGCTTTCTATATCTCTTGAAATGGATTCAGGGGTACTTTTGTGTAATAGCATGGAGAATGCTTTAAGGAGTTAGGTTAGGGTTGGGAAAAATGCAGCCTCCAATGGTCATTTTTGCAGATCCACAAACTTCCTCAGTTCTCCTTGGAACAGGGTACAGTTTTGCAATGCTGAAAAGCCCTTTTCCCTCGAGTTGCCTCCACATTTTAACAGTTGCAAAAATTTGTGCTGAATCTTAGCTGAAACTATTTTTCAGTTAACCAAAACCCATTGTAAATTTTTTACCATATACAGGTACATTAAAATGAAAATATATATGCTCATATATGTATTTGTATCTTCTGTAGATTTGTCCCATCTGAGAGAACGAAATGTTGAAGACTTATCTGGAGGAGAACTTCAGAGATTTGCTTGTGCTGTAGTCTGCATCCAAAAGGCTGACATGTATGTAACATTTTGGGTTGTTGTCGTTTTGTGTCCCCATTTTTGCTCCAGTCTGGTTGGCATTTAGCTAACTGAGTTCATTAGCAGAGGGAATCGTGTAATGGGGGGGGGGGGAGAGATATGTACTTGATTTGACAAATTTAGAGCCTTTCTTTCTGTCTTTGGGATAGTTTCATGTTCGATGAGCCCTCCAGCTACCTAGATGTTAAGCAACGTCTTAAGGCTGCCATTACAATTCGATCACTAATAAACCCAGACAGGTAAGCATTGTGCAGTCATGTTATTTGTAAGTGAACTCATTGCTACAGTTAAAACAAATGAATAACTTCCATCTCTCGTTTTGGCTTGCTTTTATTGCCAAATTTCATTTTTGCATCCTTTAGTGTTCTCATCCTGCAGTTTCTAAATCAATGTTAGGATTTGTGATTTAAGCTAGAGCAGATGATGGTAATGGTATGTCTTTCCTTCAGCACCTTATTGGTTCCATCAGGTCTGAGTATTATGGCTTACATTTCTTGATTAAGAAATTGCAGGACCCAACCTGCCTGCTTGTAATGCAGAGGTGCAAAGACTGTGACCCTTTGGATTTCAGTGAGGGACTTATTGTCTAAAACATCTGGAGAGTCAGATGTTCTTCATTCCTGTTGTAGAGGATATTCAATAGAATTCATCATAAAAATATCTTAAGAAAATCATAATCTTTAAAGTCACTGAGAATTTAGTTTGCTTTGTTACAGGTTTTATGAAGTATATTTGTAACATTAATTCTTATTTCAATTATTTATAATACTGCATCTATTTCTGCAGTTACTGTTGAATGATGTAGACAGTGAATATATTCCTTAACAGATACAATGGTGCCTTGCTTAAAGAGCATAATGCCTTCCACAGGATTACTCTTTAAGCGAGTTTGCTCTTTAAGTGAAACACCATTGTAAATGACCAATTGTGTGTGTGTGTGGGGGGGGATTGCAAACCCTGATTTATTTGTTAAGCGAGTTTTTGGTTGGTTTTATTTGTTAAGTGAAGCGAACATTCAGAGAAAATTCTGCTCTTTAAGCGAAACACTCTTTATGCGATGTTTGACTGTATTTTAATAAATTAGAGTTAGTAGTACTTTCAGAATTTACTGACAATAATACTGTGTAATCGATAGTAGCCCATGTTGGTTTTATATATTTATCATTACATTTCTGTTTGTATAATCAGTGTGTGTGTGTGTCCTTGAATTCAAATTCAATTTAGCTCTTTACCATGAAATAAGTGATTTAAAAAAATATTTTCCAGATACATCATTGTTGTAGAGCACGACCTGAGTGTGCTAGATTATCTTTCTGACTTTATCTGCTGCTTATACGGTGTGCCAAGTGCTTATGGTGTCGTCACTATGCCTTTCAGTGTAAGAGAAGGTAATTATTCATAAATCTGAGTTCTTTGATTGTTTCTAGTGTTGCTTCTACAGAAAACCTATCCATGCTGTTAAATTTGCATTTTTTTCATTCTTTAAAATGAAGAACAAAATACTTCGTATAGGACAGCCACACATACAGACACACACCCCTCTTATCCTCAGTTTCAGTTATCCACAGGTCTAAAAATATTCAATATAAAATCCTCTGAAATACATAAAATAAATTACTTCTATGGTGTATTGCCAAACCTGGCTACTAAAGGCTACTGTCTGTGTTGTAAATATAGGGCTTGCTGTTAGTGCTGGTTTCAGGTATCCAGGTAGATCTCAGAATGTGTCCCCTATGGAGGGAGTGGGGCGGGGGGACACCTGTAGTTGTTTTGCAATTTCCCATAATTATCTAAAATAGGGGATAAATAGACAAAATACAGACATGAACTGCCTGATGCCCTTATACTATATGAGACCAGCTTATTTGTTCAACTCTTCTACTCCTAATTGTTAATAGGAGGTATTATAAGTGTTTACTGCAAGTTGGTTCAGAGTATCCAGGTTGAAATGAGACATATTTTTGGGGAGTGATTTGAGATATTATCTTTTCATAAACTCATAATTGGTTAAATACACTTACTAATGAAAGCATTTCTTCTTGTAGGCATCAATATTTTCTTGGATGGCTATGTTCCAACAGAAAACCTGAGGTTCCGAGATGCATCTCTTGTTTTCAAAGTGGCAGAGACGGCAAATGAAGAAGAAGTTAAGAAGATGTGTATGTATAAATACCCTGGAATGAGAAAAAAGATGGGGGAGTTTGAGCTGGCAATTGTAGCTGGAGAATTCACTGACTCTGAAATAATGGTGATGCTGGGAGAAAATGGTGAGTATCTTTCAGTTTGGAAAAGTCAACTATCATTTTTGCAGGGTTTACATACAAAGTCTGTTTTAGATGTTTTGAGTCAGAAATGATTGTTCTAAGTTGTTAAAGATGAGGTGTAGCCAGTGTCATGTTACAGTTTTCCAAATTCTTACGGATAGTGTGTAATGATACATGTGGAGGACTATTAGTTGCCTACAGATTTTGGACTGTAATTAGATGAAGCTGGGAAGCAAAGTAACACCAATACCAAATTAACTTCATAACTCAATAGATAAACAGCCTGAGGTACTCGAGGTATTTTTAAAACTCCCATGACAGCCCAAGATTGGGAAACCCTAGCATAGAGGGATTGATATCCTTGGTGGTAGCAGATTGCCACTAATTAAAGTTCCTGCTTTGATTTTGGGATGTGTGAGACATGTGTCCATAAGGTAAAATTGCACACAATTTGAAATCAGAACAGGAATTCTAAATAATGACAGTTATTCCCCCTGGACTGGCTAAGCTACAGGAGAGGATTTTAGCCATTTTTGTTGTTGTTGTTCAGTCGCACAGTCGATTCCGACCCTTTGCGACCCCATGGACCACTGTCCGCCAGGCACTCCTGTCCTCCACTATCCCTCTCAACTCGCTCAGCTCTGTGCCCATTGTGTCCACAGTACCATCTAGCCTTCTCATTTTTGGCCACCTCTTTCTTCTTTTGCCCTCCACCCTTCCCAGCATCAAGGCTTTCTCAAGTGAATCCTCTCTTCTCATTTGATGTCCAAAGTACTTTAGCTTCATCTTTATTATTTGACCTTCTAAGGAGCAGTCAGGGTTGATTTCTTCTAAGATTGACCTATTTGTTCTCCTTGCTGACCAGGGGACTCTCAAAACTCTCTTCCAACAACACATCTCAAAGGCATCTATTCTTCTGCGCTCAGCTTTCATGGCTGCAAAATAATCATGCCATATGTGTATATTTTCTCTGTTCAGTCAAGTTTGTATTTTGCTCTTGTGTCTTGGAGACATCTATATATGGGACTTTTGCACTGTGGATCCTAGAAGTTGCTAGGAATTTTCCAAACTTGGGAGATGAATTTTAAAAAGTAATTCTGGGTTCCTTATGAACCTCAATCTTTCCAAGAAGGAAGAAACTTCTCCCCATGGTGCCTGGGTGTGGCGCAAAGAAAGGTTCATATGAGTCTCAAGGCAGCATAGGGTGGTTAAAGGTAACAGTCACCTTTTGCTCAAAAGCCAGTTGTGTCTGACTCTAGGGGGTGGAGTTCATCTCCATTTACAGCCAAGGAACCAGCACCGTCTGCATTTGCAGACATTTCCCATGGCCATATGACAGGCATGACTAGATGCCAGAGCACTATTACTTTCCCACCAAGTCAGTACCTATTTATCTCCTTGCAATTTCTTTCTTTCGAACTGCTAGGGTGGCTACTCTCGCTGCTGCTTCTTTCTTTATTCATGTCAGATACACCACCAATATATGATAACATACAAAGCTAAAATAAGCTCTCACTGCCTATTAGGATATATAGGGGGAGCCTCTCAAAAAGATACACGTACCATGCTCCCTATGTTCTCTTTAGATATCCATTAAAAGTCCTGTTTCCCAGAGATTGCAACATTATATAAATGTTTTCGCATGTATTTGATGCTGTTTGTTTTTCTCTTTTAGGAACTGGCAAAACAACATTCATTCGCATGCTTGCTGGGAGACTTCAACCAGATGATAAAAGTAACGTTTGCATATTCCAAGCAGAACATTAGTTTTCTTTTCATTAATCGGGAGCAAAAATACTTGCTTTGTATGGATTGGAATAGTGCTTTGTTTGGAAGCAGAGCTGCACAGCTGCTGTTTCTTTCTTGTCTAGAGCAGGCTTTAAACTGCCCAAATGAAGCCACCTTCTTGGCTTTGTCATTGGCCAAACTTAAATCCTCATTGGTACATATCCAGTAGTACCGGCAGACCAGCAAACAAGCTGGATTCTGTATCTCTCCACATTAACATTGTCTGCCAGCATCCCCCACTTGAGCATGTTGGTCTTACAGTTAGGGACTCCGACCCTCAGCCTATTCAGGGTTCTCCATGTGGCATAGGGGAGGTTGAGTTCCTCAGCCATATCCTCCTTTAATGTTATTCTTTGTCTATTGAGCTCCTTCCTCCATTTTCTAATTTGATTTTGTTCTTGTGTACCCTCAAGAATGATTCTTCTTGCTATAAAACTCTTTCTGGATCTGGGCTGCACAGCAATTAAACCTTAACATATTAAGCTCATATCATCCGAATGACTCCATAGCTGCTGGGATCCTTGAACATGACTGCAGCCCTGAGAGAAGGGAGGGTCCTGTCTACTTCATTTTCATGGAGGAGAGGGTTCAATAGCAGAGGGGAAGTGGTATTTCTATCACTCAGTCCCTCCAATTACTACTTCCTGGCAGTGCCTTTTGCTTGATTGGAGAGCCCTACAAATGATTTTGCCATCTTGTGGTTGAGGTTAGAACTCTGGGTTTCAAACATATATTTAACTTGCAATTAATTAATGTAGATTAGAAACAAAAGTAACTCCTGTTGCATAGCCCGACAGTACTATTGAATGCAAGGTTTCCTTGCCTTAAAGTTGGGGTTTTGACAGATACACATTTATAATTAATGTAAGTAGTTGGCTACATGCAGTTTCTCTTTCTCCCTCACAGGTGAAGTGCCAGTTTTAAATGTCAGTTATAAACCTCAGAAAATCAGTCCAAAGTCTACTGTAAGTACTGTTGTTTTTGTTTTAATTTGGTTTTGCTCATGTACTTCAGAACACATTAATGATGAAAATGTGCATCATGCAAGCTAGAGGCACTGGGTTTCTTATTTCAACAGGGAAGTGTGCGTCAGCTGCTTCATGAAAAGATTCGAGATGCCTATACACATCCACAGTTTGTGACGGACGTAATGAAGCCTTTACAGATCGAAAATATCATTGATCAAGAGGTACTATCTATGATACCATGCTGTGTTGTTAAGGATCTCAACAGCTGTGTCAAGTGAATCTTTTTTAAAAAGTTGCTTTTGCCAGGTCCAAACACTGTCTGGAGGTGAATTGCAGCGTGTTGCTCTTGCCCTGTGTCTTGGCAAGCCTGCTGATGTCTACCTGATTGATGAACCTTCTGCATACCTGGACTCAGAACAACGTCTGATGGCGGCTAGAGTTGTCAAGCGGTAAGTTGCAGTGGCTCAAGTGGTTAAGACGCTAAAGGTTGGCAGGTCAGCAGTTTGAGACCCAAGTACTGCATGATGGAATGAGCTCCCATCTCTGTCCCAGATCTTGCCAACTTAGCGGTTCGAATGCAAGAAATTGCAAGTAGATAAATAGGTACCATTTTGATGGAAAGGTAAACAGCATTCCATGCACTCCAGTGTCTAGTCATGCCTGCCACATGTCCATGGAAAGGTCTGAAGACGCAGACAGCGCTGGCACTTTGGGTGTAAACAGATGAGCACTGAACCCTAGAGTCGGATACGATTGGCTTTCGCACAATGGCGACCTTTACCTTTAGCTAAATTGGATGCTAGTTAAGGAGGGAGAGGGTTAGGCACAGTATTTGTAAAAATCTATTTGGTATCTGAAGGTAGTTCCTTTTTTAAATTAATTCCATTAAAATCTTCATAAAAGCTCTCTCTTTTCCTTTCAGTTTCATTCTCCATGCTAAAAAAACTGCTTTTATAGTAGAGCATGACTTCATTATGGCTACTTACCTAGCAGATCGTGTCATCGTCTTTGATGGAATCCCATCCAAGTGCACAGTGGCAAACAGGTAATAAACAGGATGAATAAGCAAAGAAGAGAAACACCATCATTTAGTTTGTTTCTTAATTTGGATGTATATACTAAATGGCTTCTGCATTTTGGTCCTCCTGGTTCAAGGAGAAACCACATTACATTATATATCCAAACCTTATGATGGATTTTTTACTTCATTGTGTTGCTATTGTGTTGAATTATCATGAACGATTTAATGTAAGGTTGATGCTTGCTGGACTCTTTTTGGAAACATGCAGATTTTACAAACATGGGAAATATAGCCAACATTCATGGTAACCTTTGGCTGGCGTTATGGCTCATCAGTAGTTCAAATGCAGAATTAACATTGTAGCACTGCTATACAAAATAAGGTACATAGTATGGTGTGAAGCACCTGTGTATCCATATACGTGATTCAGCTGAGGCGGCAGCAGGCATAGTGGTAGCTGCAACTGTTATAATATCCCCATGTAAAAATACATCCCTAGAACCATTTGAACAGATATAGCACACCTATAACTTAAAATCTGTGATAGGTAAATTCTGAGTTCAGATTTGGAATGAGCACACTCTATATGTAAATCACGTGTTATTCCCAGTTGTTGTGCAATGATATTAATAATCTCTGGTTTCAGTGCTCTTCCACAGAGATTGACACCCTCTTTGGGAGAAACCTTGATGTCCATTTTGAATTTGTGTTCCTTTCCAAAGAACACTGTGCTGTACAGTATTTTATTCTAGGGTATCAGTTTCTCCTTAATATTTGCTGTAAACAAATAAGTTATTCTGAATGTAATATTGTTTGTTCAGCTGTAAATTGATAAGAGATATGTATTATTGCAAGGCTGATATTACTTCCTTCTCGCAAAAATCTTCATTTGTGCTGTATTTGTATTTTGCAAACTTAGCTAGAGAATTATTGGAAACCCAGATGCACTCTCCTCGAGGCTTTCCTGCTATCCCGTGTTCTTACATGTGGGGTCTCAACTTTCCAGACCTGTCCTGGGACTCTGTTGCTTTACTCCAAATGTAACTTCCAATATCAGCAATTGGAGAAGGGAAGGGGCTGGCAATCTTTATTGAGCCTAAAAGCAGTCTTAATAAGAGGGTCCCAGCATAGTTTATACAATATGGTAGTAGCTTGGCAAGTTAGAGTTCATTTGTGGACTGAACTTTTGGTAGATAGGATTTGAGATCTAAAAAGGCCTGTGCAGGGAAAATTTGCCTTATGTGTCTAACCCTGGGCCCTGCTCTTGGCAGATAAATTTTGAAGAGTGATATTGGGGCAGATCCCAGTGCTATGATCTATTTTACAAGTCTAACTAAAATACAGAGAGATGTTGTGGTCGAGTTTCTTTTGCTTTGTGTTTCAGAGATGCCCGACGTGGTATATTTTAGCATAAGAGCATTAGCCTCTACTGCTAGGGTTCATAATTATAATGCTTCATGGAGAAAAGCTCCAGTGGTTGCCACAAAACAGTGAAATCCATTAATGTAACATCGTGCCACATAAGCCTGATGACATCATCAGCTATAACTGTATCTTGTTAATGGTTTTGGAGGGCAAAAGAAGGGGACGACCAAAAACAAAATGGCTAGATGGTGTCGTAGACGCAGTAGGCATAGAGCTGGGCGGTTTGAGGAGGATGGTGGAGGACAAAGGTGCCTGGCAGGCAATGGTCCATGGGGTCGCAAAGGGTCGGAATCGACTGTGCGACTGAACAACAAAATTCCTTCCCAAGCACTGCCATAGCTTAGTGGTTAGGATGCTGAACTTGACGACCGGAAGATGAACAGGTCAGCAGTTCAGGACATGAGCGCTGTGCCAGAGTTGAATGCCTGTTGTCTGTCCCAGCTCCTGCCAATCTAGCAGTTCCAAACCAAGAAATTGCAAGTAGATGAATAGTTACTGCTTTAGCAGGAAAGGTAACAGCTTTCTGTGCACTCATGTTTAGTCATGCCTGCCACATGACCACGGAAATGGCTGCAAATGCACAGCACTGGCTCTTTGGCTGTAAGTGGAGATGAGCACTGCTCCCTAGAGTCCAACATGACTGACTTTCAAGCAAGGGAGACCTTTACCTAATTCCTTCCCATCCCCCTCCATGGCTCATGTAATGCCTTTGGGGACAAGAGCATGGGCAGTCTTCAGTGTCTGAAAAACACTGCTGCTAGACCCAGCAGTTTAAGACTCCTGTTCCTAAGGACCAAAGGGAGCCTGAGAATCATGTGTAGGGTTGGGAAATTATTAACAAAACATGGCTGAAGCTGATGTCACCACTAGACAGTGTAGCATTGTGCTACTGCATTTTAGCCAATATGATTTTGAGCAGGGGTGCCCAAACATTTCGGCCCATGGGGCGGTCATTATGGCCTGTGGGCCAGATGTAGCTCTGACACCAATTCATCCAGCCCACAAAGCCCTCGTCGCTCCGGGAAGCGGATGAATTGGCATCAGAGGCTGGATCCGTAGCTTGGGCACCCCTGATGTTGAGTAATACTTTTCAGGCGAACTTCCCAAGACTGTTGATGTTGTACTGGAATTGTGTTACTGGCTATTAGTTATTTGATAAATGACATTTTGAAATTATTTTCATCTAATTACATGTTGGGTGGTTTCTCCATTCTTTACAGTCCTCAAACACTCTTGGCTGGCATGAATAAATTTTTGTCTCAACTGGAAATTACTTTCAGAAGAGATCCAAACAATTACAGACCAAGAATAAACAAACTGAATTCAATCAAGGTAATAATAGGAAGCATGCTAAATATTAAACTTTCTTTTGCATAACTTTCCTTGTTTGCAAAAATAAAATAAATCAGGAAATCTTAATAAAGTTTACTAACTGCATTTGCTATTCTTTCCTTTGCAGGATGTGGAACAAAAGAAAAGTGGAAACTACTTTTTCTTGGATGATTAAATCAAGTTAGTCATCAATTTATACAATGAGATCTTTGTTATTGACATGCAATCAGGTTTTAAAATGCCATGCTCAGTCCAGTGGCAGAAATAGAATGTTACTGTCATGTAATCTGTACTGCCAAGTAACAGTGACAGTATGTTTTTTGACTGACAGGGCCCTCTTTTGGATGTAATCTTTCAAAGCAAAGACAGATGAATTTCCATACCAAGAGACTGTGTTTTTTCAGTGGAAAGATTTGGGTTGAAATATAATTTATTAATGTACCAAATGCTGTTTCTAATTTTAAGTTTTTCATCTGTTTCCTGTACAAAATGGTTTACAAAAATGTCAAGACATAGAAATTATTATTTTAAAGAAATTTGGACTCGCTGTAAATGGGGTTTTCATAAATAAATCTCCATCTAAATCTACAACCTTTCCTTGCATTTTGAGATGAATCGTATTAAAGTTGAAGCATCATGGACAGTCTTGTCTTGAGGGGCAAGATTATGCCTTATGCCCTTTATCTTGTTTCAGTACACTTACATTTTATTGTGAATTAAGAGATTTCCATGACTATTTAACACATTAAAATTAATTTGGAAGAGTAGTTCTTGTTCTTTTTACCTGGCTGGAGAGCTCGTTGAGTTGGTGTCAGCACAATCTGAGAGCACTACATTAAACACGAGTACTTTAAAAACCTGCAAAGGGTTTTTGTATATTTCTCCAGAACTCCTGCACACTTTTAGAAAATGCTCTCTATTTGATTGCAACATTAGAACATTACACTTGTAAAGAAAGTTTCTGCCGTCTTCCAAAGCAACCAGCTCTATGTAGAATATTTACTGTGAAGTTTCTCGTTTCAAGTACTGCTATGTAGCTAGTGTTACCTCAGAAAATAGGGATCTAGAAACAGACTGTAGCGCCGTGATGGCGAAACTTGGCATTCCAGATGTTCTTGAACTTCAGTTCCCAGAAGCCCTGATCTGTAGGATTGCTGATTTGGGTTTCTGGTAATTGCATGGTATCTAGAGGAGGCCTTTATCTATGCTAGTCTTTGAGAATAAATGTGGCAAACTGTGAGGGATAGTAAGAATTGTATTTATTTTCAGAAGAAAAATATTGATAGTGACATTATGTATTGTTTGTGAAAAATCAGGCCATCACCTCTGAGGCCTCTAAAAAAAGTTTTTAGAAATCACTATATTTAACTAGATTCCATCATGCTTTAACTATGCAAATTTCTTCATCAGGAGCCCCAAAAAGCCTGGTCCCCATCATTTCATTTTGCTAACTCCAATGTCCATAAACACTTATAAGTGAGCTGAATGTTCTCATCTTCATAGTCCGGGACAATTAAGTAAAGTAACGCAGATGTAAATGAATAAACATAATGACCTAATATAAATCAATAAGGAAAGATGTGTTTAATTATAACATGCACATGAAAGAAGATCAAGCAACCAGGAGGAATTATATACCATTTCTTAAACACACAAAACAACCATCACTTTACACCAATATATAGTTTTATGGAGCAAACTAAGAGGCTGAAGTATGTACTGCAGCATTTTGCAAGGCAAATAACAAACATTAACAGTTTAAAAGTCAAGAGATCTTCTGACCCAACATATGTACCCAAGCTTTTTATTTCAAAAAAAGTCAGCCAGGTGTTTTATTTCAAAAAACACACATTTTTCATAGTACAAGAGAGAAGATTGAAATTTGGTTCATTGTATAAACTTGCCCTTTTTTAAAAGTAGAGGTTGGAAATTTGTTTCATGAATCCTTTCTCCCAGACCTAGAGATTTGTCAGTGCTTAAATATCTTAAGTAACAGATGCAAAAATTATTTCAGAAATGCACAGCATCTACTTTTATCTTATATTACATAAGATGGCATAGGCACCATTAAAGTAATACCAGTGTTAAGACTGCCTGGAAGAAATCAACACTGAACAGCCTACCTGCTTTACACATACACTCTTCATTGCTTTAACTATTTCAAGAAATACTTTATAAAATTTAAAAAATATACCTCTTTAAATAAAGTACAAGAAACCATCCAAAAAGCAATGATAGTTGATTGCAATAAGTGGTCGTTTTGTCAACATGAGATAGACAGTTGCACCAGGTTCAAGTTTCACCAGTTTTTGAGATCTGAGTTCTTTGGACTGGAACCACATAAACCCAGTCCAGGAAAGCGAGTGTTCAGACCAAACTTCCTCCAGATTTGTAGCCTAACACATGAAAGACGGTAGAGCACGGAAAGCTAATCAAGCCAAAATAATTGGTTCTTCATTGTCACATGTCAAATAAGCAAGTTTGGTGCTGCCTCCCATCACCACCCCCTTAACCACAAACTTAATCCACAAAGGGAGGAATAGCTCCCGAACAATAGTTGCACATTTTAAAACTTTCAACCACAAAAGCTAGGTAATCTCTAAAGTTTAAATAAACCTAATTTGGTACTTTTAAACTGCCAAAAAGTTGTAACACTTGAAACGGTACATTTCTGTTGAACCTCATACAACACACTTTGATGATACAATACACACTGGTTTGTTTTTATAAAGCAGATAAGAGTATGCCTTTAGGATGATTATAGCTCTCTCAACATCCAATTTGCATGCCTGAAGTCTACCAATGGACTTTGTACTTAAGGCAACTGCTGTCTATGATAGGTATCTCCCATGTTTGCTCTTCTTCTCTCATGTCTATAAGGCCTTCCTCTAAAACTGCGGTGATACTGGTAGCCTTCATCTCTATTTCTAGCAGGTAGACCCTTCCATACAGCCTCATTTCTGGGATACTGATACGCTCTCCCCCTCCCAGGAGGGTAACCTCGTTCACTTCTAGGCCTCCTACCACCCCCAAAGGTTTGATTATAAAACTGTTTCGATCTGCCACCTTTCAGGATATCTGATACTTCACATTCATCTTCTGAACTTTCTTCTCTTTCCCTTTGTACCCTACTTTCCTCCAAGCCTGCTGATACATTGACAGCTGTGTTGGCCTTGTTTTCCTTAGGACCAACAGCGAGACTTTTCAGTTCCGTTTTTTGTGTTAATGGCGTCTGTTTCTTAAAGTCCAGAGTATCTGTGGAACATACAGACTTTGTTTGAGCAGCAGATAGGGTAGCAGGAGAAATTTGTGTCTCCTTAGGCACTCTGGCTGAGGTTTTGTTGAGGACACTATGTTTACTTTTTACGGCACCTGCAGGAAGAGGTGAACTTTGGACACAGCTTTCATTCTTGGGCTCTGGATGTGACTGAATCTGCCCGTCTTCTAGAAGCAGAGAACGACACTCATTTGACAAGCCCACATCAGATCTCCGATCTTCAGGTGGCACAGTCTGACTCAACACTGAATTTTCAGCACACCCTTGAACAGGACAACCAAAGAAAAATTGAGGGAAAACTGGAACATGCCCTGCATATGGATTCTGCCCAAATGGAGGTTGTGGGAATATGTTTTTGCCTCCCAATGACTCACTGTAGTCAACATGCAGTGCTTGTGGATTCTCAGATTCTACACAGCCCAGTCCTTGGCTTTCATGCGCTTGAACAGCAGGTACAAACAGAGGCATGGATGGAGAGAGGGTGTCAGTTTGTGGACCCTGACCATTCATGCCGACCTCATTCTGCAAGGGAAAGCGTCCATCCATCTGCACAGTTCCATTTCCATTTTGAGTCAATGGTACCTCTTGCATCCAAGGGTTGGGAGAATACACTGCCACTGGGATCTTTGGATACATTCTGCAAGCTGTCAGCCAAGCTTGGTGTAAAGGATACAAATAGGAATGTGGGGCCCACATGGGGCAACTGTATGCCTGTAGGGACAGAAATAAAATAATTTAGGCCAATAGTTCCCAAACATTGCGCCCTATATCAATGGTGGCGAACCTATGGGCACGTGTGCCAGAGGGGGCACTCAGAGCCCTCTCTGTTGGTACGTGTGCCATAGCCCCAGCACACAGTTCACCCTGCCCCTCTGTCCAGCTCAATAGGAGCACTTCCCTCTCCCAGCACAAAGTTCACTCTGCCCAGCAGCCCAATGGAATCATTTCCTTCCTCCTCCCGGCACAGAGTTCACCTCTCTGCAGCACAGACAGCATCCTATTGAGTTTGGGCACTTGGTCTCTAAAAGGTTCGTCATCACTGCCCTATATGTTCTTAGACTACAACTTTCAGAGACCCAGATCATTGGCTGTGCTGGTGAAGATTTCTAGAAGTTAGAATATCTAGGAGGCTCAAGCTTCCCGTAACAACATCTTTAGGTGGTCTTTTTCCTACTTGAAAACAATCCAACTATATTTTAACAGTTCCTTTTAAAGCAGTATAATTGGGCCACCCACACTCTTGTCAGCCTTGCATTACAATATTTTTCCTTTTACATGACAACTCATCAAAAAGTATTTCATAATTATAGCATTAAGCTAAAGATGTTACCTTCCGCATAAGTTCCCATATTACAGCACAACCTATATAGAAGTTTCTTTATAGGGCTGCTAAAAATTTCTTAAAGAAGTGTTACCTGCTCCATATTGAGAGAACTCACAAATTTTGCTCCCCAATTCCACAAGGAAAAATTGATGATAAAGACAAAGGGGCTGCTTATTGATACTACAATAGCAAAATATGCTCTGTAAAATTATGAATATGTGTGGAATCCAATTTCAATCCAAGGTTTGATGTGCTTTTCTCAGCACCTAATTCCTGGACTTTTTGTAGGCTAGACAGAATAGCCGGAGCCAGAACTGAATGCAGATCTTTGAGAAGTAAAATAATGCATTAACAATGTACGTGTATTGCTAACACATTTTCCTACTGAATAAAGCATTCAACCAACATAAACCAATTTAAAGATTATCTGAAATACACAAATTTGAGGAAAACTTTAAAAATGAAGATTTTGCCTTATTAAAAAAAAAAAAGAAAGCAAAACCTGGCAGGCCGGTTATGGATATGGGAAAATGAGGAAGTCTGCGGATATAGACTTCATATGTAGGCACACCCATCTTTGTCAGGACACCCCTGGAACATGTACAGAATATTCAAACAATGTATAAGAATAAAGGGAAAGCCCTTGAAAATGAAAGTTTTCAAACTGCAGCTTAGACGGTCAACCAGGAGACGGCTATCTTGCTGTTCTAAGCAAGGGCATTAAAAAGAAAACAGAATTGTCTGGCAAAAGTGCCTAACTTTTGTTTTTGCTTCTTGTAATTTACTATAATCTGAGGTGCAACTAAAAAACAATGAAAGATGCAACATACCACTAAGAGAAAGGGGAAAAAAGTTCCCATGTTTAAGAGATTATTTCTAACAGTGCCATTTTGTAGGAAGTTATTGAACATCATTTAAAAGTGAGGGCCCTTGCTAAATTTCCATAGGCATTTCTGCTGAAATGCATGCTTGAAAGTAGGAATTTTTTTTAAAAGTCGTAAACAGTGGACAGATAAAAGAAATAAGTAAGGAGAAGACACACATCATCTCCAAAGAGAGCTTCCTTAATAACGCTAATATCATGTAGTGCAGAAACTGGCTTCCATCCAGTAGCTAAAATGAAATTTTCTGTTTGTTTTTTAATCCATGATTAAAGGGCTTAACAATCTTTTTATAAACTTTTACCATTTTATTTTAAAGAAGTTCTATACCTTAAATGCTTTTCATTATTAAAGATAGCTTTTAACTAGATGTAAGATGCTGTTTACATATACTGTTACATATAATCCAATTAAGACTTTAAATTTAGGTATTCTCTCATGTACCTTTGGTATTGCTTTTTCTGGCTTTTATTTTTTGCTCCTGTTTGCAATTTTTATATCTGTACACATCTCCAGTTTTCAGTAATTGTATGTTACTGCCAAGATCTTTAAACTCGTATGCCTTCTATAAACATTTTGAGGATTTTTATGTTTAGAAAATAGTTAATAAAAGCTTGTAGAATAGAACAAGCTGGATTGTTTGCCATTATTACATTAGTGACACCCAGATGAACTGAGATGCCACATAGCCCTTCATGGTGTAAACCCCATTGATGGCATTCCTTGGTATCTGGGATCAAACCTAGAGTTGCAGAAGAAACCTGTTGAATTACATGTAGAGTGTCATTAAAAAGCCTGGCAGGTAATCTTTGGATCTACTTTATTATACAAGAAGACATGGACCTAGAATCAAGAATCTCAGTGTTATGATCCAGTCCTCACTGGACTCTGAGGATGGCCTGGATCAGGAGGCACTCCCTATGTCCAGCCCTGTTTTGCCTGCACCCAAACTGAGAATGTCCTGAGGGATTTCAGCCTGCCCCTGGCTCAAGTCTGTTTTATCTGACAGCTGATCTGTCAGATCAGAGGTCTGGCTCTGACAGTGATCAGCCCTCAGCCAGGGAAAGGTCCAGAACAGAGCTACACCTGAGATGAAGGGAAGCTAGAGCGAAGTACCAAAGAAGGCTCCCAGCTGATAACGATTAGCTGGGAGGCTTATAAGCAAGCTTGTTGCAGCCTTCCAGCATCAGTACAACTCTTGTGCAAAGACCAACCCCTTGCTCAACTAGACTGCCTGCCTAGACCCTGACCTGCCTGCTGTGATCCTGACTTCTCTGTCAACCGTGACGACGCCCCTGGACACCCTTTGGATTAGACGCTTGCTCAGACTACCAGTAACCAGACCTCAGCTTGCCTTTTGGACATTGATATCTGGACTCTCCTTGAATAGACTCTCTGTGTAGCACCGCCATGCAACAATCGTGCCTACTTGGGTAGGTCAGCACACACAGTAGAGTTTCACATTTGACAAGCCAACCATAGAAGGGTCATGTCTAGAAGTCAGAAATGTAACCCTTACATAATATTTCAAAAGAGTCATTTCTGTGCTTTTTAAGCACTAAGCTTAAATTAGACCCTATATAATTGTCTTACCATTGTTTTCATTTTTAGAAGACAGGTATTATTTTCAATTGCCCAATGCATTTGAGCACAGGACAAACATGAAACAACAACTGGAGAGGCTTCTCTGTCTTGGTGTCACTTCCATGGGTAGAAGAATCAAAACAAGCTGCTAAAGTCATCTGTGTGTAGGCCAGACGTGAAACTGCCAGAATGAAGGCACCTTTTGGTGAGTTCATTCTGTAGTTCCTCTCGCCTGACCTAGTGTGAGAAAGATTAGCTGGCAACACAAGGTTGCCATTACCAGGGTATGCCCGGTTGTGGTTCAAAAATACCACAATCTTCGAGGCTCTTTCTGTGTACCTCCAATACAGGTGAACTGTAAAGACTAGATTTTTTTCTCTGGCAGCAGTTGCTTAGCGGTTAAGAAGCTCGCCTTGTTAGCTGGAAGGCTGGGAAGTCAGGAGCTCAAGACCCGGGTACTGCATAATGGACTGAGCACCCGGGTGTCCCAGCTCTTGGGGACATGAAAGGAGCCTCATTTGGGCATCCCCTGAGCGGCGTTTCTCCAGCAAAAAATCCTTTCAACCCAGAATTATTTCTGACACAAAATTGTTATTATTATCTGTTTAGTCCCATGGCCACTGATGTTTCTCCTATATAGACCTGATGACTGGGAGAGTATTAAGATGTTTTGTATTCAAATCGACATCCCTCGAGGCAGTAAATTTCTCTAAAATCAAAATTTCCAGTACAGTAATACCTCATATAACATTAGTATCGAATAACACGAAAATCGCATAACATCAAGGAATCTGGGGGGAAGAATTGCATCAGATAAAATTAAGATCCTATGGGATGCTTCAGATAACAACCGCGAAAGCCTGTGTGGTTACAATGTATCTCTATGGATCCCATAGAGGATCAGATAACACTAAAAATCATATAACACGAAGACTTGTGGAACCAGGTTTTAGTGTTATATGAGGTTTTACTGTACCTGATTTCAAAATCGTGCAGGTTTGTGTTCTGCTAGAACAAAGTAGAAAACATTGGTATAGTTACCTTTACACCAAGATTGAAGAAAAATCTGAGGACATTTTTATCTGTGAAAAAAGGGGGAAATCACTCAATCTGAAACTTTTTAATCCCAACAAAGGTTAGTGCTCTTTTAGAGTTACAGTACAGGTTTCACTGATTAGCAGTCTGTATGCAGGCACAATGCAAAAACTGACTGTAACCTATGAACTGCTATGCCGCTTAGGAACTGGCTATCCTTCAATGTCTAGGCCAGATGTGAACCTGTCAAAATGAAGGCACCTTTGGGTGAATTCATTCCACAGTTCCTTTCACCTAACCTAGTGTGAGAAAGATTAGCCGGCAACACAAGGTTGCTGTTACCAGGGTATGCCCGGTTGTGGTTCAAAAAAAAAACCCCACAATCTTTTGAGGAGGTTCTTTCTGTGTACCCCAACTAGTTATTTAAAAAGACCATATGGAGAATTATATGACGTCTGCCTGTATCTCAAGATATTTGGGGCCAAGTCTTTGTCTTGGTCCTGCCATCCTTGCATACCTTTGCTGGGGACGTAGAGTTTCTCCACTGGTCATCCTGAGGATCTAGTACAGGGGTTCCCAACCTAAGGCCCATAGGCCAGATCTGGCCCCAGTGCCATTTCATGTGGCCCCCCACCCTTCCAAGGGCATTCAAGAAACAAAATCACCACCCCTTTGAAACTGTTGGGACAAAATGGCCACCCCATCATGCATGCAGGGCAAAATGGCCATCTTGCCCTTGAAGCTGACAGAGAGAGCGTGACCTGGCCCCTGGCTTGAAAAAATTAGGCTCCCCTGATCTAGAACACTCTGCTGAGCAAAGCTAAACTAGACGCCTCCTCTCTGTTCTCCTTCCACAGGCAAACAAAAACCCCTTCCAGGTGGGTTTTGTCATTTAAACTGAATTATTATTGATAAGAGAACTTATGTTTCAATTAAAACAGCCTTTGAACGTTACTACCAGCCACCTTAAATGGGACACAGTGGCTTATTGGTTAAGATGCTGAGATTGAGGACCAGGTCAGTCGTTTGAGACCAAAGTGCTGCGTGACAGAATTAAACCCCTGCCGTCTGTCCTAGCTCCTGCCAACCTAGCAGTTCTGAAGCAAGAAATTGCAAGTAGATAAATAGGTACCGCTTTGGCAGAAAAGGTGACTGTATTCTGTGCACTTCTGGATCTAGTCATGCAAGCCTATCAGCACGGAAACATCTGCAGATGCAGACAGCGCTGGCTCTTTGACTGTAAACAAAGATGAGGGCAGACATCCTAGAGTCTGGCATGTCTGGCTTTCAAGCAAGAGAGACCTTTCCCTTTATTACTGAGCCACCTTGTACAATTTAATCCCCTTCCCAGAATGGCAGGATATAATTTATCAATGATTCTTTTTCTAAAGTCTATTAAATTAGCCTAGATCTTCACATAAAGGCAAGTATCCATCCCAGTGTAAAAGCAATGGATGAGAAATAGGACATTTTACAATATATCTCTATTTATCACTAATTTAAATAGTTGGTGAGTGCTCCTCTATTTATAAAGCATTATAGACATGCATGCCATTTTCCTACCCCACATGCAGATATTTATATATATATTTAAAAGTATTCTAATTGAGTTCTTGGATCAACCTCCTTAATCTTACCTTCTGGCAGGTCCTCCACTGTACCGCATGAGGAGTAAGGTGGTATCATGACGTGTTCTCCCTTTTCATTCAAAGGGAATCCAGGGTACAGTGGATCTTGGTAAGGATTCAATGTTTGAGGCATAGGCATTAGTGGCTGGTTAATTGCCTGGAGTGGTACTGGAATGCCAGTGACTGGAGTAGTGGTCGCCTGAGACAGTGGTACATTTAGCCCATGTAGTGGGGTTGACATAACCGTTGACATAGGGATCTGGGAGAAAACACCTTAAGATACAGGCAAAGGGAAAGAAGAATCTTTAGAAACAGACCAAAAAAGAAAATCTAGGGTGAGAATTATCATGGAACTGTCATTCCATGAGCATACCAATACTGAAAACAGATTTTCTAAAAGCTAAGAATTGGGGAAAGAGTTTAAATGGGTTAGAATGCCAAGTTACTAGGTTTTACTGTTTAGAGATTGGTATGTGCTTACAGGGTCAACTTTAGGTCATAGCACCACATTCTCTGTTTAACCCATAGAGGGCAGAGGCAGGGATGATGTAACTATCTTATCGATGGGGAGATAAGGAAGATCTTGTTACCACTTAGGCACAGAGATCTAATTGGTGGTAAACTAAGGAAGAAAGGCATCCCTCTCTTTTTTCCCATTGGTTGATACTAACGTGTAACGTGGGAGAAAAGCAAAGAGAGGGAATGAATGTGATAGGGCAATGATGGCAAACTTTGGCACTCCAGATGTTCTTGAACTTCAATCCCCAGAAGTCCTGGTCAGCAGGAGTGCTGAATTGGGCTTCTGGACATTGACGTCCAAGAACCCCTGGAGTGCCAAGGTTCGCCATCACTGTGATAGGGAAACCAGGTCTTGCTACAAGATGGAAACAAGCCTCTCATTGGTAGTATGATAAGGAGAGAGGCAAGAGAGAGAGAGATAAAAGGAAGGAGGCAAGCAATGGAAGGGAGCAGCAGAAGAGGGTAGGAACAAGGAGAGAGAGGAAAGCAGAGGATCTTCCACAACAAGGAGCAGAAGGATGTGAGTTTATTAACCAAAGGGAAACCAGGACTTAGAACAGTTAAGTTTTATTTATGTTTGGGTAAACGAGGTACCTGTATGTTCCAGGGAGGGGGATGGTGTTTGTAGAATGTGTTGTGAATTTTTGTAACATTTTAAAACGGTATGAGGAACATTTGCCTAATCTTCAATAAAGAACAGTTTGTTTTTAACACCAGGAGTGGTTATTGAAAAGGGTCTCAAGGACCTGCTTCGGGAGCTGCAATGGTTGCCAGTGTGCCTCTGGGTGCAATTCAAGGTGCTGGTGATTACCTTTAAAGCCCTACGTGGTAGTGGACCAGGGTACTTGAGAGACCGCATCACCCCAAGGACATCTGCCCATTCCACTGATAGTTCCATCTGCTAGAGAGGCTTGCCTCTCTAGCACTAGAAGGAGGGCCTTCTCTGTGTCTGCTCCGGCCCTGTGGAACCTCCTGCCAACTGAACTTCGTCTCCAGGCAGAGCTTGTATCCTTTTGCAAGAGCCTTAAGACCTGGCTTGTCGGGCGGCTGGGGAGATAGCCATCCTGGGCTGGCTTGTTTAACCATTGCCCAGGCTGTCAGCTTTTGAAAAATCTTGTGATGCAACATTGGAGGGCATTTTAAAAAGAAAATAATTTTTTTAATTTTAAAGTTTTTAATAAATAAACTGAATTCCAAGAACATCTGGAGAACCAAGTTCGCTGACTCCTGTTCTAGATGAAAGCCGTAACAATGAGATGTCGCTCAGACAAACAGAAATGGCTCAAAACTCCCGAGGTCTTATGGAACGGAAGTACACTAGTACCCCGAATAACGTTATGACTTGGTTCCACAAGTCCCGTCGTTATTCGGGTTTTAACGTTGGGCGATACATTGAACACACAATGTTAAAAAAAGCCCTGTTTCCCTGGAGGCTGCAGGAAGCGAGAACATCGGGATTTGAATCCTGACATTTTGGCTTGCTGCTGCCTCCAGGGAGGTGGGAGAACTTTGGAAACAGCTTGGAGCGGGTTTCCCCACCTCCCTGGACCCGGCGGGGGGGTCAGAGCCCCCAAAATTGGTAAAAAAAACGTCCGTTTTTTTTACCAATTTTGGGGTTTCTGACCCCCCCGCTGGGTCCAGGGAGGTGTGGGGACCCGATCCAAGGTGTTTCTGCGCTTCCCCGACGTCCTGAGCCAGTGCAGGAAGCCAGAATGTCAGATTTCGAATCCCGATGTTCTGGCTTCCTGCACCGGCTCAGGACGTCGGGGAAGCCCAGAAACACCTTGGATCGGGTCCCCACACCTCCCTGGACCCGGCGGGGGGGTCAGAGCCCCCAAAATTGGTAAAAAAAACGTCCTTTTTTTTTTACCAATTTTGGGGTTTCTGACCCCCCCGCTGGGTCCAGGGAGGTGTGGGGACCCGATCCAAGGTGTTTCTGCGCTTCCCCGACGTCCTGAGCCAGTGCAGCAAGCCAGAATGTCAGATTTCGAATCCCGATGTTCTGGCTTCCTGCACTGGCTCAGGACGTCGGGGAAGCCCAGAAACACCTTGGATCGGGTCCCCACACCTCCCTGGACCCGGCGGGGGGGTCAGAGCCCCCAAAATTGGTAAAAAAAACGTCCTTTTTTTTACCAATTTTGGGGTTTCTGACCCCCCCCGCTGGGTCCAGGGAGGTGTGGGGACCCGATCCAAGGTGTTTCTGCGCTTCCCCGACGTCCTGAGCCAGTGCAGCAAGCCAGAATGTCAGATTTCGAATCCCGATGTTCTGGCTTCCTGCACTGGCTCAGGACGTCGGGGAAGCCCAGAAACACCTTGGATCGGGTCCCCACACCTCCCTGGACCCGGCGGGGGGGTCAGAGCCCCCAACAATTTTGGGGTCTCTGACCCCCCCGCCGGGTCCAGGGAGGTGGGCAGACACGATCCAAGCTTTTTCTGGGCTTCCCCGATGTCCTGAGCCAGTGCAGCGACCCAGAATGTCAGGATTCGAATCCCGACATTCTGGCTTCCTGCAGCATAAAAGAGGGTGGGGGAAGTTCAAAATTAGCGCGCATCGGGTCTCCCGACCTCCCTAGAGCTGATGTGCGCTAATTTTGAACTTCCCCCACCCTCTTTTATGCTGCAGGAAGCGAGAACGTCGGGATTCGAATCCTGACATTCTGGCTTGCTGCACTGGCTCAGGACGTCGGGGAAGCCCAGAAACACCTTGGATCGGGTCCCCACACCTCCCTGGACCCGGCAGGGGGGTCAGAGCCCCCAAAATTGGTAAAAAAAACGTCCGTTTTTTTTACCAATTTTGGGGTTTCTGACCCCCCCGCTGGGTCCTGGGAGGTGTGGGGACCCGATCCAAGGTGTTTCTGGGCTTCCCCGACGTCCTGAGCCAGTGCAGGAAGCCAGAACATCGGGATTCGAAATCTGACATTCTGGCTTCCTGCACCGGCTCAGGACGTCGGGGAAGCGCAGAAACACCTTGGATCGGGTCCCCACACCTCCCTGGACCCGGCGGGGGGGTCAGAGCCCCCAAAATTGGTTAAAAAAACGTCCGTTTTTTTTACCAATTTTGGGGGCTCTGACCCCCCCGCCGGGTCCAGGGAGGTGTGGGGACCCGATCCAAGGTGTTTCTGCGCTTCCCCGACGTCCTGAGCCGGTGCAGGAAGCCAGAACATCGGGATTCGAAATCTGACATTCTGGCTTCCTGCACTGGCTCAGGACGTCGGGGAAGCCCAGAAACACCTTGGATCAGGTCTGCCCACCTCCCTGGACCCGGCGGGGGGGTCAGAAACCCCAAAATTGGTAAAAAAAAACGGACGTTTTTTTTACCAATTTTGGGGGCTCTGACCCCCCCGCCGGGTCCAGGGAGGTGTGGGGACCTGATCCAAGGTGTTTCTGGGCTTCCCCGACGTCCTGAGCCAGTGCAGGAAGCCAGAACATCGGGATTCGAAATCTGACATTCTGGCTTGCTGCACTGGCTCAGGACGTCGGGGAAGCCCAGAAACACCTCCAGAGAGATCAGAGGACCCGATCTACAGCTGCAGGGTGGCTGGGGAAGCTGACGGGGACTCCCTGTCGGCTTCCCTAGCCACCCGCCCATGCCTCTGCAGCTGTGGGGTGGCTGGGTAAGCCGATGGGGGAGCCCCCCGTCAGCTTTCCAGCCACCCCACCCCTGCCTCCGTAGCTGCAGGGTGGCTGGGAAGCTGAACGGAGAACCCCGTTCAGCTTTCCACCCACCCTGCTGCTAAGAACGACTGTTTCGTGTAACGTTAAAATCGCGTTACTCGATACAAGATGTTTCCGAAAATCTTGTAACGTTATGCGGATTTAACGATATATGGTACTCGCGTTATACGGGGTATTACTGTACATCAAAACATATCAGGCACTTGGTTCTGTAAACAATATTGGGTCAGGAGGCGTTATTAAAAATAAGCATTTTATCATTTAAAAATGTGAACGTGTGAATTTAAAAACTGGAACCATTTTCTCTAACATGACCATCAATCAGATAGACACATGTTCTGAGGAGAAAAGAGTTGGAAAAATCTCAGAAGAGTCACAAAGGGGACAAATACGAGTAGCTGCTATACAGGATATTGGATGGCTAAGCAGAGGAACTTACAGAGCAAAGATCGAACACAAATGCAACCCCTATATCCCTCTCGCTCTCCTGTTCATTAGGAATTTGAACTGGGATTCCTCAAGTTTCTAATTATTAGGACAATGCGTGTCCCATGTATTTACTTAACAAGTCTGATTCATTCAGTGGGTCTACTCTGGCTGGATTTAGCTCCCAACATTAAAAAAAAAAAGCAGTTGTAAAGAAAAGATAGTCAAGACTTTATTCATTCATTTGGGATTAGAAGGATTTTTTTTTTCTCCAAACCTGTTGATCCATAGGCGGTTGGCTCCCGGGACCAAGATGACACAACAGCCGATACAGAAGGCACGGAGAGAGGCAAAAGCATCTTAGGAAAGGTTGTAGACAGAATGGGATTCACATCTGGTGAGGGTTCCTGCAAATGCTAGAACACAAAGATAAACCACACAGAATTTAGGCAGCTTTCATTTTTAGAAGGCACAATCTTTGACAAAGACCAGTAGCAATACCCATTACCTTCTCTTCCCGACAAGAAAACAGAACAAACACTTTTGCAAACATCTTTCTTTTGAAGCCCAACAAATTTCAGCTAGTTTTATTAGTCAGGATATATGGCTCAGATTTATCTGCAGAATGTAAACAAGTTACAACTCCTTTCTCTGGGGTACACAGATGTCACAGACATCTTTTTCCTAATGCTCATAAAGCTTGGTTAAGTTGTAGTTTCAAATAGACCTCAGAAAAAATATTTTGTCTTCTCTGAGCCTCAAGGCTGTGTCACAGACAGCATTTTTTCAGTGTCAGTGTACCCGTGTTATCTTTCTAAGCTCCTGGATGTTTTGACTAAACAGAGAACATTCTCTGTTCATTCTGTGTGTACGTGTCTGGATTTTAATGGCTTAAGATTGGACTGTCTGCTGGCATGATTTTACTATGATTACCTAAAAGATCTTGGACTGTTTACTGGACTGATCTTATGGATATGACCTTTTGATTTCTGCCTTTCCATGAACTTTCTTACATGAACCTGGTGGAATAGAACAGCTGTTTCTCTTTGAAGATTGTTGTTTTTCTAATCACACACACACACAAAGCAACCTGTTCCGACATGTTGGCGGCGGTGGGTCGTTGCGCCTCCTGAAGTAGTTTTTTTGTGTGTGTGCATGCTGAATCTACCAGGCAAGAGTTCTGTGAGAGCCCAGCAAGAAGAAGCAGGCTTTGTTTATTTTGGCTGGAAGCCTGCATGTGTGCGCCTGCAGCAGCAGCTGAGAGAGTGCCTCCTTGGAATGTATTGTTTTCCTGAGATAAGGTGCTGGAAGGACAGCGAGATCGCAGCTGTTTGCTTCTCCGATTGCTGTTTTGAGTTTTGAGTTGGATTCTCAAACTCCCAGACCTGAGGGCCGTGGGCCGAGGGCCGTTTCCAGTGCTGGCAGTCCAGAGGGACCGAGACGTCTTCCAAGCCTACAAGATGGAAGGTAAGCCAGTGGCTGATGAATGTACCCCCTCACCACAGTTAGCACCCCAAGACAGACTCCATTCCAGATGGGATCTTGGAGAAAGTGCCCAAATGATGTTTAGCCAGATGGTGGTGGGTGAAGCTTGTCCAGATGACTTCTGAGACTCCCCCAGATGCCCAGCAAGCCCCAAATAAGATTCATTTGTGTTGAATTGGAGTCAAACTGCCTATTTTCACAAAGTCAAGCAGTTCTGTGAAGTTGTTTCCCCCAAACCCTTCAGATAAGATTTATTTTCCTGCAGTGAAGTTCCAAGTTGTGATTACATGTGCTGTTTTTGTCTTTGAAGACCTGGAGAGGTTGCAAATTGCCTCATTTTGTTTGAAATACCAGCTTAAAGGTGGAAGAGCTCTAACAGACTCCTCCACGTGTCCAAGGAAGAAAGTTTTGCTAGAGTGTGTGGGCCAGATCTACCACTCTGAAACGTGTTATCTACAGGCTGTTACACTACGCTGTTTTGGTCAGCTAGTGAGAGGTGGGAAGCTGCATGCCGGATGCAGTGTTTCCCTAAGTTTTACTGCCTTTCGTATGCCACAGCGGGAGTGCCAAGAGCTGAATCGTTGGGAGTAATTTTGTTGATGGCTGTGGGAAGGCCCAACTAGCGGTGTCAGCAATAGCAGAAGCCAGATCCAAGTCCACATCCCGACGTACCGAGGAGAGAGATTGGATTTCCTGTGCGTTCTTGAGCTGAGAAGCTAGTCAAGCTGTCTGTTGCCTGTTTTGTTGCCAAACCTCACTTAAAGTCACATGGGTGGGGTGGTTTGATTCCTTTGGACCTTTGTTTTGATTAATACCTTAAAGGTTGTTTCCTGAGCTTGTTTTTACTAGGAGATGCACATGTTCCTGTCATCTGAAAGAAGAGCTGATAGCGGAACTCTGAGTGAACTTTGTTCAACTGGCTGTTTAACTGTTTGCAGGTGCAACATCAAAGAAGAAGAAGGGGGAAATGTCATTGTTTCTTGCTAATCATCTGTTTATTTTTCCAGAGGCTCGTAAAAGAAGCTTCTGTGACATGTGTGGTGTTACTGAATGCCCCTCCTTGAAGAGTCTAGCATTTTTGAACCACAATCAGGTATACCCCAGGCAATGGCAACCTTGTGCTGACTAATCTTTCTCGCTCCAGGTCAGGCGGGAGGAACTATGGAATGAACTCACAAGGTGGCTTCATTTTTGGCAGTTCTTCCATGTCTAGGCCAGATGTTAAACTGTTAAAATGAAGACACCTTTCAGCAAGTTCATTCTGCAGTTCCTTTTGGCTGACCTAGCGTGAGAAAAATTAGCCAGCAACACAAGGTTGCCTGTTACCAGGGTACACCTCATTGTGGTTCAAAAATACCACAATGTTCGAGGATGCTCTTTCTGTATACCCCATTTTGGCAGTTTATAGAGTCTAACCTAGCCATAAAAGAACTCCTTTCTCTGTACAGTGGTACCTCGAGTTATGAACACCTCATGTTATGAAATTTTGTGCAATATGAATGAAATCCATTGACAATAATGCCTTGAGTTATGAATTTTTTCAAGATATGAAAAAGTTTCTGTATAAATTGCATAGTATACATTGGCCTCTAGTAGCCACTTGTGGTAATGCAGTGTGTTCTGCATTGTGTTTCGAGTTAGGATTTTTTCATAATATGAAACGTCCCGGGGAATGCATTAATTGCGTAACTCAAGGTACCACTGTATATAACAAAGGAGCTTTCTCAAGGGCAATGAGGACAGACCCAAGACACAATACCAGGCAGGCATCCAGACGACTGAGTCCACCCAAAAGGTAGTCAATGAAAATGTGACAGAAAGTGAAAATGCAGTTGTTTGGCCTCATCCACGTGTAATTTTTAAAAAACTTTTAAATGTTAATTTTTCTTGAGATTGGCTTTATCATATTAATAGGTTTTTATTGATGTACTGTGTTATTGCTGCTTTAATGTCATGTTAGCCGCCCTGGGTCTCTTGAGAGGAGTGTGGCGTATAAATAAGATTAAATAAATAAAATAAAATAAATAAAGAGCCATGGAAATGTAAGCAAATATCCCTTACCTGTCCAACAGATGTGGATTGTGAATCTCTGCGACTTAAAGGAGGGGATACAGCTGCATCTACATCTTCTCCATTGCCCTGCAAATTAAGATTGACAATTGCACCCGCTTTATAAGTGTAGGTGTTACAAGTCAAAACAGAGGACACAAAAGGAACCTCCTTGCAAGTATGATCAGGCATGCACACATGCATACACACGTGGCAAGAGCATAGTGCTCGGTAATCCTTCCAAACCAGAAGCATTGCATCAAAAGCTTGCTGATGACCAACAGTTCTTTTCAAAACCACAAATGACTATAATTTCTATCAACATAGAGAGGAACTCTTCATCTGAAGAGGAACTCTTAGTTTCACTCTGCCACAAACAAAAATGGAAGCTTTAAGCAATTCCATCTTTGTCAATTTGCAGAATACAGTTAGGGACGGGGCCTGATGGACATGTAGTGGGAGAGTGTTCCAAGGGTACAATGCCACCACTGAGAAGGCCCTATTTCTATTTGAAGTTTTCCTGGTAACTCTTGGGTGGGTAATGTTAACCTGCCTTTTTGCGAAGGCCTAAATGTCCAGGCCATGTGTATGAGAGGCACTTCGTTAGATAGCGAAGTTCCCAACTGTTCAGAGGCTTATAGCAGGGGTTCCTAACCTTTTCAAGTGGGGGGCCGGGTCACGCTTTCTCAGTCAGCTTTGAGGGCTGGACAGCCATTTTGCCCTGTCTGCACGATGGGGGCAGACATTTTGTCTCAACAGGTTCAAAGGGGGTAGCCATTTTATTTCTTGAATACCCTTGGAGGGGGGGACACATGAAATGGCACCGTGGGCCAGATCCAGCTTGTAGGCCTTAAGTTGGGAACCCCTGCTTTATAGGTTAAAACCAACATTTAATAAACCAGGCCCAGAAGCCCACAGGTAACCAGTGCAGCTGCTTAAGCGTAGGGGAGATCTGATCCCACTGAAGGACCCACACCACCACCGGCAACATTCAGAACCTGCTGCACCTTCTGTGTCACCTTCAATGAAAGCCCCACATAAGAATGCTTTGTAGGAATTGATTCCTGAGATTACCAGTGCATGAACCAGCATCATAAAGGATTTTATATCAAGGAACAGGTGGGGTTGGGCTATTTGCCTAAAATTGGGGGGGGGGGGGAGAGAGAACAGGCCATGGCAGATATTTTTCTGTGGAGAGAGTTGGGTGCAGGATAACACCCAGCCCCCTCATCTGGTCTTTCAGAGAAAGAATAACCCCATCTTGACAAGGCCCGGTTCCACCCAACCTATCTGAAGAATGCCCCTGACAGCAGGATTTCCATCTTGTCTTGATCTAACATCAGCTTCAAGGAGGCCACTTCTGGTCAAACAAAATCTCAATGTGCAAAACTATACAAAGAACAACTTAAAACATTTTCAGATACCTTAGATTTTCTTGACTGAACCTTCTGACCTAAAGGGGTCTGTCCATGATTAGGCTCTGCAAAAGTAAAATTAAGCATAATTAGTGATGCTGTAAGATGTCACAAAAGAATCTTTTGTTGAAAATAGTGCTCAAATAGTCTTCCAAAAGTTTTACATACTCCTGCAGTACTCTCCCTTTTCCTTGTTTACAAGCAATCTAAAAATGTGCCAACTTTAAACCATTAAAAAAAGAAGTTCCGATTTGTAATACCTTTCTCCTTCATTTTCACACATATCCTCTCCTCTTTTTCTTCCTTCTGACTGCTGCTTCTCTTCCCTTTAAGAGTATTGGTTTTCTTTTGTCCAGAGATATCAATAGTATGTGTTGCCACTGGTGAAATCTGAAATAATTGATTTTTTTAAAAAAATTGAAATTCCAATTTAAAAAATTGAAATTCTTTTACTACCTTTTAAATGAAAAGTCCAATTGTAAGAGTGTCAGAAGCATTCTACTGTCTGGAGTGACTTTGGCCAATATTGCTGCATTAGATTAAATGGTTTAATTACTGTATTTGCCGGCGTATAAGACACATTTTTTCTCTATAAACCAGAGGTGCCCAAACTACAGCCCGCAGGCCGGATCTGGCCCACACCACCCCCGTCACTTCCAGAAGCGGAAGTAAAGTGTGCCCGTATGAGAACGTTTCCAGGAGTGACAATGGTGGCAGGGCTAGATGAATTGGTGTCTGTGCCAGATCTGGCCCACAGGCCATAGTTTGGGCACCTCTGGTTTAAGCAGAGAAAATGGAAGCTGAAAATCTATCTCCTGTTGCAAAACAGATGGCAAGGTGCGTTTTACTTCCGCTTCCGGTGGGAGGAACCACATGATCGTCCACGCTGAACCACATGACTGGCCCACGGCCCAAAAAGTTTGGGCACCCCTGCCTTGAAATGCCATAAAAATGGAGTGCTTCTTATATGCCGGTAACAGCCTCCCCCCTCCTGCTGGTGCAGTTCAGCAGCCGCTGCTGACCGCTAGAAGCCAGGCAAAGGGTAGCTTCCAAAGGAGCAGACAGGCAGTGGTGCTGGGGCCAGGCCAGGCAAGCGCACTCCTTTGGGAGCAGCCTCACATGGCACGATCCTGCCCACATCACCTCCTGGTAGGCAGCCGGGGGGGGGGGGGCTGTTAAAATGTAGAAAATTATTTTTTTCTAACAAATGTCTATAGAAAACCGGGTGAGCCTTATACCCTGATGCATCTTATACACCAGCAAATACGGTAATTACGACTCCCACTGGTGTTAACAGGAGGCTGCCAATGGTTTTTACCCAAATTTGAAGACATGCAATTTATCATCACAGACAATTTTAAAATGGATAATTGCAGTCACACAAGGCTTGCCCAGTAGTGATTTCCACAGAGCCTCCTACTAACGATACCAAAAGATTATAGTCTTAATGTTACAGGGTAAAATGTAGGTTCAAATTCACACCAAGCTTTTTCTTCCGTCCTGTTTAAATGGGTTTTTTACTCTACTGTAAGCTACCTCCCAAAACTATAGAGGCAAACATCTCAGAAAAATAAAAATACATAACATGCAAATAAACCTCCCTTGGCCAACCCTTCCAATTGACTGTCAGAAGTTCTAACACTCCCCATAATCCACAACATGTATCCCATGTAAGTAATTTCTTTCCTTGTAAATATATAGTGGCAGAATATAGAATATAAACTAAGTAAAGGTCACCCTTGCTTGAAAGCCAGTCCTGTCTGACTCTAGGGTTCAGTGTCCATCTCTGTTTACAGACAAAAAACCAGTGCTGTCTGCATCTGCAGACGTTTCCGTGGTCATGTGGCAGACATGACTAGACATGTCATTACCTTTCCTGCCAAAGCAGTACCTATTTATCTACTTGCAATTTCTTGCTTTTGAACTGACAAGTTGGCAGGAGCTGGGACAGAGATGGGAGCTCAGTCACACAGCTCTCGGGTCTTAAACTGCTAAAGTTGTCAATCTTCTGGTCATCAAGCTCATGTCTTAACCACTAAACCACTGTTGCTTACTGAGTAACAACGACCTATTTATCCATGTCATCATTCACTAAAAGAGAAAAGTGAAGCAATATATGTAGCAGGCTGTGTCTAGCAAGCCTTTCTCCTCCTACATACTGGAAGTGCAGGGAAGGCTTCTTCGTCCTGGAACTGAATCTCAGAAGGCGAAGGCGTCTCTTCTACAGCCTGTTTCTCTTTACATTCCTCCGGAGAAAAGGAAGTGCCATTGCAATCCCACTTTGTGCTGTTCAAATCTTCCGTTTTCTCACCATCTGCTTTTCTGAAAAGGAGAGTCAAAAATGGATTTCCGGCCACTGAAACAAGAGTTTTAAAACATCTACAGTATCTACCTTTACAATCAACTTCAGAGATGATACTCAGTCCTCAAAATCAGGGGTCCCCAACCTATTTTGCACCATGGACTGGTTTCATGCCAAACAATTTTTTGACACACCGTTAACACCTGCCGGCCACACCATTCAGCTCGGGAGCCCCGCCATAGTTAAGCAACATGGAGGAGGGGCCCAGCCACCTACCTATGTGCCATGTCTGAAGCCCGTCCTCTGACTCCATTGACAGGAAGACCCAGGGGAGCATGTTGAGGGCAAAAGGCTGCCACCGGGGCTCCCAGCGCCACCCACCCTGACAGCCTAGTACCAGTCCATGGCCCAGTGGTTGGGGACCCCTGCTCTAAATGACAATCAAAATCCTTGGGTTTATTAATAGAACTAAAGTGTTAGACATGGCACAGTATATAAAAGACTATTTTCTATTTTGTCTGGCAGAGTTGCCAGGTTAGCCACACTTAATAAAGGTCAAGTACTCCCTTGCTCGAAAGCAGGTTGTGTCCAACTCTAGGGAGTGGTGCTCATTTCTGTTTATAGCCGTAGAGCCAGCGTTGTCTGCGTCTACAGACATTTCCATGGTTATAACAGGTTGTTAGCTCACCAGTTACCTCTACAAGTCAATCGAGTAAAGAATGGAAGCTCAGTGAAACAGTAAAATCTCCTAGTGAAAAATGTATCACAGCTCTAGAAGATGAGTAACCATTCAAAAGTTAAATAACAAAGAGCCTTTTTGACACTTTAGAGCAGTGGTGACCAGGCCCGGGTGCAGCTCCCAGGCCCTAGTGACTGGCTCCCTGAACCACATGATTGGCCCATGGGCCAAAAAAAGTTTGGGCACCCTTGCTTTAGAGCAGGGATTCTCAACCTGCAACCTGTGGCACCATTTCATGTGTCCCCCCACTGCCTCCACTACACCGGGAAGTGCCATGTGGTGGAGGAAGGGCAAAACGGCCGTCCGGCTCCCAAAGCTGTCTGAGGGAGCGAGACCCGGACCCCCACGTAAAAAAGGTTAAGAACTTGTGCTTTAGAGAACTTTACTGGGCTACAGTCCATGGCAAGAGATGCCCCATTCAGAAGCTACTAGCCATACGTCAGACAGGGCTCACAGACTAAATCACCAAATCGTCCAATAAAGCTGTAAATATTCACCTGGCAGTCCTTGGGGGGCCTCTGCCTGAAGCTCTGTGCTCCGGAGAGGACTGCTGGTCATGCCCTCCAGAAGAGAATACATGGCTCTGCCTCACACCTTGAAGTCGTGGAGGCAAGGCTGATAAGGGTTTTATTTTGCTGGGATTCTTGGAGCCTCTGTAGTCTATATCTGGAACACACATTTTTCTTGGTTAATCCTATGTAGTTATACGCAGCCCTGTCCATCGGCCAGCACAACAGAAACTACTGACAGAACCAAATTCCTAGTTTCTTAGCAAAGGCATTGTCTGACTCTAGGGGGCAGCGCTCATCTTCCTTTACAGCCAAAGAACCAGCGCTGTCTGTATATTCAGACATTGCCACGGCCATGTGGCAGGCTGAAGTGCACAGAACACTGTTACCTTTCCTGCCAAAGCTGTACCTATTTATCTACTTGCAATGTTTTGCTTTCAAACTGCTAAGTTGGCAGGAGCTGGGACAGACAACAGGAGCTCACTCTGTCCTGCAGCATTTGGCTCTTCAACTGCTGACCTGCCAACCTTCTGGTCATCAGCCTCAGCGTCTTAAAACACTAAGCCACAGCGGTTCCCCTCCTACTTCCTTAACATCCTGCAAAACAAAATGTTAGAGGAGCTTCTGGGACAGATGTTGACAGGTGTATGGCAAAGAGGAAAACATGACGTTCCACTGCAGGATCCTAAGTGGCGCTCATGAATTGGAGCCTAGACCGAGTGCCTAAACAGAGGGACAGGGAGGGAACTCCATGCTGGGGTAGGGAGGAAGCGCTCCCATTGGGCTGCTAGGCAGAGAGGCGGGGCAAACTCTGTGCTGTGGAGACAGCCTGCATGCCCACAAAAAAGGCTGTGTGGCCCCTCTGGCACGCCTAGGTTCACCACCACTGGCATAGGTTATATACGGCAAAGGAAGCCTACCAGTCTGGATGTTTTGGCCTTGCACTGAAGATGGCTTTTTATTCTTCTTCCCAGGCACAGTATTCCAGCTTTTCAGTGCAGATGTTTGTGGAAGTGGTGTCAGATTCTTCAGAAGCACGGAATGCCTGCAGAGAAAGAGAGAGAAAAACACCACTACATTGCAAATATACCACACACACAAAAAACCATGCAAACCTATAGCTCGCCATCCAACTAGGTGCTGTTGCTGTTTACACAGATGTGCCTGGCATGCAACAACATAGTTCTGAATGGGTCCAAGCAGCTTATTTTAAAGGCAAAAGACTTGTGCTTACAAAATACATGTTTCAGTCAGAGAAACTGATTCAGCTGAGCCAAGCAGCAAATAAATTCATTAGCTGTAGTTGAATTTGTTTTGTTGTTGTACTTTTAAACTGGCAATCAAACAATAGTCAACTAGACAGAAAGTAACAGTATTCTCCTAATGCATATGTGACAAAATATGTTATTTTACATTTAATTCATACATGGGTGGCAAACCTCTGGCATGCCACATGTTTTGGACTATGGGGGTTGCTAGTCCACCCCTTGCTCAATCCAGTTTCCATGATGTAGCAAGGCAACTAGAGGACATCTTTGACAGCTGGTCATCTAGTCCTATGCTTAAACGCATCCAAGAAAGCACCTTTACAGACAGTTCCACCACCAAACAAATCTAATCATTATGCCATTTCTCTTAAAAATCTTCCTTACTTGGCACCAAGTTCTTCCACATAGACAATAACTGGCTCCTTTGCAGACTGAACGTCTTGAATGTGAGCATTATAAAACCTTCCATTCTGGTCTAAGCGTACCTGTAAAAGAAGAAGGAGAGGAAGCATAAAGGAAAGCTCTCATAACAGAATACCTGATGCCAGTGATGGTAAACCTTTTAGAGACTGAGTCCCCAAACAAGAGGGCAGGGCGAACTCTGTTCTGGGCTGCTGGTCAGAGGGGCGGAGCAAACTCTGTGCTCGGGCAACAGTGTTTGTGCCCACAAAGAGGGCTCCGAGTGCCCCCTCTGGCATCTGTGCCATAGGTTTGCCACCACTGTCCTATGCACTGGTTGTCCTTTTCTACTGAACAATTTCCCCACATAAGTATATGTGTTAACTCTTTAAAAGCCAAGAGGAAGTAAAATAAAAAATAAAAAAGGGCCTGCAGCTAAGGAAGCTTAGATTAACCTCGTGGTATGAAAAATCCATGAATACTCCCTTCTCCTTCCAGGATCTATGTAGAACAACTTTTCCCAACTAGTGTTTGTTCAAATGTGTAGACCTACAAGTCCCATAGCTCCCATATGCCAAGCTGGGAGTGACGGGAGTTGTAATTCAACAACATCTGGGTGACACCATGCTGTGAAAGGCTGACATAAGAAGACAACATTGTTGTGTCAGGACAGAAAAGAGGTAACTTTATGAACACATATAGAAGCACTAGATGAGACTGAAATATGACAAAGCAGAAAATAGAGTTAATTCAGTGATACCTACCTTACATTTATCGCCAATAGAATATTGCATGCCAGCAGCAATAGAGAAATCTTGTTTTTGTTGGGCTGTAAGCACAGTAGGAAAACATGTTAAATATCATTAGGTGAGCACAGAAAGACGCTCATTTTCTTTCCCACATCCACTTCGTGGTATGCAATACCACGGACTCTTACCTCGTTTTGACTGCTGCCAGACTTCATATTCAATATTCTGATAAACTGATGGACTGAGTGATCTAAGAACACTTCTAGGTAAGGTAACAGAATTGGCTTTTCCCTGTTTGTGGATCTGCTACACAAAACCAAACAAGGGAAATTAGTGGGAGACAAGTGAACAAAAGCACATGGACAATTTAAATGACTGGCAGCATATGTCTTATTTTCAATCTATCAATGCTTACACTCGAAATCCTATAAGACAGAGAAAAAATGTGTCTAAACACAAAATTTCTTTAAAACCCTTGACTAACCAAGTATTCACTATAATCAAAAAGTAACAGCCCAATACATCAGATTGGTTGGCACGTAAAACAAAGCTTACCAACAGAGTAACATACAAATAGTGAGTCACCTCTTAGCAACCAGAATGTTTGCTTCCTTTTTCTGACCACATGTTTATCAGTTAGACTAACAGAGCAAAGCTGTTTTTCTCTTCAGACATTTACATAAAGTGTATTGTCAGGAAAATGTGCATTTTACTCAAAATGAATGCAATCCAATGCACAATCTTAGATGTTTGCATGTATTTAGTGATGCATACTCTATTATAAGTACATTTAGGATTGCAGCCATAATAGTATAACTACAGGATCCACACCTCCTGTTTTCAGTGCAATGCAACTGGCGTCTAACTTTCTTTGTAATTTTACATGACAGATTAGAATCTCCTAGATGAGTTTGATTTACCTCTCAATATCTAAACTTGCACTTTGAAATGCCAACATTCCCACCTGTATTAAACTACATTAATCTATAGCAATTTAGCATCAAAGTAGAATACCTTATTGCCAACAACAGGCTTCAATCCATTTGCAGGCATTTCATTTCTGTGAAGAGAAAAATAGTATACTGTACAAGCAAGTAAAACTCAAACAAGGTCTTCTGAAACTAACAAGTTTTGAATCTTTACCAACAGCAATCATCCATGAAATATAGCAACTCAATAATATCTTAAGACTAACTATCATTGATTATGACCAAATTATCTGAAATTCTGATTTGACTGGAATGTATGCAAGGCTGCTAAGACCATACTTAAAAAGAGATTCACAAACAACCTATTAATTGACTGGTTTATTACTTACATTCATATCCTACTTGTGCTCCAACATCTCAATATGATGTATGTGGCTTTCCTTCTTCCCAGTTTATTCTGACAATAACTCAGTTATATAAGGTAGGCCAGGGGTGCCCAAACTATGACCCACAGGCTGGATCCGGCCTGTGGTGCCAATTAATCTGGCCCACACCACCCTCGACGCTCCGGGAAATGGAAGTAAAATGTGCATCCACATAACACTGCCATAAATGACCCACGGCTATTGTAAATGCGTTACGCACACACACATGTGCATTTCACTTCCACTTCAGGTGGAAGGAACCACGTGACCGGCCAACGGCCTGAAAAGTTTGGGCACCCCTGAGGTAGGCTAAAAGAGTGGAAATGGCCCACGGTCACTCATTGGGCTACATGGCCAAATGGGAGTTTTAAACCAAGTGTCCAAAGTCCTAGTGGAAAACCCTAATCATTAGGCTGCACTGCCTCTCAACCCAACACTATCCCAAATGAAAAAACAATGGCTAAAATTCTATTAATTATGGCCACCAGCATTATTGCAATCAGCTTGATTCTTATTGGGTGAAATGCCCCAAGTTAAGAAGTCCATAGGGGTACTATATTTCCTGTTGCATGCCAAGTTGTGTGATTTAGCATGCAATAAATGCCTACGCTAACTTTCCAATAAAGGTGTTCTGATTTACACTGCCTGGGGAATCCTGGCAATTATGCTCCATAAACACAAAATTCATGCCTCTATTTTACAAGTATGAAACCATTTTCAAGTCATTTCTACTACATCAGAGTGCTAAGGACCCATCTCTGTTCTTTAGTCATTATACGATGAGCCAGAAAGAGCAAAAATCATTACACAGCCCCAACTAGATTAGACCCATTTAGTGGTGGGATTCATCAGGTTCACCCCAGTTCACCCAAGCCCGTAGCAGAAATTCCGGCTGCCTCCCCCCCCATCCAAGTTTTGAAATAAAGTAGTCCTAATTCAGGTGCAACACAGGGCTTTTCCCCTGGCCACACCCACCATACCACGCCCACAGAATAGGTAGTGAAATTTTTTTAATCCCACCACTGGACCCATTAAATCAATGGGATATAAAGATTTTGAGTTAAGAAATCGCATTCATTCAATGGGTCAACTCTAGTTGAGATAATGAGAATCAGCCCTTTGTGTCCAAATTCTAGAAACAGGCAAGATATAAATTAAATCACAGCAAACTTAAACCATACCATCTGATATGTTTCTGTAGTAATATACTGAAACACAGAATCAGGCACTAGAGATCTATCTATTCTTTAAGAATGGGCACTTAAATCCTTGAAAGTTGAGGGTCTCTCCTTCTTTCAGCCAAAATTATTTAGCAATTAGTTTAAGTTTGAAAGAAGGCCTTTTTAATGCACCCTGTAGCCGGAGAAAGAAAGAAAAACAGTAAAGGACACATCTAATTTTAAAATAACTGATGGCATTTTACTGGGTTCATTTATTTTTAAATTATTCTTTTCTCCAAGTAAGATGATCATCAGGTTCCCCATGCATTTAAATGTTTAAATCTTTAAACTTACTCCATGTCTTCATCCTCTGAATCAGATGCTTGGTTGTTCCAAATGCCATCCTTTGTCACATCAAGAAACTCAGCTTCTTCTAAGATGTTACTCACATCAACATCGAAGACCTTCTGATACAGCAATTCATAGAGAATAGCTAAGCATGAAAAAAAATATCCCATATCATCTACTCCTCAGAAGCATATCTGAGATAGGAGTATGGAATTAATAGATAGGCTTCGTCATTTGAACAAACTCCTCAAATGACATCATTCCAGTTCAATATAAAAGTTAACAGTGACCCTTGGGCAAAAGCCAGTCATATCTGACTCTAGGGTTCAGTGCTCATCTCTGTTTATAGCCAAAGAGCATCTGCAGACGTTTCCATGGACATGTGGCAGGCATGACTAAACATGGAGCGCTGTTTACCTTCCCATCAAAGTGGTACCTATTTCTCTACTTGCAATTTCTTGCTTCTGAACTGCTAGATAGGCAGGCAGTGGGACAGAGATGAGAACTCACTCCGTCATACAGTACTTGAGTCTCGAACTGGTGAACAGCCGGCCTTTCGGTCATCAAGTATAGCCACTAAGTCACTGCAGTCCCCTGCTGAACTTCTAAACAACAGCCAGATAGCCTTAGACCAGACAGCTGTAGATGGTGATTGTTTCTGTCCAGAACCTTCCTCCAATCACCATTTTTCAAAGCTGATAAAGCACATTCCCTCGACACCCAAAGCGGTAAAAGAGGAAGTAAAGAAGAAGATAAACCACATTAATACTTACACTGGCAAAGAGCAGCATTGATTGTATATTCTATAGGGTAAACAATATCATAGTGGCTGCCATTTGAAAAACACAGCAATACCTAGATGGAAGCAGAAAACCTCTTATAGCAAAATACAATGACCAAATATGTTCTTAAAAATCCTCCATCGCTTCTCTCTAAAAATATAAGCTACTTTTGCAAGTGAGATTATTCCAGTGCCTGCACTTACAATGTACTGTACATCTTGCATTTAGTGGGTAGAGTGAAAACAGAAGAGGCCAAGCAGAACTCTGTTCATATGCATTTTATTAGCATCAGAACAAAGTTGAAGATCTTTAAAGAACTAAGAGCAAACGTGCTGGACCTAAACCAGGATTCTTTCTTGTTTCAGGTTCAGGTGTCCGACTAACAATGGGAAAGGGGAAACATAATGCTACAATATGTTTCTCCCTGAAAGGTAAACAGCAGTGTGGCAGTACAGTACATCGGACAGAAAGGACAGCATTTTAACCCTGATGAAATCAAGCCCAAGGGACCTAACAGTCATTATGACTCTATGCTTTGATTTGGATTTCTGCATTGAGCTTGGGTTGGACTAGATGACTTAAAAGGCCCCTTCCAACTCAGTTAGGTAAAGGTTTCCTTTGCTTGAAAGCCAGTCAGATCCGACTCTGAGGTTCAGTGCTCATCTCTGTTTCAAAGCCAAAGAGCCAGCACTGTCTGCTTCCACAGACATTTCCGTAGTCGTGTGGCTAGAATGACTAGACACCGGAGAGCACAGAATGCTGTTTACCTTCCCAACAAAGTGGTCCCTATTTATCTACTTGAAATTTCTTGCTTTCAAACTGCTAGGTTGGCAGGAGCTGGGACAAAGATGGGAGCTCATTCCGTCCTTCAGTACTCAGCAATCAAACTGCTGACCTCCCACCTTCCAGTCAGTGTCTTAGCTACTTGAGGCACTGCAGTCCCTTCCAACTCAGTTATTCTATGATTAATCATTATTTTACCTTTCCTGCACTGCAGTGGGACATTTTAGTTTCTAAGAACCATATGTCATTTGCACAGTATTGCCAACGGCACCAAATTTCAGTAGCTTGCTATTACTCCCCACCCTCTCAAAAACTCAAAAATTGAATAGGGAAAAAGATTCTGAAAAATTTATGGACAATTACAATTGAAGTACTTTTTTTGTGTCTCTCAATGTAAAATATCAGAGCCTCACTCCCCCCCCCCACACACACACACACACAACCATGTCCCATCAAGACATGCACTTTTTGAACAATATGGTAAAGGTAAAGATTGCCCTTAGTTACACATAAAATTTGCATCTTGGCAGCATGTATCGAGAGTGCCTGCACAGCATTGCAAAGGCATGGTGCGAGTGTAGTAAATTATACAGAACAACAAAACATCCTGCATTTTTGCTGCCAAAACATTACCGCTAATCAGGGGTACACAGAAAGAGCCTCCTTGAAGACTGTAGTGTTTTTGAACCACGATCGGGCGTACCCTGGTAAGGACAAACTTGGGTTGCTGGCTCATCTTTCTCACACTAGGTCAGGTGAAAGAAAGTACAGAAATAACTCACCCAAAAGTGCCTTCATTTTGGCAGTTTCATGTCTGGTCTAGATACAGAAGAAGAAGAAGAACTGATCTCCAACAATATGTTATTGCTACTCATTTACAGGATATGGTCTACTGCTCTTACCTTATCAGGGAAGCCATTTTCAGTTACTTGTGAAGGAGTGATATTTGGTTCCTGATATATTATAAAATCTTTTCTAGAATTGCAAAACAAAAAACAAGAGCTATAAAAATGAGAGGCTTTAACATGGAAGTCATACAAAAGGAGCAGGGCTGGGAGATACACGTCTGCCTGTTTAAACAAGACTTCCCCAACCTGGTACCTTCCAGGTATTGTGAACTTCAGCTCCCTTCTGGCTTGACTTATTTCCAGTAAGCCTGCTAGCTGAATTCCAAAACTTGAGAACTGCAGCTTGGGAGACACTGAGTAGTGGCTACCACTAGTAACGGTCTCTCTTGACAATCTCACATGAGCTCAATCTCCCATCCCATTCCTCCTGTCCACTTTTACATAAGGTAAAGATCACCCTTGAAATCCAATTGTGTACAGCTCTAGGGGACAGTGCTCACCTCCATTTACAGCCAACGAGCCAGAGCTGTCTGCATCTGCAGACTTTTCCATGGTCACGTGTCAGGCATGACTAAATGCCAAAGCACAAGAACACTGTTACCTTTGCTGCCAAAGCAGTACCTATTTGTCTACTTGCAATTGCTTGCTTTCAAACGGCTAGATTGGCAGAAGCTGGGACAGGCAACGGGCGCTCACTACGTCATGTAGCACTCAAGTCTCGAACTGCTGACCTTCTGGTTGCCAAGCTCAGCATTTTAACCACTGAGCCACAGTGGCCATACTTTTGCATATACCTCCCTGCAATACCTGTTGCATTTGTCCTGAAACTCAGATCTCTCAGATATCTGATCTCTATTTACTCAGCAGATTACTGAAACCATCTGCATTTATGTAAAAACAAACAGATTTCCAGTCTATCTGATATTTTTCTAGCAAATTCAAATGTATCACCTCACTACTGTTATTACTTTACAACTTATCGAGGGTAGGATACTGAGGTATTTCTTACTTGTACATAAGAGAAAGGGCACTTATTTCCACTTGTCCGACCCATTCCTACATAAAAGAGAAAGAGAGAAAAATCAGTGCACTGGGACAGGGAAGACAACATAGAACAGTGATGGCAAACCTTTTAGAGACCGAGTGTCCAAACTGCAACCCAAAACCTACTTATTTATCACAAAGTGTCAACACAGCAACCAGGGAGGGAGGAAATGCTCCCATTGGGTTGCTGGGCAGAAGGGTGGAATGAACTCTGTGCTGGAGGAAGGAGGAAACACTCCCACTGGACTGCTGGGCAGAGGGGCGGGGTCAACTCTGTGCTTGGGGAAGGGAAGAAGTGCTCCCATTGAGCTGCTGGGCAGAGGAGCAGGGCAAATTCTGTGCTAGGGCGACCGCATGGGTGCCCACAGAAAGGGCTCCGAGTGCCACCCCTGGCACTAGTGCCATAGGTTCGCCATAACTGACATAGAGTAAAAAAACAGCTGGGTGAAATCAAAGCACTGTTTGCCAAGAATATCTCTTCAAAAACACAACTGAAACGTCTGCAAGCCATTCAGCGATCCATCCCAACCACATCACCAGCAACAAACCATTAACCATATCTTCATTGCATCAAGGTGGCCACGTAAAAAGACAGAAAACAAGGTTCCCACACCTTTAATCACTGCACTGCATTTCTAAAGTTCTTTCTTCCATACAGTTATTCAAAGGGAAAACACAAAAACCCTGTACTCTTTTTCACATGGCCACACAAATTACCGTATTTGCCGGCTTATAAGACGCATGGAGTATAAGACGCACACCATTATTACCAATGGCCTGCTAGAGGCCACTATATAGTGAATACTGTATTTACCACCACACAAGACACACTCAATTTTTCCAGTGTATTTTAACGGGGGAGGGGGGTTTGAGTCTTATACGCCAGCAAATACAGTATTATGCACTAAGTAGAGTTTAGTAAAGGTAAAGATCGCCCTTGCTTGAAAGCCAGTCATATCCAACTCTAGGATTCAGTGCTCATCTCTGTTTAGAGCCAAAGAACCAGCACTGTGTGTGTTTGCAGACGTTTCTGTGGACATGTGGCAGGCATGACTAGACACCAGAGTGCACAGAAAGCTGTTTACCTTCCCACTAAAGTGGTACCTATTTATCTACTTGCAATTTCTTGCTTTTGAACTGGTAGATTGGTGGAGGTGGGACAGAGATGGAAGTTCAGTCTTGTGCGGTACTCAGGTCTCGAACTACTGTAAGTGACCAATTGTGGGGGTTATGGCGAACCCAATTTATTTGTTAAGCGAGTTTTGGGTTGGTTTTATTTGTTAAACGAAGCGAACATTCAGAGAAAATTCTGCTCTTTAAACGAGTTACTCTTTAAGCGAGGTGCTCTTTATGCGAGGTTTGACTGTACTGACCTGCCAACCTTCCAGTCATCAGGTTCAGTGTTTTAACCACTAAGCCACCACAGTCTCTAAGTAGACTTTAACATTGCAGATTTTATCTGAAGATACATACCTGTGGATTTTCTAGACTCTTCAAATATTCTTCAAATGGCCCCTCTATAAACTTTTTTTAAAATGACAGAAGATATTATTAGCATCATAATCAATGCTATAGCTTTGTTCAGTTTCTAGAAAAAAAAATACTAGAATTGATTTGCTCTGTAACATCATGGCTTTCTTGTGATCTCCAGTTTAAGAAAACTCAGTTACTGGAGAGGGAAATGATCCTGTTCCAAAACATAATATTCATCCTTTGTAAATCTAAACCCTAATGTTAATAAGAGATGTTGGAGCTAATGCCCTGGCACAAATTAAATGTTATATATAGATTCACTCTTCGGTAACTTATCTAATTCTAACCAAATTACTCAATTGTCTTCCTAGCTATAAGACAGTCATGGTCACAAAACTGTCTCATAGCAGTAAGAGACACAGGACAGAATCCTGGTAATAAAATCCATGGCAGCATGGTCTATTACACAGTGGTTCTTCTCTGCTTGCAGGCCGCCCTTTGTGTGATCAAAATGCCACCCGCCACCCCCCACCCCCATGTGCCATTCATGAGCAATCATGCAAAGGAGAACATACCTGGCAGTGCAGGAAGACTTGGATTCTTTCCCTCCTGCAATCATGCCAGCTGGTATTCTGGCCAATTCTCCCCCACCCCTTATAACCCACAAAATAAGGCTGCATCAGTGCCAGCGTTATACAAACACTTCAGTACATTGCTCTTAATTCTCCTCTACCATCATCCTATTTAATCAGCTGAACAAAGTGTAAGCCAGTACTCAGTCAAGAGGTGTAAAGAGAATAACCCTGTTAATAAATATCCAAGGGCTAGTTCACAATGAATAGAGAATCTCCAAACACACAATAATGAGAAAGTGCGCCGTGACACAGGCGTCACTTTGTGGAAGAATCAATGGCTGCAATGAGTCGATCCCAATGTTTTGAACTTGAGACCTATGAAAAACTTAAGAGATACACCTAGTTGACAAGCTTGGCTTCTACAAGGTGTGTCAAAGTAAACAGGCGAATGATAAGAATCTGACTACTACCACATTAGCAGATGCACATTGTACAGTTAGACTGTCAGGAGACACTTAAAATGCAATTAAATACTCTTAAGAAGAAACTGTACAAGGAAGAATGCTGTTTGTACAGTATCCAGGGGCTTTCTGTAACAATATCCACAGCTTCTCCCCTTCAGCTGGCATGAGAGCAATATACTAAGAACGCTATCAAAGTTGCAGCTATACCAAGAGAGGAAGAGAGTGGAAGGCAATGCAAGTCCATCTGGAAAAACAGCCAGAGAAACTCAGATAACAGGCGGTATACGGCAGCGGTTCTCATTCTTTAGCCTTTCCAATGTTTGGGATGTTCAAAATATCTGCAGGGCTAAAGATTGAGAGCCAGTTGCACATAGAATGCAGGGAGTGATCAGTTATCAGAGGGATTAGTATATAAGTCTGTTGTAGCAAACAAACAAACAGGCAAACAATCCTGTGGCACCTTAAAATCTAGCATGTTAATTTGGCATGAGTTTTTATGAACTGCATCCTACATCACCACCAAGTAAACAAGCCCACTGGTACTGTCTCTTGTAGTCTATGGCAAATAAAACATACAGGTTTTTTTAAGGTGTTATAAGACTCCTGTTGGTTTTGCCTACCAACAACGTCTTCATTAGAATGTCAGCACCTTGTAAGTCAGAGGCCATTTTGCAAACATCCTCTCAGAAAGATAGTCTGGTAGCTGATATGTGACATGCGAGTTAAAATTATTTAATACATTTACATCCTATTAGCTCTACAAAGTCTCACTCTATCACCCGACTTGGATAAATGCCTACATTCTTAAAGACTGCATCAGCAGATCATAAATTCTGGCAGGTTCTATCAAGCTGGTAAGCCTTGAAATGGAGCTCTATGGCAAACTGTACCTACCATAAGACTATGCTGGCTACATACAGAAATGCTCACCACTCTAAATTTGGCCTCCAGGCAATGGACTGATTGCTGCAACTAGAAGCACAACAGTATGTAAAAGTTGTGACCTGCAATGGAGGAAGGACTACCTACATGGATGAAATCATATATCTGAGGTATCCCAAGTATATCCTACCATCATGTAACTCAAGATAATCTTCTACTCAGACATACCGTCCAGCTCTACATCACATCCTTTCAGGCCATGCTCAGGGCCGTAAGCCAGTTCAGCAAAGGAGACTAGCCTTGCCCACATTCAAAGTTTCCAGAGCAGCAGCCATGTTAATCTGTAATCTGTTGCAGTAATAACAGAAGCTTGTAGTACCCTAAAGACTAACACACGTTTTTATGAACAGTAGCTTCCTTCTTCAGATATAACTGGCATTTTAAAATATAAGCTGCAATTCATAAAAGCTAATACACTAAAAACCCCGAGTTACAAAAGGGATTTTTTGTGAATCAGTGTCCCGATTTACAAAAAAAGCTGACTTATGAAAGGGGTTTGTGTAAAGTTGAGCCTAGGACAAAGAGCACACACACACACACGGCACCTTCCCAGCCAGCCCGGAGGCTAGGAAGGCACCATGGGGGGGGGGGGGGTTTGAAGTGGAGTGAAGTCCGAAGAGGAGAATGGCTTTTCTGCTCTTTGGACTGATGCATCGAGTTATGAAAAAAATCAAATTACGAAAGAAGCCATGGAACCAAGACGGCCACAGCCCCCCGCTGCCCCGGTAACTTGGGGTTTTACTGTACTTAGTAAAATTTCTCAGTCTTTAAAGTATCACAAGATTCTTTGTTTTTCTTAATCAGCTAGAACTATGGTTCACAACCTTGGGTCCCTAGATGTTCTTGGACTAAAGTTCTCAGAAATATTGGCCAGTGCAGACAATCACAAGGCTTCTGGTAGTTTTAGCCCAAGAACATCTAAGGACCCAAAGTTGTGAACCACTGAACAAGGGTGTATCCAAGGAAGAGAACATCTGACATCTACAAAGATAAAGAGAAACAGCAAAGGCTCCATAGGCCACTCAGAATACGAAAATGCTTACTTACCGCTTCAAACTGCTCTTGGTTTTTCCGCAGGTAGTTCATACAGGCCTTCCTAATGTCAAGATGCTGACACTGAGAGTGGAACACCTGGAGAAAATTTTAAAAATACAGTAAAACCTCATATAACACTAAAACCTGGTTCCACAAGTCTTGGTGTTATATGATTTTTAGTGTTATCTGATCCTCTATGGGATCCATAGAGATACATTGTAACCACACAGGCTTTAGCGGTTGTTATCTGAAGCATCCAATAGGATCTTAATGTTATCTGATGCAATTCTTCCCCCCAGATTCCTTAATGTTATGCGATTTTAGTGTTATTCGATACTAATGTTATATGAGGTATTACTGTAATATACTGTACGATCATAAAGGTATAGAATTGAGTTAAAACGAATTCTCAATACAGTATCAAGTTTCTCATAACACTTGTATAGTTAAAAATTTAATGAGTCACAGCAAAATGAAATTTTGACCATTTGACTGCAAAAACTGAGACATGAACAGAAAGGTGAGAAAGTAACCTTTACTAATTTACACCACTCTGAGTAACAAAAGGCTGAAATCCTGCTGCACAATTGTGTAAGCAGTGAAACTTTTAGAAGAGAATGGCCATAAATTAAAAAATCTCCATGAGCATTATTTATTACATATTGTTGTTACTTTGAGGATATCATTTATTACATAGCAGTTGTGCAACTTGAATGCAACAAAAAAGTCTACAGAGATATCTTCACTTATGAAATCTTTGCATTAATTGCACACTAGGATTTCAACTCATGTTTTTGCAAGTCTCTAAACAAGAACCCTGACTGCAGAAAGAAACAAAACAGAATAGCATAGCAAAAAGGTTCTGAACTGTCTGCAGTAGTTTTCTGCTTATGAAGTTTTTTGTAATGTGTTTCACTTAAGGGGTGAATACAAGAATTTCCCACCTTTACTCTGGAATTACTGTAAAGGTCACTCTTGCTCAAAAGCTAGCCATATCCAGCTCTAGGTTTCAGTGCTCATCTCCATTTATAGCCAAAGAGCCAGCACTGTCTGCATCAGCAGACGTTTCCGTGGATATGTGGCAGGCATGACTAGACACTGGAGTACAAGTAAAACCTCATATAACACTAAAACCTGGTTCCACAAGTCTTCGTGTTATATGATTTTTAGTGTTATCTGATCCTCTATGGGATCCATAGAGATACATTGTAACCACACAGGCTTTCGCGGTTGTTATCTGAAGCATCCCATAGGATCTTAATGTTATCTGATGCAATTCTTCCCCCCAGATTCCTTGATGTTATGCGATTTTCGTGTTATTCGATACTAATGTTATATGAGGTATTACTGTACACAGAACGCGGTTTACCTTCTCACAGAAGTGGTACCTATTTATCTACTTGCAGTTTCTTGCTTTCGAACTGCTGGGTTGGCAGGAACTGGGACAGAAACGGGAGCTCACTCCGTCACACAGCACTCAAGTCTCAAACTGCTGACCTGCCAACTTTCCAGTCACCTAGTTCAGCATCTTAACCACTAAGCCACCGCAAATCTCTATGTTCTCAATGCCATTTCCTACATGGTTTAAAACAAAGAGCAGGACAAGAAACTGAAATTCAGTTTCAATGAATGTAACTGATGCTGGGAACAGAGTCAAGCAGCTGAGCAGTGTCAAGCAGTTCTGTGCCTATAACCAGTAACCACAACATTCCACAATATTGTTCACAGAGATGAGATACTTTCATAACAGAATAATCAGACCTTGGCTTCTTCTTTTTTTTTATGACAGTGACAGATTAAATTTTGTTTTAAAAAAGATTATAGTACAGTATGTACTATAATCTTTTTTAAAACAAAATTTAATCTGTCACTGTCATAAAAAAAAAGAAGCCAAACTACAAGAGGAAAGGTGAACCGCCTAGCCCGTAATTTTCCCCCAAATTTGAGTATTTATTGCCAATGAAAGTTTACGACACTGGCCTCGGAAGGAGCCCACGACACTGGCCTCGGAGGCAGACAAGTTTATGACAGCCGTAAATACACCCATGCATAACAAACATGCCCGCCACGGTTTACGGCAGGGGGAAACCATGTGTCTGGCCCACTCAGTTGTGGGCCGTTATACACTATCAAGTCGCATCCAATTAATAGCAAACCTAACAAGGTTTTCAAAGAATGTGAAGTGTTTAAAGAGTGGTTCCCCCCATTGTCATCTCCCTACCCCCATGAGATTCCACAGCTGGGCAGAGATTTGAACCCATATCTACATCACCCTGGCTGTTGCTGTTAACAAGGGAGGGAACTGCTGGAAAATAGTGGCTAACCTGACTCTTTTTCAAGATCATAAAAGACATCCAAGAACTTCCTGCCTGATCCACAGGCTGCTGTTAGCTGCCAGTTCTCAGAACCTATGAAGTACTGATCTGACAACAGAAGCCATTATTTTCCCCATCCCAATCTTCTCCCCTAAGATACAGAAGAACAACCAATTCATGTAAAGTTCTCCACTCATGGTTTCTCAAAAGATGCCCAGTCATTGCAGGCACTGGAAGATGTCCTTATCTAAAGCAGACCTTCAGGCATTTGTTTGTTCTGCAGGTACACAGCACTGCCTTCAGGGTGAAATGTTAAATTTGAGCTTGAACCATAGCAAAAAGAAAGCCAACCCAAGAGACAAAAGAGGTACATCCATTCTATATGTTGATAGAGGAGAACAAAAACTTGAATTTTCATCTCTCCCACAATTCTATTTGTTAAGTAAGCAAAGAGGGAGTAGATAGATAGATAGATAGATAGATAGATAGATAGATAGATAGATAGATAGATAGATAGATAGATAGATAGATAGATAGATAGATAGATATACACTAGTACCCCGAATAACGTTATGACTTGGTTCCACAAGTCCCGTCGTTATCCGGTTTTTAACGTTGTGCGATACATTGAACACACAATGTTAAAAAAAGCCCTGTTTCCCTGGAGGCTGCAGGAAGCCAGAACATCGGGATTTGAATCCTGACATTTTGGCTTGCTGCTGCCTCCAGGGAAGTGGGGGAACTTTGGAAACAGCTTGGAGCGGGTTTCCCCACCTCCCTGGACCCGGCGGGGGGGAGGGTCAGAGATCCCAAAATTGGTAAAAAAAACGTCCTTTTTTTTACCAATTTTGGGGTTTCTGACCCCCCCCCCCGCCGGGTCCAGGGAGGTGGGCAGACCTGATCCAAGGTGTTTCTGGGCTTCCCCGACATCCTGAGCCAGTGCAGCAAGCCAGAATGTCAGAGTTCGAATCCCGAAATTCTGGCTTGCTGCACTGGCTCAGGACTTCGGGGAAGCCCAGAAACACCTTGGATCGGGTCCCCACACCTCCCTGGACCCAGCGGGGGGGTCAGACACCCCAAAATTGGTAAAAAAAACGGACTTTTTTTTACCAATTTTGGGGTCTCTGACCCCCCCGCCGGGTCCAGGGAGGTGTGGGGACCCGCTCCAAGCTGTTTCCAAAGTTCTCCCACCTCCCTGGAGGCTGCAGCAAGGCAAAATGTCAGGATTTGAATCCCGACGTTCTCGCTTCCTGCAGCATAAAAGAGGGTGGGGGAAGTTCAAAATTAGCGTGCATCAGCTCTAGGGAGGTCGGGAGACCCGATGCGCGCTAATTTTGAACTTCCCCCACCCTCTTTTAAGCTGCAGCAAACCAGAATGTCGGGATTCGAATCCTGACATTTTGCCTTGCTGCAGCCTCCAGGGAGGTGGGGGAACTTTGGAAACAGCTTGGATCGGGTCCCCACACCTCCCTGGACTCGGCGGGGGGGTCAGAGCCCCCAAAATTGGTAAAAAAAAGTCCGTTTTTTTTTACCAATTTTGGGGTGTCTGATCCCCCCGCTGGGTCCAGGGAGGTGTGGGGACCCGATCCAAGCTGTTTCTGGGCTTCCCCGACGTCCTGAGCAGGTGCAGCAAGCCAGAATGTCAGAGTTCGAATCCCAACATTCTGGCTTGCTGCACTGGCTCAGGACGTCGGGGAAGCCCAGAAACAGCTTGGATCGTGTCCCCTGCCTGCTCCAGAGAGATCAGAGGACCCGATCTACAGCTGCAGGGTGGCTGGGGAAGCTGACGGGGACTCCCTGTCGGCTTCCCTAGCCACCCGCCCTTGCCTCCGCAGCTGTGGGGTGGCTGGGGACGCCGATGGGGGAGCCCCCCGTCAGCTTTCCAGCCTCCCCACCCCTAGCTGCAGGGTGGCTGGGAAGCTGAACGGAGAACCCCGTTCAGCTTTCCAGCCACCCTGCTGCTAAGAACGACTGTATCGTATAACATTAAAAATCGTGTTATTCGATACAAGATTTTTCCGAAAATCTTGTCATGTTATACGGTTTTAACGTTATATGATACTCACGTTATACGGGGTATTACTGTACAGTAAAACCTCAGATAACACTAAAACCTGGTTCCACAAGTCTTGGTGTTATACGATTTTTAGTGTTATCCGATGCATGTTAAAATCCTATGGGATCCATAGAGATACATTGTAACCACACAGGCTTTAGCGGTTGTTATCTGATGCATCCCATAGGATCTTAATGTAATCCGATGCAATTCTTCCCCCCAGATTGCTTAATGTTATGCGATTTTAGTGTTATTCGATACTAATGTTATCTGAGGTATTACTGTACACACAAAGGAAAGAAACTGCTGGAAATTGAAGCACCAAGGAGCACCAAGGTTGGCCATCGCTGGATTAGATAGATTAGGAGTTCTCAACCTTTTTAACCCAGGGGCCAGGTCACAATCCCTCAGATAGTTTTGGGGGTTGGATAGCCATTTTGCCCGTCCTCCACCAAATGCCACTTCCTGGTGTGGTAAAGGTGGTGGTGGGCCACATGAAATGATGCCACGGGCCACATCCGGCACACAGGTTGAGAATCCCTGCGTTAGATACACAGACAAAAGAAACTGCTACATTAATGTTCTGCCCTTTACTCTTTCCTTTGCTTCGAAGATAAGCCTGGTTGCCAAAACATGGATAAACTACATAGAAAACGGCAGCCTGCAAAAAATAAAATAAAAACGGGAAGGGCTAACAAAGTCACATGATCCACCGACCAGAGTAAGTTTCGTTTCCTTGGAAATGGAGGAAAGCGACCGGTGAAAATATCTCCCACATCTGATCCCTGTTACACTCCGGGAGGGGGAGGGTGAATATATAGAAAGACCTGAGGAATCGTTTTCACTCCTTTAACCCCATCCCCAGCAGTTTCTTTCACGACGCTGTTCACACCTTTAATGATTTGTCCACTTTACAGTGCTTAGTAGAGGATGGCCACCTTCATGTCCGGAATATTCCCAGGCTAGCATTCCCCGAGTCGTGGTCGTCGTCCCCCCCCAAAAAAAAATAATCACACAAGAGGCGCGGACAGGTCAAAGTCCTACTTCCACCCTAACTGGGATAGGGGGTGGGAAGGGGTCTTTTTTTTCCCTGGAAAGAAAACCCCAGGAAAAGAACGAGGGGCAAAATCAGCCCCCGTTTCTCCTTCCCCAAAAAACCCTTTCCTAACGACGCCGCGTAATAATTACCCTTGCGAACCGCCCAGAGAGTGCATTAATTAAGAACGACGGGGCGGTATATAAAGTGTGATTTAAAGACCTCCATCCCTGGATATCTTTAAACACAAAACCTTCCTATTCAAGGAAGCTTTTAAGAATATTACACCTCTGGCAACAAATCTTCTGACCAGTTGACCCTGCCAGCTCTCCAGACGCCAGGTGTTTTATTTATTTCTTTTTTCAGGCATTTAGTCTGTTGTTTACTTCCATTTCGTCGCTTGTTCTATTGTCTTGTTTTGTCTGTCTGTGCACCGGCCAGAGTGGGAAATATCCCAGATGGGCGCCATAAAAATATAATTAACAGACAGAGATAGATATTGCATCTTTCTTACGCACAAAGCACACTCAGATCTGTAGCCCCCCCCCCCCCCCATCCAAAAGGCGACTCGGGAGGAGGACGCTCCGCCCCTGCTTACCTGCTCTGCTACGGCTCGAAAGAGGCAGGATCCGTCCTTGGCCACTCGTTTACGGTATAATCCCTGAGATCGCAAGTACGAGTCCATGGCAGAGTCCGCCATGGTGGGGGGGACCTCCACGCGGTCGCCCGGGGGGCTCCGCGGCTGTGCCGCCTCCAAACCTGGTGGCACACCGGCACCCTCCATGCGTGCGTAATAGGTGCGCGTGTGTTGCTTTTCAGGAGTTGCAGAGAAAACGCTTTCTACCTGCCCCCTCTTTATTTATCCCCTCATGGTAAGAAGGAAGAGAGAGAGACACACACACACAAACACGGCCCTGCAAAGTTTGTTGATGCCTAAAACAAAACCACACCGGGGGACGCAACCCAGAGTCGGGAGGGGATTGCTAAAGGTTGGAGCCGGGCGCGCGTCTGGAGAGGCTCCGGGGAGAGGCGCGTGTGAACCGTGTGAACCGGGGCTCCGCCTTGACCTTCCTGCTTGTTTTCCCCCCCCCTGCGCCGACGCCCGGCTGCTCTCGGCGGTTCCTTCCACGCCTCGCTCCCGTCCCGAGGCCGGAAACCAAACGTGCGGCGTTTCCACTGAAACGGGCCACTCGGAAAGTTTGTTTTCACTTTCGGAGCCAGACCGACAACCCGGAGCGCTGCTGGGAGTTGTAGTGCTGGAGGCGCCGGCAGGAAGGCGTGGCGGCGGGAAGGGGGAGGAGGAGACCCAGCGCGGGAAGGGGGGGAGGCATTCAAATAATCAGCCGGACAGAAACATCATTATATGGGCCCAGTAAAAAATAAAAAATAAAAATGGAACTGCTGTGGCTCAAGTGGTTAAGACGCTGAACTCGCTGCCTAGAAGGTCAGCAGTTCGATTCCCTGGTACTGCGTGACGGAGTGAGCTCCTGTCTCCGTCCCCAGTTCCTGCCAACAGTTCGAAAGCAAGAAATTGCAAGCAGAGAATGTGGTCCACTGTTTAATCAGTTTCTTTATAAAGCCTGCACTTACTGTCAGTTCCAGTTTTTTTTTTCAGTTTTTTGTTTTAATTAAATTGGTTGGCAATGCTTGCTCTTGGGCAACAAATATAAGTCCTTCTGACTTTTTTTTTAATCTATTGAGCATGTAATGGTTTATTATTTCAAGCACTTATTCTATTCCTTAACACCTCTTCCTTTTACAGTATGCATCTTTCGACTGAGCAGTCTACTTTCCCTAGAAACGTCATTCACCATCTCATTACTGCTACAAATGGGTATTAAATGCGAACAAATAAATACATATTTTTATGAACTCATGAATTTTTAATGTTTTATAATATTGTGTGTTCATAGACTACCCATTGCGGTAATGTACTTTGTAAGCCGCCCAGAGTCGGGTCTTCCCGAGTGGGGCGGGGTATTAAATGCGAACAAATAAATAAATAAAATTAATAAGGAGATAAATAGGTACCACTTCGACAGGGCAGGTAGCAACTTTCTGTGCATTCCACTATCATACCTGCCACATGTCCACGGAAACATCTGCAGACACAGACGGTGCTGGCTGTTTGGCTATAAACAGAGACGAGCACTGAACCCTAGAGTCAGATATGACTGGCTGGCTTTTGAGCAAGGACGATCTTTACCTAAAAAAACAAAGCACTGTCATGTAGATTCTTCTTGAGAGGAAAAGAACAATGGTGAAAGAGCCATTCAGGCTGGTCAGAACCATCAGAGCTCCATGGAAGAGGATGATCTCTTCACTGATTCCCAGTCACAGATTTTGAATCAGACTTCAAATAGGAATTTTGGAAATGGTCCCCATGTTAGTCTGTGCAAGCATATCAGAGAGAGAACAGACTTTTGTTTACTCTCTTGATATTTAAAGAGGAAGTTACCACAGTGGTTTGAAGTGTTAAATTTTAAAACGTGCAGAAAATCTAGGGAAAGAGGAAGCAAAGGTCTCTGGTTGACGGTAGAGTGTGGTAGCTCAGTGGTTAAGATGCTGAACTTGACAACTGGAAGGTCAGCAGTTCAAGATCCGAGTGCTGAATGACTGAGTGAGATTCCACCTCTGTCCCAGTTTCTGCCAACCTAGCAGTTCGAAAGCAAGAAATTGCAAGTAGATAAATACAGGTATCTAGTCATGTTTGCCACATGTCCATGGAAACATCTGCAGATGCAGACAGCACTGGCTCTTTGGCTATAAACAGAGATGAACACTGAACCCTAGAGTTGGATACGACTGGCTTTTCTGCGCCTGCAGACGTTTCTGTGGACATGTGGTAGGCATGACTAGACAGTGGAGTCCACAGAAAGTTGTTACCTGTCCTGCCGAAGCAGTACCTATTTATCCACTTGCTAAATACATTTGTAGCAATAATGAGATGTTGAATGAAGTTTCTAGGGAAAGTAGGCTGCTCAGTTGAAAGAGACGTTAAGAAATAGAATAAATGCTTGGAATGATAAACCATTACATGCTCAATAGATTTTAAAAATTGATGTTAAAGTGGGTTTTTTTAAAAAAAGGACTTATGTTTACTAGCCAAGAATAAGCATTGCAAACCAATTCAATTAAAGGAAAAATTGAAAAACCTGGAACTGACAGTAAGTGCAGAATTATAAAGAAATGGATTAAACAGTGGACCACATCAGCGGATGTAGTAAGATTGCACAGATTGACTACAAAGGATGCTATAACTGAGTCACAATAATGTTTCAATGGAATCCATGCAAAGATTATGGAATACAGTAATACCTCGGATAACATTTACCTCAGATAATGCTAAAATCACATAACGTTAAGTTAACGTTAAGTAATCTGGGGAGGAGAATTGGATCAAATAACATTAAGGTCCTATGGGCTGGATTGGATAACCGCTAAAGCCTGTGCAGTTACAATGCATCTCTATGGAGCTTTAACGTTATCCGATCCATCCCATAGGATTTTAACATGCATCAGATAACACTAAAAATCGGATAACACCAAGACTTGTGCAACCAAGTCTTAGATTATCCAAGGTATTACTGTACCGTCTAAGAATCACTGAGGCGAACACAAACCTGAAAAGGTTGAGAATGATGATAAGCCATTTAGACCACTGCAATAAAATCCAAACTGATAAGAAGTTCTAACACAACACACAACACATTACTGTGGTAAAAAAAAATCATGAAGCTGATTGATGTGGCAATCCCAGGGGACAGTCTGGTAGAAGAAAAAGAGATTGAAAAAATAATGCAGTATCAAGATTTGAGAAAAGAGCAACAATGAGCAATCCCAAAAGGGCTGGGGGGAAATCTGAGTGCAATTGGCAATGATAAGATCATGATAGCACAGTTGCAGAGTATAGCAGTACTAGGTACCAACTACATTATCAGGTGATACCTCTCCAACTCTTAGCTTCATAAGTAGTCGGTTTCCCAAACTCTGGTACAAACATCTGGTAGACCATGTACACTTTTGGTAGTAATAATAATAACAACAACAATAATAACAATAATAATAGCATACCATGAAGTCAACTCTGACTCATGGCAACCCTTTCCAGGGCTTTGTATGTATAGGTTGCCCCCAAAAAGTTTACAATTATTTTCTTCTGGGGGCCTTCTTGAGCATAAAAGTATAAGAAGCTGCTAACAGCTACTGAGACTGGCTCTTCTAGGAAACTCACTTGGGAATTGAACTCCCAAACTCTGGGCCCACAGCTAAATGCCTAACTCACATTTACTATCTTCAAGACTACTTCTTCCGTTTCTAGGCCAAAAATGAAACTACCAAAATGAACCCACCTTCATTCCATAGTTCCTTTCACCTGACTTAGTGTGAGATAAATTAACCAGCACAAAGTGGCCGTTGCCTTAGGTACGCTGGATAGTGGTTCAAAATACAGTGTACTACCGCTTTAAGGAATTAATCCATTCCGTAGGCTTTTCTTTATAGCGATTTTTTTCCTTAAAGAGTTTTCCCATTGGAATGCATTGAAAACCATGGGGGAAACCCATTCTGTAAAGCAATTTTATTGTGAATTTTTCCCCTTGAAGCAGACCGTCATACCCTATGGATTTATTTCCTTGAAACAAGTTTTCCTGTAGGTCGATCTTCCTCATTAAGAACACTATTTCTTGTTTTAACTTAATATGCCATGTAAAATAGTACCAGCTTTGTCAAATTAGAAATATCAGCAGACACTTCATTTTAAGATTGTTGTGACTACATGCAGAGTCCATCTGCCAGCTGAAAAGTTCTGGATAACACAAAAACTTGGAAACTATTTTGTGATATTTTGTTTAGCCTTAAAAATTGTATTACTGTCATAATGCAATTACTGTACAATACTTAATTTCTTTTTAAAGCCAACAGAAATACCTACAGGTTTTTAAAATACAGTCAAACTTCGCATAAAGAGCTCCTCGCTTAAAAGAGTAACTTGCTTAAAGAGCAGAAATTTTTCTGAATATTTGCTCCGCTTAACAAATAAAACCAACCGAAAACTCGCTTAACAAATAAATCGGGGTTTGCAATCCCCACCACAATTGGTCATTTACAGTACTGCACTGTACTGAAGAATTTAACTCTCTGCACTCTAGTCTATGGCATGTTGTAGCCACTAGATGTCAGTAAATTGTTAGACAAATCTTAAAAGCTGGCTAAAAGTTAATCTGCAAACCTGCTGCAAGGATGTGGGCAGGTAAGACAACATCTCTGAAACATTATATTTTGTACTACAAGATCCTTCAGACAAGGCCTCTATGTTTTATTTCTGTATGCAGAAATAATCCCAGAATCATAGAGTTGGGAGGGTCCTATAAGGCCATCAGTTCCAACTCCTGCTTAATGCAAGAAGCCAAATCAAAGTACAGGTACTGTATATCTGACAGACAGCTATCCATTTTTCTCTTGAATGCCTCTGCCATTGGGGCACTCACCAATGCCCAAGAGAATTGGTTGCATTGTTCTACTGCTCTAATAGTTAATAAATTTTGGTGAAATTAGTAAATGAATGGGAATAGATGTACAAAAAGTACAGAATGTATATGAATGTCCATGTTTTTAAAAAATTGACCAAGGGCTTGCAACCCAAAACAAACAAATTAAAATGGGAACAAAGGGCAGATAGCATTTGGACAATTGCCACAAAATCAAAACAGAAAGATTGTCTCTTTCCTAAGAACACTGCCATATTTTGTCTAACAATGGGACTGGTGGTATACAACCATCACCTCTAGATAGTACAGTATAGTTTATTAATTGATTAGTCTTATGACCTTATCAATAACATAGCAGAAGAATTAAAATCTGTGTGATACAATGAAATGCAATGAAATACTATAAAAATACAATAAAATACAATACATACATACATACCTAAGCTACTTTTAAAGGGAATGTAAGCTGGAGAAAATACCTTAATACAATTGATAAATACATATCTATAATCAGATAAGTGAATCTCCCTTGGAAGATACCCCAATGTGATTGGTATATTGGATTCTTTTAGCTGATGCCTTAATTATAAAATTGGCAGTTCTACATACAATGTGCATGTTAGAACCGAGGAGGAGATAGGACAGTTTGTGATTAGAGTCCCAAAAAGTTGTTTTGTCAAGTAGGGATGCAAGGTGTGTAAAACTAATATCAATATATAATTGACAATCAAATAAATTACCAGAGATATTTTTCATATCTGGGGAACCACATATGCAAGTTCTTTCATGATATGGTAAGTGGTGGAAGTGCCCATATTTATTCATGGAATCTAGCAACTCCAATCTGGGTCTACAATAAGCCCTTCTTAAAGGTTGAGGCAGACTCATCAATAAATATTTTTCAGGTTGAAATGTAATTTTAACAGCCAGCCACCATAAGGATCCATTTTTGGCCAGTAGTTCCAAGTCAGTTTGCACACTGATATCTAGAATTCTCTGTTTAAAAATTTCCTTAGCCTGAGAGGCCACTGAAAGGAAATACAAATGGAATAAATAAATACTGAACTGAAAACCCATAATGAGAAATTACTTCAAAGAATTGACTGATCCAAGAATTGGGTTGATCCCACTTTATCTGTTCGGTTAAGCATAATTTGGGAAGTCTATTAGAGTCCATCATTGCCTCTAGATCAGGGTCATAGTCAGGGTTCTAGACAGTGGTGGGCAGCAGCAGGTTTACACTCCCGGGAGGTGGGGGTAGCAAAATTGGGTGGCCTCTGGGCAGGAGGGTGGCAAAATTGGGTGGCCTTCGGGCATGGGGGTAGCAAAATTGGGTGGCCACACCCAACTCCCTGCCCTGCCCCATCAGGTTTTGTCCCTGAAAGTGGTTCAAGGTCTCCCTTGCTCAAAAGTCAGTCATATACAACTCTAGGGTGCAGTGCTCATCTCCATTTACAGCCAAAGAGCCAGTGCTGCCTGTGTTTGCAGATGTATAAATGGCCATATGGCAGGCATGACTAGATCGCCCATGACATAGGCTCCGCCCATGATGTAGGTTCCACCCATGATATAGGCTCCACCCATTGTGTGGTAGCAAATATTTTTGCTGCCCACCACTCATTCAAGATGTGGGTAAGCAAATATTTTTTCAGGGTGGGCAACAATGTCATATACTGGATGTATGTCATATATATAAGCATCCTGGAGTTTGAGGGTAGGGAAACTGCTAACTTAGAGTGGGCAATGCCCACCGTGGCTACCCCCTGGCTATGGCCCTGCTCTAGATGAGACCTATGCCTGCTTAGGATGAGAACATTTGCTTCTCAGCTGTCTGAGCCTTGGTGGTTTATGACTTTATTCTTGCTGAAGGATGCTAGGGAAGCAAAGGAACTATCCAGTTAAAACACAGGAAAGAATCCTTTGGTGTTAAGGAGTCATGGTCTGTGAATGAAGAGATTAACCTTATACTGTACTCATGCCTTATTCTTGTTTTATCATTGCTTTGATGTAATCATGAGCTCCTTCCCTTGACTCTGACCTTGATACAGTGTGACTACAATTTTGGTTTGTTCCAAGAGTATACAAATTACAGAAGTGCCCTTCAGCCTCCGAGAATGTGCTATTTAACAATCTACTGTTACAGCACTGATTCTAGGAATAGGTTTCCATGAAAAGTGATATCAAAATTTTGGTTGAAAAACAATATGAAATGATTTCTATCTCTTTGGATAGACTCATAATGTGCTCTGTCATTTATTAAACAATCAGTATGGCTATATAAAAAGATGCTGACATTCTAAACCAATGTTCCCCATGATATGATAACCTGTGGCCAGGAATGTAGCCCAAAACATAAGAAGGGGTTGTGTTGGGGAATACTATGTAATAGCGTCAGGCTTGATTATTGACCCCCTTATCTAAAATTAGCAACAAAGAACAAGTATGTTTGCCTGATAATTTGCTTGCTTCTCCAGAATACTATTTTAACTCTCTTGCATGCATAGAGCTTCCAAATCATATTTTCATGCAGAATTCATGCAGAAGCAGACCTATATACATGTAATGGCATCATTTCTGTACAGAGAAGTCTAGGTAAGTTGGAGGGATGTTTCTTATATAATCTATTATTATTATTATTATTATTATTATTATTATTATTATTATTATTATTATTATTATTATTATTATTATTATTATTATTATTATTATTATTATTATTATTATTATTATTATTATTAATGTAATGTATTGGATTTTGCAATTGTCAAAAAATGACGCCAAGAAACAGAAGTGGTATATTCTGGTTGTCAACCCTGTGAGGGAGACATTGGTCAGGGGTTAGGAAATACAGTAGTTGGTCAGTGTATATTTTTTTAATCTGACAAGGAAAAACCAATTTTTTAAAATCTGTTAGCAAAGACACTTTGAAACATTTCTTACTTGTTTTCCAGAATGCAAGCACTGTGTAAGTCTTGAACCTGTAGCCATCTATTAACTCAATATACATTGCAGACTTCTGGCCATAGTAAGGAAGAGGAGGAGTCAATATCTGTGAATTGCATAGATACCTACACAAAGCTGACAGAGGAGCCTGACGTGCAGTGGTCAATGGGGTTGCAAAGGGTCAGACTCAACTGTACAACTGAACAACAAAAACTAGACAAAGCAAAGCAATCACACTTACATACCACCCCATAGCATTTAGTGCACTCTCTGGGTGGTTCACAAGTTAATTAGCATTTTGCCCCCAACATGCTGGGTACTCATTTTACCGACTTCAGAAGGATGGAAGGCTGAGTCAGCTTTGATCCCTGGTCAGGATCGAATACACAACCTTTGGGTTGCAGGACAGCAGGTTAACCACTGTGCCACCAGGGGTCAAAGCAGATCCTACAACAATTTCTCAATCATCAGAGTTTCTAAATCAAAGTTCTGAAAAGCAAACAACTTGACGCTGGTTTTTGCTCATCTCCATGTGAGTAAAAGCTTGAGGAGAGTTTAGACTATTAATATTGTCTTCTTCTTCAAGTGCTGTATCTGAGTCAGAATACAGCAGAACCCCACATAACATGGAGCTCTTCACTATGTGGGTTTTTGTTGTTGTGCAGATCAAATGGGCGATACCCCACATAACAAATAGAAAATGTTCATTATAAGGGCTTTTCATTAACCGGGGTATACCCCGCTTAACAAAAACCCCATATAACAAAAAAATGTTATGTGAGGTATTGCGACTGCCTAACGAATGCTTTGTTGTATGAATTTTTTGTTATATGAGCATTTGTTATGCGGGTTCCACTGTATTAGCAATAATCATGGTGACCAGCCATGAAGATTGTCCTAGGAACAATATAATGCAGGGGCCATCCCTTTGCCTTCTGCATTGCAGCGTGACACCTGCACCACTGATCCTCCTCAGCCCCAGGCCAGTATTGATGAAGCTGCCTCCCTCCATCAAGATTTATTCCAGTGAGATTTAATTTACTTGGGGACCATCACTCTTCCCTATGGATTTCCCCAACTAAGGCCATTAGTCCTCAGGGTTGTCAGGTTAGTTAAATTCTGGTTGATAATCCAGTGTGGTCTAATCTATTACCACAACAGGATAACCTGACTAAACTCCAAGACTATTAATATGCATAAAAATATTGGCCAAAATCCTATTGTATGTGCTCTAAGACATAGCACCAATAGCCAGTGATGTAGTAGATTTGGAGTTGTTGGCCCCCAGATATAATTGGATTGCAACACCCATCATTCTTCAGCATTGGCTATGGCATTGCAGCCCAGTAACAGTTGGGAGGTTGTGAGTTGCACATTCCTAGTAATAAGGAATACACCTTGTAATATTATGCAGTTAGTCCCACAGTATTCCTTCTAATCTGACTTCTGAATAATAAAGTACTGTATAGGTGTCTTCTGCTGAGATTTATCTGATAAGCATTTGCTGTGTGATTGCCTTTCCTTTCAGCAACTGTTAATCTGGCCAGTTGATATTCCCAGCCTTTCATTATCTTTTTCAAAACCACATAACGGCAGCTTGACAAATTGCTCAAGATATGTTGCTCGCCTTCTCGCTTCCTTATCACTGTTTGCCAAAGAATAAATGAAGTCAGAACTGTTTTGTTAGAGAGATGATTTGTTTCTTTATCTGTAATTTTCCTCTAAATATTTTTGACCTCAAGGGCTTGAAGCAGCCCCCCTTGTCTCTGAAATAGTACTTGCTTGTCTCAAATAATCTCAGTGGTCCAGAGGAAAACACAACATTTTCCCCTACCCAGGGTGCTTGAAACATGCCCAGGCTTAAAGCAAAAAAAGAAACTACAGTTAGGAGAACAAAACATTCTCACAATGGTAATCATCATATGCAGGAAAGGAGAGACTGTGACTTAATATATTTTTAACTCAGAGTTTATCACAGAATTGATGGTACATTAGCAAATAAAAAAAATAGAGATGGAGCCTTGGCCAATAGTTCATTTCAAGAGGATGGAGTACAAAGAAAAGGCCTCCTTGAAGATTGTGGTATTTCTGAACTACAATCGGACGTACCATAGGGAACAGCCATCTAAGAAAAGATGGCAAGAGTACACAGAAGAACTTTACAAAAAGGATCTCAACACCCCTGATAATCACAATGATGAGAACATTGAACTTGAGCCAGACATCCTAGAGAGTGAAGTCAGAAAAGCCTTTAAAAAAATGCAAACAACAAAGCCAGTGGAGATGATGGTATCCCAGGGGAATTTTTCAAAGCCCTAAAAGATGATGGAATCAAATTATTGCATTCTATATGCCAGCAGATTTGGAAAACACAACAATGGCCACAGGATTGGAAAAGATCAGTATATATTCCAATCCCCAAAAAGGATAATGCCAAAGAATGTTCAAATTATCGAACGATTGCATTCATCCCACACGCTAGCAAGGTGATGCTCAAGATAATACAGGATAGACTTCAGCAGCACGTGGGGAGAGAATACCAGAAGTGCAGGCTGGGTTCCGAAGAGGCAGGGGAAGTAGAGACCACATTGCCAACATACGTTGGATCATGGAAAAAACAAAGGGATATCATAAACAAGTCTACTTCTGTTTCATTGACTACACTAAGACCTTTGACTGTGTGGACCACAATAAAATGTGACAAGTAATTAAAGAGAAATCTGTACAAGAGTCAAGAAGCAACAGTTAGGACAGAATACGGAATGAAGAGTGGTTTGGAATAGGAAAAGGAGTAAGACAAGGCTGCATTTTGTCACCCTGCTTATTCAACTTATACACAGAACACATAATGCGCAATGCAGGAATGGAGGAATCACAATTTGGGATCAAAATTGCTGGGAGAAACATCAACAATTTGAGATATGCAGATGATACCACCCTCATGGCAGAAAGTGAGGAGGACCTAAAGAAGCTCCTGATTAGGTTAAAAGAAGAGAGTGAAAAAGATGCCTTGAGACTCAATATCAAGAAAGCCAAGATCATGGCAACAGGCCCTATCAGTCCATGGAAAATAGATGGGGAAGTAGAGGCAGTGACAGATTTTACTTTCCTAGGATCAAAGCTCACTGCAGATGCTGATTGCAGCCATGAAATAAAAAGGTGACTGATTCTTGGGAGGCAAGCGATGAGAAACCTGGTGAGCATAGTGAAAAGTAGAGACACTAAATTGCAAACAAAGATTCGCATAGTCAGGGCAATGGTATTCCCTGTGGCAATGTATGGTTGTGAGAGCTGGACCATTAGGAAAGCAGAGCACAGAAAAATAGACACCTTTGAGATGTGGTGTTGGAGAAGGGTTTTGAGAGTACCCTGGACAGCGAGGAGAACAAATAGGTCAATCTTAGAAGAAATCAACCCTGACTGCTCCTTAGAAGGTCAAATAATAAAGATGAAGCTAAAGTACTTTGGACATCAAATGAGAAGAGAGGATTCACTTGAGAAAGCCTTGATGCTTGGAAGGGTGGAGGGCAAAAGAAGAAGGGGATGGCCCAAGATGAGATGGCTAGATGGTATTGTAGAGATAATGAGCACAGAGCTGAGCAAGTTGAGGGGGATGGTGGAGGACAGGAGTGCCTGGAGGACAGTGGTCCATGGGGTCACAGAGGGTCAGAATCGACTGTGCAACTGAACAACAACAAACAACACTAAATGTACACAGGTAAAACCCAACACAGATTTTCTTCTTCTTCTTCTTCTTCTTCTTCTTCTTCTTCTTCTTCTTCTTCTTCTTCTTCTTCTTCTTCTTCTTCTTCTTTCTGATTTGATCCCTTCTAGTCATTCTAGCATCCTTTTTCAGACATCTCATTTCCCCAGTGACCCAACTATTGCTTATGTTTTGTTTGTAAGTGTCCAAGTTTGGCACTGGTAACATAAGGTGGGAATGATTATGCTTTGTATGAGGTCTCAAAGATATAAAACAAATACAAATAAGGGATACATATTCCTGACATTACAACTCAATCCACAAATATCATAGCCATTCCTTGTCAGACTGTAATAAGGAGTACAGCTCTCCAATCCAATGGGGCGATTCATTAAAGCCCCATTTATGCATGAAGTAGGCACATCTGATTTGATCAGTTCAAATTCAGTTTATAAAGGACCACTCTTAAGTTCTAGAGCAGAACATGCATGGTCTTGAATGCAGTTAAATCTTGATTCGAATTCTTCCAAAGCTATTGAAGGACACAATTTTTCAACCAAACATTGTATCAGCCTCAGTGCCTGTCATTTATATAAAAAAAGATGAATCGGTTTTTATTGACTAGGTTGTCTGCATAAATCATATTAGCATCAAAGAATAGTGGCTCCACTCAATGAAACTGGGACTCTATTCAAGCAAATCGTAGAAAAAAAGAGATACATTAAGTAGAGAAATGAAGGAAACTCACAAAGCACAAGATCTACTGCCTCTTTTCCAGTCATATGGTTTTAGAGTTGTACTTACAAGCAAGAGAGGAGGACTTTCTGTGGCTGCCAAGAATTATAAAGATATTAAACATCTCTTGGATGGCTGGGAGTTTGATTGCCTGTGTGTTTCAGGAGGCGGGGGGATGAACATTCGGCGTTTTCCTACCCAGGTTTCAACTAACTGTACAGTACAGTATATGGAAAAGATGACAATGTAACTAATACATCATGCCTGCAGGTGGCTAATTAATGCTAATCAGGGGAACAACTCAACTGGGTAAATAACCCTGAGCAAAAGTCATACATGAGTAGGGCATTTCAGAAAGGAAAAAATAAAGTATGGATTTCAATCCAAGTGATTATCTAATTGCAACTGTAGATATACAAAATTCCTGAAAGTTATATTTGCCACACTGTAGATCAGGGGTGCCCAAACCTTTCAGGCCATGGGCCAGTCATGTGGTTCAGGGGACCGGTCACTATGGCCCGCGGACTGGATCCAACCCCCGACATCAACTCACCCAGCCCGTGAAGCCCTCATTGCTCCTGGAAACGGAAGTAAAATGTGCCTGTATAGGTGTGTTTTACTTTCGCTTCCAGGAGCAATGAGGTCTTCATGGGCCAGAGAATTGGTGTCAGGGGCCAGATCTGGCCCACAGGCCATAGTTTGGGCACCCCTGCTGTAGATCTACCGATTATGGATGTGGCCATAACACACAAGGTCTAGTTAGAATAGCTGTGGCTAGGAAATCTTACAGGAGAAGACATTCAGCAGACTATGGAAGGGAACTTTACCTAGGTGTACAAAAAGAGAAGTTTACATAAATAAGGGGGTGGGGAGGGAGAGTTTATTGTTACTTCCAGTCTGACGCACAGACTTTCTTTCTGCTACAGCACAACAATTGCCCTGAATCTTGTTCACAAGTTTAGAAAGTTTAATGTAATAATAATAATTTCATGTCAGAAATGAAATGCCCAAATGTTCCCAAGATCTTTTCCCACCAAAGTGGACCCTGTTTATCTACTTGCAATTTCTTGTTTTTGATCTGCTAGGTTGGTAGGAGCTGGGACAAAGGCGGGTGCTCAATCCATCATGCAGTACCCGGGTCTCAAACTGCCAACTTACTAACCTTCCAGCTAACCAGGCAAGCTTCTTAACCACTGAGCCACCATAGCCCAAGCATTGATGTTTACACTGAATCATATAGCATTGCACAACAGCAAATGCATATACTGTACTGTACTAACATCCTAACTTGCAGCAATTTACCAATTAGATTTCAAACAACTGAGTAATGCCGGCAAGTGTCATTCTTACCCATTGTATCCAACTCTAGGGTGCAATGCTCATCTAGGGCAGTGATGGTGAAACTTTTAGAGACCGAGTGCCCAAATTGCAACCCCAAACCCACTTATTTATCGCAAAGTGCCAACATAGTGACAGGGGAGGAAGGAAATGCTACCACTGGGCTGCTGGGGACAGTGTCGGGGTGAGCTCTGTGTTGGGGGAAGGGAGGAAGTGCTCCCATTAGGCTGCTGGGCAGAGGGGTGGGTGAACTCTGTGCTAGGGTGAATGTATGGTTGCCCACAAAGAGGGCTCCAAGTGCCACCTCTGGCACGCGTGCCATAGGTTCTCCACCATTGATCTAGGGTGTGGTGTTCATCTTCATTTACAGAACAGCCAGCACTGTCTGCATTTGTAGGCATTTATGTGGTCATGTGGCAGGCATGACTAAACACTGGAGCACACAGAATGCTCTTACCTTCTCACTGAGGTAGTACCTATTTATCTATTTGCAATTTCTTGCTTTCAAACTGCTAGGTTGGCAGGAGTTTAGACAGATGACAGGAGCTCACTCCATCATACGGCACTCATGTCTCTAACCTCTGCCCTTCCAACTTTCCAGTTGTCAAATTCAGCATCTTATCCACTAAGCCACTGCCATCCTTTGTAGAATTATTAGTCCCCACTTTACATGAAGGCAGCACCAAAATATTCTCTAAGCGGCCTTTGTCTATTCTGGCAGGTGTTCGAATTGGGATCCTTCCAGCTTTACAAATCTATGATATCTGGTGACATCATCATCTACATGGCCTGGAAATGATGAAGGCTGTAGTTCAGAACAACTAGAGTGAGCAAGAGTGAAGAAAGCATGTCTGAGCTGTTTCTTCTTTCTGCATTCTGAAACCTCCTTCCACATCCAGCCAACCTTTTCAAAAATCAAAATCAGTAAACCAATTGGATTTCTTCATTGGCTGCTTCCAGAGGATAGATCGTAGATCTCGATTCATTTATAGACCTCTCAGTAATCCACAATAATGCACTAAGGATGTTTGATTTTCCTACTATTTAAAAAATAGCAGCAACCACATGACCCCCTTTCCTGCATCAAGTTATACTACTGACATGAAAAAGCATAGTCTGGCCAGTTTATACTGCCAGCAACATAACAAACCTAAGGACTCATGGCCTTGGGTGCTGAAGTCCACAGGGAAGGGTGATGGTTCCCAGGTGGATTAAATCCCACTTGAACCCATCTTGATGGAAGGCAGCAGCTTCATCAATCCTAGGCTAGGGCTGATGAGGACTTTGTCAAAAAGGCTCAGGACCAGAAAGTGACTTGCAGAACTGAATCAGTAGTACAGGGGTCATACTGTGATGCAGAAAGCAAATGAAAAGCCACCATATTTTCAGGACAGTCTTCATGTCTGATCTCCATGATAATCGCTTATATTCGAATTCGGATTCAGCAGAAGAAGAAGAACCAGGAATAAACCTTTATATAAAACAAATACACGTTATATTTAATTTTTATACTCAAATACAAATTTCAAGTTGAGAATTCTTCATATAGTATATGTCTTTTGCATCAGGTTCTAGTTGGTATATCTCTGCATAAAAGCTCCAGGAGTGTGGCCAATTTCAGCAAAAGCAGCAGAGTCCTAAGGCGCCTTGAAAACTGACTAGTTTAATTTGGTGTAAGTTTTCATGCCTGGATGGCTCAGTGGTTTAGGCTGGGAGTTCAGTTCACAACTCCTCCTTGTGGGAGAAGAATCAGTCTGTCTCACTTTTTTTCCTGGCAACATCATAGCATGTTGTACAGTATCGTTAGATTCCCCCTCACACCTATTAAGGGTAAAACTGACAGGAAGGCTTTTTCTAGCCATTCTTCTTCAGAGGAAAGATCTTCTAACTTTTGTTTACAATGTCTCAAGTTCCTTTCAATCTCTATTTCTATTCCAACACAAATACTTACACTTATGGTGGTAGCTCACATTTATAGACTCCACTCTATGACCTCATAGACCACAATAACAGCCTTTGTAAATGAGTATCTTAAATACCCATTTTACACAGAAAGTAAGAAATCCAACTGAGAGGCCATAGTCACTTTTGGTGACCTGTCTATTGATGAGGAAGAACTATGTCTATGTCAAAACATTTCATATTTCATACACTGGTCTGTCTGTCTGTCTGTCTGTCTGTCTGTCTGTCACATGACATCAAACTTTACGGACAGCCAAGAACTGAGCATGTCACATTCTAAATTCTATTCACTGGATGCCAGTGAGTCTTTAGGCCAAATCAAAGTGTTATTATTAGTAGATAAAGCCCTAAATAGCTCAGAGGCTTAAAGAGTCTCTTCATCCAGTAGCAACCCATCTACAATTTAACAACAGTTGAAGAAATATGCTTGTAGTACTCCGGTGTATTGTGTCCCACAAGGCAACTATGATTGGCATGGCTTTCTCAGTCATGGCACCCTGAGTATAAAGCAACCTTCCATCTGAGATTGGTTGTTCCTCTCATTTTATCTTTCAACTGCCGGTCTGTTTTGCAACAGATATGTTTTCAACAGGAGTGGCATGGCCCGGATGAATTGGTGTTTTGGGCAGATCCGGCCCACAGGCCATAGTTTGGGAACTCCTGCTCTACAGTGTTAAAAGCATAATAAAATTGCAGAGGAAATCACATATTATAACTTTATTGGAGCAGGTGTAAAAAACAAGTTGCAGTGTTCATGAACATCTACTTAAAGACAATTGCTTTATGTTGACATCTTTTAACTGCCTCATCCATTCAATGCAAGCCTGATACTGTCTGAAGGCAAATTCCATCTTGACAGGAATCTCTCTTTGACACTTTTTTGTGCAAGCACAACAACCTTCATGTCTGTGACAAAATGTCCAGAAAGCCAATGCTAATACTGTACAGTAATACCTCATATAACATTAGTATCGAATAACACGAAAATCGCATAACATCAAGGAATCTGGGGGAAAGAATTGCATCAGATAACATTAAGATCCTATGGGATGCTTCAGATAACAACCGCGAAAGCCTGTGTGGTTACAATGTATCTCTATGGATCCCATAGAGGATCAGATAACACTAAAAATCATATAACACGAAGACTTGTGGAACCAGGTTTTAGTGTTATATGAGGTTTTACTGTATTTTGGGGGCCTAATTCATGTCCACTGGGTGCTTATGGAAGCATCAGGGCTCATGGAGATGGTGTTTTCTGAAGGTCAGAGACTGTGACATTATCTGCCATAGTCTCTCCCCACTTTTTCCCCCCTTTGCAATCCCCACAGTTGCTGAGGCAAAGTGTAAAGCACTTAGGCATTGTGTGCATTTAGGCTCTTAACATGGCTAAACATTTTTTCTTCTTCTTTATTTACATTATTACTACAGTTGTGTGGGGGCAGGAAAAGAAACATAACTCATTCAACATTTAAAATCCACCCTCATTACTCATTCTGAAGTTCCTCTTCGAAGTGAAATCCCTGGGGGAGGAATATCCCTGCAATCTGAACTAGTCAATTTCATGACTTCACTGACTGGTTTATATGTGCTGAACCAATCCTAGATACAGTCAAACCTCACATAAAGAGCGCTTCGCTTAAAGAGCAGAATTTTCTCTGAATGTTCGCTTCGCTTAACAAATAAAACCAACCAAAAACTTGCTTAACAAATAAATCGGGGTTCGTACCCCTCCCCCCATTGGTCACTTACAATGGTGTTTCGCTTAAAGAGCAAACTCGCTTAAAGAGCAATCCTGTGGAACACTTTATGCTCTTTAAGCTAGGTAAAACTGTACTTATTTATATCGCTATCTTCAAATAGGTCTCATATGGGTCGTGGGATAATTAGTTTGCAAGAGTATTTCCATTTGAGGTTGAGGGATTATAATTTCATGTCAGAAATTATTCTAAGTTGTAAGGATTTTTGCTGGAGAATCTCTGCTCAGAGGACACCCGAATGGGGCTCCTTTCATGCCTCCAAGATCTTTTCCCACCGACGTGGTCCCTATTCATCTTCTTGCAATTTCTTGCTTTTGATCTGCTAGGTTAGCAGGAGCTGGGACAGAGACAGGTGCTCAGTCTGTCATGCAGTACTCAAGTCTTGAACTGTTGACTTGCCGGCCTTCCAGCTAACAAGGATATTTCTATGACTGAAAACCACAACACTGGAGGGAGGGAGGAGGAGAATAAAGCATCATTCTTCTTAAATTTTGCTTAAGGGAGGGGGGGGGAGATGAAGGGAGAGTGTCATAGTCTTGTATGCTTTTCATACCAATTCCCCACTTAAACATTTGATGAAAGAAGAATTCCAGTGTTCCAGGAGCACAGCATATTCTGCAAAGGAAAACAAAATTAAATAACTTATGACTGAGGTGTGTTTTCTCTATTGCCTGCAACAAGAATAAGGCACAGGAAAAGGTGATGTAATGATGATATCAGTTGCACCATTCTTTCCCCTAATGAATAACCTTCTGCACTAAAGATGAGCTCACTTACTATTATTGGAAATGCATCTGTAAGCCACAGGGCACCGCTGAACATTTGAAAGATTTACAGTGCAGCATGAACAGCCTGTAGCTGACAACAGTTTTTTTATAATAGCCACATTTACAGTACATATACCTGAGACGAACACAGATACAGAAGTCAATGTCATGAAAGAAGTTGTAGCTTTTTGTTTGCCTGCAAGATAAAAAAATCTCATTGTCCAAGCATTTGCGACTCTCCAGATGTCGGCATCTTATCAATTTGAATAGCTAAAACGTGACGGGTGCCTGACTGTCCTTGCCCCAACTAGCATTCACATGACAGACAAAGAAGGCTAGTGTAGGTTTCAATTTTGGATTCAGGGTAGATGTTCCTCTCTATTTCTGTTCTCATCTTCCAGACAGACATTACATAAAAAAACACTGGTGTATTTCTCCCGTATACATTCTGCAAATACATGCTGCATAATGATACCCTTATTTAAACCTAGCCATGAATAAACCTGATTTGACATGTGACAGAAGAACAAACTTTTCTGAGAGGATTGGCTGAGTACACAAATATAATATTATGGATGGCTTCAGCTGAGCAGCTTATATTCAAGTACGTGATTACTTGGAACAGAAGCACTGACTTGTTGTTGCCATTCAAATAGTGCGGGGAGAGAGAACTTTTTATCCTTAGCTCAATACTGATGTGTAGGCCAAGGTGAAATTTTAGTTTGCAACTCTCATCAGCCGTAACCAGTTTAGCCAATGATAGGAGACTGACAGAGCTTGGAAACGCTACGACTCTCAGAATTCCCACTAGGACAGTGAAGGTGAACCTTGGCACTCCAGCTGTTTTTGAACTTCAATTCCCAGAAGCCTTGAGCACCCTGAGTAAGAACACCTGGAGTGCCAAGGTTCACCGCTGCTGTCCTAGGACATGGTAAAAGTGGCATTTCTGGGAACTGTAATCCAAAATTAAATTTCCCAAGCTCTGAAGCTGCATTTGAACAACATACAGAAGGCCACATATCCCTCATCCTTTCATCAACTCACGTTCTTTCTGCTCAGTAATAAAGAAGAGGCATTCATAGTCCTGATATAAATCATAAATCACTGGCCAGTCCAGACATTGTCGATTTCTGTGTGAAGCATCATGCATATCAAAAAGGAGCAAAGATTGGTTTGTGTGCATCACATATCTCCATGTGCTAGTAAGAATTCAGGGTAAGGCCAGTTTCTTCCAGTTACCAAACCATGGGTAGATGTCATTTTCCTTTACCTGCTGAGAAAACTGAAATAATAAAATTTTGGGGATTTGGATGGATAATTACATCAAGGTGATAGGATCATGCTTTCCTTCTTGAGATTAACAGAAGAATGGCAGAAAGAGGCAGTGCCAGAGGAGAATGCAATGCATGGTTTCCTGCTCTAGATGTTGGTACATGGGTCTTTCCCCCTTTGTCTTAGTGCCATTTCTAATAGTTTTGCTTCTGCTTTACTGGTTTTAACAAAACACGTCTTCCCATCTGTCCTCCCCTACTCCCACTCCACCACCCTTTGCTCTCAGTTCTTGAGAAGCTATAGATTCCCAGCGGGGAGAGCTTTGTCCATGTTGCTAAGTTACTCAGCTGTCTTCTTGACTACTGAGTGCCTCCAGTGGCACAGCTCCTGGTTCTCTACTATTCACTGTGGCTCCAGGCATAAGATTCTGATAAAAATAATCCTTTGGGCGAATATAGAGGTCTTCCTGTGGGTTACATACATGTGCAGCTTCATTGCAGAGATTGAAGGTGTTGGGGGAGGGGGGGAGGCTTCTACATTAAGAATACCCCCAATCCCTGGTATCTATAGTCAAAAAATGTAATTTCCCCCATGCTTTGGTTAATTGTTAACATACTTACAACAGACCAGCTTGTTGTTCCAAGTCTTTCTAACAATGCCCCTCTTTGAAGTTCAGTTCAACGTCCTCATTAGATGCACTGAATCATTTTCTTCCTGCTTCACATTAAGTTAGAACTTCCCTTCCAGTCTCACCTGAATACAATTGCCTCAAATAATTGCTGGGCCCATTCCCTATTTGCTAAAGGAGGCATTTCAGCTCTTGTCCCAGCAAGTTGAATGATCCCCCTCACCCATTCCTGTTCTGTTTCTTTCAGCTGACTGCTTTTCTTCAAGCCCTGCCTGGCATTTCGTTCTTTCAAAGCTGCCAAAATTATTTCTCTTCCCTGTTTTGTGCACCGATTAATTCTCTGCACAGAGCCCAGAATGAGAAATTCAGCCTACTGAAGTGATTCTTGTGTGGGAACAAACCATCATGTTCCTCATCACTGTTGGGCACTAAAATGTCCAGTCCACTGTGTAGTTTCCTTGGATTTGCATCGCATCATATAATAACCACATCTTCATTACCTTCTTCATTTTTTGATTCAATAAATAGTGGATTAAGAAATCAGCATTTTCTGTTCTTCAAGAGTAGTAGAGTTATTCATGTTTTCAATGTACATTAAAGGAATAGCGTGTTTAATACTTAAATGTTGAGTATGTTAACATCTGGCAGATGGTTATATTACATCTTGAAAATTACCAAGCTTACCGTTGAATGACATATATTAAGGTCAGACATGCTTCTTTCCGTCAGATTTTAGAAAAATCTTTATTTTGTAAGCTTCCCAAAGGCTGCTTTTTAAATCCAAACATCAGTCTTATGTTTTGACATATATTGGTTCCATCTCTGACAAGCATTTCTAAAATGATGGATGTTATCAGTACTCAGCCTTTGATCCTGTTATGTGAACATCTGGAAGCAAACCAAGACTTCTGGAGTTATTAAAAAAGAGCTTTCCCTCTTATCTGATTTGAAATATTTAGTGTAAAAGATATAATAAATAAAATAAATGCATTCAAGTCAAGCATTAGTCCCAGTTTATTAATCTTGAATAATTAGGCTCCCCAGGTCAGTCTTACATCTAACATTGTATTTGTTGGAGACTGGTTAATATAACAGAGCTTTTCATCCCTGCCTACTCTATCTCTCTGCGCTATCCAAAAGCAATCTTGGGCAGTGGTGCGGAGCAAAAAAATTTGCTACCACACCATGGGCGGAGCCTATGTCATGGGCGGAGCCTATGTCATGGGCGATCTAGTCATGCCTGCCATATGGCTATGTATGCATCTGCAAACACAGGCAGCACTGGCTCTTTGGCCGTAAATGGAGATGAGTGCTGCACCCTAGAGTTGGATATGACTGGCTTTTGAGCAAGGGAGACCTTGAACCACTTGGAGAGACAAAACCTGAAGGGCCAGGGCAGGGAGTTGGGTGTGGCCACACTATTTCGCTACTCCCCTTGCCCAGAGGCCACCCAATTTTGCTACCCCCCTTCCCAAGGTGTTTTGTTTTGTTTTGTGTGTTTTTTCTTTTTTTTTCTTTTTTGCAAACCTGTTGCTGCCCACCACTGATCTTGGGCCATATTTGGGGATGCACACGTTGAACTACCCTTCTGCTTTTGCTGATGGGAAAAGATCCATCAGTGAAAATGACCTATTGAATCTTAACAATTAGAAACCTCAATTTAACAGAGAAGCATATACTGTGCTTCTTTTTATCAGCCATACCAACTAGATCAGTGGTTCCCAGAAACCTAAGTCAGTACATTGGCTGACCAGTGCTTTGGGGAATTGACTTAGGCTTCTGGGAATTGAACTTCAAAAATCAAAGGTTGGGAAACACTGAAATAGATGGTCTAATCTCAGGTATCTAAGCCATTTAAAATTCTGTGCTGTCCCTGTTGAATAGCAGTACATTAAAGAAGGGGAAAGCTTGCTCTTATCCTTCAGCATCCTTGAGGACAAGGTTTCCAAATGATTCTGAGATACAGTACTGTATATGTGTTGCTTTTGCATATTTAGCTAAGACTGTAAACTACATGTTACTCATTTCTTACTTTGATATCTGGGAAGTGTTCTAGGCTTGAAGCAATCTGCTTTCCTTCAGTGGGTTGGAATATACTGTATGACATTTTACCAATTCAGTGCTATAGTTCTGTGTCATGTGCTCAATCCTATGCTTGGTGGATGCAGACCCTTGTGTCATTGATGAAGAAAAAAGCCACTTCTCAATGACTTGCTTTTGGCATAGAACTCTGCTCTAATGAAGAAACCCCAACCTTTTAATTCAGGCAATCCAATTTTCATTGTGTTGGTGTTAAGGAAATAGTCCTTTTTAGAGACAACTTTGGTGACAAAAACAAGAAAGTATATGGTGGCAACTTAAAGACTGACCAGTTTCATTTGGCATAAACTTTCATGGCTTGTAGCCCACATCTTCAAATGCATAAAAATGTAGGCTACAATTCATGAAAGTGTATGCCAAATAAAATGTGGTAAGGGGGGCCCTGAACCCAAGTGACAGAGGTCGGCAGAAGATTTTGCTGATTATTTGACAGAGAAAATCACTCAGATTCACTCAAAGTTGAACCCCGATATGGGTGGGAAGGGTCTGGAGCTGACTGGATCACAGTCTTTCCATGTTATCTGGGATCGTTTCAATCCAGTTGTCCCTGAGGAAGTGGACAGGTTCCTTGGGGCTATCTGTGCCACTGCCTGCATGTTAGATCCATGTCCTGCCTGGTTGATCAAAATATCCAAGGCAGTGACAGGCGGTTGGGTTGGGGCAATGGTTAATACTTCCTTGTGAGAGAGAGTGTTTCTAGCACCATTGAAACATGCATTGGTGTACCCCCTCCTGAAAAAGCCACTGCTCAACCCAACGGTACCTGCTAACTTTAAGCCTGTATCTGACCTCCCTTTTTCAGGGAAGGTATTGGAGAAAGCAGTGGTGTGGCAGCTACAGGGGGTCTGGATGAAGTGGATTATCTGGGCCCTTTCCAGTCAGGTTTCAGGCCTGGATATGGTACTGAGACTGCATTGGTTGCACTGTTGGATTATCTCTGGTGAGAGCGGGATGAAGATAATTCATCAGTCCTTGTTCTCCTTGACCTAGTAATGGCCTTTGATACAATCAACCATGGCAACCTTCTGGAACAGCTCAGAGGACTGGGGATCTGGGGCACTGTGTGGTCCTGGTTTTCCTCATTTCTTAGGGGCTGGACCCAATCGGTGTTGTTGGGTGGCAAGAGGTCCAGCCCTAGGCTTCTCCATTATGGGACGCCACAGGGCACGGTGCTCTCACCTCTCCTATTTAATATCTACATGAAGCCGCTGGGTGAGATCATCCATTTCCACAGGGTGAAGTATCATCAATATGCTGATGATACTCAATTGTACATCTTGGCCCATGGTGATCTAAGTGATGCAGTTGACATCCTATCTAGATGTTCTGGAGGCTGTGGGGGTCTGGATGGGGAACAATGGGCTACAACTGAATCCTGCCAAAACTGAGTGGCTGTGGGTTAGGGGGCCCGCGTTGTCCCAGGAGCTACCATCTTTGGTAATGGATGGGGCTCTTTTGCCTCAGAAAGACCCGGTGCATAATTTGGGGGTTCTCCTGGACTCATGGTTCCTGCTTCAAGAGCAGGTGGCAGTTGTGACCAGGAGGGCTTTTGCACAACCTCATATTATTCATCAATTACGCCAGCTTCTGGATCAGGACTCCTTACTAATGGTTGCTCATGCTCTAGTCACCTACAGACTAGATTATTGTAATGTGCTCTACATGGGGCTGCCCATGATGACCATTCAGAGACTACAACTGGTGCAAAATGTGGCTTCACATGTGGTGATGGGGTGTGGTCACTATGACCATGCCTCACCCCTATTGCAAGAGCTGCATTGGCTGCCAGTGTGGCTCTGGGTGCAATTCAATGTGCTGGTAATGACCTTTAAAGCCCTTCATGGCAGTGGACCAGGATACTTAAGAGACCACTTCACCCCAAGATCATCTGGCCATCCTACAAGATCAGACCAGAGAGGCTCCCTAGTGGTTCCATCTGGCACTAAAAGGGCCTTCTCTGTATCTGCTCTGGTCTTGTGGAACCTCCTGCCAACTGAGTTGTGCTTCCAGGTAGAGCTGCCAGCCTTCAGAAAGGGCCTTAAAACCTGGTTAATGCAGTGTGGGACACTGCTGGTGTGGTAGGGGCCCCCCAGCTAGGTTTTTATTTTATTTTATTTTATTTTATAGGGAGGGTGTTTTAATCTAGTTTAATGGTTTTTAAAGTTTTAATTGTTTACTCCTATATGATGAGGTCATTTTGAATTTTAACTTTTGATACTGTTGTGAGCCGCCTGCAGTCACTTTACTGAGGGAGGTGGCAATACAAATACAGTAATAAATAATAATAAATACTGTAAATGAAATAAAATGAAGCTTGGTTTTTAATACAGTAAAGTTAATTGCTAAATGTTGTTTACTGCAGAGAGAAGGTATGTGGCCTTCAAAGTGGTTTCTGGGGAATGAATGTGTGGTACACATAATAATGTTAAGTTATGTGAGAACACAACTTAGATTTGATGGACATTTAATTCAATGTAGTAATTGGCTGGAATACTTCAGAGGGAGGGGCAAAGGTGGAAATTGCCTGAGGAGATAAAAGGAAGGGAGAAAGAAAGGGTGTGTGTGTGTCTCATTTTGCCATGCTGTGGAATGCTTAGGATCGCTTTACACTGGAAGAAATATGAGTAGAAAGAAACCGCCAAAATATAATTCTCTAGTTATATAAAACCAGGCCAAAGCCTGTAAGCTAGAAAGGTTTTTATTTTCATGTGTATGGGATGGTTAGTTTGCAAATTATATTCCTCTGCTATAAGCTTTTGAGACTTACTAACTATGCATTAATAAAGAAAAGTGTGCTTGGATCCTAGAACTGTTGTCTCTGGTGAATTGAGGGCTAAGCTGTGAGAGGGGTGACCTGGTGTTTTGGCAATGCTACCATAACATAAAGATGCATTTTTACTTATGTCCTACCAGGACTGGTTGGTTTGCTAAAAGAGCCAGTCAGTAAACCTTCATTTTCACATTAGCCCAAAAGCTAGGCAGAGAGAACCAGGGTCACGCCACAGTGAGGGTACAGACAGCTGGCTAAAGGGGAAGACAATGTGGTGTGTTTGGGGGCCGAGGCGTTAACACTTCCAAGCAGAGTGGGGTTAACCCTTACATCCACTAAAGTTTGGATAGAATGTGCTTGCCTCATGGTCAATGAAGGTAAAGTCATCCTCATTTCCCCCAACATACAGTGATAAAAATATTACCGGGGGGGGGGGGGCAGGATAAAAGTGTAAGTTTTTCATCTCCGGTTGCAAGTACATGAGCAAATGATTCCAGTGGTAACTGCCAATCTCAGCAAAGACGGCTCTTTTCCTCTCAGTATTTACCCTTTCAGATTTCTGCCTCTGTGCATGCCTTTGTGTGTTTTCACAAGCATTCACACTCATACATCATTTCAACCTTTGAGGCAAAGAATAAGAAAGAAAAACGGTGGCAGAACAAAGATGCAGTGCCATCAGACTCTCTTTCGTGATCCTCTCAATTGCAAAATTGTATTTTGAAGGTCAAAGACTGGAAGGAAAGTTAAGAGGACTGTGATTGTGGGTTTTTTTTTGTTTTTTTTTTTTTTGCTTTTCATTGCAAACAACAAACAAATACCTGCCCTATGAGCAAGTGTTGGTGATAGCCAGGAGGCCATCCACCTGAGGTGTGCTTAGGAAGTGCACTGTAGACTCCAGCAATAGCATAATTGATTGTATTGGTTTTGGTGGCTACAGTGATTTCACCAGCAGTAACCACCAAGGTCCCACTCAGAAAATAACTCAAAGCAAATCAGCTTTGCCCCACTGTGTAGTCACATCCGCTGAGCAAAAAAACAGCAATCAATGCAGGAACAGATTTATCTGTGAGAAATATTATCATTTTGCTAGAATAGATCCATTTCCTGCCTCTTTTTTTTTAAGAATTCAAAATATAAGTGAACAATGAGGTCTGTTCCGTGAAAAAGCGTGTTCAGCTCTTCCTTTGACTGTGTTTTTCCATCTTGTGTTCCTGTAGAAATCTTTCCCCCACCCTTTCTGATTTACCATCTGACCACTATCTAATGGCAGAGTAGAATATCTTAACCTTCCTGTGTAAATTTGCAGGGGAACACTAAAAGCCATAAAGCTCATAAAAGCATCTTTCCATTTCCCTGGACAACCTTCCTTCCTAATCCCAATGCATGAATAAATCATATAAGTTGCATTATTAGGAAGCCACTGGAAAAGGCAAAAAACACAAGTCATTCTCTGTCTTCCCAGGCCATCCATTTTCTCTTCCAGTCATCTGTCACAAGGTTCTTGCCATATGTGATCAGTTGGGTTCTGTCTCTTATGAAGATATGAAAGAGACAGAGTCAGTGATGGGATGTAGCTGATTCCAACCAGTTCCACAGAACCGGTAGGAAAAATCCCAGAGGGTTCTCCGGGAGGGTAGAACCCACCCGGGATTGTTCTGTCCTTTTTTTGATGTGTCTGGTTCAGACGCCTCACGAGAGATTTTTTTTTTTAAATCGGAGCCAAAATGGCTCCAATTTAGTGCGCATGCTCAGAAATCAATCTGATGCATGCACACTGTAATTGCGAATCGCACATGCGTCAGCTTGAATTTCTGCACATGTACGCTAAAAGGCAGCCATTCGCTGCCTAGTTTTTGCCGAAGCTGGACCTTTTCGGAGCGGCTCCGGCAGCAGACCCAGGCCTTGACTTCAAAAGGTTCCAACCCTTAGGTTAGACTGCCATGGCACTATTGATGTCAGGATTACTTTCTCTAAGTGAAAAATGAAGACAATTTTAATTGCAAATGGGTCGTTTACAAATGTATGTTACACTTTGCAATCACAAAACCGTCTCTGGTAATTCTCATCACCTATGTGGAACCAGCAGTATTGCAGCTGGGGTAATCTAATCTTCTTACATTCCATTTCCTTGAGTAAGATGCCCGTAACTCCTAGCTTGGTTTTGTTATCCATGGGGAAAGATTGCTGAGTCTTTTAAAAAAAATTGTGATGCAAGAAGTAATGCATTACCAAAAAATAAAGTATGGATTTGCATAACTCACATATATACTGTACATATATATAGAAAGGCAAATTTAGAAATAATTCCTGTTATTTAGATTTAGTGGGTAAAATGTGGCCCTCCATGTTAAGCTACATTTCCTAGGATTCCTTATCATTTGGTTACATTGGCGAAGGGCTGATAGGAGTTTCAGCTGACAACACAGTGTGTTCTTTCCCTGGCTGAAGGAGACCATATAACTTGAAAAAGTTAAGAATTTTAATTACTGGTCCAGATTTTAAAATTAATCTGAAGAGATATACACAGGAGCTTGTTACATATAGCAGGAAGGACTTGATAGAATAGATCAAAATAAAAGAGTGCAGTTTAATATTAGTATAACTATTACTGTTTTTGCTGATGTATAAGACCCACTTTTCCCCCTTAAAATACACTGGGGAAATGGAGTGCATCTTATTTATTTATTTATTTATTTATTTATTTATTTATTTATTTCTCATCATACTTCTATCTTGTATTGTATATAGCGGCCTACAGTGGGCTATTTTGGTAATAACCGAGTGCATCTTATACTCCGATGCATCTTATACACCGACAAATATGGTACATCTTTGCCCTTTAAAAGGCTGGAATTTGTCATTTCTTAAGATACTTAGAAATTCTCTGCTAGAGGGCCATAATGAAACATAGGAAATGTTTGGGTGTTTTGGCTCCAGTTCCCAGAGTCCCAGCACTATGGAAATTATATTCTGTAAAGGGAACACTTCTCATCTTTGGTTGTAGTGCATTCCCCTGAATATGATAGAACTCACTAGTAGAAAATTCTAATGGCAGAAATTGACAAGGTGCCAAGATTGATACATTTATTCAAAACTTCTGGATCTGCATGATCAACTTGCAGTTACTTTCCATACTTATCTATTGATGGCCAGTCACCAACTTTGATATGTGGGGAAATGAATATCTTTTAGCTTTTTGGTGAACATTGCTTCTAATTACAAAGCTGCCATGTCACCTGTTTCTGCTTTCTGTAATTCACCAAACTACAAATCCAATTTTAGTGGCATCAAATTGTTAGAACTGTTGTATAGATGGAAAACCATAATTAGGATATGACAACCAAAGCTTTGGCAAAGCCAAAAATTTAGCAGGTGTGCCCTTTTCGCCAACTACTAAGATTCACCAATCTATCCACTATACCACACGCTGCCAGACTAGACCTCTGGAGCCAGGGTGGTGTACTGGATAGACTGATGACTAGAATTTTGAAAACTTGGGCTTCAATCCCCACGTAGCCATAAAAGGGTGTGTGGCAGTGGTAAAATCATTCCTTAGTAAGAATCGCTTACTTATGAGAGTCACTATAAGTTTCTTTCATGTCTCAATCAAACCCTAGACTGCCAAAATGAAGCCACTTTCTTCACTTTGTCATTTGCCAAACTTAAGTCCTCATTGGTGCATGTTTCTGGTACTAATTGGCAGTCCAGGAAATGAGCTGGATTCTGTATATCTCCAAATTCACACAGTGTGTTGTTGTCCACCAGCAGCCCCCATTTGAGCATGTTGGTTTTGCATTTGGGGACAACCTCAGTCAATTCACAGTTCTCCAAGTGACGTAGGGGAGGTTGAGATCCTCAGCGATATCCTTTAATGTTGTTCCTTGTCCAGGTTGCTCCTTCGTCCATTTTCTAATTTGGTTTTGCTCTTATATACCCTCAAGAATGTTTGTTCTTGCCATAAAGCTCTTCATGGATCTGAGCCATCTGCTCTTCTTTATCATTCATTATCACTATAAATCCAATTTGACTACACAGCACATGCACATAGACACACACTAAAAGATTGGTCTATCTGCTATTAGTGCTCACTTGTGTATAAATAAATATCAAACACCAATAAATAAATATCAAAAGGAATCATAAGGAACCATACCTGTATAGTCACCCCCTGAGTACCTGCTACCAAAGAGTATCCAGGCATGATATGTCACGGAGCCGAAATTCCATTCTGCCCATTCTACAGCATGATCTGGGTATCCCTCATCCCAGTAGGGCAAGAGTGGGTAATTTTGGCCTGGGGTCTTCCAACCAATTTCTTATCCCCATGATTTACAAGGAGCTGCACAAACAATTAAAAATGTTTTTAAACTGTAAAACAAAAAGTCTGTGTTAGATCCGGAGATCAGGGCGCGGGAGTGAGGACACGGAAGCCATTAAGGGTGAACCAAACAACACGTCTGTTTATTGTGGTTAGCACAGACAACAACAACAACGGCTGGGTCAGCAGGGGATTAAATACCCTGCTTGACCCAGCCCACTGACCAATGGGTAGCGGCGATTTTCCCGCCGCTAGGACATTTAAATATCTAACACCCCTTCCCCCCAGAATGCCCCAGTCTGCTATTTGCATACAAAATCCTCCAGGTGACGGGGGCGTGTTCTTACTCGATCGGACCTGCGCAGTTCAGTAGGCGCTGGGGCATCGGGCAGAGCGGACCTGTCGCTCCCGCTCTGCCCTGGCTGGGCCGGGAGCGGATCCGGAATACGAGGGTCGGGCTCCGCGGTGACCGGGGGTGAGCCTGTTCCACACGGTAAGCTGGCCGGTGATGGTGCTGCGTGAATGGGGCTGTTTTCTGGCCAAACCGGGTCGGTGACCGGTTCGTCCATCGGGTGCATGTCTGGCTCAGCGCCAGTCTGCACTCCCCGGGGGAGGTTGCTATCCGTGTCGGGACTCGTTCGCCTCCTGAGCTGGTCGACATGGCGTTTCCATGTCCGACCATCAGCGAGGCGAACCTTGTAGGTGTAGGGGCCCAGCATTTCGCTGACGGTTCCCTCTTCCCACGGGTGGCCCGACGCGTAGTTCCTAGCGAAGATTGGTGAGTCAATGGCCAGTGTCCGGCCCTGTGGTTGGTCCCCCCTGAACTTGTCTGGAGAATACCTAGGGTGTAACCGGTCAAGCTGACAACGGAGTCTCCTACCCATGAGTAACTCTGCGGGGGCCCTTCCCGTGGCAGCGCAGGGAAGGTTGTGTTGGGCCAGCAAGAACGTATCTACGCGTTCCTGCCAGTCCCCGGGTCCTAGCCTTTCCAGGGCCTCCTTTGCGCTGCGCACGAATCTCTCGGCCTGCCCATTCCCTTGCGCCCTGAACGGGGATGTGAGAGCGTGCCTGGTTCCTAGGGATGCCAGGTACTGTTCAAACTCAGTGGCCGTGAACTGAGGCCCGTTGTCAGAGACTAGGGTGTCGGGAATGCCGTGTGTGGAAAAGAGTTGTCTGAGTTCCCGGATCATTGCTCTGGCTGTGGTGCTACTCAGGAGTCGGATCTCCAACCATTTCGAGTAGGCATCCACTACAATCAGGAATGTTTGGCCGTGGAATGGGCCGGCGAGGTCGATGTGAATCCTCTGCCATGGGCCCGAGGGCTGTTCCCATTCTCTGACCGGGGCTGCTGGTGGATTGGGTCGTGATGATTGGCAAGGTGTACATTTGGCCACCCACGACTCTATGTCCTTGTCAATACCAGGCCACCACACGTAACTTCGGGCTAACCCCTTCATCTTTACTATTCCCGGGTGGATGGCATGCAGTGTTTCTAGGACCTTGGGGCGGATTTTCCTGGGCACCACTACCCGGTCCCCCCACAGCAAGCAACCCCCCACACAGCACAGTTCGTCTTTCTTGTCGAAATATACCTTGAACTACCCTTCCCCCTTGTCCGGCCACCCCCGCTGAACCCAGCTGGAAATGGCCCGAAGTTCGGCGTCCCGCACCGTCGCCCTGGCAACCTCGGCCGACGTAGTGGGGGCAGAGTCCAGGATCTCCAGGGCAAGAACCGATGCTTCCCCCCGTTCCGCGCCTTCCTGGGTCGGGAGGGGGCATCTGCTCAAGGCGTCAGCATTTCCCATGTGTTTCCCGGGCCGGTAGACTAAGGTGTACGAGTACCCTGACAGGAAAATGGCCCACCTTTGCATCCGGGGGGACAAGGCAGAGGGTGTAGGCCGGTCGCCCGCCAGGAGTCCCAATAGGGGCTTATGATCAGTCACAAGTTCGAAGTCCCGGCCGTACAAGTAGTCATGGAATTTTCTTACCCCTGCCACTGCCGCCAGCGCCTCCTTGTCGATCTGGCCATAGTTCCTCTCCGTCGGCGACATGGTCCTGGAGTAATAGGCGATGGGCGCCTCGAGGCCGTTGGGCAGTCGGTGGGCCAGGACTGCGCCGACGCCGTAGGGAGACGCGTCGCAGGCGAGGACCAGTGGCAGGGTCGCGTTGTATTGTATCAGGAAACTGTCCTGGGAGAGAAGATTTTTTACCGCAGCGAAAGCTGACTTTTGCTCGGGTCCCCACACCCACTCTGCCTTCGCGGCCAACAGTCTGTGTAGGGGCTCAGCCGCGGTGGCCTTTCCTTTCAGGAAGGTCGCGTAGAAATTCAGGAGTCCCAGGAACGCCTGCAGCTCCTGCTTGTTTTTCGGGGCCGGGGCGTTCCGAATCGCTTCCACTTTTCCCTTCGTTGGGTGGATGCCCTTGGCGTCGATGTGGAACCCTAAGAAGTCCACGGAGGGGACCCCCAACAGGCACTTATCCCGTTTCACCCTGAGCCCAGCGGCCCTGAATTTAGCCAGGACAGCGACGACCCTGTCCTTGAGCTGCCCGGGATCCCCCGCAATTATCAGGACATCATCAAAATAGGGTACCACCCCCGGGAGTCCTTGGAGGAGCCTTTCCATCGTGCTCTGAAACAGTCCCGGAGCTATGCTGACCCCGAACTGCAGCCTCGTGCACTTGAATGCCCCCCGGTGTGTGACAATGGTCTGGGCTTCGGCCGTAGTGTCATCCACCGGAAGCTTTTGGTACGCTTGGGCCAGGTCCAGCTTGGCAAAGATCTTGCCAGGGCCCAGTGAATGGAGTAAGTGGTCTATGACGGGAACCGGGTACGCGCTCGGCTCTAATGCCTTGTTGATCGTGCATTTGTAGTCCGCACAGATGCGCACTGACCCGTCCGGTTTGATAGGGGTCACTATGGGGGTCTCCCACCGAGCGTGGTCTACGGGAACGAGGATTCCCTGGGCGACCAGCTTGTCGAGCTCCTTCTCGACCCTGGGCTTGAGTGCCAGTGGGACTCTCCAGGCCTTAAGTCGGATGGGGGCAACGCTCGGGTTGAGTGCAAATGAAATAGGGGACCCCACATACCTGCCCAATCCTTCCCCGAAAACGTCCTGGAATTTGGCCATCAGGTCGTCCCTCAGCGAGGCGTCCCCGGGCTGGTCAGTCGCAGTGTTGTGGATGCCAGCGATGGACAGTCCCAGGGCGGGGAACCAGTTTGTGCCCAGTAGCGTCGGAATGTTACCATGGACTACGGTCAGCGGTAGGCTTTCTTCCTTCGGTCCGTACTTGACACGGACCCACTTCTGTCCTGCGACGGGGAGGAACTTGCCTTGGCAGTCCTTGATTCGGATCCTCTGGGTCTGGAGGTCTGATTCTTTTAGGGCCGGGAATGTCTTCTTCATCCACCTCCACGGAATGATGGATATGGCGGCCCCAGAGTCGACCTCCATCGGACACTCTGCCCCGTCGACCGTGACTGTGGCGTGGTACTTCTCTCCCTTCCGTGTGGCGGTGTGGCTTATCGTGAGCGTGTGCGTCTCTGCATCTTCGAATTTGCCGCTGTTGCGTCCCTGGCGCCTCTGATTTGTCCTCTGTTTGGCGGCCATCTTGCCCGGCGGGAACTTTTGAATCTGCCGGTCAGCTTGGTTCTCCGCTTGCCTTGCCCGGCAGACCCTCCCAATGTGTCCCCGCTTGTCGCAATAGCGGCAGATGGCCTCCCTGAAGCGGCAATGTGCCCGCTGGTGTGGCCCTCCACAGCTGGCGCAGCGCTGGCCGCTCCTGCCCGAGTTTCCCCCGTCGGTCGCGCACACCTCTGCTTCTTCCTCTTCGTCCTCGTCAGAAACGACGTCTTGATGGTGAGCGGAGGCTTGGCGGGGCGGCGACGGGGACCGGTTGAGGGAGGATGCGGTCGACATCGAGAGCTCGAAAGCTCTGGCCTCCTCGATGGCCCCGGCCAGGGTCAGGTCTCTCCGGGCCAATAGCCTCTTCCGGAGCTTGTTGTCGCGGACTCCTCTGATAAGCTGCTCGGTCAGGGAGTCCTCGAGGAATGGCCCGAATATCGCCGGGACGGCTGCTGCCCTTAGGGCGGCCACGTACTCGCCGATGGTTTCCCCTGGCATCTGGTATCGGTCCCGGAACTGGATCCGGAACACGAACTTCAATGGTTCCGGTGCATAGTGGTTCTTGAGGGCCAACTGTAGTGCTTCCCATGAGACGTCCAGGATTGGTGTTGGATCCACCAGGGACTGGGCCACTTCGTAGACCTTGGCTCCGCAGTGGGTGAGGAAGAACACCTTCTTCCGCTCCGGTGCTATCTCTCCCAGTTCCGCAGCTAGCAGGGAGAACTCAAAACGGTCCATATAGCAATTCCATCTCTCGTCCTTCGGTTGGAAGGGAGCCGGTGGAACGTAAGCAGCCATGGCGAGGTGCCTTCGTGAGAGGTGGCTCTGGTGTGTGTGATGGTTCTGGTCCGTTCCTCAAAATCCCACCTTCGTCGCCAGTGTTAGATCCGGAGATCAGGGCGCGGGAGTGAGGACACGGAAGCCATTAAGGGTGAACCAAACAACACGTCTGTTTATTGTGGTTAGCACAGACAACAACAACAACGGCTGGGTCAGCAGGGGATTAAATACCCTGCTTGACCCAGCCCACTGACCAATGGGTAGCGGCGATTTTCCCGCCGCTAGGACATTTAAATATCTAACAGTCTGCAAGTGGAAGGACATGAAAGTCAATTTCTGGTTTTGAAAATGGGGGTGGTGGTGTACTTGTGTATATGCCCTGGCCTATTTAAAAGATATTTAACTACTCCTGGAGGCTCCTGGGTATTGTGATCCATAGACTATTTCATGTTGGAGATTTCCGTCACTGCAACTCTTGTTTCACAAGTCATTTGCACAATTTGATAACATGCCTGTTGTATGACTGACTTTGTGTCTAGTTGTGCAGTTGGCTGTGGAACTAATTGTGCAACAGGCACATCATCAAAGGGCACAACAGCTTACATAACATTACTTGCATAGGTGGAAATCCTCAACAGGGTACTAGCCCATAAAAGTAATGTTTCCAAGCTCCAGTGGTTCCTGGCTGGCTACTGGTAGTTCAACACACATGTCTATTTTTATTTCCAACATTGTTTTTCTTTTGCCACTGTTGTTTTATTCTCCCCCCTCCCCCATCTGCAGTTAGAAAGAGATTGGATGAGACATATTTTCCACTGGTATGAAGAGGAAAAGTACTGTTCTGGGTTTTATCGGGTCTCAGTGCTTAGGATTGCACTGTTAAGTAAATAATAGAACAAGACAGGGACATTCATAGGTTTTGCTCCCCTTTAACCAAGGTGAGGTGATCCATCTTAGGTGGCCATTAACGCTACACTTGCTTTGTGTTGTGAAGCCCACTGCCATTTTACATTCTGCTTATGAGACAAACACTGCTGTCGCGGGTGCCCACACCCACAGTGTTTACTTCTGCAGCTCTTATGTCTCAAATTATGTTAATTTGAATCTCACTGCTAGAATTTCAAGCACAGAGCTTAGTGTCTCCTCTTTTCATTTTGTTTTATATTATTGAGGCAGATGTTCTACATTACGTGCATAAATCTTGAAGATGAGCAAAACCATATGTTCAGGTTTTGATGTGGAGTCAGTCACACAGGCGTTGAAAGTAATATGATTCAGCAAAGGGTCTGAAGTGACTTGAAATGGTTTTCTGATGCCATTGGCCTATTTCTTAGCAATGCAGGATCATCACACATCTTATTAGCTTCCCAGAAATCTGTGAAATCTTGAGCTCAGATGGTTTCTGTCAGGCACAGAAAGAGCTATGCAAGTTAACCCTTACTGTGAACAAGTGAGGGAAAATTGACATTAGCCATACATATCCTATGGCAGTGATGGCAAACCTTGGCACTCCATATATTCTTGAACTTCAATTACCAGAAGCCCAAATCAGCACTCCTGCTGATCAGGGCTTCTGGGAATTGAAGTTCCAGAACACCTGGAGTGTCAAGGTTCTCCCTCATTGTCCTATGGTATGATTTGTCAATGAGCCAATGCTGGAGATCCAAAATAAATATTTAGCCAGTTTGATAAGCAAATTTGGTCAATTGTTTGGGGGGTGGGTGTACTTGATATGATCTTTCTTTGCAATACAGTAATACCTCGGATAACGTTTACCTCAGATAGCGCTAAAATCACATAACGTTAAGTAGTCTGGGGGGAGAATTGCATTGAATAACGTTAAGATCCTATGGGATGCATCGGATAACAACCGCTAAAGCCTGCGTGGTTACAATGTATCTCTATGGAGTTCTAACGTTATCTGATCCATCCCATAGGATTCTAATATGCATCGGATAACACTAAAAATCGGATAACACCAAGACTTGTGGAACCAAGTTTTAGCATTATCCGAGGTTTTACTGTACATGTTTTCTTTTGAACAAACAGCTCTTGCCTAAACAAATTAGAATTGTGATATTCTTGAAATCAAACTACAGTATATGTTACTTCAAAGCAGGGGAAGGAAAGATGAGGCTTTCCAGATATTAAACCATAAATCCCATGTTCCTTCTTGCCATACTAGATGAGGCTGGTGGAAATTGGGAGGGGTCACCAAGGACTGTAGGTGCACATACGTGCCAAGCGCTGTAGGTGTGAATGTAAACTGAGCACTGTAGGCACACATGCACAGTGGGAGAACCGGCAAAAAGGTAAGGCCCCGAGGTGGTTCCCCCCAAAAGCTGATACCGGTTCTCCGGAACACTGAGAAAACCTACTGCCAGTTCTGGCGAACTGGTGTAAACTGGCTGCTGCGCATCACTGTCTGTACCTACTGTAGGCTGTGCTAAGCTGAAACTACATAAAGGCTACAAAACCAGAACACATTACAAGTAAGAGATGGAGAGAAATATACCCTTTCCTTTTTTCTTTTTTCTTTTTTGTCGGTTGGGGGCTGCAAACTGTTTATCACAAACTGCTGCTTCTTTGAGCTCCTAGGAACAGAAAATGCCAGTTAGTTACCAGATTGGGAAAGGGAGGGTTGAGATGTCAGGAATAGCTGGGGGAGGGTCTCAAAAATGGCCTTTGGTGTAAGTGACTAATAAATTGCATTTTGCACACCCTAGCATAGGCAATATTGGGTGGGCTAAGGGTGTTGGTGTTCTGTGAGAAAATCATTGGCTCAAGTTTTGAAAAGGACTTTCCAATTTTTACACATTTCTTTTCAAGACTTCTGGAAGGGATTTGAGAATTACTGTATTATGTTGGAGTTTAGGGGGAGGGAAGCAAAATTTGATATATCCTTCTAGGCCAGGGGTCTGCAAACTTGGCTCTCCAGGTGTTCTTGGACTTCAATTCCCAGAAGCCCATGTCAGTACACCTGCTGATCAGGGCTTCTGGGAACTGAAGTCCAAGAACATCTGGAGAGCCAAGTTTGCAGATCCCTGTTCTAGGCAAGTGATGGTGAACCTTGGCACTCCGGGCGTTCTTGAACTTCAATTCCCAGAAGCCCTGATCAGCAGGAGTGCTGATTTGGGTTTATGGTAAGTCCAAGAACACATGGAGTGTCAAGATTTGCCATCACTGTTCCAGGCAGATGAATTTAAGTGTTGGATTCTTTAAAATTCTGGGCTTGAATGCTAATCTATGTAACTATGTCTGAGTTAGTCAATTATAATTGCTACCTCCTCTTATTTTTCTCAGGCTCTGCCTCTGTGTCTTTTACAGTATAATGAACCTCTCATTGCTGGGAGCAGCTGTACTTATTAAATGTGGCCAAAACAGCCCACTTCTATTTCTGATACAAATGTTCAGATAGCTTCATTAAAATGATGGAAAGAAACTGAGATTTTGAAACAAAACTGAATGCAAGAAAAAGCAGATTTGAGAGATTTGCCCATCAGTATTAATAATGCTGGTTTTAATAATAATGATACTGGTTTTAAGACTGAGTAGGTGGAAGAAGTCTTTGGACTTGCAGATGTTTCGAACTACAACTCACAAAGTGTCATACCATTGTTCATACTTGTTGTGACTTCTGGAGCTGAAGTTGCAATTTTTAAGAGGGCCAAAAAATTCCCATTTTTGTTGTAGTGTAATGCAAAGCACATAGTCAGGCACTTAATATATCAATCTTGCCATGAAATAATGTTCATACAGATTAATATGCCTACTCAATTCTCTGAATAACCAGAACAGTTTATTTATAGCAGTAAACCTAAAAATCTTGCCCTTAATTATGATTATGAATAATCATAGACTTGGAAAAATCAGTTATCCCCAACAGCTCTACAAATGTATCTGCTAGATGGGCTTCCAAATGTTTGTTTATAAGAAATATTTTTTTACAATTGTTTTATGCTTTATGTGTGCATTTGCAAGACAGGTGATCCTACAGGCACAGGAATGATAAATGGAGGCCTTTTGTAGCCTTAGACCCTTCTGTAAGATAAAGGTAAAGCTCACCCTTCCGTGAAAGCCAGCCGTATCCGACTCTAGGGTTCTGTGCTCATGAACTGTTTCATAGTTCATTTGTTTCAAAGTGAATATCTTCCAATCAAGACAGTTTGCAACCCCAGACATGCTTAATTTCAGTAGTAGAGTGGTATTATACTCCTTCAGGGCATTATCTGGGCCTAAGATTTATCTGGGCCTAAGATGCCGAGCCGCCTCCTTCCACCCTGAGGTCCCACCCAGGCGGGAGTTTCAAAAGGCAAGAGCTGCCGTGCCTCACCTCCGCCAGCAACACCTGCGCCGGGGGAGAGAAGCTGATGCAGCCACCACTACGCTCGCACGCCGAGCCGCCCCCTTCCACCCTGAGGTCCCACCCAGGCGGGAGTTTCAAAAGGCGAGAGCTGCCGTGCCTCACCTCCGCCAGCAACATCTGCGCCGGGGGAGAGAAGCTGATGCAGCCACCACTACGCTCGCACGCCGAGCCGCCTCCTTCCACCCTGAGGTCCCACCCAGGCGGGAGTTTCAAAAGGCAAGAGCTGCCGTGCCTCACCTCCGCCAGCAACACCTGCGCCAGGGGAGAGAAGCTGATGCAGCCACCACTACGCTCGCACGCCGAGCCGCCCCCTTCCACCCTGAGGTCCCACCCAGGCGGGAGTTTCAAAAGGCGAGAGCTGTCGTGCCTCACCTCCGCCAACAACACCTGCGCCGGGGGAGAGAAGCTGATGCAGCCACCACTACGCTCGCACGCCGAGCCGCCTCCTTCCACCCTGAGGTCCCACCCAGGCGGGAGTTTCAAAAGGCGAGAGCTGCCGTGCCTCACCTCCGCCAGCAACACCTGTGCCGGGGGAGAGAAGCCGATGCAGCCGTCGCTACGCGCGCACACCGGGTCGCCTCCTTCCACCCTGAGGTCCCACCCAGGCGGGAGCTTCAAAAGGCGAGAGCTGCCGTGCCTCACCTTCGCCAGCAACACCGGGCCGCAAACCCCGCCTCCGCGGGGTTTTTAAATCCAACAGGGTGGCAGGGCTGCTTAGCCCCTCTATTGCCGCCACAGACTTGGGCGCCGGATGCCGGGCGGAGACGCCGCCGCGGTCGCCGTTCCTCCCGCCCCTTGGTCTTGGGGCACCTGGCCGCAAGCCCCGCCTCCGCGCGGGTTTTAAATCTAACAGGGCGGCAGGGCTGTTTAGCCCCTCCATCGCCGCCACGGACTTGGGTGCCGGATGCCGGGCGGGACCATCTGACCCCACTGCTGTTGTGGCCACCAGCGGCGGCAGTGGATGGACAGTCCCAGGAGCAGGGTTGGGGAAACGGATGGGGGTTCCAAGGAAGGACCTGCCAGCCAGCAGGGGGGGACTGGGCGCTGCCGGTTGGGCCTGAGGGGTTTCATGAGGCCCAAATTGGTGTAGTGACGGGCATGGGGTGTTACGGCGGGTTCCAAGGGGCGGGCCGCACTCGGAGAACGCGGGCCAGATGTTTGGTTGCTGTCCCGTGTTCTGGCCCCTTGGCTACACCTCTAGGTCCTGTGCAGCCGGTCAAGAGTGACCCCTCCTTTAGGCTGCTGCTGGTGAATGCCAGATCGGTCTGCAACAAGGCCCCTCTGCTTGCAGATACGATCTTGGGGGAGCGGGCCGATCTGACATGCATCTCCGAGACCTGGCTGGTGCCTGAGGATGGGGTACCCCTGTCTGAACTCTGCCCGGCCGAGTTCGGTGTTTGGCACCAGCCTAGGGAGAGGGGAAGGGGCGGTGGTGTCGCCGTAGTAGCCAGGGAGTCCCTGGGAGTGGCCAGGGCCACGGCTCCACATATTCCGGGTTGTGAGGCCCTGTTCTTGCGTGTGGGCCCTAAAGGTCAGTTGGGAGTCTTGCTCGTGTACCTGCCTCCCTGCAGAGTAGCAGACTCCCTGCCTGAGCTCCTTGAGGTGGTCTCCATGCTGGCGTTGGAGACCCCCAGGCTGATGGTGCTGGGGGATTTCAATTTGCCGTCATTGGGGATCGGCTCTGAGGTAGCTCGGGAGTTCATGGTTTCCATGGCAACCGTGGGCCTGACCCAGGTAATCCAGGGCCCTACCAGGAGCAGCGGCTACACCCCAGATCTGATCTTTTTGTCGGAGCCGTGGCAGAGTGATCTGAAAATACAGAATTTAGACATCACTCCTGTGCCATGGTCAGATCACTATCTGGTGACTCTGGACTTCCTGGGGGCGAGACTTCACCGTAGGGAGGCAGGGCCGATTAAATGGGCCCGCCCCCGGCGACTAATGGATCCAGAAGGATTCCAACGGGAACTGGGGTGTTGTCCTCTTGACCTGCGAAGTGGTTCATCCGAAGCCCTTGTCGATTCCTGGAATAGGAAAGTGACCGCAGCTTTGGATGTAATCGCGCCACTACGGCCTCTCCACGCTCGTGGGGGTCGATCTGCCCCTTGGTTTACAGAAGAGCTAAGGGAGCTGAAACGAGCTAAGAGACGCCGAGAGCGCCGCTGGGTGAAGACCCGGAGCGAGTCCGATCGAACACTGGTTAGAGCTGCTATTAAAGACTACCTAGTGGCGATGGGGTCGGTGAAACGTCAATATTTCACCGCCCTCATTGCCTCCGCAGATAATCGCCCAGCGGCCCTGTTCCGGGTGACCAGGTCCCTCCTTGGCAAGGAGGGGCCGGGCCCTGGTTGGCAGGGGTCTGCTGATGTTTTTGCTGATTATCTAGCAGGGAAAGTCGCTCAGATCCGCTCGAAGTTTAATCCCGGCGTGGAAGGTACTGAACTGGGGTTGACCAAGGCACAGTCTAGCCATGTTATCTGGGATCAGTTCGAGCCAGTTGGCCCTGAGGAAGTGGACAGGCTTCTTGTATCTGTCCGCGCCACGACCTGTGCACTGGACCCATGCCCTGCCTGGTTAATTAAAGCTACCAAGATTGTGGCAGGTGGCTGGGTCGAGGCGATTATTAATGCTTCATTAAAAGAGGGGCATTTTCCAGCACCATTTAAACATGCTTTAGTGCTCCCCCTCTTGAAAAAACCTTCCCTCGACCCTATGGTAATTTCCAACTACCGTCCAGTGTCTAACCTACCTTTTTTAGGTAAGGTCCTGGAAAAAGCTGTGGTGCAGCAGTTACAGGATGTCCTGGATGAAGCGGATTATCTGGACCCGTTTCAGTCAGGATTCAGGCCCGGATATGGTACTGAAACTGCACTCGTCGCTTTGGTGGATGATCTCTGGAGAGAGCGGGATGGAGGGGAGCCGTCTGTCCTTGCTCTCCTCGATCTCTCAGCGGCTTTCGACACTGTCGATCATGGCATCCTTCTGGGAAGGCTCCGGGGTTTGGGGATCCAGGGCACAGTGTTGTCCTGGTTTTCCTCATTCCTGAGGGACAGGACCCAGTCGGTGTGCCTGGAGAAGGAGGAGTCCAGCCCTAGGCCCCTGCAGTATGGGGTGCCTCAGGGCTCGGTACTCTCTCCTCTCCTATTTAACATCTACATGAAGCCGCTGGGTGAGATCATCCGTTCCCACGGGGTACGGTATCATCAGTATGCTGATGATACCCAGTTGTACATCTCAGCCCGTAGGGACCCAAGCGGTGCAGTGGAAGTCCTTTCCAGGTGCCTGGAGGCTGTTGAGGTCTGGATGGGGGAAAACGGGCTACAGCTGAATCCCGGTAAGACTGAGTGGCTATGGGTAAGGGGCCCCGCGTTGACACGGGAGTTACTAGCTTTGGTTCTGGATGAGGCAGTTCTGCCCCAAACAGACCCGGTGCGTAATCTGGGGGTCCTCCTGGACTCACGGCTACTGTTCAATGAGCAGGTGGCAGCCGTGGCCAGGAGGGCTTTTGCACAACTTCGTGTAATACGCCAGTTACGCCCGCTCCTCGACCGGGACGCCTTGCTTATGGTCACGCACGCTTTGGTCACCTCCAGACTTGACTACTGTAATGCGCTCTACATGGGGCTGCCCTTGGTGACCATTCGGAGACTGCAGCTGGTCCAAAATGCGGCAGCCCGGGTAGTGATGGGGCGCGGGCGTTATGCTCGGGCCTCTCCACTGCTTAGGGAGCTGCATTGGTTGCCAGTTTGTCTCCGGGTGCAATTCAAGGTGCTGGTCATTACCTTTAAAGCCCTATATGGTAGTGGGCCAGGATACCTAAGAGACCGCGTCACCCTAAGAACATCTGTCCGTCCCACCAGGGCGGATCGGAGGGGCTCTCTCGTTGTACCATCGGCTAGGGAGGCTCACCTCGCTAGCACCAGGAAGAGGGCCTTCTCCGTGTTCGCCCCGGCCCTCTGGAACCTCCTCCCAACTGAGCTGCGCATGCAGACAGAGCTCCTGTCCTTCCGGAAGAGCTTAAAGACCTGGCTGGCAGGACATGTGTGGGGTTCCAGGGATGTGGGATCCCATGTGGGGTGGTTAGTCTAAGGATTTTACCCTTCTGATGACACCCCCAGATACTGTTTTAGTCTATGAATTTTTAAATTTTTTATTGATGTGTTTTAACTTGGGTTGTAAGCCGCCCAGAGTCGGGCTTGCCCGATTGGGGCGGGTTAGCAAGTATGAAATATAAATAAATAAATATAAATAAATAATCAGCCCCCTGTTTCTTCTAACCTTGCTATCTTTAACGCTGTATTGTCAGTAATTAATGTAATGAATTTGTACAAGAGCTGACAGCTGACTGATTTGGGTGGTTAGATAGCCGTCTCTTCTTTGACAGACCCTCTCAGACATCTAGTTGACCATTTGCTTGGTCTGGATTGTAGAAATAGCTGAAATGGCACTTTTTGAGCTGACTATTGAATGATAAATTTTTATCTTCTGGACTGCAGTTCTGAGAAATCCCTTAGGCTGCAATGATAGTGGACTAAATGTCCTAGAACAAATGGCTATGCAGGATGGGAGCTTCTGAACTTTATTGTCCAAAAGTTATATTTTGTAATTACTGACAATGTGTCACACATGACAAAAAAATATTTAAAACTGATCCTGCCTGTTTGGTACAAGATTAGTTAAATTCAATTCTACTCCTCTCAACAGAACTATAGATTCCTATTGGAGCCAGAATCCTATCAGACTCACACAGTACAACTCAGAAATTATGTGACCCATATGTACAATTGTGCAGACTGTCATGAGCTTTGACATGACCCAGTCTTGTGCTCAGTTGTGCAGTTGATCACATTCCCAGGCATGCAATAGATGGCCAGAAAAACACTTGTGCAATCACCCTTGAGCAAACTATCTTTTGCAATAAGCTTTCAGCCATCGAAACACTTCATTCTTTAAGTTTCATTTCTAACTGCAAAACATGGTATGAATATTCTTTAAGCCACCTGCTCTCTGCACTTCACACATGCATACCCAATGCCTCGCAGACCATATATCCCTCATGGCTTTTCTCCATATGGTCTACAAAACCCTGGGAGATACCATCCATTTATCCCTATTCCCCATCTGATCAGCCACCCGCTGGATGGCAAAATAAAGATCTTGCTCAAAATGACTTCCCAGGAAAGGATTTAACCTTTGCTTCCTCTCCAGGCTTCTTCATGCCCACAAGATCATTTTATTATATTGCCTTTCTTCTTCCATTCTGTTGGCTGACACGCTGATATATGTAGCTGGGGGAGCAATAGCTGTTTTGATCTGCAGGGCCCAGACATACTAGGGAAGTACAAACCTGTAGCCATCCCATTCCATACATAGCATTTCTGACTCACGAACAACATTTCTATATTGATTCTGAAATTACTTTTCTGTGCTTCCTCCCCTTCTGCAGCTAGTTGGCTGACTTGCCCTCGTTATTCTAAACTCCCCTCTCCTTGATTAAAATTGAAGATGCTTGGCAATGAAAATACCCTATACCCTTTCCAGTAGCTGATGCTGCTGTAACAAATATCATACCTGGGTAAGTGACTGAAGGAGGACTTACTGTTGTCAGTGCATAATTGCCATGGCTGTCTTCTTTTTTCCTTTTGGCAGATGCGGGAACAAGGAGTAGTTCCTCCAACATACTAAGCAGGGACATACATTGTCCATCTTAAACACATATTCAGTGTGAAACACATACAAACTCCTTCAAAATGAGCTGTAAGTGGAAAGTTACTATCAGGGTGTGGTGTCTTATCAAGTAAATTAGCAGATGTGTTGCCAGGGCATGGCTGATTGTTCTGGAAACTCAGATACTTGTGCAAATAGTTGGGAATCTTGGGCTCTTTGACGCCTTTTCTATGAGATTTGCTAGGGTGTATTCACTGTCTGCAGCTGGGTTTATGGATTGGGGGAGTACTGTGTAATATTACAAGTGTGTTACCCATGCTGGAGGAGTACAACAATAACATGATCATGTCCCCAGTTCAGATGTCATGGGCAAACTCATTCCATTATTCAGATATCGAGCATTATTGTCTGTAATATGTTCTGAATGTAGTGGTCAAAGTCTAAGATAGTGATTAAATGGTGGTGGTTTATAATTTCTATTCCATTTTGTTTCTTTGCTCCTGTCCTGACTGAGCACATTTTGGATATGGCAGTCATTTTGCTGGCATATCAGCAGCAGTGTATCACTAGTTTCAGTATAACTCACAGCATGGACTACAACTCTCACAGTCCTAGCAGGAAGATAGTGGCATAACTGCAAGGCTAGGTTGCTTTGCCCCTTGTTCTTTTGGGAAACTGAATTCAGTAAGTAAGAGTTTTTACTAAATTCAAAAGCCGATGACCTCCAATTATGAGTGGACCCATTGCATCAGTATACTGAAATGTAATTCAACACTTGTGCAAATCCCATTGAGTTAATGGTTCTACTATGTTTGGGATAGCAATAGCAATTATACTTATATACCAACCCATAGCTCATAGTGCTCTCTCTAGACGGTTCACAAAGTAATCAACATTTTGCCCAAAGCTTGCTGGGTCCTCATTTTACCGATCTCGAAAGGATTGAAATCTGAGTCAACCTTGATCTCCATCAGGATTTAACTCACAACATGAGCATACTTTTGGCTGCAGTATAGCAGTTTTAACCACTGCACCACCAGAATGCAAGGGATCTTAAACCTATGAAGTAATACAATTAATATTTAAGGGAAAAAACTTAAAAGAAACTTGCAGCTCCAAGAAGAGAAGAAACCACGAGCAGCCCCCAATTCAGCAGCTTATTTGCCATAAAAATCCATCAAGATGAACTGTATAATGTGAACTTTATCCAAACTGTGGATTTTACTTAATGCTGTGTGTAGTCTAATATACTCGAATACACATGATTGAAACAAAGAATTCGTTTTACAAATCTGAGACAGGGTACTATTCAAGCAACAACTCATGAGAGAAAGCTGTATGGGTAACTTTCTGCTTTATTTCAAGAACTTGTCACATTTTCATATTTGGTGTCCTCAGCATATAAAGCACACATTTTATGTCAGAATGAGAGTTACTTATGCAGGCCATCCAGAGAGAGAGAGAGAGAAATTCCACAGGAAGGGTTAGATGCAGCAATGCAGCTCAAACTTCTGATGACGCAACTAAAATTCCAGTTGATGGAAAGCCTAAAGTATACTCTGGCCCCCAAATGCTTTGTGATTAAATGCAAAACAGTCTGGAGCCTGAAGTGACCTTGCTTCAACAATCCAGTGTGTTAGAGTTCCAGCTATTCCATTTGGGCTGATGCTCTCGTAATCCAATACCAAAGGTGCCAGGATAAATAGAATAATCACATATTGGTTTTGGAAATTCTGTGTAGAAAACTGATTTGCCCTAGCAGAAGCGAATGCAGGGAGATAAACCTCCCTATTGAAAGCCAGCTGTCAGAGAAGGAATGGTTAGGTTTTCCAGGCTAAGTGTTGAAGAGTGGTACATGCCAATGGAAAGAGGGAACATGCTTGCGTTGGCCAAGGCCTAGGCAGTCTGTAAACTGTAACACTTGTCTGTTACGAATGAGTTTAGACAGAAACCCAGGGGAGAAATAGCTTCTTTGCTTAATATTGACTTTGTGTCTTAATCAGACACAGACTTGCCACATCCCCTCAATAGTCACGTTAACCAAGCCCAACTACATGGTGACTCTGTGTACTGTTGTGTAACCCTGATCTCATCTTTATTTTCCCACTATCTGTGGCCCTCATGGACAGAACAAGTCCATGGACAGATGTTTTGAGTTCCTGGCCTGAGTATAATGAGAGTGAGAGGAATATTATGAGCAGAATCCTCAACGCCGACATCGCAACAGGACTCCATATTCAGCCTCAATTCCTCTGGCTTCTCAACAGCCTAAACCCAGGCACCAGGAGCAGTGTTTGTTAATCTGGATCCTAGGCAGGCACGCCAACCGCCAATTCAGTTACCTCAACATGGAGCCAATGAGACCATGGCTCGGACACAGGGAGAATTTCCCACTTCTCCACCATTGGAGGCAGACGTCATGCTTGTAGATGTCACCGCCATGGGTCATCCTTGGCTTCCTTTTTTTTTAATTTTTATTGAAAATTTTATCACATACAAAAAGAAAGTAAAGAAAAACAAATACTAATACAAATTTAAAATACTGTACATAAATACATAATTCGCACATTATTTCCATAATACCAATTTCATAAACAACCTTTACAACCTGCTTCCAGTACAATCATTATCTTCTTAACATTCTTCTCCTTTCAACACCCTGTGCTATTTACAATATCTAGAGAAGTTACAATTGACCCAACCTCATTTATATCTTCCAAAAACTAATTTGATCAGGTGCTGCCTTTGTACTTTTATCTTTATACAATGATTGTTCTTGGCTTCCTTATCCCCTCAGCGAAAATGTCTAAGGGGCCCCCAGAACTTACTTGAGAGAATCAGCCCCAGACACAAACCCTTCACTCCTCCTCAGCTTCCTCTGCTCTGACTTCTCCTCATGCAGAGGAGCCCCTGGGTTCTAACTATTGTCCTCCATAGAATTTGTGGAACTGCCTCCAAACTGAGATCTATTCCCCCCCCCCCCGTACTCACCCAAGAGGTATCAACCCTGTTTTGCAAGGAAGCCATACACAGAGTTCCTGCGACAGAAATCCTCTGGGGCTTTTATTCCAGGTATTTCATGGTCCCACAAGGGGCCTTCATCCCATTTTGGACCTGAGGAGCCTAAACAGTTTCATAGAAACTTGGAAGTTCTGCATGGTCACTTTGCAGGCAATGTTGCGCCTTCTCCTTCAAGGTGCTTGGTTCACTCCCATAGATCTGACCAATGCCTACTTCCATGTGGCTATCAGGGAACATCATCGCAAGTTCCTAAGATTCATGGTGTCTGAAAGGGCATACAAATTCAATATACTCCCCTTTGGCCTATCCATGGCTCCAAGGATCTGTATGAAGTGTATTGCTCCTGTCATTGCCCACTTCAGAACTATGGGGATACAAATTTACCCCTGTATAGACAAATTGACTCATTGTATCTGCTCAAAAACCCTGACAGAACATGATGTACATGTTGTCCTGTCCCTCCTAGGGGACCTTGGACTCAAGGTCAACCTAAAGAAGACTTCCCTCATCCCCACTCATTCAATTCAGTTCATAGGAGCCATCCTAGACTTCACTCTAGGGCATGTGTTCCTTCCCCCCAAGAGGAAATTGGTCATCCGTCAAATGATGGCAGCCGTAATCTGTTCAGGACGCCTGACCACCGTCATGATCCAGAAACTTCTGGGCCTTATGGCCTCCACCACAATGGTCCTTTACCATGTGAGGCTTCGCATGTGACCACTGCAAAGTTGTTTCCTCTCTGCCTACGACAACCTCACAGAACCTCAGTCCAAACTATTGCATCTGCAACCCTGCCTTGCACTACAGTTGACCTGATGGATAGAGACAGACAATCTCTCCCAAGGTTGAACCTTCAGGGACCTTCATCTACAGGTCCAACTGACCATGGATGCCATCAGCATTGGTGGGGGGGGGGGGATTGCCAGGGCCTTCACATCAATGGGGCATGGCTCCCTTGAAAAGAAACCTGCACATCAATAAATTGGAATTGTTGGCAGCATTCAAGGCCTTCAGGGCTTTCCAGACCTCTCTGATAGGACATGTAGTGCAAGTGGTGATGGACAATTCCACCACTATGCACTACATCAACAAGCAAGGGGGAACACATTCAAAACGCCTCCTCACTCTGACCATTCGGTTGTGGGACTGGTGCAGCCAGAAGGTGATTTTCCCCATAGCCATACATTTGGCAGGTCAACAGAACATATTGGCAGAAGCCCTGAGCATATCGTGCACTCAGACACATGAATGAGAACTCAGTCATCACGTTTATGTTTGCAAATGGGAATCTGTGACTCTTGACCTCTTCGTGTCTTGTCAAAACAGAAGGTGGCCAAATTCTCCTCCCAAGTGGGAAGGGATCGTGACACTCTCTGGGAGATGCATTCCTGGTGGATTGGACCCAGGACCTAGCCTATGCCTTCCTGCCCCTGCCACTCCTGAACAGGGTAGTCTCCCTCCTAGCAATCCAACTTGTCAATGTCATCCTGATTGCCCCTTGGTGGCCCAGGCAGATGTGGTTCGTGACCCTCCTACAGATCTGCAATCAGTACAGACATCTACCCAAACACCCAGATCTACTGTCTCTAGGTCCTCACAAATTACTCCACCCGGACCTAGATATCCTTCACCTGATTGCTTGGAGAATTGTCCTTCATTCCTCCAAATACTGAAGGAATCCACTAAACCAGGAATTCTCAACCGTTTTCAGCCGGGGGCCAGGTCACGCTCCCTCAGACAGCTTCGGGGGTTGTATAGCCATTTTGTCCTTCTTCCACTACATGGCACTTCCTGGTGTGGTGGAGGTGGTGGTGGGCCACATGAACTGGTGCTGTGGGCTGCATCCAGCCCATGGGCCGCAGGTTGAGAATCCCTGCACTAAACCTTCCACTTACAGTCTCTATGTATACAAATGGGCTACATTTCAACAATGTCCCCTGTCTGGGAAAGTCTGCTGTGTCTCCACATTTGCCCACAGTTCTCAAATTTCTGCTCCATTTTAAAGAGTCAGGCTTATCCATGTCCTCTCTGAGAGTTTATTTGTCAGCTATTATTTCTTTCCAATCCTCTGACTCTACTGCTAAGAACTCTATTTTGAAAAGGGTTTTGAAGGGTTTGAACAATGTGTACCCTGATGTGCACAGGTCTCAGCCTCAGTGGTCTCTGCCCCTGGTTTTATACCAACTAACCTATGGCTACAACTGGCCTTCATCTTCTTACTTTTAAAACAACTTTCCTTTTAGCTATCACTTCAGGCCACCAGGTGAGTGAGCTAGCTGCTCTCCGGTAGGACCCGCCATACACCCATTTTTTTTCCTGACAAGGTGATACTGCATACAGACATTTCCTTTTTGCCCAAAGTGGTCACTCCTTTCTACCTTCAACAGCCTCTTGTTCTTCCAATCTTTTTTCCTTCAGTTGGAAAGATCACTGCACACCTTGGATGTCACACGTGCTCTGTCATTTTTTCTTGACTATACTAATGACTTTAGAAAGACACAGAAACTCTTTGTTTCCTATGCTGGGAGGTGTAAGCGTCACCCTATCTCCTCTCAACGTGTGGAGATGATTTTTTTGTCCTATAAGTTGGTCAAGCATGACCCCCCCTGAGGGTTTGCATGTGCACTCCACCAGGGATTTTCCCACCTCCTCTGCGTTTGCACAAGAAGTTCCCTTACCAGACATCTGTCAAGCCACTACCTGGTCCCAGCTGTCTACCCTCATATGACACTACACGCTGGATGTGAGACAATCGCAACAGGCAACATTTGGCAGATGGATCCTTTCAACAGTTCTACAACGACATCTCTGCATCCAGTAAGTAAGCTTGCTATTCACCCATTAGTGTGTGTTCACAGGCACCATGAAGAAGGAGGACAGGTTACCTACCTGTAATTGTAGTTCTTCGAGTGGTCTCCTGTGAATTCACACATCCCGTCCTACCTCCCCACTTATATTATTTTATAGCTGTCCAGACTCTACTGGCAGTGTTAAAATTTTGAAACTGAAAGGGGGATTGAGGCAGGATGCAGGCACAGGGCACGATGGGATGAGTTTCAAACTCTTAAAGCTATAGAAGACCTAACTACTCCATCCATGCATGGATAAAACCCATTAGGAGACCACTTGAAGAACTATAATTACAGGTAGGTAACCTGTCCTTTCCTTGGGTGGCATCTTCCATCCCTCAGAGTTAGGTCCTGAAATCTGAAAGGATGGGTAGATGCTGAGCTTGCTGGCAACCCAATATCAAGAAACTGCAAATCAGAAAGCACAGATTACTCCCCCATCCTTTGGGTGTACTTTGGAGAGTCATACAAAGACCAGTGGGTTAGAGCATTTGGATGTAGAACCAGGGGCAGGAATGTGCATCTCCATAGTGTCTCTGGGAAAGGGGGTAGTCAAGATCACCCAGAATGTATGTGGCTGATGGGTTTAAGTACCGTGCCAGCCATGCTGCTTTGGGGCATGGTATATAGTCCCAGAGTGCCACCAGAAGTAGTGGCTGGTTAACCATTACAGAGCCCCTTATACAGGTGTGCAGATGTGTATTTTTGGCAAACAGCACCTAGAATTCTATGAAACCTGCCTGGGAAATTCTAGGAGCTGCAATCCAAAAAATACAAGTCTGCATAGCTATAGCACTTTATACATAGAAAATCTTGGGAGTATCACCACAATTTTGGGTCAAGTTGATAATGCATAATTATTATTCAGAAGTGGAACCTCAGTGGGATTCTAGCATTCTAAGAGAAAGAGGAAGGTGTCTTCCTATGCACTTTCTCCATGACATGCAGTATTTTTGTGATTGCTGCTGCTTTATTTATGCCCTTGACTACTACATTAAGCAACAGGATTTCAGCCAGGCTGTCAACAGTACAAGACATTTCTCTGGAGCAAAATAAGTAGCTGGGTTGAATTACATGATCCCCCTCTGAAGACACTGGCACCCCAGTGGCGTTTGGTGGTACATTATCCCCATTAATCAGAGTAGCAAGAGATTTGTGATCAGTTACCAGTTTAAATGAATGCAGTTTACACTAATATCTTAGGGAACCTTCACATAACTGTTCGTTTGGAAGACATTCTTTCTCAATCGACATGTGCTGTCTCTGCTTCGGAAAGTATGCAAACACAAAATTCAACTGATTTCTATTGCTGTTCATGTAGTTACCCCAGATTGTGTTGTGTCCAGTGGTGGACTCCAAACGTTTTTACTACCTACTCTGTGAGCGTGGCATGGTGGACATGGCCAGGGGGAAAGCCCTGCATTGCACCCAAATTAGGACCACCTTATTTCAAAACTTGGATGGGCTGGGCCAGCCAGAATTTCTGCTACCGGTTCTGGCAAACTGGTGAGAACCTGCTGGTGCCCACCACTAGTTGTTTCCCATAGCTACTGTCATGTACAATCACCATTCAGTCATAAATTTCCAACACAGCAGAAACTGGGGTTATTTATTTGACTTGTTGAAAAGCAGTCTATCACTCTGGCCCCTAGAGCCATGCAGTATCTTTTTTCAACAACTCATTCAAAGCCTTTAATGCTGCAAATGCAGCAGGTTATCAATACAAGTAGGTTACCATCCCTACTATGCACCTAGGTTCTGTCACATTAGAAGACAGTTCCCATTTTCCAATAACATACAGTATTCCTTATTTGCATTTGGCTTTGCGTCTTTCTTGCTGGTCCATTGCTAGCTAAGAGCAACAATATCCATCTGAACACTGGCTGACTAAACAACAGCATTTTTGTGACAGATGGAAGCTCTATGCAAGTGTGCTTGAGAGTATCTGGAGCTCACATGTATTGAGAAAAGTGGACTGGCTCTATCTCCTGTAATCATGAAAATATGACTGGCTGCTACTGTATATAGCAATAGCAATCACACTTATATCCCACCTCAAAACACTTAGTGCACTCTTTGGGAAGTTCACAAGGCAATTAGCATTTTTGCCCCCAACATTTTACCAACCTCAGAAGAGTGGAAAGCTAAGTCAACCACTGCACCCCCAGGCTTCTTCTGAAGTATTTCTGCACACAAGGCAGAACCCTGATTATTTAGCCCACCTGGAGGGCTCCCAAGCATAGCAGCCCCCACCTTTTCAGATAATTGTATTTCTGTGATTAAAGAGACAACGATAGTACAATCCCCTTAATCCACATTGAGCTCCAAATATGACTGAATGAGGTTAAACCTGACTGGGGTTACATAAGTCTGAGAAATCTAGGATCTGTTGGGCTAATTCTAGAATGTGGTGGCAGGTAGAAAATGGTAATCAGGAAAACCTCGTTCCAGAAGATCACTACTCCACAGAACATTATTGAGGTGTTCAGGTTGCTGCTGTAAATCTCTATAGAAAAAGTTGCCAAAGACTCACAAGCCACAGCATTTGTTTAAAATGTGCACTGTGAGGGTTGCTCCCAAAGTATCTATGGCATGTTAAAAACCCTTTGCACCTGTTCAAATATTTGTTTTGCTCCATTAACTCCTTTTGAATGGCTCAGTCGTGCATGGGGAACCAATCCCACGCATGAACTGGTAAATGCAGGTGCAGGGCTCTTCTTCATAAATTGTGGCCTAGATGCTACTGAGCTTGCCTAGAACAACTGTGATAGAATGACAGGAGTCAGCTTCAATTAGTACCACCACTTTGCACAGTGCTGGTAATCAAGGGCGTAAGAGTCACATATGCAAAGGTATAAAGCATCCCTTCCCTACATGTTTCTTGACAAACAGACTTTATGTCAGAATGTTTAAAAGTTATGTCTTGACTCCCAGAATTCACTGACCAGCACAGCTAACAACTATTCTGGTAATGTGATTCTAGGAGCCATTGTTGGAAAAAGTAGATCAATGTATGGCACTTTAATGTACACAGGGAGTTGTGAAAGCAGGTTGCAGAAGCCTGTGCTCCTTGTTTCACTGGTTCTTAAATCTGTATAACACAAATCAGTGAGTATATGGAGGGCAAAGAAGAAGTTTATGCAAAAACAACAACAAATTTCCTAGAAGCTGCAAGCAAAAGTAGAAATAGCTGTGTTGGCCATAAAAAAATTTCTAAATCCCATAAATGCCTTTAGAGTTGGCCTGATGAAAGTATTACCCCAGTATGATTTTCACAAGTTAGCATTGTTAAACAAATGAATGTTTACTTCATAATTGCAAGCAGTGGAAGAAGAGAGGAAGACACCGACATAACCTTCCTCAAAAATAAAGAATGCTAGGGATTCGCATGGAAATTCAAGGAAGCACTACATGACAACCCAGTCTTAAATCCAAATGGCTAGCTGCTGCTATCAGCCCAATATCAGTCACTTTGGGGGAATTTTCAAGTTTAAAGGTGTTTACTTGCTCTTATCCTGGAAGGTGTATTTTGTATTAGTTGAACAGATTTTGAAGATATGGAGAATCTTATCTGGAGTAGGGATAGATGTGTTTAGCTTTTATCAGTCTAGAGTCAGGCAGTGAAATTCTCTTGGGCAATTTTGATTATTCCTTTGTCTAGCAGAGTATGAGATAAAAGGCAGACCATTGAAGCAGCAGAGAAAGTGTGAGAGAACATTTCAAGTTTCAATTCTATCCTTCTCACAGTGACTAGCAATTTGTATAATTTAAAAAATCATTCTAGAAGCATTTATGAAGGGAAAAGTATGTTTACTTACAGTTACAATCTGTAGTTACAATCAGAATAATAAGAGGGGAAATGTTGCAGACTCCACCCATATGGGAGAGACATAATTCCATGCCTGCCACATGGGACTTGGAATCAACAAGGAAAAAAGAACATTGGAGAAACAAATAGCCAAAGAAGAAGAAGAGGGGCAAACCAGAGGTGGGGGGAAAGTACTTTATAGGTTAGTGGTAAAGGACTATCAGCATAGATTGTGAAAGCCTCCTCTCATTTATACCCACTGTTACCTCATGCAAGATTGTTGCCATCCTAAGATATCATTTCCCACAAACACACCCAAGTTATTGTAAGTTAGGGAGTGGTTTAGACACAAGCCTCTTCTGCTATAAATGCCCTTCCCATGGCAGAACCCATTTTCTGGGGGCTGATTTCAAAGAGCTGCTGTCAGAATGAAAGCCTAGCAGAATTCATCTGCTGATGAAATTGTGCTGCAGAAGAGCTGAAAAAGAGACAAAGGAGCAGCTAAATTACACTGGATCAAGCTTCCAACTTGTCCACTATCCTGGCACAAAGTAAGGCAAGAACAAGAGTAATCCTAAACAACTTCTAACTTCCCAAACAGCTTTTAAAGCTGGGAGATATTTGAATTCATCACACCCTCAGCAGGTCTAAGGGCTGAATCAGCAGGCCACTTGGCTATCTTGGCTGGTTAGGATCACACACTAACAGCGTGACTCTGTGCCTGTTTCTAAGAAGTAAGCTCCATCACCTTCAGTATGACTGGGGCATAGAGTTCTTTGATTTGCTATTATTGATGTTGAACCATTGGGCATGTCTGATGCTGAAGTACTTCGGAAGCAACAGGAGGAAATAACAAATATTCTCTCAAACTATAAAAAATCATTTGGTTTTGCCGCTACCAAAAGTATAATGTTTCAAAATAACATGCCATAAATCAACCCCTATTTATCTTAGACTGGAAATTTCAGAAAAAATTTTTTCCATTATATGCACAGCATGATATGCAAGCATTTTAAAAAGTATCTAATTGTCATTTCTGAGATTATACTAGCAATATTTGTTTGCCTCTGTTCGGTACACCTCTCAGTCAGTGGTGGGTATGGGCCGGTTCGCCCCGGTTCTGTAGAACTGGTGGTAACAATCCCGGGTGGTCTCCTGGGGGGGGGGTAGTAACCTTCCTGAGAAACCACCTGGGGTGGTTATCCTTTTTTTTTAAGGTGACCAGTTCAGTCAACTCACCGGCTGCCCCACTTTGCAGCCCCAAATGGTTGCTGGCGATTGCGTATGCATTAAAATGCCAATTGACGCATGCACACCTCCAGTACTCTGTGCGCATTTGGTATTTTAACTAATGAGCACTCACCAGCAGCCATTTTGGGCTCCAGAGTGGGGCAACCAGCGAGGCCAACAGTGACCTCCTCAGAGATATGGAGGTGGCGGCAGCTGAGGAGGCGGCCCTTGCTCGAGTTGCCACGTGCTGCTGCTGTACCGCCAGGCCAGGGCACCAGGCCAGGCCACAGCACCGTTCACTGCTGCATGCCACTCACTGCTGCTTGCCACCCATGCTGCACACTGCCGATGCCACTCGCGATGCCGCACGACGGCGGAGCACTAGGCCAGGCCGTGGCGTGCCACCAGGCCACGCCACCAGGCTGGACCAGGCCAGACTGTGCTGCCGCTGTTGCAGCCTGCTCCCCAGGGTAAGTGATGACTCAGGTTTGGGTTTAGGATGGGCGGCTGGATGGATGGAATGTGTATTTAATGTGTACTTTTATGTGTTTTCATGTCTGTTTAATGTGTATTTAATGTGTAGTTTTATGTGTTTTTATGTCTGTTTAATCTGTATTTAATTTGTATTTTTATGTGTTTTATGTGTATTTAATTTGTATTTTTACGTGTACTGTATTTTTATGTTTTTTTAACTTTGGCTCCACCCACATCATTGGCTCCACCCATGATGTCATGACATTGGCTCCGCCCATGATGTTAGTTCCACCCACAGTGTGGTAGTAAAAATTTTGGCTGCCCATCACTGCTCCCAGTGTATTTCATGGAGTGTCTGAAATTCACAAAATGGTTCAAGATATCTGTTTTATCATCTATATTTCTGATTTTGGATATAGATGTGGAAAAACACATGGAGTTAGATAGCTCCCTAGCAGCTTCACTGCAGCAGATGCTGATAATAAATGGCTGTCATCAGCATAAACTTTCGTACAGATGTTGCCTCCCATAAAAAAAAATACCAATAATGGAAGCACAAAAATCCAGCAGGAAGTTTTTCAGAAAAGATTGTTCAGGGTAGAAAAGGTTGCCATGATAGCATCCATGTTACCATCCACTGATTGTGAAGTGTTGTATGCAGATGAACTTCCCAACAAATCATGACAAACATCAATAATGTGGTGTTATTATTATTATTATTATCGTTTGTCCAGTAACACTAGTAAGAGACTGATAACATATTGTGTCATGCAATACGAATCGAGGCTACACAATTTGTCAAGTCACACATTAAGGCAGACAGCAAGAGAATGAAGCAAGAGAATGACCTTTGACATTCTCTGAATGGATGTGACATTTTCTGAATGGATATATGGCTCAAGTCCAATGACTCAGATCTAAGAAGAGCTTTATGGCAGGAACAAACAGGGTACGCAAGAACAAAGTCAAATTAGAAAATGGAGGAAAGAGCTCACGAAACAAGGAATATCATTAAAGGAGAATATGGGTGAAGAACTCAACATCCCCTACATCACTTGGAGAACCCTGAATAAATTGAGGGTCACAGTCCCTACCTAAATGTAAGACCTCAACATGCTCAAGTAGGGGCTACTGGCAGAAAGGAAAACACTCTGTGAATGCAGAGACAGAGAATCCAGCTCATTTGCTGGCTTGCCAATTACTATTGAAACATGAGGATTTAAATTTGGAGAGTACCAAAGCCTCTCTTTAAAGAGCTGTCCCCCTTTGGAGTAATGTATGTCTGCCCTATTCTGACCCACCCACATGAGTTTCCCTAGTTGAACAGGAAAGTAGAATTCCTGATTGGCAAATGTATCTAACCAGCCTCTCTCATTTTAAAATTAAAAAAAGGGGGGGGGAGAGGGATAATTTATAAGTAAATAGAAAACCATACACACATTGATATAACTACTGTATTGATGAATGGCAGAAAGGATAGGTATGGCAAGGCAATTCTATATGAACTTCAGATATGAGGTCATTCCCAAGGAGCAGTGTATTTCCACTTAAATCACAGTAATAATGTCTACAGTGATAATATCATGACGATATTAGCCTATATTAGTTTAACTTAGTTTAAATTGAATGTTAAATGAAAATTGGGATCCCGAGGTAGAGATTAGAATACAGAAAAAGCAAGATTGACCTTCATAAAAATGTGACATTTGTTATGCAGTAGAGATCTAACTCTCACTACAAATATCCAAATAGTGATAAGTATTCCCATTGTAGCTATATGGAGTCAAAGCTTGGACACTGACTAAAGCTTCTGAAAAAAGAATTAAAGCTTTTGAAATGTTGATCTACAGAGGCTGCTTAGGATATCATGAGTTGATCAGGAATGGATAAAGAACAAGAACTCTTTAAGACCATTAAGCAAAGAAAGCTCCAATACAATGGTCATGTCTTGAGGAACAACACAAAGTATAGAATCCTCCAACTTGCTCTGCAAGAAAGTGAAGCCCAGGATGTAGATGGACTTCATGACTGAAGAACCTGAGAGACTGGTGTGGCATGTCCTCGGAAGAACTGTTCCGAGAAGTTAAGAACAGGAAGACTATCGCCATGATGATAGCCAATATATGGAATGGATACGGCACCTTAAGAAGAAGAAATTTAAATTAGCATATGAACTATTAAATAAAAATGTCATCTGTTTTTCTGAGGGATGTACTGTTTTTTTTTAAGTGTTCCTTCCCCAAATCTTCCTTTTTGATAATTTCTGGCCTCCTTTGTGACCAAGGAGCACTGATTATACTACTCCCAGCCCAAAGTAATGCTAGCCTCTGTTGATGAGACGTGACAAAGAGCCTCACTACTCTTCCAAAAGCTCACTAGTTGTGTTCCAAGAAATATATGCATTACTTTTAAAAGTTGAGTTTGGACACTTACAACAGTGCTCCCATTCAGAAGACACACAGTCAGATAAGGAAGACATTTTGCCCCATCTGGATGAGCTCTACATTGTGGTATGTTTGCTTCTCACATTGTTCCTTCTCCTTCTTCTGTTCCTTTTTGGCTTTGCTTGTTTGGTTTTTAAAAAAAATTCTGAAAGGTAAGAAAACAACCTATATTTGGCAGAGGAGGAACATTCATTCAAAATGTCCACCAATGGATTTTTGCACCCCAAAGAAGAAAGCAAAAATAATGAATAAACTTCACTTACTACATTGAAATAAATGACTTGACCAGATTTTACATTAAATTTGCAAAAGGAAACAAAATTAGATCACAGTTGTGTCCTTGTCACCCTAAAAATAAGTGGTATGGTGGGTGTGGCCAAGGGGAAAGCCCTGTATTGCACCCGAATTAGGACTACTTTATTTCAAAACTTGGATGGGTGGGGGCAACAGGAATTTCTGCTACCGGTTCTGGCAAACTGGGGCGAACCTGCTGAATCCCACCACTGGTTCTCAACCTTTTAAAGCCGTGGTCTGGGTTATACTCTCTCAGACACTTGAGTGGGCTGGACTGGTGGGTCCCCCTGCTGTAAACATTGCCGTTAAATGTGAATGTGGCTGTCATAAACATGTTTACAACAGCCATGTCGCTATTTATGGCCGTCGTAAATGTGTTTTCTGCGGATGTGTTTATGGCTGTTTCTGCTGTCCACCAAATTATTACCATACATGCTCATGCCTCTTTTCAGCAACAATGCAATTGCCTCCTGCAAATTAATAGCAACATCTTAGATCCAGTGATGGGCAGCCAAAAAGTTTATGACCATACTGTGGGCGGAATCGACGCATGGGTGGAACCAACGTGATGATGTCATGAGTGGAGCCAATGTCATGACATCATGGGCAGAGCCAATGACATGGGTGGAGCCAAAGTTAAACAATACTTAAAAATAGAGTACATATAACAATACAAATTAAATAGACATAAAAAACACATAAAAATACAAATTAAATAGACAAAAACACATAAAATACAAATTAAATACACATTAAATAGACATACAAACACATAAAATACAAATTAAAATACACATTAAATAAACATAAAACACATAAATACACATTAAAATGCACATTAAATAGACATTAAAAACACATAAACACACATTAAAATGCACATTAAATAGATATAAAAACACATAAACACACATTAAATACATATTCCACCCACCCACCCCAAATGCAAACCTGATTCACTTACCCTGGGGAGCAGTCAGCAACAGTGGCGGTGTGGCGGCTCAGTGCAGCCTGGCTCAGCCCAGCCCAGCAGCATGGCCTGCCTGGCAGCTCAGCCTGGCCTGGCCCAGCCCGGCCCGGCAGTGCACCGTGGCCTGGCCTGGTGCAATGGCAAAGCAGCAAACGTCGGTGGCGAGCACCAGCGGTTGGTGGCAATCGGCACCAGCGGTGGCGGTGGCGAATGGCAGTCAGCAGCATTAGCAGCGGTTGACGATCAATGGCGGTTGGCACCAGTGGTGGTGGCAGCGAGTGGCAGATGGCAGGCGGTGGCGGCAGGCGGCACCAGCAGTGGCAGCAAGTGGCAGCATCTACGAGCAGTGGGATTGACAAGCAGTGGTTGGTGGCATATAGCAAGCGGTGGCGGCATGGTGCAGCGGTGTGTGGCAGTGAGTGGCGGTGCTGCAGCAGTGCAGAGCGGTGGAGTGGCACGGGGTGACTCGAGTGAGGGCCACTGCTGCCGCCCCTCCAAAGAGGCCGCTGAGGGCCTCAAGAACCACCCACCCGACCTTCACTGCAACCCAAAATGGCTGCTGGTGAGTGCACATATGTTAAAATATCAATTGTTGCATGCATGCTTAGTACTGGAGGTGCACATGCGTCAATTGGTATTTTAACACATGCACACTCACCAGCAGCCATTTTGTGCTGTAGTGAAAGGCAACCGGAGAGGCAACCAAACCGGTCGCCTCAAAAAAATAGTAACCACCCCGGGTGGTCTCTTGGGAAGGTTGCTCCCCACCCCCCGGAGACCATCCAGGATTGTTACTACCAGTTCTTCCGAACCGGTCCAAATCAGCTCATGTCCACCACTGCTTAGACCACACAGCTCACTTACATAATATTGGTGAATACAAAAGTATTACAATGAAGTGAACATAATAAAGTGAACGGAGCTTTTGTTGATTATTGTCTGGGTGGATTATTAAATGTGAAACAATTAGAATCATAGTATCATAGAATAACTGAGCTGGAGGGGCCTTTTAGGCCATTGAGTCCAATTCCCTGCTCAATGCAGAAATCTGAATCAAAGCAGATATGCCAGATGGTTGCCCAATTCTCCCTTGAATGCTTCCAGAGTTGGAGTGCTCACCACCTCTCAAGGCAGTTGGTTCCACTGCCATACTGTTCTGTTAAGACATTTTTCCTAGTATTCAGCTCATTATTATGTGTCCTGCACTCTGGGCTGATGGAAAACAGATACTGCCCTTTCTCTTAATGGTTATCTTTCAGGTATTTGAAGAGTGCTATCATATACCCTCTCAGTCTCCTTTTCTCAAGGCTAAACATGCCCAGTTCCTTCAGTCTTTCCTCATATGGCTTGATTTCCAGTCCTCTGATCATCCTTGTTGGCCTTCTCTGTACCTGCTCTAATTTATTTGCATCTTTCTTAAAGTCTGGTGCCCAGAATTGGACACAGTACTCTAGATGTGGTTGAACGAATGTTGAACAGAGGGGGACTAGTACCTCACGGATTTTGGAGAGTATACTTCTGTTAATGCAGCCTAAAACAGTGTTGGCCTTTTTTGCAGCCACATCGCACTGTTGACTCATATTTAGCCTGTGATTAACAACAATTCCAAGATACTTCTCAGTCTTGGAATGAGCATTTGCATGCATCAATGCCATCATATGGTTTTAATCAGTGCAAGCCATGGACTACATGTGGTGCACAAAATAATTCAGGTGCCTCAAAGTCTTCAAGAAAGCCTCCCCAATGGCATCCAATAGCTAGCTAGACAAGCAGACAGGCAGAAACACATGTTTTTTTAAACACAGAGCCCCTTCCCTAAGTGGTGGTTTTTCCAACAGACATTTAAATGGCCAAACCCCCCCTCCCCTAAATTTTCTCACTTCCAAATATCAAAACCAGTAATTAACTCCATGGTTTTTTAACTGTCTGGTCCTGAGCCCACTGTCTGGTCCTGCCACATGTCCACATAAATGTCTTCAGATGCAGAAAGCGCTGGCTCTTTGGCTATAAATGGAGATGAGCACTGAACACTAGAGTTGGATACAACTGACTTTCGAGCAAGGGCGACCTAGGAGTTACAGTTCTACTATGTCCGAGAGCCATACATTCTCCACCTTTGTTCTACCCTCCTATAGGCAGATAGAGAGTTTCTATACTTTGCATATAGCAACAAACAGAAACAAAACCAATCTATAAGGGGGGTGGGGTTAACCACATGTAAATCTAAACAGCTTAATGTTAAGATAATCAAAGTAGTGTTAAGAGCTAGCAAATAAACCATGATGAACACCAGCAATAAAAATTGAGAACTGGATGTTTGCCAGCAAAGAAAGGTTTAATACGACTAACAGGGATGCCAGTTGGATCTGTCTTGGGATGGATTTTTGCACATGGGAGATTACAGAGAATGTTCTCAGTAGATAGATATCAGGATCACAAAGCAAAGATAGGCATTTCATGACCACCAGTCCCTATAGACACACACGTACGCATGTATGCATGCACACACACGCGCAGGCATGGACACACACACTCATAAAATTTCTGCTTCCTCTCAAGTCCCATCATTGCCCTTCTCAGAATTGCTGAGTTTCTACAACAAGCCGCATGGTTGTAAAAGAGAAGACAGACACTGAAGAATGGCATCAGAAGAACTGCAGGAAACTTGCTGAGATACGAAATAGACATATTAACAGTGTACAGGAAGAACCATAAGGATAACAGTCTATCAGCCTCAGAAGTTCAATCAAAGAGCAAGGCCAGTGGCTTTTCTTTTGATAGCAGGCATTTCCTCTCACTCAGAAGTCAACAGACCTACACCACCAAAGAGAATATTCTGTTACAAATGGCAGCATGGTAGCTAAGAGACCAATTGACCTATCTTTAATTTGATTGTCACCATCAAAGCAGTCATTTCTTTGCTGGGAGAAAAAGTGAGGTTGGTCACTAATGACATAGCTTGCATTTCCAGAAATACACAATGTAAAGCATGTGTCAGTGTCTCTCTGTGTGTGTGCCCCTGAGTTTGTGCAGGTGTGAGTGTGTGTGTGTGTTTTCTTAAAATACATATGTGTTCCTGTACCCAAATGAAATCTGTAAATAAATTAAAAGACTACAATTCTGCACGGATGTATAGCCCATTTGTTGGACTGGTTTTTGGGTGGATTGGGGCAAGTTGGTCCAATAGCATGCATACCCAACCAGACCAATAAGCCCCAATATTCTGCTACATCCCATTCTGAGACCTTGTCAGAAGGTTCAGCTAAATTGCCCCACTGTATTTTATCCCATTGACAACTGGAAGGCCGGCGGTTTGAGACCCGAGTGCTGCACAATGGAGTTAGCTTCCATCTCTATCCCAGCTCCTGCCAACCTAATATTTCCAAGGCAAGAAATTGCAAGTACAGTACAGTGGAACCTCAGTTAATGTAATTAATGTGTTATCTGGGATGTTTCTTACAGCGAAAATTGCTTTAACCAAATTTCACATAGGAATGCATTGAATGCAATTTCCCATAGGAATGCATTGAAAACCTATACAAATACATTAACCAAAACACGGTTTCCCACAGGAATGCACTGAAAACCAATTAATCCATTCTGAAAAAAAATCCTTAAACCGAGCTACTATTTTCTATGGATCTCCTTTTGTTATGTGGTCTTTATGTTAACTGAGCCATTTGTTAACCGAGGTTCTGCTGTAGATAAATGAGTACTGCTTCGGTGGGAAGGTAACAGCATTCTGTGTACTTTGGTGTCTAGTCCTGCCTGCCACATAACCACAAAAACATCTGCAGACTCAGACAGCACTGGCTCTTTGGCTGTAAACAGAGATGGCACCAACCCCTAGAGTCAGATATGACTGGCTTTCGAGCTAAGGCAATCTTTACTATTACTTATTTTATCCCATCCCCAAGGTAAGTGCCCACTAGAGATGGGATAAAATAGAACATGGCAGTAGCAGCTGCTTCCCAGCTGATTGGGAGAAGTACTGTACTGGCATGCTGCAGCTCCATCTTTCTCTTTCAGAGGACCAAAATGTTGCTGGAACATGGACGATTGCACAAAACAGCATTTTGCTCCTCTCCCCAACCTCAAGCAGATTTTTAAAAGTTGCACTACGGCAGTCTGGGATGGCCAGTGCAAGACAGACCCTATGACAACTGAACAGTTTACTGTCTGATTAAGTCCTCTGTCTATATTTGGGGTGGGTGACATGTGGCCCAGCAGCTATATTCAGCCCCCACAAGGCTGTTTGGCAGTTCCCAGTCCTCTGCCTCATAAAACTGTAATAATAATTTCATGTCAGAAATTATTCTGGGTTGAAATGATTTTTGCAGAAGAAACTGCTCAGGGAATGCCCAAATGAGGCTCTTTTCATGTCCTCAAGAGCTGGGACAGAAACGGGTGCTCAATCTGTCATGCAGTACCCGAGTCTCAAACTGCTGCCAGCCTTCCAGCTAACAAGGTGAGCTTTTTAACCACTGAACCACTGCAGCTCCTCTCTGCCCCATGATCCTTCTTTGGAAGAAGATGTAAAGACTGTAAGTAGAGAGCACCACTTCCTGTGGACCACCTACATAGGCCATGCTAATGTCATTGCCAGCCACCAGAAAAACAAATGAAATGCAGTGTGTGTGTGTGTTTTTAATAGGACAGCTACTACCTGAAGGCAGTTTGATACACTCTTTCCATACCATTGCAGCAAAAGAAATAGCCTAATCCTGTAAAAAGACCCGCCATTCCTATGAGCAAGACACTATCAAAACAGGATCTTTGCATAACCTCCCCCCCACCCTTTTAGAATCCATTTCAATGCCTTGGGCAAGCTGCAGAATTCCAGAACAAATCCAGGGGAAGGGAATAATAAACAATTTCTCAGTACTCCATATGTAGAAAACTCTGGAAAGACTTGGCAGGAGTCAGAATTGATTTGACAGCACATAATTAATGTTATCAGTATAAATAGGAAACAAACGATGATAGCTGAATAGCTACTGCTAAAGCTATAGCAGCAAGGTAGTTGCTACCAGAGGTCTGCTAGTTGGCTTTTCCCACAGTCCTTGTTTCCACACATGACTTTCTCTTTCCATTTCAAAGCTAGTCTGCACTAATGAGTTGAGGAAACAACTCTGTTGACGTCTCTCTCCCATCTGTTTTCCCCATTGCAGGGGATAGACAGGTAACTGCCTTGCCCTTCCTTGAATTGTCTGTGGCACCCTGCAAAGGACTCATCTGGTAAAAACAGCCTCCAGCACCATCATTATCTGATACCGTAAACATGAGAGCTTTTCAGTTGCATGATTTCTACCAGCTGTCCAAAGAGCCCTAAATCTTATTTGTAGTCTAACTCTGTGGGCCCCAGAGATGTGGGAATGTGTCCAAAAGTGATACAGCGAGAAGAGTACCAGCAGCTGAATTTCCCTCACCACAATTTCCTGCCATTCTTGTTACTTTTCTTTTAGAGCAAATGAATTGCCCTTTCTTGTAATCGAATCCATTAGTTTAGAGCCCAAATTGGTTTGCTCCATTTTCACATCACAGCACCTGAAAAGGACAGGTTTCACTTATCAGCAACTGTCGTTCTTCTAGCATATAGTCTGTAAATTCACACTCTGGTTCTGCGCCTGCACGGGAGCCATTTTGGAGTTTTAAAGCTGATTGGATAAAAGTTTGAGATTAGGGACCGCCGACCATCTCCACCCGCCTTCGGCACCATTTCGTGCTCTTTCCCTCAGTTAATACTTAAGCTTTACGTAGGATGGATGGGTAGTATGAATTAACAGACTACATACTTGAAGAACGACAGTTACTTGTAAGTGGAACCTGTCCTTCTCCTTTGTGTAGTCTGTGAATGCACACTCTGGGAGATTAGCAAGCTCACTTACTTGGACGGTGGGTGCCTGTGGAGGAGATGAATCTGAAGAGTGTGACCCAGGCTATGGGTGTGATGTCATCATTGTGGAGGAGGAAGAGCGAAGACCAGCTATCAAGACAACGCTGCCCATTCTAGTATCAGAGGTAGCTTGAGTGTCTAGTCTGTAGTGCCTAGTGAATGTCAGTGGCCTAGACCACGTAGCTGCTTTACAAATATCTTCCATCGAAATACCTTCCAGAAAAGCCATTGATGTGGCAGTGGCCCTGGTAGAGTGGGCCCACACATGTGGTGGGGGTTCAATGGAAGAGATGTCATATGCCAAATGGATTGTACTGGAGATCCATTTGGAGAACTTCTGTGAAGAAAGTGCATTTCCCTTTGCTTTTCCTCCATACTGTATAAATAAACGGTTTGACTTTCTGAACTCGGTTGTCTGTCTTGTGTAAAAAAGCAGAGCTCAGTTTAACATCTAAGGAATGCCAAGCCCTCTCTTGTTCTGACGTTAGTGGGGGGGGGGGAGGTAGGTAGAATGATAGACTGAGCTGGTGAAAGTCTGATACAACTTTTGGTAAAAAGGTAACATCAGGATGGAGGACAACTCTATCCTTATAAAACTTCAGAAGCAGTGGGTCGCAACGGAGGGCTGTAAGTTCACTAGTTCATCTTGCAGACAAGATAGCAACCAGAAAGACTGTCTTCCATGAAAGATGTCAAAGGTCTGTGGTTGCCAAGGGCTCAAAAGGTGGTTTCTTGAAGGCATTGAGTACTATGGTCAGTGACCACTGAGGTGGTGGGACTTTGACCTGAGGGAATGAGTTATTTAGTCCGGTGAGGAACTGTTTCATGGTTCTGTCTCTAAAGGCATGGATAAATGGTCGGGTGGATGGCAAATGCGCAACCACCGCTGCCAGATGGACCCTGATGGACGAGTTCGACAGGCCTGTTTCTGTGAGATGGAGAAGGTAAGTCATAAGGAACTCCATTGAAGCTTCAGGTAGGTTTTGCCCATTATCCATAGCAAATTGACAAAATTGTGCAAACTTGGCAGCGTAGGATTTCATAGTGGAAGTCTTTCTGCTGTTCTGAATGATTTCTAAGAGTCTCTTGTTATGTATCATGCTGTTAAATGAAGGCTGGGGAGATATGTGTGGAAGAGTAAAACTTTCTCCAGCTGGAGTAGACGGTTTGGTTGGGAGGATCAGGGAGTCTGTTGCGACCTGCTGCAGTGTCATGAACCAGAGCTGTCGTGGCCAAGCAAGAGCAATCAGAATGCACTTTGCCTTCTGATGTTGAAATCATAGAAGTACCTTTTGGATTAGTGAAATGGGGGAAAGGCGTACACCAGGTTATAGTTCCATGGAACCATGAACGCATCTCCCTGAGAAAGTTGACCCATGCCCGCTCTCGAGCAGAATGTTCTGCATTTGGTATTCTTCAGAGTTGTGAACAGATCTATGTCCAGGACTCCCCACCTCTTACAAATGGTCGAATTCCCACTCATGGGTAGACGTGGTCCTTCTGCTTAGAAGGTCCGCCATTGTGTTTAACTCCCCTTTGATGTGAATACCGATTGGGAAGATGTGGGAGAGTAGATACCATTCCCACAGCTCAACAGCAAGGAGAAGGAGCCCCTGCAATCTCGTTCCTCCTTGTTTGTTGAGGTAGGTAATCGCTGTGGTATTGTCCAAGGTAACCTGGACTATCTGTCTGCTGAACAATGGTTGAAACGTTTTCATGGCCTTCCAAATGACCAGGAGCTCCAAGTAACTCATGTGGTGCCGTTTCTCTTGTGGTGTCCAAAATTTGCTGATTTTGAGACCTTTTAGACAAGTGCCACAGCCTTTCGTGCTTGTGTCTGTGACAATCTGCATGGTTGGTATGGGATGGTAAAAGGACTTTCCCATTTCGACGTACTCTGTCAGAGTCCACCAGGCAAGCTGACTCTTGAGCTCTGGATTTGGGATGATTCATTTGCTTTGAGAGTCCTTCAGAGGGCAGAAATTGGCCATCAGCCAGGGCTGGAGTGATCTCATTTTGAGTCTTGCATGCGGAATGACCACCATAGTGGATGCCATTAGACTGAGGAGTCTTTGGGCATGCTTGGCTTGTACAAATGGGCGTGTTTTGAAAAAGTGTATCATTTCGAAGATGTCATTTAGTCGTTGATTGGGGGAGAAAGCCCGTGCCTTCATGGAGTCCAGACGAGCTCCTATGTAATCTACCTTTCGACTCGGGATGAGACAGGACTTATTTGTGTTGACTCTGAGACCAAGATTCTCCATGAGGTGCAGGGTGAAGGCCATATCATCTCTTGCCTGATGTTCCGTTGGGGAGCAGATCAACCAATCGTCTATGTATGGGAAGATTTTAATCCCGTGAAAACGAATGAACGTTGCTACCGGTGCCATGCATTTGGTGAATAATCTCGGTGCAGTGGAGAGCTCAAAGGGTAGGCAAGTGTACTGATATATCTTGGATCTTGAACCATTGGAACTTTCGCTATATTGAAGTAGGCATCCTGAGTTTTAGATTTCTTCTTCTCTCCTTTCTGGGCCTTTTTCTTCTTCTGAAAGAGTTCAGCAGTGGTGGATTTCTGTCGAGATGAAGCAGGTTCTTCAGCCCACATTTCCTGAGAAGTCTCAGGGTATGGCAATAGAGCTGACGCCATGAGGTGCATCTTAAGTGGGTTGAGCCAGTTCTTCAGGGCTGATTTAGTGAAACTGCAGCAGATGGAATACAAGTGTACTAGATGACTCTCGCTGAGGTAAATCAGGCACTTGTCATAGCCGTTGGTGCTCAGAAACTTGTCATTGCAGGAAGAGCACCGCTTGACGGCCGCTGAAGAGGCCATGTAAGGACACTGGAATGAGAAGAATGGCCAGGAAGGAGAACTCTCCCCAGACTGAGGGGAAAAATTGTTTGGTGACCGTTTGGAATCAGTCACTCAAATGAGATACAAGAGGAAAAATTAGATGAATTATGGACGAAGAGAATGCAATCCCCCTGGCCTGAGAAAAATTGTAGAAAACGGCTATCAAAAGAAGGCCTAGAAAAAGTATTTTGCTCTCTCAAAAGGCTCCTGCTATGGCAGCGGAAAAAAGAGAACTAAGAAAAAGAGCGCGAAATGGCACCGATGGCAGGTGGAGATGGTGTGCAGTCCCTAATCTCAAACTTTTATTCAATCAGCTTTAAAGCTCCGAAATGGCTCCCGTGCAGGTGCAGAATCCAGAGTGTACATTATTATTATTATTATTATTATTATTATTATTATTATTATTATTATTATTATTATTATTATTATTATTATTATTATTATTATTATTATTATTAATTTATTTATTTATTTATTTATTTATTTATTTATTTATTTATTTATTACATTCACAGACTACACAAAGGAGAATGATTATTCACATCACCTCTCGGTGTTTTCTTTGCCAAAACTAAACCTGCACAAGTCAGAAGAAGCTTCTAGCTGAGAGAGCCCACTTCAGATAGGGGTGCCCAAACTACAGCCTGGGGGCTACATCTGGCCCCTGATACCAATTCATCCAGCCCATGAAGCCCTTGTTGCTCCCGGAAGTGGAAGTAAAACACGCCCATGTGGGCACATTTTACCTCCGCTTCTAGGAGCAATGAGGACTTTGTGGGCCGGATGAATTGGTGTCATGGGCCAGATGCAACCCATGGGCCATAGTGACTGGCCCACTGAACCACGTGAACAGCCTGCGGTCTGAAAAATTTGGACACCCATGAGATAGACAAATTTGCTCACCACTTTTAGAAAACACAGTGGTTTCTAACTGAATAATAAACTGGAATTCATCCTACTACGCCAGCACAGAGCCCACCATACTCAGTGAAAAGCTGTAGAGTTGACAATAATGACAGCAACACAGAATGTTGCAAGTTCTCTGCTGGATCAGAGCAATAAGTCTATCTGCTCCAGCTTCCTGTTTTGCACCATGCCCAAACAGATGGCTTTGGGAAGACCATACACAGGACATAAAGGGCATAGCCTTTTCCAATTGTTCAACATACAGCAGCTGGTATTAAGGGAATATTTCCTCTGAACCTCAATGTTGTGTGCAGCAATATGACTAGAAGCTGTTTATTGGCTTCTGCTTCTTGAATACAGTGGAACCTCAGTTAACATAATTAATGCTTTCTCTGGGACATTTCTTATAGTGAAAAGTACTTTAACCGAATTTCACATAGTAATGCATTGAATGCAATTTCACATAGGAATGCATTGAAAACCAAAATGCTATACTTTAACTGAAACACTGTTTCCCATAGGAGTGCATTGAAAGCCAATTGATCCGTTCAAAAAAATCTGTAAACCAAGCTGCTATTTTCTTCTTTTTTAAAAAAATTTATTTATAAATTTTCCAAAAAAGAGAAAAAAGAAACATACAATACAAGAATTCCACAAGAGAATACACTTAATATATAAAGAAAGAACAATAATACAACATACATCTTTTAAATCAAAACTCTTCACACTATACTTCTAGCACAACTGTTACCTCTTCTACATATATTTTTCTTTGCTTCATTCACTTCTGTGTTATATACAGTGTCCAGGAGGTTATAACAATTTATATTTTCCAGAAGTTAATTTGTTCCGGTACAGGGTTGATACCTTTCTTTTTAACAATCACGTGTTCCACAAATTGTCTCCAGATTCTCCAGAATCTATTTACTTGAACTATACCTTTCTTAACATTTATTTCCCATGTAAGCTTATCATTAAGAGCTAATTCCCACATTTCCTTATACCAGTCTTGTATATTTAACAGTACATCATTTTTTCCAATTCTTTGCAACACATTGTCTAGCCGCAGACAACATCACAGCCATCAACTCTTTATGATCATTACTCAGTTTAAATTTGTCCACTTCTGTTAGCAATACAGTATCTGGCCCCAATTCTAGCTGCACATCTAATATATTTTTAATTTCCTTTTCAACTTTTCCCCTGAATTCCCTTAACACATTGCAACTCCACCACATGTGCATATATGTCCCCATTGATTGTTTACACCTCCAACATTTGTTGCTTATTTCATTATTCATCTGATGCAGTCTGATGCAAGCAGCTATTTTCTATGGATTTACTTTTGTTATGCGATTTTTATGTTAACCGAGCCGTTTCTTAACCAAGGTACCACTGCATTACTAGAGCAGCAGGGATTTGGATTTATCCAATCCAGCAGAGTCAAGACATGATATTTAATTTAGGCCCTAGGATCTAAACTAAATGGTATTATTCTTTCCAGAAAGGACTGTGGTGGCTAAGTGGTTAAGAAGCTCACCTTGCTAGCTGGAAGGCTGGCAAGTCGGCAGTTCGAAACTCGGGTACTGCATCTCTGTCCTAGCTCCTGCCAAACTAGCAGTTCGAAAACAAGAAATTGCAAGTAGATAAATAGGGACCACTTTGGCGGGAAAAGATCTTGGGGACATGAAAGGAGCCTCTTTCGGGCATCCCCTGAGTGTAGTTTCTCCAGCAAAAATTCTTTCAACCCAGAATAATTTCTGACACAAAATTATTATTATTATTCTCTCCAGAATTATTACCTCTCCAGAGGTAAAGATGTGATTTTTCACTTACTTCAAAAAAAGACAATAGACCTTCTTGATTTTGGTTCGTCCTCCTCATTCTGATACAGAGTTCTGTCCCCAAATTCTATCACAAAGAGATCCTTAATGACCAGCAGACTGTGAGTTGATAAAGAGGTCTCTCTTTAGCCAAAGGGAATCAGCCACTGAGAGGGAATTGGTACCTATTGCCTCAACAGCATGCTTCCAAGTCCCCTGCTTTTCCCCATCATGTACTATGTGTGGCTCTATGTGCCATAAATAATCTACTTCTACAGCATTGACCTTTCTGAGGTTTACAATTGGCTAGGGACTGTGTTGGCTTAATAGTTAAGACGCTGAGCTTGGTGACTAAAAGGTCGGAAGGTCAGCAGTTCACGATCCAAGTGCTGCATGATGAAGTGAGCTGCTGTCTCTGTCCCAGCTCCTGCTAACCTAGCAGTTCAAAAGCAAGAAATTGCAAGTAGATAAATAGGAACTACTTCAATGGAAAGGTAACACCATTCCATGCACTCCAGCACCTAGTCCTGCCTGCCACATGACCATGGAAACATCAGGGTATAAATGGAGATGAGTACCACACCCTAGTGAATGATATGACTGGCTTTCAAGCAAGGGTGACTTTTACCTTTACCTTTACTAGAGAAGTTTAGCCCCAATAGTCTCCCACACATAGCAGGGCTTTCTCATTGTGACACCCCCAATTACAGAATTCTTCTTCTTCTTCTTCTTCTTCTTCTTCTTCTTCTTCTTCTTCTTCTTCTTCTTCTTCTTCTTCTTCTTCTTCTTCTTCTTGGAGGTGGAGGTTCATTGGATGAGCTGGTGAATCATTCTCGTGGAAAAGAGTTTTTTCCTGGGTTTTCAGAGGGGTTGCCCCCCAACTTTGGGGGGCAGCTGAAATCTGAAATCCCTGTGCATCCAGGGAGACATCTCCCATCCAGCTGCACCTTCGGGTGAGGAAGATGTCAGTGGATGAAATTTCAAAGTCGCTGAATGGAGTTTCTGCCGAGCATATGGCAATGGACGCTCAGGATGGAAAACAGCCTCGGTTATGTGAGTTAAAAGGGGACCCTGCACACCCTGAAGGGGTAGATGAAGACCCTAGTTTATCAGGGGAGGGTCTTCCCTCCAGAAGTCTATTAAAAAGTCACCCCCAAACCCATTGGGAAAGGGAGGGAGGGACCGTGAAAAAGGCCCCCCCTGCTGAGGCCTTCCAGTCTGATGGATCCCCGGCCTGTAGTAGTCTGCTTACCCAGGAAACCCAAGAGGACGGAAGGGTATGGAAAGACGCTACTAAGGAGCGGATGTTTTCATTTGGGGAAACTGCTGAGGCCTTCCAGTCTGCTGCATCCCCAGCCTGTAGTAGTCTGCTTGCCCAGGACACCCGGGAGGATGGAGGGCTTTGGAAAGGCACGGCTCAGGAAGGGATGCTTTCATCTGAGGAAGCTTTTATAGACTCATTTCAAAGTGTGGGCCCTGTAGTTTCAGCAGAGGAGCTGTCTGATCTTACTCCTTCTTTTGAAACCCCGAACGAAGCAGAAAGAAAAGAGGGCCCTTTTGGACAATATTTAAAGTGCTCCTCTACAGTAAGAGAAACAGGATCGATCCCAGACCTGAGACTGGATCTGACTGTTGTTGATGAATCCTGTGGGTCTCCCCTGTCCCTGGGACCCACAAGAAATGGTGCTGAGGCTAAGAGGGATAAATTTATGAAAATTAAAAAGAAAGCCAAGTGGACAGATTGGGCTGAATGGAAAAGAGACCGATCCCCTCTTAGTGACAGAGATGGAGAGATGAGTTCTGCATATTCCCCTCTTGTGTCGGGGGAGGAAGATGGGGAATTGCAATCTAAGGAAGGAGGGGGAAATGACTTTTATGCTGATACAGAGGAGGACTATTTCTGCTCAGATGAAGATGGCAGGAAGTCTCGCAAAAGGGGCAGGGGACAAAAAGAGCCCAAGAGGTCCAGGGAAAAAAAGATTATGGATCTTTGGACCCAACAATTAAACAAGGACTATCGTGAATTTCAAGACTGGCTGTGTGAGCCCCCTTGGGAAGAAGATGACTTGCTGAAGCTTTGGGGTTTTGTAGTTTACCGTATGGATTACAATCGCATCGACTTGAAATGTGTCCTTAGGAACTGGACCCAGAAAAAGCATTTTGACTCTTTGTCTTCTCTACAACAAGAGATTGTAGATTTCATGATGGGGAAAGATTTTGAAGACAAAGAAAGGGGACACTATGTAAAAACCTTGACTCTCAGTCTTTTGGAACGACTTTTGAGAAGAAGGAAATCAAAAGTTTGCGATGTTCTGACCCCAGATTGGTTAACAGAATCTCAACTGGTCAGGCTTTTCTCCAGACTGGAAAATTACTGGCGTGGTAAAGGTAGTGGATTGGGAACAAAGGACACTGGGATGAGAGGGAACTGGGATACCTCAGCTATGCGATTTCCACTGTTGACTGTGGAGGAGATGGCAGATTGGATGAAGTGCCTGAAGGAAGCTTTGGAGGGTCGTGTCCAGAGAAAAATGGATGGCTTACAGTTGCTGGAAGCTGGAGGGTTAGGGCCTGGACTGGAGCAGTGGAAAGGACTCGCCTCAGAGAAGGAGAGCCAAAGGAGGTGGCAAGATGAGAAGTTGGGAGAGATAGCTGGATTTGATGGAAAGGGGGTCTCTTCTCTGGTTGAGCCTGTGCAAGCGGGTCAGGTGATGGAAAATGTTCAACAGAATTTGGAGGCGGGGGAGGGGTCACCCTTGCTCTTTTCAGAGGGAGATGAGGGAAGGGATGAAGGGGAACAGGAAAGTAAGGAGGGTAGGGAGATGGAATACCAAAAAGAAGGGGGTGGAGAGGGAGGAAAAGACGGAGAACCAGTTCTGGGTGAGGTTTGTCCCATGCCAAGTCCTTCCTCTCCACCGAGGAAGAAAAGGGGGAAAGACAGGAAAGGAACAGAAAGCAGACCAGCTGGCCATACTCTTGGCCATATAGATGTCACTGGAGAGGGAAGGGACAATGGAAATGAAACAGGGCAGGTAGAGGACTGTCAGGAGGGGGCTGGGGAGAAGGACAAATCAGGTACTGGTCCCCCTCTGGATTCATTTCAAATGAAAAGAACAGAGGCTAAGAGGAAAGAGGTGGATGAAACTAGACCAGACTCTGACAGACAAAAGACTGGACCTAAAAAAAAACTGACCTGGACTAGGGGGAAGAAGACTTCTGAAACAGGCCTTGAGTTGGAAGCGGGTGGAGGGACGGGAGGACTGGAACTGGAGGAAGGCTTCCCTAATGTGGGGGGTGGAGGTGTTGTACAAAGAAAGGGGAAGACCCTCCACCCACCAGGCCTAACAGATCTTTCTGTGACACATGCTAGCCTGGGCAAAGGCACGAGTCTCCACGAGGATACGCTAATCACTGAGGAAAGGGGAAGGAATGAAGGAATTCAGACGGAAGCTAGGAATTTGGCTGGGGTTAGAGGGAGGCCTCCCAGGATGAGTTACGCTTCTGTGGCTACATCTGGAGTGGGAAGATGGGGTGGTGGTTTGGGTGGGAGGAGGGAGGATTTGGGAGATGTAATACAGGACGAAGAAATGTTAGATGCTTACTACCAGAGTCTGCCAGAGGAACGGGATGAAAGGCAGAGATATGTAATAAGATTGAGGTACCGAGGGGTGGAGGAGAAGAAGGCCACAAGGGAATATGTGGAGGAAACTATCATGCTGAGGTTGTTGAACTACCCACTTTCCGATGTGTTAGCCATTATTGTGCCACCTGGGATGAGGGAGATTGATATCTGTTTTCCTAGCGAAAGGAATTACCAAAGGTTCTGGGACCGATGTAGGCTGGCCCTGGTGAATGGCGATAACCCCTTGGTTGAATATGATGTGGTGCCCCTTTTCAGGGGGGAAACAAAAGTTGTGACGGTGGCTTTTAGGACAACGGTGATCCCAGAACAAGATGTGGCTCTGTGGTTGGGCCAATACGGGAAAGTTCTGATGGCCCCCCAGAAGAAAACAGATAGTAAGGGAGTTTGGACAGGAGAATTTAGAGCTGTGGTTGCTTTGGAGAGAACTGGAATAGGGGGAACCTTTAGGCACTTACCCAAATATTTCTTTCTGGGAGTAGATCGGGGCTGTACACGATATGCTGGCCAACCCATGGCATGTTTTCAATGTGGTGCCTTTGATCATATCCGAAGGGACTGTATCACTCCCTTATGTTCCAAGTGTGGGGTGAGGGGACACTCCACTCTACGTTGCATTAAGAGGGTGACTTGTAATCTGTGTCGGGAGGTGGGGCACCCATACGCTTGGTGTCCAAGCTCCTTCTACAATATAAAGGACCCAGGGAGATTGAGTGAGGCGTTAAAGAGGGCAGAAGAAGGATTGCGAAAAGACTCTGAGCATGAAGTGGGAGGGAGATCAGCAGGGAGGAAGGAGGCAGAGGAAGGTCTGCAAAAAGACTCTGTTTCTGAGATAGGGAGGAGATTGGGAATGAGGACAGAGCCAGGAGAGGCCTTGCAGGCTGTGCGACTTTCGGAGGTATCACCTGGCTCAGAGGAGGGAAAAGAGGAATGGCAGGTGGCAGGAAGGAAAAAGCGGAATAAAAATGTCCGAATAGCAGGAAGGAGAGGATCGGAAAGGGGGAATGTGAATCTCAGTAATTCTTTTGCTGTGTTAGCTGAAGAGGAAGGCCGAGAGGAACTGATGGAGGTAGGAAATGATAGAGAGGAAGTAATAGGAGAGGGAGGGGAAAGAGAAATCAGGAAAGAGTCAGCAGGTGTGAAAAAGTATAGTAAAATTCAGGCTACACAGGAGGAAAGATCAGAGGTTGAAGGTTGGAGTAAGGGATTACGGGAGCTCACCTATGAGGAATTGAAGGTGGCAGAAGAGGATCTTTATAGGAAGAGAGAACTGGGTGTCAAAAGGATAATAGAAATAAAGGAAAGTTATAATATGGAGGAAAGGTTTATCCCTACAGAGAAAGATAGAGAAGAACTTCGAACAGTACACCAGAAAGACAGATTGTATACAATTAAGTTGCAAGTGGTGGAGGAAGAAAAGGAGAAGGCTTTGGAGGAGGGGAGGAGAGTGGTGGGAACGGAGGAGATGGAAATAATGTTTGCAGGGTCTTTGGGGGATCCCGGGGGGAATGGTGCATCAGGGTGTCAGGAGGATGGGGGAGGGAATCAGGTTCCTCCCAGTGTGTCCTCTAACACCGACCCACCTACCCACCTTACGCCGGAGGTCAGTTTGCATTCTGACTCCAGAGAAGGGATGGGAACCTCACCTAGTAGGACTACACCTCACTCTGACAGTGAGGGGGTAGAATCAGAGACAGGAGTAGAATCAGGTTCAGAATTAGATTCTGAAATGGAATCTGCGGTGAATGAATTAAAGTGATGCATTGTGGATTTTTTAATGCAACAAAATGGATAGTAAGGACCAGAGCATGGGTGCAGCTTTTTCGCTCGCTACGTGGAACGTCCACGGTTTGAGGCAGGCGAAGAGATCTAGAGAACTATTGTCTTCTTTAGCCTCTTTAAATGTGGATGTGGTGGCAGTACAGGAGACCAATTTCATCTCTGAACAAGACAGAAGCAGGGCACAAAAAGTGTGGACCTGGTGACCATCCTTGTGGTCGTATAATGAAACGGGCAGAGGAGGAGTAGGGGTGTTATTTCGACAGAGACATGATTTGAAGATCGTCAGGAAGGTGGAAGCAGCACCAGGGCATCTTCTTGTGGTGGATTTTGATTTGGAAGCATTTAGCCCTAAAGGAGTAAAACAAGCATTTTGTTGTCGCCTGTGCATATTGTATGCTCCAGTGAATGCTAAGTTAAGGAGAGAACTGTGGCAAACATTGAAGGACTATACAAGGACGGGGAGGAAAATGATAGTGATGGGTGATTTTAATAACAGAAGCCGGGTGGCTGACAGATTTGCAGTGGTTCGGACAAGGACAAAAGAAAGGTTGATAGGAGGAGAACACCCTTTAACAGCAGAAGAGAAAGAGTTAAACCAGATGTTGGCACAAGATCTCGGTTTGAGGGATGTTGGCTTGGAGAGAGAGAATGAACTGGAATATTTTCCAATATGGGAAAAGCGGGCATTTCACAAAAATTTCCCAAAAGTGGATGGGGTCTCCTATACGTTTTTTCATCCGCTGTTTGCCAGTCGCATAGACAGGGTGTGGGCCGTAGAGGAACTTTGCCCTGAGCGAGTAAAAGTGGTGCTCACCCCTTGGTCAGATCACGGACTTTTGGTGGTGCATTTGAGAAAAGGAGAAGCAGTCCCTCAAGGCAAGCCTGGCTGGAGGATGCCTGTGGTGCTGTTAAGGAACGTTTTCTGTAAGGAGGAGCTTGAAAAAGATTTGAAGACTATGTTGGCGATCAGAAAAGGGGAAACAATGGAGATAGGTTGGTGGGAAGGAGTGAAAAAAGAGCTCAGGAGACGAGCGACAGGGCTCCAAATGGGGGCAGACAGGAGGGACCTGAGAAGGTACCATGAGGCCTTGTACAGATATCTGAGGGCCCATTCTTTGATGTCTCAAGGATTTCCCGTGGAAGCCAGGAGAGTGAGGGATTTGAAACAGGAACTTAGAGAGTTTCAGCAATTGCAAAGGAAGAAGAGGATGGAAGCAGAACAGGCTAGGACCAGGGGCCCGGTGATAGAAAAAGGGGAATGGGAAAAAGACAGGATGCCAAGGGGGAAACGGGAATGCATGGCTGCGTTACGTGACCCCCAAACGGGCGAACTGAGTTCAGATCCACAAGCTATCTTGGAGGTGGTGGGACGTGCTTATGAAGATCTGTATCGAGGGAAAGTATTAAATGCGGAGGAGATGGAAGGATTCTTGAAGAAAGTAGACAAGCATAGGTACGGTGAACTTTCAGAGGAGGAAGTTCTAAACATGACTGCTCCCATCTCTCATGAGGAAGTGGCAGCTGCTGTGGCAGAAGGCAGGTCTAACTCTACTCCAGGACCCGATGGGGTGCCTTATGCGTATTACAAAGAATTTAAGGAGCCCGTGTCAGAAATCTTGGCGGCTTGTTTCAATCATGCTCTGCAGAAGGGAGAACTTGGAGATACCTTTTACAAAGGAACTCTGGTTCTGTTGCCTAAAGAAGGAGATCTGACTAATCTGGCTAACTGGCGACCTATAACCTTAACTAATGTAGATTATAGGTTGCTGGCAAAGGTGTTGAATAGAAGGTTGACTAAGGTAATGGGAAAATTGGTGGCGAAGGGTCAAACGTCATCTGTCCCCGGGAGAAAGATGACAGAATCCCTGGGGATCATTCGGGAATTTTTTGAAGGAGCAGGACAGTTCAGGGAAGAAAGAACTCTCCTGCAGATGGACCAGTCCAAGGCCTTTGATAAGGTGGACCAAACCTATCTATGGAGGGTGCTAGAGCTGAAGGGAGTTCCGATGCAATTTGTGGCATGGCTGAAAAATCTGTACAGTCGGGTCACGGTGCAGCCACAGGTGAATGGATGGAAAGGGGCAGAGATCCCCATTCGTTCTGGGTTGCGTCAGGGCTGTCCGCTGAGTGCAGCACTGTATGTGCTGGCATTGGATCCACTTTTGACACTGATAGAACAAGACAACCGGATCGGGGGATTCCTACCTTTTAGGAGGGACCTCGATGGTAGGGAGGCAGATAGGAAAATCAAATTTGTTGCCCACGCTGATGACGTTTATGTTTTTACATCGGGAGAGCAGGAGTTGGATCCAGTGAAGGAATTATTAGAGGGTTATGGGAAGGCTTCCGGAGCTCTCATCAATGCCACAAAAAGCAGAGTGTATATTTTGGGTGGAAAGACTGGAGAACTCAGGGGAAAGACACTAAAAGAAGCTTTGAATGGGGATGGAGACAATATAGGTAGCAGGCAAAGTTCAGTCAAGATCTTGGGCATCCTGTTCACTGTTGACCCCAATGGATGGGAAGAGAATTGGAAAAGGTGGGAAGAGGGGGTGGAGAACCGACTGGAGAGGTGGAAACCCTGGAGGCTGAGTCTCTACAAGAAAGTACAGTTCTTCAAAACTTATTGTATACCGGTGGCAAATCATGTGGCGGCTGTGTATCCCCCTCCTCAGAAACTTATGGATAGGGTGATGGGAAGAGTTTTTGTTTTCTTGTGGGGAATGAAGGTTTTCCCTCTCCCTAGGGCAGTGGCGTACCGCTCGGTAAAAGAAGGTGGGTTAGGGTTGCCGGCTCTCGGACCTCTTTTCCTAGGTGCCTTTTTGGCCAATAACTTGAAACAGAAGACTAATGAGGGAGAATCCCGACTGATCGGTGTGCAAGGTGACCTATGGCAAAGCAGAGGTTGGGGGAAACAGTGGTGGGAGGAGGAACTCCGTTCTCCCAGATTGACCAGTGCTTCGAAAATGGGAATGAGGCCGTACGTTAGAGATATGGCAGAGGGAGTCAATCGTTGGGCGGTGAGGGCAAACACACTTAAGATTGCAGATACAGTGAGGGAGTCAAAACGGGTTATTTACACTGAGGCCGTAGAGGAAAGAATCGCTAGGCCATTCAGGGAGAAGTGGGCTTCTAAAACTGATCTGCCGGAATATCTGCAGCCAGGGGAGGAGGACTTGTCTGTGTTTAAAGATGGGAATATACCCCTCTGTCTGTGGGAAACAAGGTGGAGGGCATATCATCAGGTACTTAATGTAGGAGCGACCTACCCATGGAAAAAGGAAGAGGAGCAGCAGTGCAGGAGGATAAGATGCCAGAATGTTAGAGGTGGGATAACAGACCAGAAACCCCCGAGAGAAACCTGTTCGCATTTTGCAAATGAATGTCCTTCATCGCAAGAAGTTTGGGGAGCTCTGGCAAGTAAATTGGACTGGCCTTATTTAAAGGAACAGAAAGCAGAGACGATTCTATCGGGGACAGAGCCAGGAAAGGGGTGGAAGGGGCCGAGAAAGAAAGGGAAACTGGAGAACTGGAAAGTGCCCTGGTCCTTGGTTCGATTAATCAATCTGTTTGCCTTAAGCGCTCTGATGTTCCAAAGGGGACAGGAAGGGAAGACGGGAAAGGTGGCAGATCCCAAACAAACGGTGGGCAGTTTGGTGGCAAGGCTCAGAGTATATGCTAAAAGAATGATGGTGAGACAGAAGGAACCCGACAGATACAAATGGTGGCAGTGGTTAACAGAAAGAAATTTGGGAATAACTTAGAATGTTAAAAGTTAAGTTTCATGTAAATGACAGTATAATTGTAAATATCGTTGTTCTTTTGGTATTGTATATAATGTATATTTCCTTCCACAATCACTATATATGTAACTATGTTTACTGAGCTATGTAACTATATTTTTTCAAGTTTTTGAAAGTGATGACAAGTTTATGTAGTTCACCTCGACAGATGGCTCTGTAGTAAGAATTTTATCAATAAAAAATTTCCTTCTAAAAAAAAAAAATTTCCTTCTTCTTCTTCTTCTTCTTCTTCTTCTTCTTCTTCTTCTTCTTCCATATCCATATTCACCTATTGAAAGCATATCTATGTACAGTGCATAACTTTGGGGGAATAAGAAAGTGTTTGATTTGTCTTCTGCTGTTGTTAATTTATACTGCTTTTCTTAGCATGCACTCATAGTTTATTACCTTACATATTTACAATTTGTGATTTTAAATATTTATACTTTTTAATAAGGAGGGAATTTCTCCATTGAAAGAACAACACATTGTGCTTATATTTAAGAGAGGCATTGCCATTTAGAGTTGAATTCACATTTGCTATAGATTTTGTTCATGTTATAATAAAATCTACAACAATTTGTGTAAGAGTGTCACTGTCAGGATGTCACACAACTTGCTTTAGGAGGTGCAAATGGATGGGGAGATTTGTCTTAAGGCCATTTGTCTTCATGTACCTGCCAAGAACCTGCTGACCCCAGGAAAGGCATCTAGACAGTCCACATTTTAACTCCTATTTAACATTCAGTCACATTGAGACTTGATACACAGCCAGAGAGCTTTCAAAAATACATTTGGTTCACCTAGTCGAAGGAAAAGGTGCCGAAGTGTGGGTGGAAAGGCTGTTTATGTTGGCAGAATTCTGTCTGCTCTATGCTGGCTGGTTGGTACAATTATATCCTTGAAAAACTCTGATATACAGAGCAAGCCAAGGGTCTGAGATAGAACCTGCATAGTTATTAAATATATGTTAATGGCTCTGTACTATAGCTTTTCAGTTTCTTACAGAAATAGGAAAAAAAACATTCTGACATATAAAACTGATTTGCCCCCCTTGCATATATAATTATGTTATTCCTTTCCCACACTTAAACTATAATCATGTACACATTTACTTCACAGCAAGTCTCATTATTCTGAGGCATCCTTCTGAGTAGGTATGTACAGAGTTGTATCATTTCTTCTTTTTTGGGTGGGACTGGGACATGGATATGCCTCATTTCCCCCCTGCTGTGCTTTCAATACATCCCCCCTTCCTCTGCTAATTAGGTATTCCCTTTCTACATATTATTTGGAAGAACAGCTGGTGGATTTCCACTGGACCTATCAAAGTGCTTTGAAAACAATAGTCCCTTACCATGATAATTCACTACTTATTCTGTTTAAACTCTATTATGGTGACATTGGTTGTCTGATGGTTGTAAGCTTTGAAAAAATTCCTCTTATCTAGGTAGGTGTCCCTTGTTATTTTGAAAGATGAACAATAGATCTGTTAGCAAAATCCTGGTCACAATGATGGGTAGAGCAACGAGATTTCTCCTCTGTTCTAGAAACCAGTGAGTCCAAACCTTGGGGCAGATGGCAGGTTGTGCCCTCCTGTATCTGTGTACAAGACATTTTTATTTTGTATTTTGATGGGCTTTGTTAGGAAATCCCCAATGTAGCCACTTGGATACCACCAAAATATATAGGATGCACCACCAGCAAATACAACAAAGGAAGGCATTGATTTACAGAAAACCTGCACGCATTCATAAACATGTACAGATGTTAAAGTAGCAATAATTTTTAAAATATAAACAAAATAACAGTGCATCACTGCAAGTGAAGATAAAAATATTCAGGTGACCTGTACACCTGCTGAGACTTGCCAGCTGGGAGAAGATTATGGATAAATAACTGTTGTGGCTTAGTAGTTAAGACACTGAACATGAAGACTGGAAGGTCGGCAGGTCATAAGTTCAAGACCTGAGTGTTGCCTGACGGAGTGAGCTCCTGTTGTCTGTCCCAGCTCCTGACAACCTAGGACTTTGAAAGCAAAAAATTACAAGTAAATAAATAGGTACCACTTTGGTGGGAAAGATAATACTCCAGCCTATAGTCATACCTGCCACATGACCATGGAAACGTCAGCAGATACAGAGAGCACTTCCTCTTGGGCTGCAAATGGAGATGAGCACCACACCCTAGAGTCAGATATGACTGGCTTTCAAGTAAGAATGACCTTTACCTTTACATAACTTCAAAGAGGCTGCAGTGGCTCAGTGGGTAAGAAAGTTGCCTTGTTAGCTGGAAGGCTGGCAAGTCAGCAGCTCAAAACCTGGGTACTGCATGATGGATTGAGCGCCTGTCTCTGTCCCACCTCTTGTGGACATTAGAGGAGCCTCATTTGGGCATTCCCTGAGCAGAGTTTCTTCCAGAAAAATCCTTTAAACCAAGACCAGAGTGGTTTGATTCATCTGCCTTTCAAATAACGAATGAGAATGCTGCTGCTTAATTTATTTATTTATTCATTTAATTTCTGTTTTGTTTGCTGTTTTATGTTCATTTTATTGCTTTTATTCCTACTTTGATATTTGGTGAATGGTGGTGGTGTACACATTTGATGGCTGTTATTTGGCTATAAAATAATAATAGGATTAAAAGAAGCAGGCTATGAATGCCCAATGCACATGCATGTATAACATACAGTACATCAATCAGTGTTTCCCAATCTTTGGTTTTTGGACTTCAATTCCCAGAAGTCTAAGTCAATTCCCCAAAGCACTGATGGCTTAGGCTTCTGGGAATTGAAGTTCACCAATGTTCCGTGGAACATAGTTTGAGTAATGCTGAAATATATAATGCTCACAAGAAGCCCTGGTGAATAATGTCACCCACTGGTCACCTCCAGACTTGATTACTGTAATGCGCTCTACATGGGGCTGCCCTTGATGACCATTTAGAGGCTGCAACTGGTACAGAATACGGCTGCCCGGGTGGTGATGGGTTGCGGGCGTTATGCATCTGCCTCACTATTCTTCAGGAGCTGCACTGGTTGCCAGTGTGCCTCCGGATGCAATTCAAGGTGCTGGAATCAACTTTAAAGCCCTACATGGTAGTGAGCCAGGATACTTAAGAGACCACATCACCCCAAGAACATCTGTCCATCCCACCAGAGTGGACCGGACAGGCTCTCTGGTTGTTCCATCTGCTAGAGAGCCGTGTCTCTCTAGCACCAGAAGGAGGGCCTTCTCTGTGTCTGCTGCGACCCTATGGAACCTCCTGCCAATGGAGCTACATCTCCAGACAGAGCTGCTGCCCTTTAGGAAGAATCTAAAAACATGGCGCAAGGGGGGGTCAGATATGGGGTACTGGCCACACATCGGCCCCAACCTGTTGTTTAATTTGATCCACCCTCTCTCTTAATCTTTTAATTTTTTTAATTTGTTGAATTCTTTTAAATCTTTTTAATCTAAATTTTTATGGAGGAGTTATGACTTTTGAATGAACTTTATTGTTGAATTGTTGTGTCTTTAATGTTTGTTCTGTCATACCATGTCAAGCTGCCCTGAATCGCTCTGCGAGTAGGGCAGCATAATACAAATGTGAAAAATAAATAAATAAATGTCCACCATGTAAATAAATCCCTGTTGAAAATTTTATGTTTTATGGTCATAGGACAGTGGTGGCGAACCTATGGCACACGTGCCAGAGAGGTCACTCCCAGCCCTCTCTGTTGGCAGGCACACTGACAAGTAAATCTGTGCATGCCCAACACTAAGAAAAGGAGAGGAACTTTTAATTTTGCATCTTCTATATCAGGAGTTCTCAGCCTTTTAAAGCTGTGGCCCGGGTCATGCTCCTTCAGACAGCTTCAGGGGCCGGACAGCCATTTTGTCCTTCCTCCATCACATGGCACTTCCTGGTGTGGTGGAGGCAGTGTGGGGGGCACATGTGAAATGGCACCATGGGCCGCAGGTTGAGAATCCCTGTTCTATATGTTGAAATCTATCTTAATGTATTGCTTTGCAGATTTTTAAGAAGATGTAACTGGGACAGGGCTCCTATGAAATGGAAAAGTATAATTAACATGTCAAACAAGCTCATAGTCAGGGTGTCTTCTAAAAGACAAATGGAAGACTGTTAATCTAGTTATGTAAATGCTTACAAATGGGATAGTTAGGATGAAATAATTAATTTTCAAGAACACTTAACAGAATCGTCAGGCTATCTCCAGAGGCCTAGAGAGACGAGGGTAGGTCAGGAGACATGCTTAGGGAACATGAGTAGGCCTGCTAATAACAATTTTTGTTGTTGTTACTGTTGTTCTCTAATGACTTCAGCGTGGGGAAGGGGCAGTTCCAACACATAGAATGAATTCTCTTGAGAGCAGATTTTTTTCTCTCTCCATACAGCTGTATTAGAAATAGATATATGTAATCTGATATACTAGATTCCTAACTTCTAAACTAGGAATAGTTGATGGAGTGGATTTTTTATCCCACTGTAAATTGTGATGACAGGCAGTAAGGAAGATAGCAGACTAATCCTGCCTGCTATTGTTGTGCTTCCCAAACTTCTAATTTAAAACCTTTAATCGGGGTCTTGGCTGCTACAGATGGATACATTAATCTTACCTAAGTAATGAATTTTGGCCTGAATGCCGTTAGAGCATAAGTAGCAAAGATAAATGAGCATTCAAACCAAGTAAATACTTTTTTTGGCATCCAGATAAGGAATGTAAGGCAAAAGTTCTATCTAATTTCAAAGAATGAATTGTTTTTAAATAATATTAGAATGTTTTCATTTCTCTGATGCTTCTGTGTGCTTCATGCTGGCTTTTGTTTGTTTCTATACAAGAACACACTGCAGAAGATGCAGTTCCCTTTTCCTTTACGGTTGTGGCAGCAATGAGAGACACTAATATAGTACGTAAAGAAGGGGATCCCAACCTTTTCAAGCTAGGGCCCGGGTCACACTTATTCAGTCAGTTTCGAGGGCCGGGTGGCCATTTTGCCCTGCCTGTACAATGGGGGTTGCCATTTTGTCCCAACAGCTTCAAACGGGTGGCCATTTCTCCCCAAATGCCCTTGGAAGGGTGGGGGACCACATGAAATGGTTGCTTACCATTTCCTTCCTCTAGGTCCGTGATGGTGAACCTTGGGACTCCAGATGTCCTTGGTCTTCAATTCCCAGAAGCCCCAGCACTCTGTGAATCCATATGAATGGGTTTACTGCAATTCATCTGACCCACTTTGCCCTCGTCATTCCTGGAAGCGGAAGTAAAACGTGTCCGTACTGAAAGGTTTCATTTTTTGTATGTGAAGTGACTTTGAACTCTGAGTGGCCACCTCCACTTACTGCCAGCTGATGTCATGGCTCGCTGGTTCAGTGTAAAGAGGTATTTAGGAGTGCGGTGTAATGTTAGTGTACAAAAAACCCCATGAGTAAGGGAAAGAGACTGGAGCAAGAGCTGATGCATAAAGGTAAAGATCTCCCTTACCCAAAAGGGAGTCAAATCTGAGTCTAGGGTGCGGTGCTCATCTCCGCATACTGAAAATTCCTATGGAAAAACTTGCATAACAAGCTTTTTTTTTTTAAGGTAAAAACTCGCATAGCGATTTTTTTTTCGCTATGCGAGTTTCCCCCCATAGAAACTCTCGCTATGGAAGTCTGACTCGCATAGCAAAAAATTTTGTTATGCAAGTTGGATCGCTTTTTGAAAAACCTGCTCATTATGCGAGTTTTTCGCAAAGCGAAACGCTTGTTAAGCGAGGTTTGACTGTAATTGGAATGCGATAACCAGCTAAGTTCAACATTTTCATATTTGTTAACAGACATCGGCCTTTTAAAGGAAGAGAAACAGTGATGGGATGTCCCCAGTTCCATACGGTTCCCTGGAACCGTTAGGAACAATCCCGGAGGGTTCTCTGGGAGGATAGTCAACTTTTGAGGCGTCCGGTTCCGGACGCCTTACTGAAAGAATTTTTTTTTAATCGGAGCAAAAATGGCTCCAATTAACTGCACATGCGCAGAAGCTCAATCTGATGCATTGCGCATGCGTCAGATTGAGTTTCTGTGTATGCACAGTCAATTGGACCCATTTTGGCTCCAATTTTATTTATTTTTCTTTTGGAGTCGGAGCTGCACCTTTTCAGGGCAGCTCCAGCGGCGGCGGAGGCACCAGCCCTCAGAGGAGGGTACCTCTCCCGGGGCCGTCGAGCCCCCATGCGCACATTGAGGCCTGCCCGGGCCATCCGCCGCTGCTGAGCCCACCCATGGCCTGGGGATGCCTGACGGGGAGCACCGCCGCCGCCTGTAGCCTCCTCCTCCTCCTCCTTGGGCCTTTGGGATGTGTGGGATGCACCGGAGACCCTGCCACCCACCCACCCACCTTGCCTGACATGTCGCGGCAGCTGCTGGGGCTGAGCTTCCCCCAAGATGGAGGGGGGCTCCGATTGGAGCGAGATGGGAGGGCAGCAGGGGCACCGGTGCTGGGCTGGCATCCCGGAGGCTCCCGCTTCCAGAATGGGGGTGATGGGAGGTTAGTCCCGCAGTTCCCCAGCTAGCGCCCCTTCCGAAGACCCTGCCCCAGCCTGCCTGCCCCCCTTGGGCGGCCCTGCCAGGGCGCGGCAGCGGCGGCGGCATTGCTCACCGCGGTAGCGCTCCAGCCCCACAGAGCTCACAGCCTGGGGCGCCTCCACCTTGAGCAGCTTGGTCAGCTTGGAGATCCCATTAGCCGGACTGGCCTGGGCTGGCTGGACTGGGCGCCCGTCGGGAGGAAGGACAGCGTGGAAGAACTGGCTGGGCAGGAGCCTTTTCAGCCCGGCTGCGGCCATGGCAAGGGGCTGCGGGCAGCGGCGGCTATGGCGGCGGCAGCGGCCGTGGCCGGCGGCTGCAGGCGGTGGCTCCTATGGCTGTGGTGTTCAGAGGAGGAGGTAAGTAAGTGAGGGTTTTGTATTTGGGGTGGGTGGGTGATTTATTTGTGTTTTGGGTGGGTGGTTGTATTTTTGTTTAATTTTTATTTTATTTATTTCTTTATTTTATTTATTTAAGTTATTTACGGGTTTGTGATGTAGCTGTCTGGTTGGGTGGGTGAGTTGAGGGTGTGTGTGTGTGTGTGTTTATTTTATTATTATTATTGGCCCCGCCCACAACGTCATGACGTCAGCTCTGCCCATGACATCATGACGTCATGACATTGGCCATGCCCGTGACGTCCGTGACGTCATGGCGTGGTAGTAGAATTTTTGTCATCCCATCACTGAAGAGAAATCCTTCCATGTTACCGGTCAGCTTTCTTTCAGGTACATGTTCTTAAATAGGGCTTGATCAATGGTGGGCATGGGCCGGTTCAGACCGGTTCGGCAGAACCAGCAGTAACAATTCCGGGTGGTCTTCCGGGGGTAATAAGTTTCCTGGATGTAGTAACTTTCCCGGGAGACCAAAATGGCTGATGTGTCAGTATGCATGTGTTAAAATACCAACTGACGCATGCACGCCTCCAGTGTTCATGCGTCAATTGATATTTTAACGCATGCACACTGACACAGCAGCCATTTTGGGCTGCAGTATTGGGCAGGCGGCTGTTGAGACCCTCAGCAGCCTCTTCGGAGATGCAGCAGTGTTGGTGGCTGTCACACGAGTCACCCTGTGCCATGCCGCCGCCGCCTGCCGCCCCCGCCCCCGAACCAGGCCAGGCCGTGGCGCACCACCAGGCTGTGCCAGGCCATGCCGCCAGACCGGGGCAGGCCACACCAGGGCACACCACCACTGTTGCTGCCTGCTCCCCAGAGTAATTGACTTGGGTTTTGGGTGGGTGTAATATGTATTTAATGTGTATTTTTATGTCTTTTTATATCTATTAGATGTGTATTTTAATGTGTATTTATGTGTTTTTATGTCTATTTAATGTGTATTTTAATTTGTATTTTATGTCTATTTAATGTGTATTTAATGTGTATTTTTATGTGTACTGTATTTTATGTATTTTTTTTTACTTTGGCTCCGTCCATGTTGTTGGCTCTGCCCATGATGTTATGACATTGGCCCCGCCCATGACATCAGCTCCGCCCACAGTGTGGTAGTAAAAAAATTGGCTGCCCATCACTGGGTCTGATTTTCAAAGAAACATATTTGCTTGAAATTCTAGCCCAGGTTTCAAATTTTAATTTGATTAAATATAAGCATTTTGAGTCACAAAATAATCAAATAATGAAGAAACCTATTGCACTATTATGTTAACGTGTCATTGCCAGCAGAGGAAGTGATTGTTTGATCAAACATAAATGTTGAACGCATGCACACACGCGTGCACAGAGAGGGGTGGGGAGATCACTCTAGATCAGGGGTTCCCAACCTTGGGTCATCATCTTCTTCACCAGACTTGATCCATGAAAACTAACATTAAAATACAGCAGTTAGTGTTTAAGGTGCCATAACAGTTTTTGTCTTTTTGTTTTCTTTACTCTCTGATATTCTTCACAAACTAACACAGCTGCCGCTTCAAAAATTTCACTGATTTGAGAGTAAGCCCTACTGAACTCAGTGGAGTTTACTTTCCAGTAAACAGACTCAGAAGTAATCCAAAAAGTAAAACTCTCCCATCTTTACTCCAGAAAATGATGTATGATGTTGCACTCTTAATCTGCTCCCCTCAGAATGTTATATTGTGAAGTGATTAGGAAAGTGGAAGCAACTTTGATTTTCAGAGATTGACACAGGTAAATGATGTGCCCAGTAAATCCTAGGCTTTTATACACATAGCAAAGATTAATCACTCTAAGGATGTTGCTTAATGTCTCCTTTATGCATGGCTGACATCATCCTTTCCATCCTACTAAATGATATGCCTTTTGGGAAGTGCACTGTGGTCCATGTACAGAATATGGCTTGTGAAGAGAAAAATCCAGGTAAATATGCAGCAGGAACATCTAAGATCAGGAGAGAAGTAGCAGTGGAAGATTGAGAGAACTAAGGAAGAGAATGACCTTCAACAGGCTCTGAATGAATATGAACCTCAAGTCTGCTGGCTCAGGTCCAGGAAGAGTTTTATGGCAAGAACAAACATTCTTGAGGGTACACAAGAGCAAAAACCAAATAGAAGATAGAGGAGAGCTCACTGGACAATGGACAACATGAAAGGAGGATATAGCTGAGGATCTCAACCCCCGCTACATCACTTTGGAGGACCCTGAATAGGCTGAGGGTCGGAGTCCCTAAATTCAAGACCAACATGCTCAAGTGGGGTCTGCTGGCGGACAACAACACACTGTGTGAATGTGGAGAGATAATCTAACTCATTTACTGGTCTGCCAATTGCTGCCAGAGGTATGCACTGATGAGGACTTGGGTTTGGGCAACAACAAAGCGAAGAAAGTGGATTCACTTTGACAGTCCAGGTTTTTCTCGGGACATTAAAGAAGAAGAAACAGGAACTATTATTACAGTACTGGAACTACTACTACTCATTCTCCAGAGATGAATAAACTCCATTTTTTATTACTGTTTCAAGAATGTGTGTGCTTGTTTATGAAATTCTGTCAGTGGTAACCCCAAAATTAACATTTCCTGTTTCTGCTTTTATGATTCACTCTAGAAGATAAAACAGCTATGGTATTATATATATACTGCTCCAGATATCTCCCCCTGTTCACCTTGGGGATTTTTCTGCCTGCATTTTCTCTTCCCTGTAAACAAATATCTGAGATAGGATGCTGAGCCAGGTAATAGTGATATGAGAAAGTTTATGATGAGCTTGGCATCGATGGAGAGAAAGCACTGCTATATTTCTTCTTGAAAGGGTTTAATGACTCTGGAAGCTACCTCTGAGCTCAACTGGAAACAATTCCCTTCTCTGGACTTGCCCTTTCTTGGTTTTGACTTCAAATAAAATTGCTTCTCTTTGCATCCACATTAGCTCCACATCTGCTGCATGAACCCACAGACTCTTTCCTGCAGGTCTGGAGGCACATTTTAAAAATGCATGTGATGCCAGATTTATCAATGTAGGCCAAATCCTGCAACCCCAAGTAAAAAATATAATATTTCCATAAACACTCACTAAAGAGTGCAGGAACAAGTTTAAAAAAAAACAGTCATTTTGACAAGATTGGCCCTTTTTGAGATGTGGTGTTGGAGGAGAGTTTTGTAAGTCCCCTGGACAGCGAGGAGAACAAATACCGGTAGGTCAATCTTAGAAGAAATCAATCCTGACTGCTCCCTTGAAGGTCAAACAGTAAAGATGAAGCTAAAGTACTTTGGACATCAAATGAGAAGAGAGGATTCACTTGAGAAAGCCTTAATGATGGGAAAGGTACAGGGCAAAAGAAAAAGGGTGCGGCAAAATGAGATGGCTAGATGGTATTGTAGAGACAATGGGTACAGAACTGAGCGAGTTGAGGAGGATGGTGGAGGACAGAGATATCTGCCGGACAGTGGTCCATAGGTTCGCAAAGGGTCGGAATCGACTGTGCGACTGAACAACAACAAAAACCACCAAAACAACAGATTATGCATATTTGCCTAAAATACATGAATAACAAACAACAACAACAACAATAATGGGCTGCCGGGTGAAAGCTTTTTTGAAGAAACCCCTTAGGGGGCGCCCGAATTAGGCTCCTTTCATGTCCCCAAGAGCTAGGACAGAGACCTGCATTCAATCCTTCATGCAGTACCCAGGTCTTGAACTGCCAACTTGCCAGCCTACCAGCTAACAAGGTGAGCTTCTTAACCACTGAGCCACCACAGCCCCTAAATATATGTATATTAATATATATGTGTAATGTATATTAATATGTGTATGAATAAAGTCAGATTTAGTGGGAAAGGTTTAGATCAGATAACCTGTGTGCCTAATGTACAGATAGTAATTGTTGATGAGCAACTTAAAGGCCTCTGCTCTTCCCTCTATTTTGTTTTATCTTTAAAGTGGATTTGAACCAGCCAGGCTTTCAAGCAAAAGACCCTTCAAACAATAGACTATTCTCTGACAAATAGTCCTTCAAATATAGGATTGTCCTCTGTAAAGAAGGACACAGGGCCTCCTTAGACAATCATCTGATACTGAAGGTTATTTTTCTCTTTCCCTTCTTTTTGTTTTGTTTTTTTAAATAGAAGATTCTTTAATGCCAAATTTTCTTATCACTGATTTCATTGAGTCCCATAAAATCCCTTGATTTATTCTTTTTTTCTCTAATCTGCCAACCTTCCTTCAATTCTTTCCCCATTTTCTCAGCCACCTTTTGGGGATACACATAGCGTCCTCAAAGATTGTGGTATTTTTGAACCACAATCGGGCTTACCTTGGTAACTGCAACCTTGTGTTGCCAGTTAATCTTTCTCACACTAGGTCAGTTGAAAGGAACTACAGAATGAACTCACCAAAGGGTGCCTTCATTTTGGCAGTTTCACGTCTGGACATGGGTGAAGAAGAAGAAGCCACCTTTTGCCTTAAAATATTTGAATTCATCTTCCAACTTTTTAATTACATTCTACCTTCTGTATCTACTAATCTGGGATTGTTGCATAATTCAAAGTTCTGATGTTTTATGCTCCTGTTTTCATACCATGGCCTCTGGTCAGTCCAGATAACATCAACAACCTTATTTGCTAAAATGATCTCTCTCTCTCTCTCTCTCTCTCTCTCTCTCTCTGGTGATGACAATGATTTTTATTCTTTTCACTGCTATGTGATGAGCACTAATCCAGCTGATGTTGTTTTCCTTATCATTATGCAGGGGAAAGGAACAGCTGTTGAATATTTGGCTGCCAAGTGCTTTGTTGAAAAGCATCAAGAACAAAAGATAACAGTCCTCCAGATCAGGGCTTTAGACCTGGCAATGGAACAGAGGCTGCTTTAGTGACCTTGGTGAATGATCTGGACTGGGAACTGGACAGGAGGAGTATTCCCCCCCCCCCGTCTACTGGACCTTTCAGTGACTTTTGATGCCATCCACTGGTGCATCATTCTAGGCTGGGCTGGGACTTGGCAGCAATTTTCTACCATAGCTGCAGGCCACTTTGTAGGAGAGAACTAAGAAGGCAGAACTAGAAAATTGCTGTTTGACATGCTGATCATTGTCCTGTGGCATCCCTCAGAGTTATTTTAGAATTACTGAATCGTACATTAATTGAGTTGGAAGGGCCACCAAGTCCAACCCTCTGCTCAGGGCAGTCAAAAGGCAACCTGCATAGGGTAAGTCAAAAGGCAACCTGCATAGCTTAGGACAGGTGTACTTCTGGATTTCTATCTGAGCTTAGATGCCCAGATCTTGGCAGTAGCCAGATGTCTATGTGCACAATTGGAACTACAGCACTACACTAGTTGTGCCTGTTCCTTGAGAACCCTAGATTAGCTAGTGACATTTGCCTTGGTTACCTCGTTTGGATTACTGAAATATACTTTTCAGGGAGAGTGCCTCTGAAGACAGTTTAGTAGCTTGAACTAATGCAAAACTTCTGGCAATGATTGTTTACCAGGCTCAAATGAGCCTCCCTTATAGCTTCATTGGCTGCTGGTTTCTAGGCCCTATACAAAGTGCTACTCGTGACCTTTAAATCCCTTAATGGCTCATGACCAGGCTACCTGAAAGACCTTATCTCCTTGAATAGCTCTGGCAAATATTGAGATCCTGTTGTCCTCCCAATTTCACAAACATGTATGCTAAGGAATGGAGAGCTTTTTTCTGCGGCTGCTCACAGACTATGGAACTCCCTGACTCAGGAGGTTTGGCTGGTCTCTTCCCTCCTTTCCTCTGCAAATAGTGGTTAAGATGCTGAACTTGATGACTAGAAGGTCAGCAGTTCGAGACCCACGTGTTGCATGACGGAGTGAGCTTCCATCTCTGTCTCAGCTCCTGCCAACGTAGAAGTTTGAAAGCAAGAAATTGCAAGTAGATATTTAGTTACCACTTCGGTGGGAAGGTAAACAGCATTCCATGCACTCTGGTGTTGAGGCCTGCCTGCCACATGTCCACAGAAGCATCTGGCTCTTTGGCTAGAAACAGAGATGAACACTGACTCCTAGAGCCAAATACAGCTGGCTTTTAAGCAAGGGTGACCTTTACCTTTACCTAAATGCATGCAATTGAAAAGGGGAGGTCTTTTAAAATGTGATTTATTGTTTTAAATAAGGTTCTTTATATCTGCAAATTGCAATTCCAGGTTTTAAATAGTATGGTTTTAATTAACTGTGCATTTTAAATATCTTGTATACAGCGTTGGGTCTCTATTCCTGATGTCACACTCACAGCCATTTGTGCAAAGAATATCCCATTTGACCTGAGCAGAAAGCAGACGGACATTGTAAATCCTAAGTAAACAAACTTCTTATGTTGTGGCTGACATTGTTTGGACTCTTGATAGTGTGACCTAAGCTCGCTAGAATGCTCACGAAGTAAAAGAATCTGGATAAGGGTAAAAAAGTAAATGGTAGTGACTCTATAGACATATTGTTTTTGCCTATAAGCATGGATGCCCAGTGTTCCACGCATTAATTCAAGAAGTTGGTCCCAGTGACTTATCAAAAGGACCCCTCTGAAACTTTACACACTGTCATGGAGTTGTGCATTTACCTGGGTTCATTGCAACTACAAACCATCCATTCCTACAATTACCTGCCTGTAAATTTAGGGTATTGCAGGAACTCCTTGTAGGATTGGATGTGTTGCAGGTAAAGGCAATATCAGGGCTGTGGTGGGTTAGTGGTTAAAATGCTGAAGGTCAGCAGTTTGAGACCTAACTGTGGAACGACAGTGTGAGCTCATCTGCCAACATAGCAATTCAAAATCAAGAAACTGTAAGTGAATAGTTACTGCTTTGGCAGGAAAGTCATGCCTGCCACATGATCGCAAAAAGGTTGGCTGTAAACGATGAACACCAGCCCCTAGAGTTGGTTACAACTGGCTTTCGAACAAGGGAGACCAAAGGAAATAACGAATAAGATTTCTTTTCCCGTGCCTAGGCCAGACGTGAAACTGCCAAAATGAAGGCACCCTTTGGTGAGTTCATTCTGCAGTTTCTATCCCCTGACCTAGTGTGAGAAAGATTAGCCGGCAACACAAGGTTGCCGTGACCAAGGTACACCCAACTGGGGTTCAAAAATACCACAATTTTCAAGGAGGCTATTTTTGTGTACCCCAACAAACAAGATGAGGGAGCAGAGGAGCAGAACCAAACTATAGAGGCAGAAAAGTGATAAATAAGTACAGTAAAACCTCGGATAACGTTAAAACCTGGTTCCACAAGTCTTGGTGTTATCCGATTTTTAGTGTTATCTGATGCATGTTAAAATCCTATGGGATCCATAGAGATACATTGTAACCACACAGGCTTTAGCTGTTGTTATCCGATGCATCCCATAGGATCTTAATGTTATCCAATGCAATTCTCCCCCCCCCCCCCAGATTGCTTAATGTTATGCGATTTTAGTGTTATTCGATACTAATGTTATATGAGGTATTACTTTGTACAGTAAAAACCCGTATTACGACAGAGTTCTGTTCCAACAACTCCTGTTGTAACCTGAAAAAAATTGTAAACTGAAACATCCATAGGGAGGGATACATTGAAAAATTAAAAATATGGTCTTGAATTGATTGTTGTAAACTGGGGGAAAAAACCCATTACAAATGTGTAAACCGGGCATTTCCATAGGATTTGCCCTTGTAAACCACAGCAAACTTAAACCCAGGCAATGGTAACGTGGGGTACAGTACTTTTAAACTAAACCTATGTTGTTTCTGGAGGTGGGAGGGTTCATATGTTAAAACAGAAATAAAGACAGAGGGGAGGCAGCTGCCTTTGTGGGGGGGGGAAAGGGTCTCATATTTTCAGGATCTAGAGACCAGGTTTAGGGGCCCCATCTCCGCCCTATTCGTTTGCTCAGGAGCTTCTTCTAAGGACCTGTTGCTCTTCCTCGTTCGCAGGCGGCATCTCTGCGGACCGACTGCCTAAGAAAACCCACGCCAAGAGAGGCAGAGAATTGGCAACATGATGAAAGCCGACCTTGCTTGCTCGCACCCCTTCGCCCAGGCTTTCTGACCAAGCTCAAACCCGCCCGCCCCAAAGAAAAGCCTCCTCCCGCTCCGAAAGTGGGGGGCGGGCGGGGGGGCAGCAAAAAGGAGGAGAGACGGGCGGCGCTCTCGCTCCCTCGCTTCCCTTCTTCGAGCGGGGGCGGCCCTTTGGAGAGGATCCCTAACTTGGCCCAGAGAGAGCGCTTGTGCGTATGTATGTGTGTGTGTGTGTATATATATATATATATATGTATGTTGCGTATTGGCAGTGGGGTAAGTGGAGGCTGGTTGGCTCCGACTCTCTGACGCCAGTGAGACCAGATCAATCCAGGCGCAACGGCGGAGCGAGCGCAGGGCTGCTGCTGCTGCTGCTGCGGGGGGGAAAGCCAGAGCGAAAAGGGAGGAAGGGGGGAAACCAACCCGGCGGAGGGGAAGGGAGCGGAGGCCGGGCGGGCGAGCGGCAGCAGGAGGCACTGCGTGGAGCTGGGCAGCAGCAGCTTTGGTAGGCTTCCCACCTCCTCTCCGTCCCGGTCCCCGCGCCACTCGACTCCCGAGGCACGGTAGTAAGAGTGGTGAGTCCCGATCCTCCTGCTGCTCGCTTTTCCTGGCTGGAGTTTAACCTGCGTCCCGCCGCAGAGCTGTGCCCCCCCCCGCCAGGGTCTACCCCCCCCTTTCCCTTCCCGGTTTCTTGTTCCCTCTTCCCTTCTTCTTACCCTCCTCCCTCTTTTGCGCGCCCGTGCCTTTCGCGCCCTCCTTCCTGCTCTGTCCCTTCTTTTTGGGCCCTTTTTTTTTGGGGGGGGGGGGGTTGAGAAGGTGGCGGGGAAAGAGAGTCGAAGAAGGGGTTGCGGGGAGATGTGGGAAGTCTTTGGTGTGTGGTGACTCTTCTTGTGTGTTTGTATGTATGAGGAGAGAGAGAGAAGAGCCTTCTTTTCCATCGTGATGGCGACGGCAGCCGATACCACGGCAATGGTGCTCACTGGGTTGCTTTAAAAAAGTTTCGCTCTCTTTTTCTCGAGGCCTTTTGTGGCTCTGGAGGCGACGGAGACTCGAAAACAGCCTCGGCTTTCTTTCTCCTCCTCCCCCTTTCCTCGACACTCCCGCCTCTCGGGAAGGATAGTGTGTGAGGTTGGAGGGATTTGAGAGAGAAAAAGAGAAGCAATAATAATAATAATAATAGTAATAATAATAATAATACAGTAATACCTCATATAACATTAGTATCGAATAACACTAAAATCGCATAACATTAAGGAATCTGGGGGGAAGAATTGCATCAGATAACATTAAGATCCTATGGGATGCTTCAGATAACAACCGCGAAAGCTTGTGTGGTTACAATGTATCTCTATGGATCCCATAGAGGATCAGATAACACGAAAAATCATATAACACGAAGACTTGTGGAACCAGGTTTTAGTGTTATATGAGGTTTTACTGTAATAATAATAATAATAATAATAATAATAATAATAATAATAATAATAATAATAATAATAATAGGTTAGGGCTTGAACTGTTAATCTTATTCCTGAGCTTGACTGTGAATCAAATGGTTGATTTGTATAATAATAATAACAACAACAATGTGATTTGCTAATTGAAGTTGAGCATCTATGAAGGAAGAAATCTGTTGTTGTGCCCATAGTGATTGGAGCCCTTGGTGCAATACCCCTAAAGGACTCCCTAGATATTTGGAAATTTTGGATCTATTGGACGAACATCTTAACTCTGACACACACACACCTCTACAGTATTAGGAACTGCATATATACAGTAAAACCTCGGATAACACTAAAACCTGGTTCCACAAGTCTTGGTGTTATCCGATTTTTAGTGTTATCCGATGCATGTTAAAATCCTATGGGATCCATAGAGATACATTGTAACCACACAGGCTTTAGCGGTTGTTATCCGATGCATCCCATAGAATCTTAATGTTATCCGATGCAATTCTTCCCCCCAGATTGCTTAATGTTATGCAATTTTAGTGTTATTCGATACTAATGTTATCTGAGGTATTACTGTACTCAGAGGTTACCTTAACAGTTCCTACCTAGGGCCTTGGTTAGGGCTTGAACTGTTAATTTATACCAGTCTTTGACTGAGAATCGATTGATATATTTGGATGATGATGATGATGTGGAGTTTCTCCTTGCGTCTCATTTGTGTTCAAAGCCAAGGGAGAGGAAGTGACCGTAGTTCGTTTTCCTCCCAGCCCCCCCTGCCTGCTCTAGGCAGGATAAGGCCACTGTGACGGGATTTTGTGTAGCTGAGGGAAACAGCCCAACCCAGCACAACAGATCTTCCTTCTTAAATTCTTCCTTCTTCTCTCTCTCCCTCTAATCCCCTCCCCTGCTTTGATGTTTCTCAGGCAGCTGAACTCAGTTTTACCATGTTTTACCATTTCTTATGTAGCCTTCTGTCTTTAGAGATTCCCTTTTTGCAAATTGCTGGAATGTGCCATTTTTTTTGAACCTAGCCTATCTAGTTTGGTTGTTGTGGTTTAAAACAACAACAACCAAGGGATCCGGGAAATGGATGTCTTGCTGTTTTTGCCTGCCTCCCCCTACATATACACCGCTAACTCCTTTGGCTTTTATTCCATTATTAACCTTTATGGGGATTTTGCGGGGTGGGTGGCTGATGACAACGACAACAACTATGACAAACTGGGGAGAGCAGTTCTTACTCCTTTGTTAATAGTTGGCGAAGCTGTGTGTGGCCTTGGCTTAGTTCTTCATCGCGGGTATGAATATGAATAGCTGTTTTAATTTGCTGTTTTAATTTGAGGAGTGGCTTCATGTTTCAGGAAACAACTGGCCTTTATTTTAGCTCAATATATACCGGTATATGGAGGTCTAAATTAATGAAGATTTTGTAAAAAAAAAAAAAATGCTCTCTATTGCCCACAACAGTCGCTGTTTCAGTAATGACTGGAAAGTAGGTCTCATCCTTGGCAAACGAGTTTGTTGGTGAAAAGGCATAGATGTTCCCAAAGAGTCTACAGCAGTGTTTCCCTACCATTGGTTTTTAGACCTCAATTCCCAGAAGCCTAAGTCATTTTCCCAAAGCACTGACCAGCCAATGTACTGATTTAGGCTTCTGCAAATTGAAGTCCTCCTGTGAGTTTTGGGTCCTATGTTTGGAACCACTAGTCTGCAGAATCACTCCTGAATGCTGAAAGAAAGCTGAAGGGAGATGCTCTTAATTAAACTTTCACCCTGTATTCATAGTTTATACTTCAGCTGCAGCCAGTAAAAAAAAAAAAAAAAAGGGGGGGGGGGAAGAAAGGCTGAAACAGTGTGCAAAAGCTCTGCCCTATCTAACTCACTCACCCCACATTTCTATGTTGCTTTTGTGTGTGTGCCTATTTTAAGATTTAGACCAGGACATAATTTGAAAGATGCTCCTTCTAAACATCAACCTGTCTGTTGGGCAATAATCCTGTATCATACTCTTCGAGGCACCTTAATACTATTGCATGGTTATTTTAAGGCTGTATCATACCTGGAAGCAGTTTAGAAAGTTCTGCTGAGAACTTATTGTGCTGTTTCAAAAGCTTTTGGAAATGCTTAGGGTTTTAAATATATATATAATATCAATACTTGGTCCTATTGTTCCCAAGGCACAACTCTTTAGATCTTCAGAATATTGCTCTTGGATGTTTAAAAAACCTTGCGGTGCTACTTAGCCACTTCCCCAGATAAAAACACTTCAGTTCAAGATCAGATTAAATTACAAGGGTACAGATTTGCCCTTGGTATAATTGTGACCCTTTATCTCTTTCATGCATCCAAATGTAATCAAATACAGTTTTCTTCCCCCACATCCCTTTCCTTGCCTGTGTTTTGTTTCTGTTTGTATCCTTGAAAATCTGATGACTCCAAACATATCTGAAGCGTATATGGAGAGGAAAGAAACAATATAGGTCAGCGTCCCTAAATCTGATACTTCTTAGACCTCCTACTGATTAATGTGGTTTCTGGATTGCGACAGAGATGAGAGGGTTCTAAGGGTGCAATTATCACATTCAAAAAGTTCCATGAGAAAGAAGTAGAATACAAATTAAGGAACTAATGCTTGTTTAATATTACCAATCCCCCTCCCCCTCCCCACTACTAATGTACATCTGATGCCAAGCACAAATTATGCTCTTCCTGCTTCAAATGTCATTTTAGCCTTTCAAGCCAGAGTGGGAGAGAAAATTATCCCACCTGCTTATACCGGATGTTACCTTATATCGCCCAGTGAATAGACGTGGATGCTATCCCAGAAGCATCATTTTTCCTGTCTTGCCACCATTTTCTCCACTATTTTCTCTCATTGTACTCCAGTAAATTGGATGAGGTGGATTTTGAAGGCAAGTGTGCACACCTCAAGTGGACAAGAGAGATTTGCCCTCTCCTACCATTGGTAAAACTGATAAGTGAGTTCCTTCTCCCAGCTGGGTCTTTTTACATAAAGAGAAGAAATTAAATATAAAAAAGGCTTTTTTAATACTGTATATGCAACTCCCAAAGAAAAGAAAGGGGAGGGGAAGCAAGAAAGAAAAAGTAGGTGGAGGCAGCATGCGTCTACTATAAGCAACCCAAAATGCAGAAAAATGACATTACAGTATTGTAAATTATGTTGCTGCATACATGTCAGATAATTTTATATGTCCTTGTGTTTTTGAAAAAATCCATGCATGTCTTCTGAATCTATAATAGCAGAGGAATAGAGGCTCAAAAGTGCTTTTCCATGTGTGAATACTGCCTTTCAAACTGAAGGCATAGATTTTAAGTGGTGATGGTTATTTCCAAACAAATTTCACATTACATTCCAGCTTAATGTATGTAAACAGACGGCAAAATCAGCCTAGGGAGTAGATAAACTTGAATTAAGCTGTGCTGGCAATGTGGTAGCCCCTGCTGTCAAGTGTAAGTGCTGTTGTTTGGTGCGTAATCCTGAAAGGCTAATGGAACCATCATCTAGGCTTTATAAATAATGTAAACTGTGTATAATGTGGACTCCCTAGAGATTGTAGAGAGCATCATTACTTGCCTTTCCAACCTGCTGTACATCTCAAATTGACTTAACAGCAGTGAAATGCAAAATGATACATCAAGATGACATGAGGGGGGTCAGCTGTGAGCTTGTTAGTTCAGTCATCATAATTAAATATATTACAAAAGTAAGTATGAGAGCTTCTTCACTCTTTTATTTTTTGTGTATATGATAAAGAGATGAACAATGATTTATCAGGAATGCTTTGTCTTTTTAAATAATTTAGTTCTTAAAAGGTATGTTGGTTAAAACCATAAAAAGCACTAAATGTTATATGACTAGAAATGTATACAAAAAATGCTGTATCCTGTCATCTTTCACTGGAGCTCCAGATTTTCAATACATATGAGCTACGTGGATGGTACATAACTGAAACACCTACAATTCTAAAAAAGCTCTTAAAAATTCTACAAATATCTAAAATTGCACATTAAAATGTCTGCTACATACAATCAAATGCCTGAGACAAGCAGCAGTCAGACTGAGTACTTGCTTGTCCCAAAAGCTACCTGAATAGTCAGATACCTGGTTGGGGAACCAGAGGTTGAATTCAGTTCCTCCTTGTGCTTCTAGGAAGAAGAGTCACTCTCCTTTGGGCAAGCTATGAGGTTCTAGAAGGCTTTTAGGAGGGGGGTGTTAAACTACTTCTGAGTACATATATCTGGAAAACCTAAAAAGGGTTCCCATAACTCAGAGTCAACTTGACACCACATGATAATTTATTCCCCAAAAGCTTAAATGATGACGTGTGGTTTAACTGATGCCTGAAAGACAAAATGGGAGGCACAACTAGATTGCTGACAATTGTGTTGTCTTTTACTAGGAACTGGAACACTAGGGAACCCATCCTCAAATAAGATTCGGTCTGGGTTCTTTATTTCAATTACTAAATGCTCATGTCACTCTCACTAGAAGATGTCTGTTGGGCCCTTGAAGGCAGTTGTTAGCACAGTAGCCAAAATCTAGTCACCAAATAAGAAATCAGTTTTGCTGAAAATACTGTCCATCATTTCTGGATAGCTCACTGTTTTTTAGCTATCTGGCTGTGGAGTCAGAGGTTGGGAGTTCAGTTCCCCACAGTACCTCCTTGATGATGCAGCTCTGTAGTTCTAAAATATGATACTGTCTCCCTGCATTCAAAGTATTGCTTTATTATGATGCATTATACCAGTGTTTTCCAAACTTTGTTCCGCAGAACACTGGTGGACTTCAATTCCCAAAAGCCTAAGTCAGTACATTGGCTGATCAGTGCTTTGAGGAATTGACTTAGGCTTCTGGGAATTGAAGTCCAAAAACCAAAGGTTGGGAAACGCTTTAGGCCAGGGGTTCTCAACATTTTTCAACCGCGGGCCGGACCACAAACCCTTAAGAAAGCTGAGTGGGCTGGGCTGGTGGCTCTCCCGCCGTAAACGCTGTCATAAATGTGTTTACTTGACCGTAAATGAATCCACGGCTGATTCTGTTAGTGGTGGCGACAGCTGGAGAGAGGTCAGGGGCCGGGTTATTTGGCACTGTGGGCCCTAGGTTGTGAACCCTTGCTTTAGGCAATGGTCCTTTGCAAGTTACTATTAACTCAGGTCATCATATAGTTCAAGTGCTGCTTGGGGCAAGGTTGGGATACTGTACAAATGTAGTAAATCCTTTAATGAAGGTATTGTTTTCAGGGAATCATTTGGCAGTTAATTCAGACTGCAAATGCACCAAACCGCCTGGCATTCCTGGAGTTACAGAAACCACAGGTCCTGATCTGAGTATTGAATTACAATAAGCAAAAGCGAATTGTATACGTTGTGCTTTTCTGCGTGTGAAGTGTACTGTAGTTCTTCTAGATTCATTGATATAGCAAGCCAGTTGGGCTTCTGTTAAATTATTCATGTGACAGAAATGTTGACAGTTCAGTTATTAGAAGCTTGTTCAAAATACAGTACAGTACTTGAATTTGGAAGATCTGTTTAGTAATACATTTTTCTCTCAAAAAGTCTTATGCATGGTACACATATGAATACTGTATCATGCTTCCAGATCAAGCAGTTATGAGATCAGAAGGTATGAAAAGGTTATCCGATCGGCAATTATTCTTTCCAAAATATACCTTTACATCAATAGACTCAAAATCATACTGTTCAGCGAACAATGGGTAAAACTGTCCTCATGCAAGTGTAATCAACAATTACAGCAGTGTAAATGTAGTGGGAATCTTACCCACCACGCAATTGTGCAGTTAGTCACATATCCCTGGCATGACTGATTGTGTTGTGCATAAGCACTTTGTGGGTCACACTTTTGTCTCAACATTTACAGGGGGTGGAATTTCCCAGTTAGCACACACAAAGTTGTGCAACAGGATTTTGGCCAATGAGTGTGTTTTAGAAAAAAAGGTTTGGGGACTATAGAAGTGACAATGAAGATCTCAGTGAATGCTAATATGAAGTTTCAGCAAACTAAAAGAAGTATTATTTCATTGCTGTGCAATACAAAATTCAGCTGGAAAAACGGAGGTAGTTTTTAAGAATGATTCAGCTGAAAGTAGGCTTTTCAGTTCAGGAAATAACTGAAGTACAAATCTGCAAATCCCAATTCTTGAGTAACGTTTTGTAGACTGATGGCAGATGGCAGATCATGTCAAACACTGTTAGAATTTATGGTTACATATACATATTTATTTAGCTGCTTGCATTTGGTGTGAAATGATAGATAAACTAGTCTTGAAGTCTTCTTAGTCTTTTCCTTGCTGACTTGCCTAAGGGTACTTGGTCTCAGTTTCGTTTGCCATGTCTATAAAGTGTTCTTGGCAAATGAAGCTGTGCATCAAAAAACATCATGGCACATTTCTCTGTACTGTGAATCTGGCTTCCTTTTGCTTTTACATGTGATAGAAGTGGTTCCACTTCTAATCTTGATTTAGTTCATAGATTGCTCCATTCCACATTTGGGCTTGCTTTAGGGGGATTATTTGCCATTTTGGCACCTTCTGGATTCAGGAAACAAAGCTAATTTGGTAGAAAAATGGTTCCATGAAAAGATGTTTTGATTCAGCCACATTCTGGTTAATGGTATGGCTGAGGGCAGGGGTTAGTGACAGGGTTTTTTCAATGTCATGTTGCAGAAAATATTTTTACTGTTTTACCGTAATCCACAGGCAAGATACAGTATATAGCATTTTAACTATGTACAGTACAGTCAAACCTCGCATTATGAGCGTTTCGCTTAGCGAAAAACTCACATAACGAGCAAGTTTTTTGCTAAGCGGTCTGACTCGCATAACAATTTTTTTTTTTGCATACCGAGCAGCCTCGCAGAACACATTAAAATCGTTATGGGAGGTATGACTGTATGTTACTTTCCCCAAGTAACTAAAAGCCGTTGACCTGAAAAGTGATAAAGAAAAAATCAATAAAGGGCACTCTGCATGGCTTTTGTGTTACATTCAAATTAATTAATTAATTGGGTGTCCAAAAGACTGTAGTAGCTATCTATAGCAGTGGTGGCGAACCTATGGCACACGTGCCAGAGGTGGCACTTGGAGCCCTCTCTGTGGGAACCTATGCAGTCACCCTAACAGAGTTTGCCCATCCCTCCTGCCCAGCAGCCCAATGGGAGCACTTCCTCTCTCCCCCTAGCACAGATCTTACCTCGCCCCTCTACCCAGCAGCCCAATGCGGGCGCTTCCTCCCCTGTTGCTGTGTTGGCACTTTGCAATAAATAAGTGGGTTTTCGGTTGCATTTTTGGCACTCGGTCTCTAAAAGGTTCGCCATCACTGATCTTTAGAATGGGTCATTCTTAGTATAGTACAGATTCCTCCAGCCTGACAGTCTCCTCTTGTTTTGAACTACAACTCCCATCTGCCCTAGGAAACAAAGATTATTCAGTAGTGATGGGAGTTGTCCAAAATACCTGGAAGGCATTTTAGCCATACTGTAATGACTTACAAACAGTACCATCCAGTCAGTTCAGTGTTACATCCTGATTTCTTGGAACAAAGGAAACTCTACTTACATTCACAGGCCTGAATTTGACAGAGGTATGAATAGGGAGGTAGCCGTGACAGTTCATGTTCCACAGTTCCAGCTTCTAGTGTTTGTTTTAGTTTTTTGAGGACAACTGATTAGGAATGAAGGATCACCCTCTGTCCTCACCACTATTTCTTATGTCTGTCTATTTGTCTTCTCTCTTTGACTTATTATCTGTGTCAGAGCTGTTGACCGTTTGGTATATGCATCTAGACTTCTGTCAGCCTGACCAGCTTATCCTGCTATGGTAATAGAGTCGCCCCTACTGCCAGTGACTCAGTGATAATTGTCAGGCAGCAGTTAACTAACTTGACAGCCCTGAAGACTAGTGGGCTTGGGTGGCAAAGTCCACAGGGAAGGCTGATGGTCCCCAAGTGAATTAATTCCCACTTAAATCCATCTTGATGGAGGGCAGCAACTTCGTCAATACTGGCTTGGGGCTGATGACTTTGCATGTCAAAAGGGCTCAGGACCAGAAAGTGACTCATGGAACTGGATCAGTGGTATGGTGGCCATGCTACAGTGTGGAAGGAAAATGAAAGACCACTGCATTATATTCTCAGGACCATTTTCATGGCTGATCACCATGATAGTAGCCAATATTTGGAATAGAATATGGCAGAAAAGGAGGAAATGGGAGGAGGAGGAAGAGGAGGAATATAAACTACGCATTAACTTTCTGCTTATAGATCTTGACACTTCTGTCTTTCTCAGTGATGGTACTCTATACAGCACTGGGCAATTGAATCTAGCTTCTGTTAAATTTTCCATAAAGCCACAAGGAGGCTATAACTAGAAGGACTGAATAATCCTCTGAATATCAGGAAAAACTTCATAACTGTTAGATCAGTACAACAATGGAATTTATTTTTTATTATTTCATCAAATTTATACCCCACCTTGCTCAGGTAAACCTGACTCTAGGCGGCTCCACAATAGACAAAAAAAACAACAACAATATCCCACCAGAGACCCCCCCCCCATACAAGTCCTCTATTGCTGCCCAAGACCCCCAGATTTCTTTCCCTTTGAGGCCGGCTGGCCGAGGGAGAGTCCAACAAGCTCCTTTTTCCTCACCGGCCAGTGATAGGGGCCAGGAGGGTGCGGCGGCGGCGTCTTCGCGTGGCAGCGCCCGTGTCTTCGAGCCTCCCCCGACCAGGGAGGCTCCTTTTAACCTCACCGGCCGGTGACGGGGGCCGGGAGGGGGCGGGGGCGGCGTCTTCGTGCGGCAGCGTCCGCGTCTTCGAGCCTCCCCCGACCAGGGAGGCTCCTTTTAACCTCACTGGCCGGTGACGGGGGATGGGAGGGGGCGGTGGCGGCGTCTTTGCGCGGCAGCGTCCGCGTCTTCGAGCCTCCCCCGACCAGGGAGGCTCCTTTTAACTTCACCGGCCGGTGACGGGGGCCGGGAGGGGGCAGCGGCGGCGTCTTTGCGCGGCAGCGTCCGCATCTTCGAGCCTCCCCCGACCAGGGAGGCTCCTTTTAACCTCACCGGCCGGTGACGGGGGCCGGGAGGGGGCGGCGGCGGCGAGGTAGTGAGTGCTCCAGTGTTGAAGGGGTTCAAGAGATTATTGGACAATTCTCTGTCAGATCTACAGTAGTACCTCGCTTACAGAGCATAATGTGTTCTACAAGATTGCTCTTTAAGTGAGTTTGCTCTTTAAGCAAAACACCATTGTAAGTGACCAATTGTGACTTCTGGCTGGGGGGGATTGCAAACCCCGATTAGTTGTTAAGAGAGTTTTTGGTTGGTTTTAGTTGTTAAGTGAGGCGACCATTCAGAGAAAATTCTGCTCTTTAAGCGAGTTAGTCTCTAAGCAAGGCGCTCTTTATGTGAGGTTTTACTGTACAGTAGTACCTCAGATAACGATGAGACTTGGTTCCACAAGTCTCGTCGTTATCCGGTTTTTAACGTTGTGCAATGCATTGATCACACAACGTTTAAAAAACCCCTGTTTCCCTGAAGACTGCAGCAAGCCAGAACGTCGGGATTTGAATCCTGACGTTTTGGCTTGCTGCAGCCTCCAGGGAGGTGGGGGAACTTTGGAAACCGCTTGGATCGGGTCTTCCCACCTCCCTGGAGCTGGCAGGGGGGTCAGGGAGCCCAAGATTTGAATCCTGACGTTTTGGTTTGTTGCAACATCCAGGAGGGTGGGGAAACTTCAAAAATAGCGTGCATTGGCTCTAGGGAGGTTGGGAGACCCGATGCGCGCTAATTTTGAAGTTCCCCCACCTTCCTGGAGGCTGCAACAAACCAAAATGTCAGGATTAAAACACATTTCGGGCTCTCAGATCCCCCTGCCTGCTCCAGAGAGATCAGAGGACCCGATCTACAGGTGCAGGGTGGCTGGGGAAGCTGACGGAGACTCCCTGTCGGCTTCCCTGGCCACCCACCCTTGCCTCCGCAGCTGTGGGGTGGCTGGGGAAACGGACAGGGGAGCCCCCCATCAGATTTCCAGCCACCCCACCCCTGCCTCCGTAGCTGCAGGGTGGCTGGGAAGCTGAACAGAGAACCCCGTTCAGCTTTCCAGCCACCTTGCTGCTAAGAACGACTGTATCGGATAACGCTAACAGATCGTTATCTGATTTTAGCGTTATCCGATGCAGTCATTATCCAAGGTATTACTGTACTGTATTTGGATTTGGATTCCTCTATTGAGCAGTGGGTTGGATGTTATGACCTCATAGGCCCCTTCCAATGCAATTATTCTAGGATTCTATTAATTATGTGGAATTAAAAGGATCTGGCAGTGTTCAAAAAACTGGGGGGTAAAAGGAGTGGAGCTTGGCAAGGTCATTCAGTAGGCCTTGTAAGGTTCCTGGCAGAGGACCAAAGATTGCAGTTGCTGATTCCAGCCTAGGTAAACTCCTTTTACTTGGAGCCCCCCTTACCCCTCCCCCCCAAAAAAAAACCCCATTGCAAGACATTTTAAGATTGGGCTGGCTTTAGTGACCATTGTTAGAAACTTAAGTCTCTGAGTTTTAATAGATTTTACGTAGTACAATTGTAATCTGTCCTAATCCTTTGGCATTGAAATTAAAACCCTGAGTTTAGAGTTGACTGTGCATCTAAGTAGTAGACTTTGAACATCTCTTTCATAATTGTGAGCATCTTTTTTGATTACCCCAGCTGAGAACCTTCGAAATCTATAAAGTTCACAAAAGGCAGAATATTTTTAAAGTTGCCTATAAACATGATAGTTGCTAGTTAACCACTAAATATTTTGGCTTTCCTGTGGAACAAAAGGTGTTCTTCTCAAGCAGCTCTTTTGCATTGAATGATCTTTGTGTCAGTTGTATTAATTTATCCTTCAAACCAATGCACATTTACAGAGAAAGTTACTTATATTTAAGATATTTTTTCAATACAATTCTGTGTATCATTAGTGTTTCTTTCCTACACTTTTACATTCTTAGTAGAGCCTGCCACTTGACCACGGAAAGATCTGCAGAAGCAGGCAGCGCTGGTTCTTCGGCTTTGAAGCAGAGATGAGCACTGAACGCAAGAGTCAGATACGAGTGGCTTTCAAGCAAAGGAAACCTTTACCTTTAGTAATGTATATATCCAGTTCTTCAATTTTAACACACTGTCCTCACTTTAATAATAATAATAATAATAATAATAATAATAATAATAATAATAATAATAATAATAATAATAATAATAATAATAATAATAATAAATATTGCTATACCAGGAGACACATATGAATTGAAGGCAAAAAAACTGGAGAAAAATCACAAAATATCATGACTTGCAAATCGAAGTCGAGCGTCTATGGAGGAAGAAATCTGTTGTTGTTTCCATAGTGATCAGAGCCCTTGGAGCAATACCTAAAGGACTCCCTAGATATTTGGAAATTTTGGACTTATCGGACTCCAAAAAAACAACTCTATTAGGAACTGCATATCTACTCAGACGTTACCTTAACAGTTCTTAGGTCCTTGGTTAGGGCTTGAACTGTTAATTTTATTCCAGTCCTGAACTGTGAATCAAATGGTCGATTTGTATCCAATAATAATAATAATAATAATAATAATAATAATAATAATAATAATAATAATAATAATAATAATAATAATAATAAAGGTCATGTCAATCATGACTTGTGGCGACCATTTTCATTGTTTTCTGATTGCTCAGAAGTGGTTTGCTCCTTGTAATTTGAATTAATGGTGCACAACTCCACAAACCACATTCATACAATCTTAATATTACAAAACAGAGTATAAGTTGAAAGCACGGCTGAATTTCCTATTTATGGACTATTTAGAGATGTAGCAGCTGCATATCCATGAGAACAAGTGGAGGAATGAAACATTTGTTCTGATCAAATAACTGAAGTCAGTGTTTTCACTTCTGTTTAGGACTTTCTCACACTGGTAATATATTTGGGAAACATTCTGCACTTCTAGTTCTGCAAGTATACCAAACAGAAGTTGGAGGACTTGTATTGCAAATTTGATTATGAAGGAGGCAAGAACACACAAGTTACAGCTTGTATTATGTCTCTGTCGTCAGTGAAAAACCACCCAGACTTCTAAAGTGGAACTAGGAAACATCACAGGTTTTGTTTCAATTTGCTTCAGTATATTTGTTTCAGGGGAAGAGAAGCAAATCTTTTGTGGTTCAGGAACCCAGCTGAAATATTATAAATTACTACAATTATATTATTATAAAAGGCATTCTGTGATCTGTGAGCATGAAGAGAACTCTAATCTTGAGATTCAGTTTGAATAACCGAACTGTGTGTGTTTCCCTCTTGGGAAGAACTGCAGAGCCATATTGGATTCTACAATAGAAACAATGTATAGTATGTCTTCAAGATATGTCTTCAGTTTCTTGCAAAACACATCCTAATACAGTTCAGCAAAGTGTCAGTCAGAGCAAAATTGAACTCAGTATGTGTTCCTGCAATGTTTTGCCAGCCCATACTATGCTTTTTTGGTAGTTTGTTTTGTTTTTGCATATTGCTCTGAAGCATGTGACTCGAACTGAACCAGACACTCAGTTGGAAACATTAGGGATAGTGTGTTTTTCGAAGGAGGCAAAGGAGTCCCTGACTTCCCATTAACCTTTACTAAAACTTTTTTGGTGCCCTGACCACGCCCCCCGGAACAGCTGAGTGGGCCTGACCATGACCCTGGAAGTGGACATGTTTCTGCATTCACTTCCGGGTGTGGTGCGGATGCATTGCGCATACAGAGCGTTTGTGTGAGCACAAGTGCATCTGTGCCATACCTGGAAGTGAATGTGGCTGTGTTTGCACATGCACAAGTGTGGTTGCACTGACCCCGAAAGTGAATCCTGATGCATTTGTGCATGCGCAAATGTGTCCACACTGAACCAGGAAGTGAATGCTGATGCACTCGTGCATCCCCAAACACATTCACTTCTGGGAATGGTGTGGGCTGGATGGAATGGCATTGGGGACTGGATCCGGCCCATGGGCTGTAGTTTGGGCAGCCTTGTTTTATGTAGCCATGGGTTCTCTAAGCTGACACTGTACTTCAGAAGGACTAGCTTTTCTGATCTTTGTTATAGAGACCTCATCATAGATCGCACTGGGGTACACAGAAAGAGCCTCCTCCAAGATTGTAGTATAGTAAAACACCGGATAATGATTGGATCGGATAACGCTAAAATCGCATAATGTTAAGTAATCTGGGGAGGAGAATTGGATCGAATAACGTTACGGTCCTATGGGATGGATCGGATAACAACCGCTAAAGCTTGTGCGGTTACAATGTATCTCTATGGAGCTTTAACATTATCCGATCTATCCCATAGGATTTTAACATGGATCAGATAACCCTAAAAATTGGATAACACCAAGACTTGTGGAACCAAGTTTTAGCGTTATCTGGTGTTTTACTGTATTTTTGAACCATAATCAGGCATACCCTGGTAACATCAACCTTGTGTTGCTGGCTAATCTTTCTCATGCGAAGTCAGGTGAAAGGAACTGCTAAGTGAACTCAACAAAAGGTGCCTTCATTTTGGCAGTTTCACATCTGGCCTACACACGGAAGAAGATAGACTGCACCATGTAAGTGGGCTGATCCTTGAACAGCTAGATTTTCAGCTTCTTGGCCTTCCCCTTTGCCTCCAGTGGGAAAGCGTGCCAAGAGCCATAGCTATTGAACGAGGGTTTGGTTGCTTACACAGTGCAAAAGGCAGTGCAGTACTATTAATTTTCTTACAGGCTTCCTTCTCCCTTGATGAACACTCTTGCTCTCCAGCTGAAAAGAGACTGTAGTTTTTGCATTTACAGTATACGGTATATAAAAGTGTCAGGAACTGTGGTTGCTTAGTGGTTAAGATGCTACTGGTACTTTATTTTTCCTTGTTGTTTTGTCCCCTTTTAATTTGGTAAATATGATAAAGCAAGTTACTGGTAATATGACTACTTTTTTGAAAGCCATTTGAAAACTGTGATATCTATAGGCTGTGGAAATTCAAACTAATACCTGTATGGGATATTTTTTTGTTTGGGAGTGGTTTATATTATACAGTATATAGCAAAACAATGTACAGTAAAACCTCGCATAAAGAGTGCCTCGCTTAGAGACTTAACTTGATTAAAGAGCAGAATTTTCTCTGAATGATCGCCTTGCTTAACAACTAAAACCTACCAAAAACTCACTTAACAACTAAATCGGGGTTCACAATTCCCCCCACCAGAAGTCACAATTGGTCACTTACAATGGTGTTTCGCTTAAACTGCAAACTCGCTTCAAGAGCAATTCCCATGGAACGCATTATGCTCTTTAAGCGAGGTACCACTGTATATAGCTGCATGATGGAGTGAGCTCCCATCTCTTCCATCTCTGTCCCAGCTTCTGCCACCCCAGCAATTCGAAAATAAGAAATTGCAAGTACACAAATAGGTACCACTTTGGTGGAAAGGTAAACAGTGTTCTGAGCACTCCAGTAATTAGACATTCCTGCCACATGACCATAGAAACGTCTGCAGATGTAGACAGCGCTAGCTCTTTGGCTATAAACAGAGATGAGCACTGAACCCTAGAGTCAGATATGACTGGCTCTGAGCAAGGGCAACCTTTACCTACGAAAATGTCACACACATACACCTAAGATGTCATATGCATACACTTGTGGCTGAGCCCTTCATATGATATTCAATCTAGGGAATTTGCTGGTGTATCACTGCCTAGGTCTAAAACGTAACTACTGTACTGTATTCCTATGCACAAGTGATAAGTTCCAGGGGCTGCAGTGGCTCAGTGGTTTAGAAGCTCATCTTGTTAGTTGGAAGGCTGGCAAGTTGGCAGTACATGTTCTTGGGAACATGAAAGGAGACTCATTTGGGTGTTCCCTGAGTGGAATTTCTTCTGAAAAAATCCCTTCAACCCAGAATGTGCAGGCACATTTACGGCTGTCGTAAATGCATCCACTTCCGGTTGTGGCAGAAGTGGCTCTGTGGTGCCACAGGCGGTAGGCTGCAATCCCCTGATAAGAGAGAAGAAACCTTTTTTGGTATTATGTTGCAGCAGCTACCTTGCATCAGATATGGGACACAAGCAAACAGACTTATTTGATTAAAAAGTAACCTTTGCACCTTCATCTTGTAGCCAGAAAAAAACTATATGTAACTCTTAAATAGACAAGTTGATACCTAACTTGGAACAGAAAAGTATAATTGCTGAACAGTTCAAAGTATTAATAAACTAGCTAATTTGTATTACTCAGAAACTAGCACAGCAAGTCTTCACTGAAATACTGCAAGGTTAAGCGTTTAGCAAAACATCACATCCCTGCTTCTTTTATATACAGTACAGTGGAATGAAAAATGTGCCTTTTTTTATAAGTAAAATGACCTTAAAAGCTGTAGTGGTATTATTAGAGTACTGTATTTATGTTTTAGTTGGAAACAACCCAGAATTGTTGGGGTCACTATGTACTGACATTTTTATACTTCATTTTTAAAATAAACTTTAATTTTTTTAATACTATGATCTTATATTTTATATTGGCTTTGGAATCATGGTGGGCAGATGAGTGATTAATAAATGTATTTTTTTTAAAAAAAATATCCCTACTGCAGTCTTCCTCAACCTCATGGCCTTCATATATGCATGGGTGTTTTAGTGACACTATGGCAGGGGTTCTCAACCTACAGCCTGCGGGCTGGCCAATGGCACCATTTCATGTGGCCCGTGCCACCGCCACCAGAAGCAGATGCATTTATGACAGCTGTAAATGTTCCCACAGCTGTTGTAAACATGTTGACGACAGCCACGGACACCTTTCAAGGCAGTGTTTACGGCAGGGGGAACCACCAGTCCAACCTGTTCAGCTGTCTGAGGGGGTATGATCTGGCCCGTGGCTTGAAAAGGTTGAGAATTCCTGCACTAGGAACTGCGGTGGCTTAGTGGTTAAGATGCTGGACTTGACGACTGGAAGGTTGGCAAGTCAGCAGTTCGAGACCTGAGCCCTGTACAATAGAATGAGCTTCCGTCTCTGTCCCATCTCCTGCCAACCCAGCAGTTTGCAAGCAAGAAATTGCAAATAGATACAGTAAATAGATACCACTTCAGTGACAAGGTAAACCGCATTCCATGCACTCCAGTGTTGAGGCATGCCTGTCACATGTCCACGGAAACTTCTGCAGATGCGGACAGCACTGGCCCTTTGACTATAAACAGAGATGAGCACTGAACTCTAGAGTCTGATATGACTGGCTTTCAAGCAACAATGACATTTACCTTTTGTAAAACTAGCCCTGCTTCCATCTATATCTCTTGCATAGATACAGCAAAAGCATCCTTATTACTAGGTCTCCCTACCAGTATCTCTTAATCTGGGATCAAGACAAGACTTGTGGTTTCAACTTAGATATATAGGAACCTTTCTTCTTGGTTGACTTGATAGCAAACAGCTTCCAAACTTTGTCCCCTCCAACCACTGTCACCTGTGGGAGAAGCTCCACCTGCCTTGCCCTTCTTACCACGAAAGGAAATGATTTTGGAATTGATAAAGAAATAAAATGCCCTGCCCTTCCTAAATGAGGAATTCAACAATTGCATGGAGTGGCATGAGACCATGTGTTGATTTGTAAAAGGATATGGCTTGTAAAGATGTTTCCTTTGATGCATGTGATGAATATAGATGTATTTCCGTTGCAGGAGGTTCTGATGAAATTATGCAATTACAGCTGACCAGGCAGATCTAAATATAGGCAAAAAGATCTGTTGTTTCACTTGTGTGTATCTTAACACACCCACACAATGTTTGCAAAAATTGCTGTTTAAAAAAACAGGTGTTTGTAATGTTCTGAGTTGGGAGTGGCAAGAGATCAGTGAAAATGCAGAAACACTGGACTTGTATGGTCCTGCTCTTGACATGTATTTATTTTAATTAAACTGTCTTTTTACCAACATACTGAAGTATTTTTTTCATTCATGAGCCCAAGTACTGTACAGTCAAACCTCGCATAAGGAGCGTTTCGCTCAAAGAGAAACTCGCTTAAAGAGCAGAATTTTTTCTGAATGGCCGCTTCGCTTAACAAATAAAACCAACCAAAAACTCGCTTAACAAATAAATTGGGGTTTGCATTTCTCCCCCCCCCCCATTGGTCACTTACAATGGTGTTTCGCTTAAAGAGCAATCCTGCGGAATGCATTATGCTCTTTAAGCGAGGCACAACTGTATAAAGTACTTCTGACCAGAATTAAATTAGAACATGATGTAAGAGGAACTGGTTGTTAAAATTTATATGCTTAAATCATGTGTTTACATCAGGGATTCTTAAACTGCAGGCCAGATGCAGCTCACATCACCATTTCATGTGGCCCACCACTGCCTCCACCATACCAGGAAGTACCATGTGGTGGAGGAAGGGCAAAATGGCTGCCTGGCCCCCCGAAGCTGTCTGAGTGAGTGTAACCCGCTTAAAAAGAACTTCTGGTTTACATGATATCCTGAAGAGCTAAATTAAACAAATGAAGATGAATAAGACACAGATTGTTGTTCTTCTATGCTATCTAGTTGGAGCTGATTTTATAATGACCTTAACAGGGTTTTCAAAGTAAGAGATATTTAAAAGACTAACATAGATCCCCCATTCCACCCCATACATTTCAGCATTAGAAAAGATATGAGAGGTGTTAGTTTGGAAGGGACCAGAGTAGTGGTAGGTCTCAGTGAAGTGACATTTTTGCTCTGCTTCTCACATGGATGTTTCTGTTCCAGGAGTTTCTGCACTTTTCTCTTGGGCTGCCTAGAATGGAGGAAAAGGAAGAAAATAATAACTTCATCCATTTGAGCTGCATTGAGATCCAGGGAATATTTTAGGCTTAAAAGAAGGTGTCAAGTGACTGATATGCATATGGCAGTTCCTTTTGCATGTTTACAAAATGACTGCACACTAAGCACACTGATATGTTTTCAAATACTTATGTTTTACCATACAATCAAACCTCGCATAAAGAATGCCTCGCTTAAAGAGTAACTCTCTTAAAGAGCAGAATTTTCTCTGAATGTTTGCTTCGCTTAACAAATAAAACCAACCAAAACATGCTTAACAAATAAATTGGGGTTCACAATCCCCCCCCACACACAATCGGTCATTTACAATGGTGTTTCGCTTAAAGAGCAAACTCGCTTAAAGAGCAATCCTGTGGAACGCATTATGCTCTTTAAGCGAGGTACAACTTGTATTTATAAACTTTGTGGCAACCATCTGGATGCCAACAGTCAATACTGTATATAGAAAAGTTGTTTGGCTTCGTCTATCCTTGATACTACATTGATGATGTTTACAAGGGCTGTTTGTTGGGGTAGGATGAGATGGGCATTATCTTTTTACAAGATGTTTACAAGGCCTGTTTGTTGGGGTAGGATGAGATGGGCATTATCTTTTTACAAGATGTGGTCTGTTTTCTGAGGTAAATCAAGATGCAGTGCTTCCTCCCCTGGGTTCTGTGTTATGTAATAACTAAATGGTATAGTAGCCCCCTGCATTGTGTTAATGGCATCTGGCTTGGTTAAAAAATTGTTTTTTTTTTAATTATTTGGTTTTTCACTGTCCTTTACTTTATCTTTTGTAGGTGCCTGAGCTAGATTTGGGGTCCAAACCACTCAAGAAAATACCATTCAAGCTGGAATGTTCTTTCCATTTTTCAAGACTTCTGGATGAAAAGGCCTCAAAGGATAGTGTAAACTCACTGAGGGCTGCTCGCTGCCAGCTGTTCTAGAATTTGCTAGTCGTTGCGCAAGAGGGTTCCTCTTCTGACTTGTCACCATGAACGTGACAAGCTTGTTTTCGTTTACAAGTCCTGCTGTTAAAAGACTCCTGGGATGGAAGCAGGGAGATGAAGAGGAAAAATGGGCGGAGAAGGCTGTTGATGCCCTAGTCAAAAAACTGAAGAAAAAGAAAGGAGCAATGGAAGAGCTAGAGAAGGCACTAAGCTGTCCCGGTCAGCCCAGCAACTGCGTTACAATTCCTCGTTCCTTAGATGGGCGGCTTCAGGTCTCACATCGGAAGGGGCTACCCCATGTAATTTATTGCCGTGTTTGGCGCTGGCCAGATCTTCAAAGCCATCATGAACTTAAACCATTAGAATGCTGTGAATTTCCATTTGGTTCAAAACAGAAAGAAGTTTGCATCAATCCCTACCATTACAAGCGAGTAGAAAGCCCTGGTAGGTATTTCCATGCAATGCTTCTCTTTTGTTTCGTTTCCTTTTTTCTTTCTTTCTTCATGCTTTAACCAAATAGATGGTGTACAGTCACATAAAACAACAGCCTGGCTCAGTTACAACCACCTTTATGGTTCAGTAGGTGGTATTTTTTTTCCTCTATTCATCTTAAAATGGAAGTTTACTGCTTCAGAGTATTAAATTGACTTTGAGTATTTGACGTGTGAACTCCTGTCCTTCTGTACTCTTAGCATTAAAGGTAGCTGAAATGTGTGAATGTGTATGGTTGCAATCTGTGGATGCTTCTGTTATAAAATAATGTTTGACTCCCTTTCAGTAGTTCAGTAAATTAATAATGGTTATTTACCTCTAGAAGAAATGAAAATAAACATGCAGTGGCATGTGACCTTTATCTTACATTCTGCTGGGAAAGTGAAGTAAATTTGTTCTTTGGTTGACATCTGTAGCAGTGTTTGGAACATTGACCTCCATATCAGAATGGGACGTACCATTTTCAAGTAGGCTTGTTGGATGCCTGTCCTTGTTTATCCCATTTGTGGGACGCATGTTCTAAAATTCATTCTGATGATTTATTGACAAGCTAAGATAATTCTTTTCGATGTTTAGGACTTTAGATTTCGTTCAAGATTTAAGCAGATCTGTGTTACAAGAAATTATAAACATTAAATGAGAGGCAACAGTGATTCTGGGTAATACATTAAAACCTCGCAAAAGAGCGCCTCGCTTAGAGACTAACTCGCTTAAAGAGCAAAAATTTCTCTGAATGGTCACCCTCGCTTAACAACTAAAACCAACCAAAAACTCACTTAGCAACTAAATTGGGGTTCACAATCCCCCCTCCCTTACCAGAAGTCACAATCGGTCACTTACAATGGCAGCGGCGGCACTTTTTTCAAGTGTTTCGCTTAAAGAGCAACTCACTTAAAGAGCAATCTCTTTTTTCATTATACGAAGCATTCATTATGTGAGGTTTACTGTAATGGCTTGTCAAATGCATGCTAAGCTGCAGTGGGGTGGGGGTTAGAGCAGGGGTCACCAACCACCGGGCTGTAGACCAGTACTGGGCCACAGGCTGTCCCGAAATGGGCCACAGGGGTGGGTGATGCTGGGAACCCCAACGGCAGCTTTCTCCCCTCACCGTGCTCGGCTGGGTCTGCTTAGCGAACACAGCAAGAGCACGGGCTTCAGACACAGCAGATAGGCAGGTGGCCTGCCCCCTCCTCCATGTTGTTTAACTACGGTGGTGCTCCACCCCCTGCCTGTGTGCAGTGTGATACTTCACTGCCCAAGTCGAAAGGTGTGGCTGGCAGGCAGGCAGTGGGGGCCCTCCATGATTTTGAGCTACAGCAGGGTGCTTGCACCACCCAATCCCACCACACCCAGTTACCAGTCCATGGAAAAATGGTTTAGCATGAAACTGGTCTGTGGTGCAAAAAAGGTTGGGGACCCCTGCATTGCAGAATATGCACTATGAGACACACTATATTCACTATGAAAAATGGTACGTCAGCTAGAAAGTTGAGTCTGCTTGCTGCAGGTGAAAGACAGGAGTGAAGTTGAACTATCAAATAAAAACTAAGGGAGCCTGAGCTCTTTCCGCCTGCTTCCTTGTAGATACTGCCTATATGTGGTGGTAAAGGAGGAGCTTGTCGTCATTGGCAAACACTCCAGCACAATTGTCGGAAAGAAATGCCTTGCGCAGGCATGTCTGTAATAGCTAACTGTAACTGACTATCCTGAATGATTTGTCTGTGTACTATGTACACAGTAGTGTTGTACTTTTAAAAGGATGCCAATTTGAGTTGACTGGCTTGGGTACATATTAAACATACCTTTGAATCTGATGTAAGACTTTTTTTCACCAGCCCTTGAGAAAAGAATAGAGAGACTTTTCATGATTATTCTGCTCAAGTTGGATTCTGTCTTTGGAAACTTTTTGTCTTCGGATTTATTTAAATTAACTAATAATACTAGTAATAACACTAGTTGTCCTGTTTACCTCTGTTACCTAAATGTCAAACTTATTAATGTCACACAGCTAAGTAATCAATGCAGGCTATTTCACCCAGGTTAGGACATCCTTATATCTGCATTTGTAAGATAATAATGTAAATTACTAGGCAGAAATTTGTTCTAGTCATTTTTTCAACATTGAGTTGACTTAAACTGTTTACAGAAGGATGTAATCTGCTGCTTCTGTCCCATGTAACACCTATGCAATTGTACCTGGCCTATGCAACAGGCCATGATAGATATTTTCCTTTGCCTGGTGAAGTAATCTTTGAATTACGAAAGCTTGCAGCAATGTATAATTTTTTAAGTGACCACATAAAAGGCATTACCATCCTCCTGCATTTCTTTGATTGTATTCATGGCTCACATGGCTGATTTCTGTTTATTGACTTAAACCGGGGTGACCAAACTACAGCCCAGGGGCCAGATGTGGCCCCTGATGCCAATTCATCTGACCCACAAAGCCCTCATTGCTCCTAGGAGCGGGAGTAAAACACGCCCATACAGGTGTGTCTGCTTCTGAGGTTACGAGGGCTTTGTGGGCTGGATGAATTGACGTTGGGGACAGATCTGGTCCTGGGCCATAGTGACCAGCCCCTGAACTATTTGACTGGCCCGTGGTTCAAAATGTTTGGGCACCCCTGGCTAACAGTGAGGAACTATTCTTGTTTCTACTTATATAGCACCCCATAGTACTAAGCACCCTGGGCAGTTCACCAGGTACTTAGGCAAACTACACTCTTTAGCCTTAGAACTAAATTACAAAAAGTTGTAAGCAATTTGCCTAATTTGTTCATGTAATCTGTTGAACCTAATGTGGTAGTTCATGCTAATTGGATTAATTTACCATTTAATAACTGGTAGTGTCTGTCCCAGAATTAAGGCCACACCTTTACCTTGCTGGCACATTTTCTCTTATGATTCTGTTGCACCGGCTAATCGTTACCACAGAGATGCCAACATGGGTGATTTTTATTGTAGATGTTCAAGATATTAAGTGTTAAACACACAGAACTAGTAACTTGACTTGAAATTCAGATTGGAAGGATTATGTTTTAGATTAGTACCAATAGGTACTGAAACTATTGTCGAATTATATTGAGGACTATAGTTAAAAAAAAGTTTCCCATCTGTCACACTGTTGTGCACATGTGCATCTACAAAAGTGTGTGCACACACCCACAATGCCACTGAAGTGATAACTTTTTATATTGGATTGAAGAACTGTTTAAAAAAACCTACTGAGAACTCTGGATAGCAAATGAGCTGGATCAGATTGTCCCAAGCCAGAGCACATCCTGGATAAGAAGCTGACACTAATACAGTAATACCTCTTTATTGCATCAGATAAGGCTAAAATCGATCACATCAGATAAGGCTAAAATTCAGATAACATTGGGGAATTTGAGGCAAACATTTTCATCACACAACATTATGATAACTTGTTAGGATAACGTTGTGCGATGCAAATGTTTGCCTCAAATTCCCCAACTTTGATCTCTGCCCCAAAACCTGCAGGGCTGGACCATGTGGACTTTGGGGGAGAGATCTCCCCAAAGGTGAGAGAGATTCTTCCTGCCTCCCATGCTAAAACAACAGGGTGGGCAAGACGAATCCCTCACTGTTAGACAAATCTCACACTGAAAGGCTTGCAAAGGTAACAGTGAGGAATCCCACACTAAAAGGCTAACAGTGAGGAATTTGTCTTGCACACCCTGTTGTTTCAGCACAGGAGGCAGGGAGAATCTCTCTGTCTTTGTCTTTGGGTTGGGGGGGAGTACGGTCTCTGGTTCTGCCGAAAGGCAGAGAGATTCTCCCTGCCTCCCCTGCTGAAAAACAGGGTGGGCAAGACAAATCCCTCACTGTTAGACGAATCCCACACTGAAAGGCTAACAGTGAGGGATTCATTTTGCCCACCCTGTTGCTTCAGCACAGGAGGCAGGGAGAATCTCTGCCTTTGCCTTTGGGTTGAGAGCTGAACCAGAGACCATACTCCCCCCCCCCCAACCCAAAGACAAAGGCAATAGGGTGGGCAAGATGAATCCCTCACTGTTAGACAAATCCCACACTGAAAGGCTTGCAAACATAATAGTGAAGGATCCCTCACTGTTAGATGAATTCCACACTGAAAGGCTAACAGTGAGGGATTCGTCTCACCCACCCAGAAAGG